>CM065592.1:82976470-83596882 GCA_033119425.1 Bufotes viridis | reverse complement strand
CCAGGTCCCACTGGTGGAGACCCTCCTGTTGCTCCTCTCCCTTCTACCTCGATGCTAAGGGAGGAGAGACCCCTGTGTTGAGAAGGTCCACCCGGATGAACAGGGGACGTCCGCCAGTCCGCTTAGGGGACTTGATTATGCTGGGTGGTGTCTCCTCCCGGGCAGTTACTACTGGAAATAGCTTGCTTGACGTTTGTGCGCAAGAATGGACTCCTCCACGTGAGCCCTTGCCTGTTATACACCGCAGGAAACCCTGTGTAGTTTCCTTATTATGATTTCAGCCAAGAAAAATGGACTGATGTTGAACTTTTATACTTGAAAAAGTGATATATCTTTGCATTCTCTAACATATTTGTTGCACGTACAGAGACTTTAAAAAAAAAAAAATCTTATTCTTGACATGTGTTACTATGGACTAACCTGGTTCGCCTTAAGTCCGCTGTGCCAGGTCAGCGGCCGTGTCTAAGAAGCAAGAAGACGCCCCTTTCCCTTACGTCGCCTGTTTATTAAGTTACAAATGTTATATCTTCTGTGTGAAACAATTATTTACCATATTTATATTGTAATGCTTAATTTATGTAACATCTTATGCCGGTTCAGAAAGGCATGTGTGTGAGTACGAGGCCTTACTCATGTTAAAGCCTGGGGGTGTGCAGCATACGGGTAGGTTACCCGACACTGCTATATTTTAATGTGTATCTCCCTTTAAGAAAGTTAGGCCTGTAGCAGGCAATTCATATTCCAGCCAGCAGAGGGAGCCCCCAGTTTAGCATAAATAGGCCAGGGCCTAGTCTAGGAAGTAGAGTTGTTGGAAGTTTCTAGTTCAGAGTTAGTTCTGAGAGATTCAAGACTCAGTAACTAGTGCAGAAATTGCACCACTGGTGTGGAGGATCATTCCCACCCAGTTTTCCAGGTCAAGTATACCTGAGGTACTCTAAGTAACAGCCTGTCACTAGCAAGTGGGACAGAGAGTGTAACCAGCAAGCCAGTCCACATATCAAGTAAGAGCCTGTCACCAGGAGAGAAGGGAACCTCTACAAAACCTTTGCTCAAGGATTATCACTGTTTTTCGGGTGTCTGGACCTTGAGAGTATTGCCTACAGCCAGGAACTAAGGCAGGAGAGAAAGTAAGTGTACCCCTGCAGAGAGAATAGTTGCCTGAAGTGTATTGCTGCACTGAGAGTAAGAGGAAAGCCCTGATCTTAGGAGGCCTGTCTTGAAGATAGCTTTTGGGACTGTGATTAATAGCCTGAACCACTGCTGTGACTGTATTGTAACGTGTGGAACATTCTGGAACTGTACTTATTGACTGTTCATCTATTTTCAACTACGTTCAGTAAAGTTATCCTGTTATTCAAGTACAAGGATTCCTCAATTATTCCACCTATCACTACACGGTGTGCCACCGTTCAAATGGCACTGGCGTCACGACATTCATCACCTGCCTGTTCCAGTGCTGACCCGATTGAAGACGACAGTCGGTCCCAGGTTAGTGGGTCGCCCTGCACTACAAAGCCCAGCATACCTAAAGCTACACTACTGACCCCCTGGGACACTGCAGCTGGCCTTTGCAAATAATAGGATTCAACTTGTAATGTTTTTCATCTACTTATGCAAATACAAGGAGGAATCGGATTGGTTGCCATCGTCAACTATGACAATTCAAATTTACACATTGGTACAAATTACATTACCCACATAGTAAACATACAGTGTGAATTGAAAAACATGTAGTCGTCATTGTTTATAATTTACTTACGGACAAAGCTTTATTAATGGCCTGAGGAACATCAGTTGGTCCATGAAAAGATATGGCCTTTTTCTGGAGGTCCCGGACCCGCCCTTGCTGCTGGATCTCCCTCAGGAACTGGTCCTGGCAGCTCCTCCAGTGACTTTTTACTTCATCAACTTGGAATAAAAAAACAACAAACATTTACCAAACAATACTTTCTTAACAGAGGACTACGTATGACATGTGCTATGCTAGGGAGGACAACGTATGACATGTGCTATGCTAGGGAAGTCAACGTATGACATGTGCTATGCTAGGGAGGACAACGTATGACATGTGCTATGCTAGGGAGGACAATATGGATCAAACATGTATACATTGTCCACTTTACTTACCAAACCTCTGCCGACTCTTGCCTTGAGTATTCTCCCATATGGTACTGAAAACCTCCTGGGCTATTTCGAGCCAAGCCACGTCCTTCTTGTACCGTTCCCGACCGGCTGTCCCAAAGACATGGCCTCTCCTCGACCAGGAAGATCAGCTTTCCTACATCCATGGCTTTTGGGGTCTTTCGCATCTTGAAATTCACTCCGCAAGGGCAAGACAACCAAGAACAAATCTCTTTCCCATGCAGTGCCTGCAGCCAGACACTGAGAACTGAACTTCCTGTCTTAAATCCCTTCACTGTTGCTAAGTTACTTGCGTTTACAACGCAACGCAGTGCATCCTTATGCAATGCCTTTTCACGCAGCCCCATTCATTTCTATGGGGCCTGTGTTGCGTGAAAACGCAGAATATAGAACATGCTGCGATTTTCACGCAAGGCCCCTTTCACATGAGCGAGTTTTCCAAGTGGGTGCAATGCGTGACGTGAACACATAGGCCCGCACTAAATCCTGACCCATTCACTGATGGCTGCTAGGAGATGTTGTTTGTCAACCTTCAGTTTTTTATCACAAAAAACTGAACAACTGAACACAATCTCAGACAAAGGCCTCTTGCACACGAACATTTTTTTCCCGTTTACGCTCCATTTTTTGCGTTACGTATACGGAACCATTCATTTCAATGGATCTTAAAAACGGAAGGTACTCCGTATGCCTTCTGTTTCAGTATTTCCGTTTTTCCGTTCTGTTTAGAGATAGAACATGTCCTATTATTTTCCGCATAACGGACAAGGATAGTACTGTTCTATAAGGGGACAGCTGTTCCGTTCCACAAAAACGGAATGCACATGGACGTCATCCGTATTTTTGCTAATCCGTTTTTTGCGGACTGCAAAAACGGCCACACCATGCTGTTAGTCTGTTCATTTACATGGTGCAGTTTGGAAGGGGTAAGGTAAGAGCCAATGGTCCAGGTACTCCGTGTCAGCACCTGGACCAGTGGCTGTCTGAAGGAGGAAACCCTGCGATCGTTGGCGGACCATAAATATATGGCGGTTATCCAAACTGAACTATATTGACAATGTGCGGTCAGGAAGGAGTTAAGGGCCTCTGTAGTAAGGCACATTGACAGTCACTAAAGGGTTAACCCTTCAGAATACCGCCACCAATATGTCATAGACACCTGTGACATCACAAGCACGTATGTCATAAGAGAAAAACCCTTGTAAAAAGCGGCGAGCGGCCATATTTGGTGCTGTACTTGATGGACTGAGGACCTTGAGCTTGACTACCCCCACCCACCACGCCTTGACGAAATTTGGAGGTTCTAGCAGGAAGACCATCGCCCAATGGGAGCAAAGGGACATCCGCCTAGTCAACCAAATCAGCCCGGCTGCTACACCCCCCCTACTATTTATGTGGCAGCCACATAGTGGCATTACCCTCTAAGCCCAAGGGAAGGGCAGCCCTCCAGCCATGGTTCCCTAGAGGTTTCCTCCACAGGGGTTTTCCTCTCCTGAGTGCTGGAGGGTGACTCTCCGTGAGTCGGGGGTTTGCTATTTTTAATATTTTAAATAAACAATTTAGCCATTTTTTCCCCAAGTCATGTGTTTTGTGTCTTTATTTTGCGTTTTTTGGTTTCATGGGTGTATGCATGATTTTCTCAGGGAGGAGGTTAAAGGGATATTCCCATCCGTGACATATATGGTATATTTTGATAGGATGTGCCATAAATGTCCAATATGAACAGGTTCCAAAGGTGGGACTCGCGATCTATGTCCAGAACAGGGGTCCGCATGTGTGGCATCCTCTCCATTCATTGCTATGGGAGTTCCAAAATAGCGAGCGTGCTCGCCTGTTTTCGGACGTCCCATAGCAGCAAATGGAGAACAAGCAGCACAAGCACGGCCACCTCTTCATTTACCACTATGGGACTCCTGAAAATAGCCAAACCAGAGCTCAGCTATTTTCTGAAGTTCCATAGCATTGAATGAAGGGTGGCCGCACATGCATGACTTGCTGTCTGTACACTTTGGGGGCATCATCCTATGGATAAGATATGTCATAAATGTCCCAAATAGAAATACCCTTAAATTGAAATTTATTATGAAATAACCAAGATAGTAGAGCACCGTTGCATCGAATGAGAACAGTCGCCGATGATCAACGACTGTTCAGGTGAACGCTGTGGGGTGAATAGATCAATCTTCTACACCAGTTTTATGTCGTTAAAAAGATGCAAATTTAGCCAAGTGTCCAATTTTGTACCTTTGGAACAATGCCTGGCCTAAATATATAAATGCGTATTATATATGTAATATATAATATTAGGGGATTACATACAATAAATAATAACATAGGCACACCTCCCCTTGAGCAATGGGTTTTCAGTCATCAAAACTATCTACAAGTAAGACTGTCTTCATTGCCCATAGCAACCAATCAGAAAGAAGCTTTCATTTTTCCAGAACAAGAAAAGAAATGAAAGCCGAGCTCTGATTGGTTGCTAGGAGCAACAAAGACAGTCCTTAGTAAATGAGGCCTCAGATGTACGTTGAAACTGATTTTTCACATGTCTGTATCATCACAGTACAGCAATAACACCACAAATCGCAGTCCCAGTGCCCTCATTGTGCCCATTTACCATAAGTGCCAGACTGAGCCCTCATACATTTAGTCAAGTGTATGGGATTTCCTCATAACTGCTAACCATAGTTAGTTCCAGCCACACCACTCCTACAGATCTTATATTTGTGGGCCACTTGTGCTATCCACAGTGTCCCCATTAGAGATAGTGAGCGACAATGCTATATAAGTGCCAACCTATGCCCCCATAAGTTTTCATCCAGCCACTGTACCTCCATATTTTAAAGCCAATGTGCCCCCTAACTGCATGCCACTGAGTGTCCATAAGTGAAATCCACATTGCCCCTACTACTCCCAGCAATACTGCTAACATAGGAGCTATCCACACTTATGCCGAAGGTGACAACCATGGTGCAACTACAAATGCCATCCACAGTGCCCCATAAGTACTAGCCACTATGCCCATCTAGCAGAGCAACCACAGTGTTACTATAAGAGACATCCACTGATTTTCACGCAACGCAGAACTGATGCCTGATAAAAAAACTTTCATGTACACAGACCCATTGAAATGAATGGGTCAGGATTCAGTGCGGGTGCTATGCGTGTCACGCATTACACCCACGCGGAAAACTCGAGTTTTATGGTGCGAGTTTCACGCTTCAACTGATTTTGGAAACTACACCCTTTAAAGAATATATTAAGGGGGTACTAAGCACTTTGACCCCTAAGCGTTGTATGGAATTTGGAAACACTTGGCTGTAAAAATGAAAAGTTTTGTTTCTTCCAATAAAATGTTTAAAAGCACCCGATAATTTGTTACCCATTTTCTCCTAAATACGTCAACACCCCATATGTGGTGGGGCCCAATGCAGGACTCAGAAAAGAAGGAGCGTCATATTGATAAATAGACCCTCAAGCGCATCATCAGAATGGCTGGAAGAATCACTGGTACTCAGTTACCATCACTGGATGACATCTTCACTGCTCGTTGCAGCAACAGGGCAAAGGTTATCTGCGGAGATCCAACTCACCTTAGCCACAGCCTTTTCACTCCCCTACCCTCTGGTAGGCATCTTAGAGCCCTACATGCCCGCACCACTAGGCTGAAGAACAGCTTTTACCCCAAAGCAATCAGTCTCCTAAATGCTCTGAGATTATTGACCCTTCCTAGGATAGAAACTACCACAGACTGAAGTGACTGCTGCATTCGTGACCCCATGAAGATGATCTCTTGTCTGCGGTGGTGTCTGAATCAGTTTGTATATATTCATAAACACTTCCTACTTTGCGCTTGCTATACATATGCTGTGAATAGTAATGCTTTCTAGTGCTATGCTTTAGTTTAAATGTCAGTTCTTGTTCCTCTGTCCATGGCATCTAGGATTGCTCCAAACAACATTTCATTGTATTGTACATTGTATTTCATTGTATTGTACAGTGACAATAAAGGCATTTTATCTTATCTTATCTTATCTTATGGCTTTTGCAGCGCAGATTTTGATAGATAGGTTTCATAGGTGCCATTGTTTTTTTATTTTTTAAGTGATTGTCTTAGGTAGGGGCTAATTTTTGGCGGGATGAGGTGACGGTTTGATTGGTTCAATTTTGGGGTACATAAGAATTTTTGATCGCTAGGTATTAAACTTTTTGTGAGGCAAGGTGAAAAAAATTGGTGTTTTGGCATAGTTTTATGTTTTTTACAGCGTTCACCTGACAGGGCATATAACCAAATTACTTACCGTTAATTCCCTTTTCTTGAATCCTCCATGACGGCATACCATGAGAGATGACCCGCCTCCAACCAGGTAGGGACAGGAAGTATAAAACGGACCCTCCTCCAGCAAAGCATCAGTGTCTTCTGGACCGACAGCCTAGAGAATCCGCTCGTTCACATTTTTTCCTTGTTTTTTTTTTTTTTTTTTGCAACACCCCACACTCACACACATGCACCCAACACCTATTTGTCTTGTGCTTTTTTTTTTTTTTTTTTTTTTTGGGGGGGAAATCCCTGCCGTCATGGAGGATTCAAGAAAAGGGAATTACCGGTAAGTAATTTGATTTTTCCCTTTCATCCTCCATGACGGCATACCATGAGATATATCAGATTAATGACTCTTTAGGGGGGGATGACAGCTTCTAACACTCTTCTACCGAAGTTTAGGTCCTGTCAGAAACCTGTATCTACCCTGTAGTGTTTTATAAACGTATGAGGGCTGGACCATGTTGCCGCTCTGCAAATTTGGTCTAAAGATACATTTGCTCTCTGGGCCCAAGATGTCGAGACTGATCTTGTAGAGTGGGCTCTAAGCTTACTTAGCTTACTTGTAAGATTCTATTATAGCTAGTTTGATCCACCTAGCTAAGGAATCCTTTGTAGCCTTATGTCCTTTGAATCTTTCCTGAAACTGTATAAACAAGGCATCTGTCTTTCTGAATTCCCTGGTAGCGTCCAAATAGATCTGAATGGCCCTACAGGCATCAAGGCTATGAAATTTTTTCTCTCCCTCAGTTTTTGGATTCTGACAAAAGGATGGAACCACAATCTCTTCTTGTCTATGAAAATTGGACACTACTTTTGGGACAAAGGTGGAATCTAACCTGAACACCATCTTATCAGGAAATGTTATAAGAAAGTGTTCTCCTATTTTAAGAGCTTGAATCTCACAGACTCTAGCGTGCGGAGGTAATTGCTACCAAAAATAAGACCTTAATAGTAACATATTTCAGAGCAATCTCTGACAAGGGTTCAAAGGGAGCTATTGTTAGACCTGACAGAACTAGGTTTAAATCCCAAGGGGGAACAAATGGCCTAATGAAAGGTTTAATCCGATCTGCCCCTTTTAAAAATCTTATGATCCATGGGTGGTCTGCGATTTTTATATCAAAGACTGCGCTTAACGCAGAAACATGCACCCTCAGGGTATTGGGGCGCAATCCTTTGTCAAAACCTCCTTGCAAAAAACTCAGAACTGACTGTATAGAGAAAGCCTGGTAAGAGTTTCCTGTTTGTGAGCACCAGTCACAATACTTTGCCCAGACTCTAGAGTAAATCTTTGAAGTAACTATTTTTCTGCTTGCTGCCATTGTATCAATTACTCTATCTGAAAGGCCCTTAGCTCTCAACGTTAACCTTTCAGATGCCAGGCAGCCAGGTGTAGTCTTTCTACCTGCGGGTGATAGACCGGACCCTGAGAAAGAAGATTTTCTGTCCATGGCAGAATCCACGGACTCCCCAAGGCCATCTGTTTTAGCAGAGGAAACCAAGGTTTCTTGGCCCACAGAGGAGCTATTAATATTACATGAGCTCTCTCTTGGTGAATCTTCTTTATTACTCTTGGTAGCAGTGCCAGAGGAGGGAATGCGTAAGCTAGTCTGAAGTCCCACTTTTGAGCCAGAGCATCTACGCCTATGTTCCCATCGTGTGGGTTTAGTGAAAAGAATTTTTCCACTTTCGTATTTTGGGCTGACGCAAATAGGTCTACTTGTGGGACACCCCACCTCTTGCTTAGGTCCGCAAAGATCTCTCGATCCAGAGCCCACTCTGTTGACCTCAAGGGAACATGGCTTAAAAAATCCGCCTTCCTGTTCAGAGAACCTTTCAGATGAACTGCGGATAAGGTTCTTACGTGAAGTTCTGCCCAGGAAAATATTTCTTCTGACAATTTTTCTAGTTTTTCGCTCCTTGTTCCTCCTTGATGGTTTATGTATGCTACTACTGTAGCATTGTCTGATCTTATTTGTACATCTTTGTTCACCAGATGCTGGGAGAAAACTTTCAACGCCTCCCAAACTGCCCCTAGCTCTCTCAGGTTTGAGGACTGGTTTGACTGTTCTCTGGACCATTTTCCCTGACAAGACTGGGAGGAGCAATAAGCCCCCCAGCCCCAGAGGCTTGCATCTGTGGTGATGGTCAGAATCTGTTCTGGGGACCAACCTACTCCCTTCCTTAGGTGGTCTGGATCCAGCCACCATTGGAGAGAATCTTTTACCCAGGAGGGAATCATGATCCTCTGATCCAGAGACTCTTGTCTCCTGTTCCAACCTTGTAGTAACCATTTCTGCAGAACACGAGTATGAAATTGTGCCCATTTTACCGCAGGAATGCACGCTGTTAGGGACCCTAGCAGCTTCATAACCCCTCTGACTGAGCAACTGGCATTTTCTGTGAATTCCGAGACTGCCCTCATGACGCTGGATACCTTTTCTTCTGGTAGAAAAGTCTTCTGAAGAACGGAGTCCAAGCAGGCGCCTAAGAATTGTAGTCTTTGTGAAGGAACAAGCTTTGATTTTTCCCAATTTATTATCCATCCCAATTGGGTCAACACCTGACACGTCACAGAAATATTTTTCTGAAGTTTTTCTTCCGAATCTCCTACAATTAAGAGGTCGTCTAAATAAGGCACTATCAGAATGTTCCTCATTCTTAAGTGTGCCATCACCTCTGTCATAATTTTCGTGAATACCCTTGGGGCTGTTGTGATGCCAAAGGGAAGGACCTGGAATTGAAAATGGTGGATCTCTTCCCCTAGATATACCGCAAACCTTAGGAACTTTTGGGCTTCGGTACATGATAATATGCGTCTTTTAAGTCGATTGACGCTAAAAAATCCCCTTCTTTTAGTAGATTTATGGTGGATTTCAGGGACTCCATTTTGAATCTTTCGTATTTTATAAACTTGTTTAGTTTCTTTAGATTTAGAATTAACCTGAACTTCCCGTTGTTTTTTTTTACCAAAAATACAGTGGAATAGAATCCCCTTCCCCGTTGGGGTGGAGGTACTGGAACGATGGCTTTTTGGGTTAAAAGGTTCCTGATCCCTTCTTCTAACTTTCTTTTGCTAGTATCTTTGGGAAAGGATTTTTTATTATCTGCAGCTTTTTCCAGAATAGTTTCCAGATCTTGTCCAAACATTAAATTACCGTGAAACGGTAGACTACATAGCTTCATTTTTGACGCTACGTCCCCAGTCCACGACTTTAACCATAAGGCTCTTCTTGCTACCACAGATAAACCAGAGGTTCTTGCCGCTATTCTCACTGACTCTGCTGTAGCATCTGAGACAAAATCAACCGCTTTTAACAGAAGAGGAAAGGCATCTTTTAAACTATCATACGGAGCACCCTCCCTAACGAGTACCTCTAGTCGTTGTAACCATTTTTTCATGGAACGGGAAACTAAGGTGGCTGCAAGATTAGGGTTAAACATTGCTGCTGCCGATTCCCAAGTTTCCTTTAAAGTGGAATCTACTTTTTTGTCCATGGGATCTTTTAATGATCCCATATCCTCAAAGGGCAGGGAATTTGAACCTTTAACCAGTTTAGAGAGGGATACGTCAACCTTAGGACAGGTCGTTAATAAGGACTCGTCATCGTCACTAAACGGAAGTCTATGTCTCATTGTTCTGGAAATAAACAGTCTCCTATCTGGTGATTTCCACTCCCTTTTAATCATGTCCATCATGTTGCTATGTACTGGGAATACACGTCTTTTTTTATGCTCAAGACCCCCATACATCTCATCTTGGACAGATCTGTGAATTTTTTCATCAGCAAGGTCCATTGTCGTCCTAATTGCTTTGACTAATTCACTAGTGTCTTCGGACGAAAAGAGAAAACTTCGGAATTCTGAGTCAGAACCTGAAGAATCATCGGGCTCGTCACTATCAGATCCAGAATCCGTATTTAAATCGGAAGAAGCAGATACACATTCTCTGCCTCTTGATTTAGTTTTGTGGCTGGCCGAGACAGGATTGGAAGTGGGCTGTTCAGACAAGACAGAACGCATCTCTTCCCTAATCACGTCTCTCAACTCATCCCTAATGGACAGAACTAAATCTTTGGCTATAGCAGCCGTGCAGTTCTTACAAAACTTCCTGCTATACTTGTCAGGCAATTTTACTGCACAACTCACACACTTCATACTACTAGAAGATTTTGCTTTTTTAGCCACATCTTTATCACTCTGCAGGCAACCGGAATGAGAAAAGAAACATAACAGAGGGGAGGACATTAATACCAAACTAAAAAGACACATCCCTTTTTATCCCTTGTAGGGAACTCACGGTGGTAGCATTTCCTGAGGGATCCATCTGTCCTGCTGCAGTGTCAGCCATCATAGCTGGCTTACAGCCTCTATTAAATCACCCCTCACCTGCAGACCTCAGATCAGTGGGCGACCTCCGTCTTGATCTGGCGCGCCTTTTATAGCTCCGCCCCTTCCGGTCGTCGCGCTACCCGGAAGTCCCGGTGGAACGCATGTGGAACGCACCGGACTTCCGGTGACGTCATCGCAAGCGCCGAAGTCGGCGCGATGAGGAGCTGTATGCCGGAGGAACTAAATAAGTGTCCGGCCAACACATGGCTCCCCCCCCCCGGCGCGGTAGAAGGGAGGAGAGCGGCAGGGTCCCTTACCAAGACGCCCAGCACCTGAACAACTCCAATATAGGAGGTAGGAGCTGCCTGCCGACATGTGTAAGGCATTCCTTGACTTTCCCACCTCTGCTGCCTTAACAGAATGTGGACCCTTGACAGTTTGCCATGAGTGATCACCCATCTCCCACCTGGAGGGACAGGAAGACACTGAGGCTTTGCTGGAGGAGGGTCCGTTTTATACTTCCTGTCCCTACCTGGTTGGAGGCGGGTCATCTCTCATGGTATGCCGTCATGGAGGATGAAAGGGAAAAATGTGATATTTTTATAGAGCAGGTTGTTACGGACGCGGCGATACCTAATATGTCTATCATTTTTATTTCTGTTACGTTTTACACAGTGATTTCACTGAAATACTTTTCTTTTTTTCTTAATTTTTTTACTTTATTTTGGGAAAAGGACACTTTTTCTTTTTTACTTGAAACTTTTAATTTTTTTTGTAAAACATAGTAACATAGTGACATAGTATATAAGGCCAAAAAAAGACATTTGTCCATCCAGTTTGGCCTGTTATCCTGCAAGTTGATCCAGAGGAAGGCAAAAAACCCCTGTGAGGTAGAAGCCAATTTTCCCCACTTATGGGGGAAAAAAATTTACTCCCTGGATTAACGACCCATCTCTAGGAGCTATAGCCTGTAATATTATTACACTCCAGAAATACATCCAGGCCCCTCTTGAACTCTTTTAGTGAACTCACCATCACCACCTCCTCAGGCAGAGCGCTCCATAGTCTCACTGCTCTTACCGTAAAGAATCCTCTTCTGTGTTTGTGCACAAACCTTCTTTCCTCCAGATGCAGAGGATGTCCCCTTGTCACAGTCCTGGAGATAAATAGATGATGGGAGAGATCTCTGTACTGACCCCTGATATTTTTATACATAGTAATTAAATCTCCCCTCAGTCATTGTTTTTCTAAAGTGAATAACCCCAATTTTGATAATCTTTCAGGGTATTGTAGTTCCCTTATTCCAGTTATTACTTTAGTTGCCCTCCTCTGAACCCTCTCCAGCTCTGCTATGTCTGCCTTGTTCACAGGAGACCAGAACTGTACACAGTACTCCATGTGTTGTCTGACCAGTGATTTGTAAAGTGGTAGGACTATGTTCTCATCACGGGCATCTATGCCTCTTTTGATGCAACCCATTATCTTATTGGCCTTTTCCATGTCAGTGTTACCCAGTGTTTTACCATTGAGTATGTACGGGTGACTTGCATTATTCCTTCCCATGTGCATAACCTTACATTTGTCAGTGTTAAACTTCTTCTGCCACTTCTCTGCCCAAGCCTCCAATCTATCCAGATCCATCTGTAGCAGTATACTGTCCTCTTCTGTGTCAATGACATTACACAGTTTAGTGTAATCTGCAAAAATTTATATTTTACTCTGCAAGTCTTCTACAAGATCATTACTAAACATATTGAAGAGAATAGGGTCCAATACTGACCCCTGAAGTACTCCATTAGTGACAGTGACCCAATCTCAGCGTGTACCATTAATAATCAACCTCTATTTTTTATTACCGAGCCAGTTACTTACCCACATACAGACATTTTATCCCAGTCCGAGCATCCTTATTTTATATACTAACCTTTTATGCGGTACAGTGTCAAATGCTTTGGAGAAGCATTTTTATATACAACATCCATTGATTCGCTGCTGTCAAGTCTAGAACTTATCTCCTCATAAAAACTGATTAAATTAGTTTGACCTGACCATCAGTGAAAAACGCATTGCATCCGCACTTACTTCCGCATACAATGCGTTTTTCACTGAAGCCCTATTTACTTCTATGTGGCCAGGGCTGCGTTAAAAAAGCAGAATATAGGCCTCTTTCACACGAGCATGACGAATTGGCTCCGGATGCGTTCAGGGTGCGTTCAGTAAAACTTGCACCATTTTGCAAGCAAGTTTAGTCCGTTTTGTCGGTGATTGCGTTCAGTTGTTCAGTTTTTTCCACGCGGGTGCAAAGCATTTTGATGCGTTTTCACGTGCGTGATAAAAACGGAAGGTTTACAAACAACATCTCTTAGCAACCTTCAGTGAAAAACGCATTGCATCTGCACTTGCTTCCGGATGCAATGCGTTTTCACTGAAGCCTCATTTACTTCAAACAATAATATAATAATGAAAAATCACAAATTAAAAAACGCCAAGGTGACTCAGATGGAGGCTGAAACCAGAGTAGGAGGGTTGGGAAGGGGGCCAGAGTAGTGAGATGGGGAAGGTTGGGATATGGAAAGGCCAGGCTGGACATATGACTGGTCCCCATGGTACTCAGCATATGGGCGACTATGTTACATAGTAACATAGTAACATAGTATATAAGGCCGAAAAAGACATTTGTCCATCCAGTTCGACCTGTTTCCTGCAAGTTGATCCAGAGGAAGGCAAAAACCCCTGTGAGGTAGAGCCAATTTTCCCCACTTAAGGGGAAAAATTCCTTCCCGACTCCAATCAGGCAGTCAGAATAACTCCCTGGATCAACGACCCATCTTTAGTAGCTATAGCCTGAAATATTATTACGCTCCAGAAATACATCCAGGCCCCTCTTGAATTCCTTTTATTGTACTCACCATCACCACCTCCTCAGGCAGAGAGTTCCATAGTCTTACTGCTCTTACCGTGAAGAACCCTTTTCTATGTTTGTGTACAAACCTTCTTTCCTCCAGACGCAGAGGATGTCCCCTCGTCACAGTCACAGTCCTGGGGATAAATAGATGATGGGAGAGATCTTTGTACTGACCCCTGATATATTTATACATAGTTATTAGATCTCCCTCAGTCGTCTTTTTTCTAGAGTGAATAACCCTAATTTTGATACCCTTTCAGGGTACTGTAGTTGCCCCATTCCAGTTATTACTTTAGTTGCCCTCCTCTGAACCCTCTCTAGCTCTGCTATGTCTGCCTTGTTCACGGGAGCCCAGAACTGTACACAGTACTCCATGTGTGGTCTGACTAGTGATTTATAAAGTGGTAAGACTATATTTTCATCACGGGCATCTATGCCCTTTTGATGCAACCCATTATCTTATTGGCCTTAGCAGCAGCTGCCTGACACTGGTTTTTACAGCTTAGTTTGTTATTTATTAAAATTCCTAGATCCTTTTCCATGTCAGTGTTACTGAGTGTTTTACCATTTAGTATGTACGGGTGACTTGCATTATTCCTTCCCATGTGCATAACTTTACATTTGTCAGTGTTAAACCTCATCTGCCATTTCTCTGCCCAAGCCCCCAATCTATCCAGATCCCTCTGTAGCAGAAAACTGTCCTCTTTAGTGTTAATTACTTTACACAGTTTAGTGTCATCTGCAAAATTGATATATTACTGTGCAAGCCTTCTACAAGATCATTAATAAATATATTGAAGAGAATAGGGCCCAATACTGAACCCTGAGGTACCCCACTAGTGACCGTGACCCAATCTGAGTGTGTACCGTTAATAACCACCCTCTGTTTTCTATTACTGAGCCAGTTACTTACCCACATACAGATATTTTCTCCTAGTCCAAGTGTTCTCATTTTATATACTAACCTTTTATGTGGTACAGCGTCAAATGCTTTGGAGAAGTCCAGATATACGACATCCATTGATTCGCCGCTGTCAAGTCTAGAACTTACCTCCTCATAGAAACTGATTAAATTAGTTTGACATGACCGATCCTCATGAAGCCATGCTGATATGGTGTAATTTGCTTATTTTCATTGAGATACTCCAAGATAGCATCTCTTACAAAACCTTCAAACAGTTTACCCACAACAGATGTTAAACTTACCGGCCTATAATTTCCAGGCTCTGTTTTTGGACCCTTTTTGAATATTGGCACCACATTTGCTATACGCCAGTCTGGTGGAACATTCCCTGTCAGTATGGAGTCCGTGAATATCAAAAATAAGGGTCTGGCTAGGACATCACTTAATTCCCTTAGGATACGGGGGTGTATGCCATCCGGTCCTGGCGATTTGTCTATTTTAATCTTTTAAGTCGCTGCTGTACTTCTTCCTGGGTCAGACAGGGCACTTTTAAAGGGGAATTTACTTTTACATTTTGCATTTCATCTGACAGTTTATTTTCCTCAGTGAAAACAGTGGTGAAGAAAATATTTAATAGCTTGGCTTTATCCTCATCGCTTTCTGCAACTCCCTCATTGCTATGTAGAGGGCCGACTCTTCAGGTTTATATTTTTACCATTTATATAATTGAAAACATTTTAGGGTTAGTTTTGCTCTCTTTGGCAATTAATCTCTCGGTCTCTAGTTTGGCAGTTTTTATTAGTTTTTTACATATTCTATTTTTTTCCTTATAGTTTATCAGTGCTTCCTGGCTCCCTCCTGTTTTAGTGATTTATATGCTTTCTTTTGTCATTTATTGCTTTTTTTACGGTTCTATTTATCCACATTGGTTTCTTCTTATTTCTTAGCCTTTTATTTCTATAAGGTATGCATCGATCACAATTTGATGTTACAATGCTTTTAAAAATCTCCCATTTTGTGGTTGTATTTTTATTTTTGAGGACTATGTCCCAGTTAATTGGGCCTATGGCCTCTCTTAGTTGGCTAAATTTTGCTTTTTTGAAGTCCGGTATTCTTGTTCCTCCCTGTAGAAACTCTCGTTTGAAGGATAATTGGAAGGTTATTACTTTATGGTCACTATTTCCCAGGTGTCCCCGACCTGCACGTCTGTTGTTCTATCAGGTCTATTGGTTAATACTAAGTCCAGTATGGCCGTCCCTCTAGTTGGGTCCTGAACCATTTGGGAAAGGTAATTGTCTTTGGCTATTGCCAAGAACCTGTTTCCTTTATGGGATGTACAGGTTTCAGTTTCCCAGTCTATATCTGGGTAGTTGAAGTCCCCCATAATAACCACCTGATTATGGTTTGCCGCCTTGTTTATCTCGTTTAGTAATAGATTTTCTATGGACTCTGGTATATTAGGTGGTTTATAGTAAACTCCTATTAGTAATTTATTATTGTTTTTGGCTCCATTTATCTCCACCCACAATGACTCCACATTTTCGTGTCCCTCACAGATGTCTTCCCGAGTGTGGGCTTTAGAGAGGACTTTATGTAAAGGCAGACCCTCCCCTCTCCGGTTTTGACGATCCTTTCTGAACAGATTGTAACCTTGTACATTAACTGCCCAGTCATAGCTATCATCCAGCCATGTCTCAGTTATTCCCACTATGTCATAATCCTCCTCACACATCACTAATTCCAGTTCCCCAGTTTTATTAGTCAGGCTTCTGGCATTAGTATACATACATTTGAGAGGTTTATGCATATTTTTTGCCCTACACCTTTCCTTCTGAACTTTTCTAGTCCCTCCTTCCATTTCTCCCCCAGTCCCACTACCTTGCCCCCGGTCTCTATCTGCACCATCTTCCCTCCTATAATGTAATTTCTCTCCCCAGTCCCTAGTTTAAACACTCCTCCAACCTTCTAGCCATCTTTCTCCCCAACACGGCTGCCCTTTCCCATTGAGGTGCAGCCCGTCCCTACGATAGAGCCTGTAGCCGATAGCAAAGTCGGCCCAGTTCTCCATGAACCCAAAACCCTGCTTCCTACACCAGTTCTTGAGCCACTTGTTAACCTCTCTAATCTCCCGCTGCCTCTCTTGTGTGGCTCGTGGTACAGGCAGTATTTCGGAAAATACTACCTTTGAGGTCCTTGCCCTAAGCTTTTGACCTAAATCCCTGAAATCATTCTTAAGGACGCTCCACCTTCCTCTAACTTTGTCATTGGTTCCGATATGGACCATGACCGCTGGATCTTCTCCAGCCCTCCCAGTAATCTGTCAACCCGATCTGCGATGTGTCGAACTCTAGCGCCAGGAAGACAGCACACTGTTCGGCGATCACGATCTTTGTGACAGATCGCCCTATCTGTTCCCCTAATAATTGAGTCTCCCACTACCAGCACCTGTCTGGCCTGCCCTGCTCTCCTGGTCCCCTGCTTACTGGAGCTGACATTCCCTGACCGGCAGAGGAAGTGTCTGGCTGCAGCGGTGCTGTCCCTGAGCTGCCATCCCCTCATCTGCCAAACGTGCAAACTTGTTGGGGTGTGTCAGATCAGGGCTAGCCTCCCTGGCACTCTTCCCTCTACCCCGCTCTTACTGTCACCCAGCTAGCTACCTCACTCTCCTCAGCCTCCTCGCTACCACCCTCCCCCACATCTACCCCAAAGACTGCTTGCTCGGTGAGCAGCAACTCTTTTGCAAATTGTCAGTGGCTCTCAGTGTTGTCAATATGCCCGCTTAGAGACTCGATGTGCGATTCCAAACGGGTAATTTGCTCACATTTTGAACAAAGATATGCACCCTCAAACGGCTGTTCCAGGACTGCATACATCATGCAAGATGTGCACTGGACGGCATTGTCAATTGTGCAAGACATACTAATGGGGATTACACCACAAAACAAAAAAATACAATATAATCTAGTTACAAGAACTGGCGAATTTCAGTCCCCCACTGAAGTCCCTGAATCTGAAGTCACTTAATCTTAAGTCACACTTACACAACCACACACTTAATCAACCACGCGTCGCGACTCAACCTCGCGTATATATATATCTACTTATATAAGTATGCTGTAAATGAAACTCAAATACACCAGCCTGTTTTTTTCTCCTCTGATTCAAAGGCCATTAAATTCCCCTGTGGGAGGGAACTGTGGAGGCCCTTGTGATATCTGGGGAATTGTTGCTGGCCGGGGCCAGAGATGTGCCCATGGCTGCGCCAATTTTACAGAGCCTTGAAAATTTCAGAGGGCTCATTAGGTGATACCGAGAGCCGATTTGGTTCTCAGCACTCGTTCTGGAGCCAGGAGGCTCCTCATTACACTTGCTTGAGTGCTGCAGCGCACTCTCTTCTGCTTCCTCCCCAAGGTTGTCCTCCGTTCTACAAAATTACAACAAACAGAACATGTAAATTAATATATGAACTCACCAATATGTACCGAAATAAATATTATCATATTACTATCATCAGCAAAATACATTTTGTACATCATACTAGTTTTATTATGACCAATCACCACTTCGAAAATGTGTTCTTTAAATACTTCATGTATTCCCGTTTACTAACATTTCTGGAACATCTATCGTTAAGGGCTCAATGTTGTGCCATTCCTATATTATGTGAAAAATAGATGTTATGAATGAATTGCTAATATGGCCTTCAGTTGTAAAGGGTACAGAGGGGTAGTAACAAGTTGGGGGTGTTTACTGCACATGTAAACATGGCAGCACTGATTGGATAAAATGAGTGTGTGCAGTTACACCCCCCAACTTGGTAACACCCCTCTGTACCCTCTAATGGCAATTTAATTATAACTTCTAGCAGGAATAATAAAGGAACGCCACTACATTAGAGTCATAACAATAGGTCATGTTTAACTAACCATTATATTACATATGTGGTCATGTAGCTACATTATGGAAATTAGAAGTGTCATAGCTGGCCTTTGCAAATAATAGGATCCAACTTGTAATGTTTTTCATCTACTTATGCAAATACAAGGAGGAATCGGATTGGTTGCCATCGTCAACTATGACAATTCAAATTTACACATTGGTACAAATTACATTACCCACATAGTAAACATACAGTGTGAATTGAAAAATATGTAGTCGTCATTGTTTATAATTTACTTACGGACAAAGCTTTGTTTATGGCCTGAGGAACATCAGTTGGTCCATGAAAAGATATGGCCTTTTTCTGGAGGTCCCGGACCCGCCCTTGCTGCTGGATCTCCCTCAGGAACTGGTCCTGGCAGCTCCTCCAGTGACTTTTTACTTCATCAACTTGGAATAAAAATACAACAAACATTTACCAAACAATACTTTCTTAACAGAGGACTACGTATGACATGTGCTATGCTAGGGAGGACAACGCATGACATGTGCTATGCTAGGGAAGTCAACGTATGACATGTGCTATGCTAGGGAAGTCAACGTATGACATGTGCTATGCTAGGGAGGACAACGTATGACATGTGCTATGCTAGGGAGGACAATATGGATCAAACATGTATTCCCTTACGTCCTACCAGCAGCACAGATGGGGTTAACCACCCCCGTGGACTGGCAGGACCGGCAGAATGTTTAATGAGCCCAAGACTAATAACTCAATTTAACAATTAAGTATCTCCTTAAAAGGAGGAAGTCCACCCCCAGCCCACTGTGTTTTTTTCTGTCCTCCTGGACAGGTGGACTAGGCGGTTTTTGTTCCCCCCTTTCTTATGGAAAGTGCGGGGAGCCTTCTTTTCGTTGCCTTTTTTCCTAGGTACCTTGTCAGTTTGGCCGGCAGCTTATTTGCTGCCGGCCCCGCGCAGTTGCGCCTGGCTGGGGTATTTTGGCGGCGTCCTTGGCCAGGATTCCCGGTCCCTGTGCGCCGCCATCTTCCGGAGGTGACGCGGGACTCTCCTTTTGCATCACCTCCGGGTAATCCTGCCGTGATTTTTTTCACGGGCACGATTTTTTTCATAGATGCGATTTTTTTATGCATCTTCCTGTGGAGGATTTACTGGGGGAAGGGTGGATTGGCTATCCCTCCCTTTCCCCTATTTTGGGAGGCTGTGTGCTCCAGTTCAGTCTCTGGCTACATATGCTTTTTCAGCTAGATCCCAGAGTCCTAAAATTGGTGTTGTTCCTCTTGTTGTGTCTTTTTCCTCAGCTGCCTACGGTCTGTTTTTCTACCTTTCCTGTGTAGATAGGTGGTTTACAAATGTTTTATTTGTCCCTTTTTTTTCCCGCAGTGATGCCGCGGGATTCGGAAGGCAGGAAAGTGGATCCAAGAGGAAGCATCTATCCTGCTACCATTGCAGTAGTCAACGGTTATTGTAAGCTGATCATACCTGCACTTGTGAGATTGCAGAAGCTAAGCAGCTTAAGGCTGGGCTAAGACCAGCTTGGGAGACCGGTTGGAAGTCACTGGGTCTGTTGACTTAACCTACACCAGGTGTTACAGCTGCCGTTAGAGGTTTCTGACCTCTAGTGAACCTACGTTGCAGGATATGTATTAACCCCTTAAGGACTCAGCCCTATTTCACCTAAAGGACTTGGCCATTTTTTGCAAATCTGACCAGTGTCACTTTATGTGGTGATAACTTTAAAACGCTTTTACTTATCCAGGCCATTCTGAGATAGTTTTTTCGTCACATATTGTACTTCATGACACTGGTAAAATTAAGTTTATAAAAAAATATCAAATTTACCAAAAATTTTGAAAAATTAGCAATTTTCCAAGTTTCAATTTCTCTACTTCTATAATACATAGTAATACCGCCCAAAAAAGTTATTGATTTACATTCCCCATATGTCTACTTCATGTATCGATCATTTTGGGAATGCCATTTTATTTTTTGGGGACGTTACAAGGCTTAGAAGTTTAGAAGCAAATCTTGAAATTTTTCAGAAATTTTCAAAACCCACTTTTAGGGACCAGTTCAGGTCTGAAGTCACTTTGTGAGGCTTACATAATAGAAACCATCCAAAAATGACCCCATTCTAGAAACTACACCCCTCAAGGTATTCAAAACTGATTTTACAAACGTCATTAACCCTTTAGGTTTTCCACAGTTAATGGCAAATGGAGATAAAATTTCAGAATTTCGATTTTTTGGAAAATTTTCCGTTTGAATCCATTTTTTCCAGTAACAAAGCAAGGGTTAACAGCCAAACAAAACTCAATTTTTATTGCCCCGATTCTGTAGTTTTCAGAAACACCCCATATGTGGTCGTAAACTGCTGTATGGCCAAACGGCAGGGCACAGAAGTAAGGGAACGCCATATGGTTTTGGAAGGCGGATTTTGCTGGACTGGATTTTTGACACCATGTCCCATTTGAAGCCCCCAGATGCACCCCTAGAGTAGAATCTCCAAAAAAGTGACTCCATCTAAGAAAGTACACCTCTCAAGGTATTCAAAACCAGTTTTACAAACTTTGTTAACCCTTTAGGTGTTCCACAAGAGTTATTGGCAAATGGAGATGAAATTTAGGAATTTCTATTTTCTGTTACCTTGCCTCAAAAGAAGTGTAATATAGAGCAACCAAAAATCATATTTACCCTAAAATAATACAAACAAAACTGCCAACTTATCCCGTACTTTCCAAAATGGGGTCATTTTTTGGAGTTTCCACTGTAGGGGTGCATCAGGGGGGCTTCAAATGGGACATGGTGTCAAATAACCAGTCCAGCAAAACCTGCCTTCCAAAAACCATATGGCGTTCCCTTCCTTCTACGTCCTGCCGTTTGGCCATACAGCAGTTTACGACCACATATGGGGTGTTTCTGCAAACTAGAGAATCGGGGCAATATATTTTGAGTTTTGTTTGGCTGTTAACCCTTGCTTTTTTTACTGGAAAAATTGATTAAAATGGAAAATTTGCAAAAAAATAGCTATTTTCGGACCGTTTTTATTTTTTGTTATTTACATCGTTGAACTGACAGGTTATATTGTGTGCTATTTCTATAGAGCAGGTTGCTACGGACGCGGCAATACCAAATATGGCTACTTTTTGGGGGGTTTTGTTTCAGTTTTACATAATAAAGCATTTTTGAAAAAAATGATTTTTTAGTGTCTTCACATTCTGAAAGCCATATATTTTTTTATTTTTTGGGCGACTGTCTTATGTAGGGGCTCATTTTTTGCGGGATAAGATGGCGGTTTGATTGGCACTATCTTGGGGTGCATATGACATTTTGGTCGCCTGCTATTACACTTTTTGTGATGTAAGGTGACAAAAATGGCTCTTGACACCGTATTTTTTTATTTTTTTGTGTTCACCTGAGGGGTTCGGTGATGTGTTATTTTTATAGAGCAGGTTGCGACGGACGCACCGATACCAAATATGTAAACTTTTTATTTATTTATTTAAGTTTTACACAATATTATCATTTTTAAAACAAAACAAATCATGTTTTAGTGTCTCCATAGTCTGAGAGCCCTATTTTTTTTTTTTTGGGGGTGATTGTCCTATGTGGGGTATCATTTTTTGCGGGATGAGATGTCGGTTTGATTGGCACTATTTTTGGGTGCATATAACTTTTTGATCGCTTGCTATTACAGTTTTTGGGATGTGAGGTGACAAATGTTTTTTTACATTGTTTTTATTTTATTTTTTAACAGTATTTACCTGAGGGGTTAGATAATGTGATATTTTTATAGAGCAGGTTTTTACGGACGCGACGATACATAATATGTATACTTTTTATTTATTTATTTTACTTTAACACAATAATAGCATTTTAGAAAAAAAAATTATGTTTTAGTGTCTCCATAGTCTGAGAGCCATATTTTTTATTTTTTTGGGCGATTGTCCTATATAAGGACTCATTTTTTGCGGGATGAGATGGCGGTTTTATTGGTACTATTTTGGGAGGCATGCGCCTTTTTGATCACTTGGTATTACACTTTTTGTGATGCAAGGTGACAAAAATGGCTTTTACACAATTTTTGTGATTTTTTTACGGTATTTGCGTGAGGGGTTAGGTCACGTGATAGTTTTATAGAGGAGATTTTTACGGACGCGGCAATACCTAATATGTGTAGTTTATTTGTTTTTTTTTAATTTTTACTCAGTGATATTTATTTTTCTGATTTTTACTTTTCTTTCACTTTTTGACATTTTTGACCCAGACCCACTTGGTTCTTGTAGATCCAGTGGATCTGGTGTCTATATAATACAGTACAGTACACTATATAGTGTACTGCACTGTATTTTTCACTTTCACAGTCTGGTCAGACTTCTGCCTTTAGCAGAAGTCTGACCAGAGTTACTATACCATGGCAAGCAGGACGCTTCTGAAAGCGTCCTGCTGCCATGGCAACTCATCATCCGCTGCCATTACAGAGCAGCGGGTGATGGAAGAGAGGTGAGCTCTCTCCTCTACCATCCTATCCCATCGGGGGCTGCAAAGGTACGGCAGCCCCCGATGGGAGAGGAGAGAGCTCCCTCCATGTTAACACCTTCTATACCGCGGTCCGTACGGACCGCGGTATAGAAGGGGTTAAACTGCTGACATCTGCAGCACAGATGTCAGCAGTTTATAGCAGGGGGTCAGCAATGTGCTGACCCCCTGCTATACCCACTAGACACTAAGCCCACTAGACACTGCCCACCCGCAGCACCGCCCGCAAATCCCCCCCCCTGCACCGCCCGGGGGGACACTAAGATGGCGGGGTGCAGGGGGGGGGGGTAAAATTTACAATAAGGGGCAGATTTTAGTCTCTGATCCCCGCAGTCACAGACCGCGGGGATCAGAGACTACACATAGCGCAACAAACCGCAGGTCTGAATTGACCTGCGGTTTGTTGCGATCGCCGACACGGGGGGGTCACAGGACCCCCCTCGGCATTGTCACAGGATGCCTGCTGAATGATTTCAGCAGGCATCCTGTTCCGATCACCGCCACGTGCGCAGCGGTGATCGGATCATCTCAGGGCATACATGTACGCCTTGAGTCCTTAAGTACCAGGACGCTAGGGCGTACATGTACGCCCTGCGTCCTTAAGAGGTTAAAGGAGTCATAGGCCTGCTGGATGGAAAGGCTTCCTATTCGTGCCCAGGCCCCTATGGAGACCTCTGTCCCGGTAGAGAGACCTTCTTGGTCTCCTTAGTTTCTTCCTCCTCGGATGAGGAGGAGCTGACGTTGTGTTTTCTCCCCTGGAAAGACACAGAAGTTGCTTAAGTCCATCAGGTCGGGGGACCATGATGTTGACTGTGGGGAGCCTCCCGTTCCCGCTCGGGCACCTCGTGTCTTTAAAGCGGATGAGACCCTCCTCTCTGTCACGATATAGAGTGGAAAAAACCTGGAAAAGGTCCGGTTTTAACAAAGAAGTTTAAATCCATGTTTCCGATGGCTTAACCCTTGGTGGATTCGTGGGGATCCATTCCCAAGGTGGACATGGCTATCGCCAAGTTGTCCAAGCGCACTCTGGTTCCTGCAGACGATGGGTCTAGCTGCAGGACCCCCTTTCAGAGTGCACACTAAGGCGGGGTGTTACGGCAGCTGCGGCTTCCGCTTCCACAGCCATAGCGGCTTTTGAAGTCTCTACGTTCCTCCGATCTCGTCTGGATCAAATTCAAGTTGATGTGAATCAGAGGTTTTTCCAGGATGACATACTGGCTGCTTTCAAGACCATCAACCTGGCTACGGACTTCTTGTGCGATACCGCACAGCTCCAGTTGAAGCTAGCAAAGAAGTTCCCCGCTAGCAAAGCAAGTCCTGGGAACGAGGCCAAGCACAGATCCTTGCTCTTGAAGCTAAGCAGCAGGTCTGTGGCTCATGGGAGACCAAGTGCGCCTTTGGCACCCTGTAACAATACTATCAAATAATGTCAGGGGCCTATATATAACATGGCCCTGGGGTCTGGCCAGCAAACAAGCTCTTGTAGTGGCTGGAGAGCACAGCGAAAGGGTCTGAGGTGCTCTCGTGGAGGAGCCAAGATGGAAAATCCACCTCCTGACTACCGGCCTCTGCGAGGCTCTTGGTTAATTCCTGTTACTCCTGCCGTCCTGCCAATAAGCTTCCCCATTCCTAAGCTTCATGTACCTGTTGGGAGTTGTCTCTCCCACTTCTGAGAAGAATGGATCCAAGAGATCTTGGATCCTGGGTCCTGAATATCATTTAGAACGGTTATTTAGTCAACCTCACCTCTATTCCTCTGGACAGGTTTGTCAAGATCAACCTTCTACAAGCTGCCAAGGAGGCGATCCTAGAGGGCTACATTCAGGACTACATTTGCAAAGGGGCTCTGGAGGAGGTTCCGGCAGGAGAATGGGGCCTAGGGATCTATTCACCAGTTTTTCTGGTTCCCAAGGTTTCAGGAGATCTCCGGATGATTATCGATCTGAGATATTTCAATCGATTTATAAGGAAGGTGAAGTTTCGTGTAGAAACCATCAGGTCAGTAGTTCACGTCGTCAATCCTGGAGACGTGATGGCAACACTGGACCTCAATAATGCATATCTGCACATCCTGATCCATCCTGGTTCCAGGAAGTATATCAGGATCATGGTCCAGGTGTCCGGTGTCGTCAGGCATTTTCTGTTTGTTGCCCTTCCCTTTGGCATTTCTTCTGCCCCTCACACTTTACCAAGGTGGTGGTTCTGTGGTGGCGGCTTTGAGGCTTCAAGGACTGACCATCATTCCTTATCTGGACGACTGGCTTTGAAAGCCTCTGCTCTAGCGGTCCTAACCCAACGTCTTCAGGTAACAATCTCCTTTCTGTTCCACCTAGGTTGGATCATCAGCTGGTAGAAGTCGAACGTGAGCCCGTCGACTTCAGTAAGATATCTAGGCTTCATAATCGACTCCACTGGGATGTCGCTCCAGTTGATTCCAGAAAGAAGATTCCGGGTTCAGAACACGGCAAGTTCCTTTCCCCGGCGAGTTCCAATCCGGACTCTCATGAAGATGTTGGGGCTCATGTCAGCGTCTGCGGAAGCAGTCCCTTGGGCTCTATGGCACCTCCGCCCTCTACAGTCGGAGGTCCTCTCCTAATGGAATGGCAGCCCTGCTGGGCTAAACTCCCTGTGCTCCCTGACTTGGCAAACTCGGTATTCCCTCAGATGGTGGTGCCATCTTTTAGACAGGAAGTCTATGACCCAGCCAGTCTGGGTCATATTGACTACGGATGCGTCCTAAGTAGGCTGGGACGCTCACCTAGACGACTCTGCAGTTCACGGGACCTGGTTTCCTCAGGAGTGGCTTTTTCATCCAATCTCCGCGAGATTCAAGCTATCCGGCTAGCCCTCCTTCACTTAGCCCCTCAGATCAGGGGCAAGCGGTGAAAGTCCAGTCAGACAATGTGACTGCGGTACTTCACATCAACCAGCAGGGAGGCACGAGATCACTTCCCCTCTTGTCAGAGATCGGGGTGATTCTGGATTAGGCAGAGTTGTACCTTCCCACTTATCTGCAATCCACATCCAAGGCTCCCTCAATATGATAGCGGCTGAGCCGCGGTCTTCCGTCGGTGGAGTGGTCTTTACATCCGGAGAATTAAGCAGATAGTCCTCAAGTGGGTATGCCAGAGGTGGATCTCATGGCAACAAGGTTCAATGCCAAGGTGGAGAGGTTCTGCTCCTCTACAGGAGGACAACCCCCTGGCGTTAGACGCTCTGTCAATATCCTGGAGGTTCAGGCTGGCTTACATCTTCCCTCCCTTTTCCATGATACCGAGGGTATTGATGAAAATCCGTCAGGATCAGGCCTCAGTGATAGCCATCATACTGTTTTGGCCGAAGAGATCCTGGTTTACCTAGCTCACCCAGTTGAGTCGAGGACAATATTGGAGGCTCCCCACAGCAGACCCTGGTGTCGTGGGACACTCACCTCTGCTCAGATCTGCACAGATTCAACCTGACAGCCTGGAGGTTGATCAGTCCCTTCCCAGAATAGAAGGGCTTTCAGAGTCGGTCCTGAGACGCTGTCTCATTCTAGAGCGGACTCTACCAAGAGAGCCTACTCTTGTATTATGAGGATATTCTCATCCTGTTGTACCTCAACTGAGGTGGCGTCTGCAGATCCGCCCCTCTCCGCTATCCTTCAGTTCCTGCAAGATGGCCTTGATAGAGGCTACTACTCTGAAGGTTCAAGTTTCAGCCATCTCAGCTTGCCTTAACAGGCTTTTTCTCAGGACCCGCTGATCAAACGGTTCCTTAAAGGAGCTGAAAGATAAAAGCCTACAGTACTGAGACCCTTTTTTCAATGGGTTTTCAGTAGTTCTCAGGGGTTAGCATCTCCCCCTTTGAACCGTTAGAGGAGGTGGACATCAAGTTCGTCACTTGGAAGTTTGTGTTTCTCCTTGCAGTGACTTTGGCCAAGAGGGTCTCTGAGCTTCAAGCTCTCTCAGCACATGAGCCCTATTCTTATATGACCGGGACCTTCTTAGATTCCTCCCGTATTGTAGGCCTAAAGTTCCTTCCTTCCAGAACATCAACCAGGTGATATTCCTCCCGGTTCTGTCGACATCTACCACCTCCTCCTAGGAACCTGCTAGACATCCTCTGGACGTCGAGATGTCTCCGGATCTATGTGGATAGATCAAGGAGTTCAGGAAAGATGAGAATCTGCTAATCCTGTTGCCGGTAAGTTTAAAGGCTATAAGGCATCCAAACCTTCCATCAGTCGGTGGATTGAGGAGGCTATTAAGGAATCCTTTGTTTCCACAATCTGGACCCTCCGGGATTCGTGAAGGCCCACTCTACTAGAGTTGTGGCTTTTTCTTTTGCCGAGAGGAGTCTTCTGCCTCTCAACATGATTTGCAAAACTGCCTCCTGGAGCTCTGAATCGACATTCATCTCCCATTATAGACTAGATGCCAGTCTAGCTGAGTTTCGGCCTTTGGGCAGACTTTTCTTAGTTCTGCCAGGCAGGAAGGCCCTCCCTAGGGGTTTCTTCTTGCTATCTGCACATCCTGATCCATCCTGGTTCCAGGAAGTATATCAGGATCATGGTCCAGGTGTCCGGTGATCGTCAGGCATTTTCTGTTTGTTGCCCTTCCCTTTGGCATTTCTTCTGCCCTCACACTTTGCCAAGGTGGTGGTTCTGTGGTGGCGGCTTTGAGGCTTCAAGGACTGACCATCATTCCTTATCTGGACGACTGGCTTTGAAAGCCTCTGCTCTAGCGGTCCTAACCCAGCGTCTTCAGGTAACAATCTCCTTTCTGTTCCACCTAGGTTGGATCATCAGCTGGTAGAAGTCGAGACGTGAGCCCGTCGACTTCAGTAAGATATCTAGGCTTCATAATCGACTCCACTGGGATGTCGCTCCAGTTGATTCAGAAAGAAGATTCCGGGTTCAGAACACAGCAAGTTCCTTTCCCGGCGAGTTCCAATCCGGACTCTCATGAAGATGTTGGGGCTCATGTCAGCGTCTCGCGGAAGCAGTCCCTTGGAGCTCTATGGCACCTCCGCCCTCTACAGTCGGAGGTCCTCTCCTAATGGAATGGCAGCCCTGCTGGGCTAAACTCCCTGTGCTCCTGACTTGGCAAACTCTGGTATTCCCTCAGATGGTGGTGCCATCTTTTAGAGCGGAAGTCTATGACCCAGCCAGTCTGGGTCATATTGACTACGGATGCGTCCTAAGTAGGCTGGGGCGCTCACCTGAAACGACTCTGCAGTTCACGGGACCTGGTTTCCTCAGGAGTGGCTTTTTCATCCAATCTCCGCGAGATTCAAGCTATCCGGCTAGCCCTCCTTCACTTAGCCCCTCAGATCAGGGGCAAGCGGTGAAAGTCCAGTCAGACAATGTGACTGCGGTACTTCACATCAACCAGCAGGGAGGCACGAGATCACTTCCCTCTTGTCAGAGATCGGGGTGATTCTGGATTAGGCAGAGTTGTACCTTCCCACTTATCTGCAATCCACATCCAAGGCTCCCTCAATATGATAGCGGCTGAGCCGCGGTCTTCACGTCGGTGGAGTGGTCTTTACATCCGGAGAATTAAGCAGATAGTCCTCAAGTGGGTATGCCAGAGGTGGATCTCATGGCAACAAGGTTCAATGCCAAGGTGGAGAGGTTCTGCTCCCTCTACAGGGAGGACAACCCCCTGGCGTTAGACGCTCTGTCAATATCCTGGAGGTTCAGGCTGGCTTACATCTTCCCTCCCTTTTCCATGATACCGAGGGTATTGATGAAAATCCGTCAGGATCAGGCCTCAGTGATAGCCATCATACTGTTTTGGCCGAAGAGATCCTGGTTTACCTAGCTCACCCAGTTGAGTCGAGGACAATATTGGAGGCTCCCCACAGCAGACCCTGGTGTCGTGGGACACTCACCTCTGCTCAGATCTGCACAGATTCAACCTGACAGCCTGGAGGTTGATCAGTCCCTTCCCAGAATAGAAGGGCTTTCAGAGTCGGTCCTGAAACGCTGTCTCATTCTAGAGCGGACTCTACCAAGAGAGCCTACTCTTGTATTATGAGGATATTCTCATCCTGTTGTACCTCAACTGAGGTGGCGTCTGCAGATCCGCCCCTCTCCGCTATCCTTCAGTTCCTGCAAGATGGCCTTGATAGAGGCTACTACTCTGAAGGTTCAAGTTTCAGCCATCTCAGCTTGCCTTAACAGGCTTTTTTTCTCAGGACCCGCTGATCAAACGGTTCCTTAAAGGAGCTGAAAGATAAAAGCCTACAGTACTGAGACCCTTTTTTTCAATGGGTTTTCAGTAGTTCTCAGGGGTTAGCATCTCCCCCTTTGAACCGTTAGAGGAGGTGGACATCAAGTTCGTCACTTGGAAGTTTGTGTTTCTCCTTGCAGTGACTTTGGCCAAGAGGGTCTCTGAGCTTCAAGCTCTCTCAGCACATGAGCCCTATTCTTACATGACCGGGACCTTCTTAGATTCCTCCCGTATTGTAGGCCTAAAGTTCCTTCCTTCCAGAACATCAACCAGGTGATATTCCTCCCGGTTCTGTCGACATCTACCACCTCCTCCTAGGAACCTGCTAGACATCCTCTGGACGTCGAGATGTCTCCGGATCTATGTGGATAGATCAAGGAGTTCAGGAAAGATGAGAATCTGCTAATCCTGTTGCCGGTAAGTTTAAAGGCTATAAGGCATCCAAACCTTCCATCAGTCGGTGGATTGAGGAGGCTATTAAGGAATCCTTTGTTTCCACAATCTGGACCCTCCGGGATTCGTGAAGGCCCACTCTACTAGAGTTGTGGCTTTTCTTTTGCCGAGAGGAGTCTTCTGCCTCTCAACATGATTTGCAAAGCTGCCTCCTGGAGCTCTGAATCGACATTCATCTCCCATTATAGACTAGATGCCAGTCTAGCTGAGTTTCGGCCTTTGGGCAGACTTTTCTTAGTTCTGCCAGGCAGGAAGGCCCTCCCTAGGGGTTTCTTCTTGCTATCTCCCCATCTGTGCTGCTGGTAGGACGTAAGGGAATCGTTAATTTCTAACGATAATTTGTTTTCCCTTAGTCCTAACAGCAGCACACAAATTTCCCACCCTAGTAAGTCTAGTTTTTTTCTTGCTATAAACACAGTGGGCTGGGGGTTGACTTCCTCCTTTTAAGGAGATACTTAATTGTTAAATTGAGTTATTAGTCTTGGGCTCATTAAACATTCCGCCGGTCCTGCCAGTCCACGGGGGGTGGTTAACCTCATCTGTGCTGCTGTTAGGACTAAGGGAAAACAAATTATCGTTAGAAATTAACGATACATTGTCCACTTTACTTACCAAACCTCTGCCGACTCTGGCCTTGAGTATTCTCCCATATGGTACTGAAAACCTCCTGGGCTATTTCGAGCCATGCCACGTCCTTCTTGTACCGTTCCCGACCGGCTGTCCCAAAGACATGGCCTCTCCTCGACCAGGAAGATCAGCTTTCCTACATCCATGGCTTTTGGGGCCTTTTGCATCTTGAAATTCACTCCGCAAGGGCAAGACAACCAAGAACAAATCTCTTTCCCATGCAGTGCCTGCAGCCAGACACTGAGAACTGAACTTCCTGTCTTAAATCCCTTCACTGTTGCTAAGTTACTTGCGTTTACAACGCAACGCAGTGCATCCTTATGCAATGCCTTTTTCACGCAGCCCCATTCATTTCTAGGGGGCCTGTGTTGCGTGAAAAACGCAGAATATAGAACATGCTGCGATTTTCACGCAAGGCCTCTTTCACATGAGCGAGTTTTCCAAGTGGGTGCAATGCGTGACGTGAACACATAGGCCCGCACTAAATCCTGACCCATTCACTGATGGCTGCTAGGAGATGTTGTTTGTCAACCTTCAGTTTTTATCACAAAAAAACTGAACAACTGAGCTACAATCTCAGACAAAGGCCTCTTGCACACGAACATTTTTTTCCCGTTTACGTTCCATTTTTGCGTTATGTATACTGAACCATTCATTTCAATGGATCTTAAAAAAACGGAAGGTACTCCGTATGCCTTCTGTTTCAGTATTTCCGTTTTTCCGTTCTGTTTAGAGATAGAACATGTCCTATTATTTTCCGCATAACGGACAAGGATAGTACTGTTCTATAAGGGGACAGCTGTTCCGTTCCACAAAAACGGAATGCACATGGACGTCATCCGTATTTTTGCTAATCCGTTTTTGCGGACTGCAAAAAACGGCCACATCCATGCTGTTAGTCTGTTCATTTACATGGTGCAGTTTGGAAGGGGTAGGTAAGAGCCAATGGTCCAGGTACTCCGTGTCAGCACCTGGACCAGTGGCTGTCTGAAGGAGGAAACCCTGCGATCGTTGGCGGACCATAAATATATGGCGGTTATCCAAACTGAAGTATATTGACAATGCGCGGTCAGGAAGGGGTTAAGGGCCTCTGTAGTAAGGCACATTGACAGTCACTAAAGGGTTAACCCTTCAGAATACCGCCACCAACATGTCATAGACACCTGTGACATCACAAGCACGTATGTCATAAGAGAAAACCCTTGTAAAGCGGCGAGCGGCCATATTTGGTGCTGTACTTGATGGACTGAGGACCTTGAGCTTGACTACCCCCACCCACCACGCCTTGACGAAATTTGGAGGTTCTAGCAGGAAGACCATCGCCCAATGGGAGCAAAGGGACATCCGCCTAGTCAACCAAATCAGCCCGGCTGCTACACACCCCCTACTATTTATGTGGCAGCCACATAGTGGCATTACCCTCTAAGCCCAAGGGAAGGGCAGCCCTCCAGCCATGGTTCCCTAGAGGTTTCCTCCACAGGGGTTTTCCTCTCCTGAGTGCTGGAGGGTGACTCTCCGTGAGTCGGGGGTTTGCTATTTTTAATATTTTAAATAAACAATTTAGCCATTTTTCCCCAAGTCATGTGTTTTGTGTCTTTATTTTGCGTTTTTTGGTTTCATGGGTGTATGCATGATTTTCTCAGGGAGGAGGTTAAAGGGATATTCCCATCCGTGACATATATGGTATATTTTGATAGGATGTGCCATAAATGTCCAATATGAACAGGTTCCAAAGGTGGGACTCGCATCTATGTCCAGAACAGGGGTCCGCATGTGTGGCATCCTCTCCATTCATTGCTATGGGAGTTCCAAAAATAGCGAGCGTGCTCGCCTGTTTTCGGACGTCCCATAGCAGCAAATGGAGAACAAGCAGCACAAGCACGGCCACCTCTTCATTTACCACTATGGGACTCCTGAAAATAGCCAAACCAGAGCTCAGCTATTTTCTGAAGTTCCATAGCATTGAATGAAGGGTGGCCGCACATGCATGACTTGCTGTCTGTACACTTTGGGGGCATCATCCTATGGATAAGATATGTCATAAATGTCCCAAATAGAAATACCCCTTAAATTGAAATTTATTATGAAATAACCAAGATAGTAAAGCACCGTTGCACCGAATGAGAACAGTCGCCGATGATCAACGACTGTTCAGGTGAACGCTGTGGGGTGAATAGATCAATCTTCTACACCAGTTTTATGTCGTTAAAAAGATGCAAATTTAGCCAAGTGTCTAATTTTGTACCTTTGGAACAATGCCTGGCCTAAATATATAAATGCGTATTATATATGTAATATATAATATTAGGGGATTACATACAATAAATAATAACATAGGCACACCTCCCCCTTGAGCAATGGGTTTTCAGTCATCAAAACTATCTACAAGTAAGACTGTCTTCATTGCCCATAGCAACCAATCAGAATGAAGCTTTCATTTTTCCAGAACAAGAAAAGAAATGAAAGCCGAGCTCTGATTGGTTGCTAGAAGCAACAAAGACAGTCCTTAGTAAATGAGGCCTCAGATGTACGTTGAAACTGATTTTTCACATGTCTGTATCATCACAGTACAGCAATAACACCACAAATCGCAGTCCCAGTGCCCTCATTGTGCCCATTTACCATAAGTGCCAGACTGAGCCCTCATACATTTAGTCAAGTGTATGGGATTTCCTCATAACTGCTAACCATAGTTAGTTCCAGCCACACCACTCCTACAGATCTTATATTTGTGGGCCACTTGTGCTATCCACAGTGTCCCCATTAGAGATAGTGAGCGACAATGCTATATAAGTGCCAACCTATGCCCCCATAAGTTTTCATCCAGCCACTGTACCTCCATATTTTAAAGCCAATGTGCCCCCTAACTGCATGCCACTGAGTGTCCATAAGTGAAATCCACATTGCCCCTACTACTCCCAGCAATACTGCTAACATAGGAGCTATCCACACTTATGCCGAAGGTGACAACCATGGTGCAACTACAAATGCCATCCACAGTGCCCCATAAGTACTAGCCACTATGCCCATCTAGCAGAGCAACCACAGTGTTACTATAAGAGACATCCACTGATTTTCACGCAACGCAGAACTGATGCCTGATAAAAAAACTTTCATGTACACAGACCCATTGAAATGAATGGGTCAGGATTCAGTGCGGGTGCTATGCGTGTCACGCATTACACCCACGCGGAAAACTCGAGTTTTATGGTGCGAGTTTCACGCTTCAACTGATTTTGGAAACTACACCCTTTAAAGAATATATTAAGGGGGGTACTAAGCACTTTGACCCCCTAAGCGTTGTATGGAATTTGGAAACACTTGGCTGTAAAAATGAAAAGTTTTGTTTCTTCCAATAAAATGTTTAAAAGCACCCGATAATTTGTTACCCATTTTCTCCTAAATACGTCAACACCCCATATGTGGTGGGGCCCAATGCAGGACTCAGAAAGAAGGAGCGTCATATTGATAAATAGACCCTCAAGCGCATCATCAGAATGGCTGGAAGAATCACTGGTACTCAGTTACCATCACTGGATGACATCTTCACTGCTCGTTGCAGCAACAGGGCAAAGGTTATCTGCGGAGATCCAACTCACCTTAGCCACAGCCTTTTCACTCCCCTACCCTCTGGTAGGCATCTTAGAAGCCCTACATGCCCGCACCACTAGGCTGAAGAACAGCTTTTACCCCAAAGCAATCAGTCTCCTAAATGCTCTGAGATTATTGACCCTTCCTAGGATAGAAACTACCACAGACTGAAGTGACTGCTGCATTCGTGACCCCATGAAGATGATCTCTTGTCTGCGGTGGTGTCTGAATCAGTTTGTATATATTCATAAACACTTCCTACTTTGCGCTTGCTATACATATGCTGTGAATAGTAATGCTTTCTAGTGCTATGCTTTAGTTTAAATGTCAGTTCTTGTTCCTCTGTCCATGGCATCTAGGATTGCTCCAAACAACATTTCATTGTATTGTACATTGTATTTCATTGTATTGTACAGTGACAATAAAGGCATTTTATCTTATCTTATCTTATGGCTTTTGCAGCGCAGATTTTGATAGATAGGTTTCATAGGTGCCATTGTTTTTATTTTTTAAGTGATTGTCTTAGGTAGGGGGCTAATTTTTGCGGGATGAGGTGACGGTTTGATTGGTTCAATTTTGGGGTACATAAGAATTTTTGATCGCTAGGTATTAAACTTTTTGTGAGGCAAGGTGAAAAAAATTGGTGTTTTGGCATAGTTTTATGTTTTTACAGCGTTCACCTGACGGGGCATATAATGTGATATTTTTATAGAGCAGGTTGTTACGGACGCGCGATACCTAATATGTCTATCATTTTTATTTCTGTTACGTTTTACACAGTGATTTCACTGAAATACTTTTCTTTTTTTCTTAATTTTTCCCAATTTTTTTACTTTATTTTGGGAAAAGGACACTTTTCTTTTTACTTGAAACTTTTAATTTTTTTGTAAAACATAGTAACATAGTGACATAGTATATAAGGCCAAAAAAGACATTTGTCCATCCAGTTTGGCCTGTTATCCTGCAAGTTGATCCAGAGGAAGGCAAAAACCCCTGTGAGGTAGAAGCCAATTTTCCCCACTTATGGGGAAAAAAATTAACTCCCTGGATTAACGACCCATCTCTAGTAGCTATAGCCTGTAATATTATTACACTCCAGAAATACATCCAGGCCCCTCTTGAACTCTTTTAGTGAACTCACCATCACCACCTCCTCAGGCAGAGCGCTCCATAGTCTCACTGCTCTTACCGTAAAGAATCCTCTTCTGTGTTTGTGCACAAACCTTCTTTCCTCCAGACGCAGAGGATGTCCCCTCGTCACAGTCACAGTCCTGGGGATAAATTGATGATGGGAGAGATCTCTGTACTGACCCCTGATATTTTTATACATAGTAATTAAATCTCCCCTCAGTCATTGTTTTTCTAAAGTGAATAACCCCAATTTTGATAATCTTTCAGGGTATTGTAGTTCCCTTATTCCAGTTATTACTTTAGTTGCCCTCCTCTGAACCCTCTCCAGCTCTGCTATGTCTGCCTTGTTCACAGGAGACCAGAACTGTACACAGTACTCCATGTGTTGTCTGACCAGTGATTTGTAAAGTGGTAGGACTATGTTCTCATCACGGGCATCTATGCCTCTTTTGATGCAACCCATTATCTTATTGGCCTTTTCCATGTCAGTGTTACCCAGTGTTTTACCATTGAGTATGTACGGGTGACTTGCATTATTCCTTCCCATGTGCATAACCTTACATTTGTCAGTGTTAAACCTCTTCTGCCACTTCTCTGCCCAAGCCTCCAATCTATCCAGATCCATCTGTAGCAGTATACTGTCCTCTTCTGTGTCAATTACATTACACAGTTTAGTGTAATCTGCAAAAATTTATATTTTACTCTGCAAGTCTTCTACAAGATCATTACTAAACATATTGAAGAGAATAGGGTCCAATACTGACCCCTGAAGTACTCCATTAGTGACAGTGACCCAATCTCAGCGTGTACCATTAATAACCAACCTCTATTTTCTATTACCGAGGCCAGTTACTTACCCACATACAGACATTTTATCCCAGTCCGAGCATCCTAATTTTATATACTAACCTTTTATGCGGTACAGTGTCAAATGCTTTGGAGAAGCATTTTTATATACAACATCCATTGATTCGCTGCTGTCAAGTCTAGAACTTATCTCCTCATAAAAGCGGATTAAATTAGTTTGACATGACCATCAGTGAAAACGCATTGCATCCGCACTTACTTCCGGATACAATGCGTTTTTCACTGAAGCCCTATTTACTTCTATGGGGCCAGGGCTGCGTTAAAAAAGCAGAATATAGGCCTCTTTCACACGAGCATGACGAATTGGCTCCGGATGCGTTCAGGAGTGCGTTCAGTAAAACTTGCACCATTTTGCAAGCAAGTTTAGTCAGTTTTGTCGGTGATTGCGTTCAGTTGTTCAGTTTTTTCCACGCGGGTGCAAAGCATTTTGATGCGTTTTTCACGTGCGTGATAAAAAACGGAAGGTTTACAAACAACATCTCTTTGCAAACTTCAGTGAAAAAACGCATTGCATCTGCACTTGCTTCCGGATGCAATGCGTTTTTCACTGAAGCCTCATTTACTTCAAACAATAATATAATAATGAAAAATCACAAATTAAAAAAACGCCAAGGTGACTCAGATGGAGGCTGAAACCAGAGTAGGAGGGTTGGGAAGGGGAGGCCAGAGTAGTGAGATGGGGAAGGTTGGGATATGGAAAGGCCAGGCTGGACATATGACTGGTTCCCATGGTACTCGGCATATGGGCGACTATGTTGCCCATTAAATTCCCCTGTGGGAGGGAACTGTGGAGGCCCTTGTGATATCTGGGGAATTGTTGCTGGCCGGGCCAGAGATGTGCCCATGGCTGCGCCAATTTTACAGAGCCTTGAAAATTTCAGAGGGCTCATAGTCATTAGGTGATACCGAGAGCCGATTTGGTTCTCAGCACTCGTTCTGGAGCCAGGAGGCTCCTCATTACACTTGCTTGAGTGCTGCAGCGCACTTTCTTCTGCTTCCTCCCCAAGGTTGTCCTCCGTTCTACAAAATTACAACAAACGAACATGTAAATTAATATATGAACTCACCAATATGTACCGAAATACATATTATCATATTACTATCATCAGCAAAATACATTTTGTACATCATACTAGTTTTATTATGACCAATCACCACTCTGAAAATGTGTTCTTTAAATACTTCATGTATTCCCGTTTACTAACATTTCTGGAACATCTATCGTTAAGGGCTCAATGTTGTGCCATTCCTCTATTACGTGAAAAATAGATGTTATGAATGAATTGCTATTATAGCCTTCAGTTGTAAAGGGTACAGAGGGGTAGTAACAAGTTGGGGGTGTTTACTGCACATGTAAACATGGCAGCACTGATTGGATAAAATGAGTGTGTGCAGTTACACCCCCAACTTGGTAACACCCCTCTGTACCCTTATTGACGTCTAATGGCAATTTAATTATAACTTCTAGCAGGAATAATAAAGGAACGCCACTACATTAGAGTCATAACAATAGGTCATGTTTAACTAACCAACATATTACATATGTGGTCATGTAGCTACATTATGGAAATTAGAAGTGGCATAGCTGGCCTTTGCAAATAATAGGATTCAACTTGTAATGTTTTTCATCTACTTATGCAAATACAAGGAGGAATCGGATTGGTTGCCATCGTCAACTATGACAATTCAAATTTACACATTGGTACAAATTACATTACCCACATAGTAAACATACAGTGTGAATTGAAAAACATGTAGTCGTCATTGTTTATAATTTACTTACGGACAAAGCTTTATTAATGGCCTGAGGAACATCAGTTGGTCCATGAAAAGATATGGCCTTTTTCTGGAGGTCCCGGACCCGCCCTTGCTGCTGGATCTCCCTCAGGAACTGGTCCTGGCAGCTCCTCCAGTGACTTTTTACTTCATCAACTTGGAATAAAAATACAACAAACATTTACCAAACAATACTTTCTTAACAGAGGACTACGTATGCCATGTGCTATGCTAGGGAGGACAACGCATGACATGTGCTATGCTAGGGAGGACAACGTATGACATGTGCTATGCTAGGGAGGACAACGTATGACATGTGCTATGCTAGGGAGGACAACGTATGACATGTGCTATGCTAGGGAGGACAACGTATGACATGTGCTATGCTAGGGAGGACAACGTATGACATGTGCTATGCTAGGGAGGACAACGTATGACATGTGCTATGCTAGGGAGGACAATATGGATCAAACATGTATACATTGTCCACTTTACTTACCAAACCTCTGCCGACTCTGGCCTTGGGTATTCTCCCATATGGTACTGAAAACCTCCTGGGCTATTTCGAGCCATGCCACGTCCTTCTTGTACCGTTCCACGACCTTGCAAGGGGCAAGACAACCAGAACAAATCTCTTTTCCCATGCAGTGCCTGCAGCCAGACACTGAGAACTGAACTTCCTGTCTTAAATCCTTCACTGTTGCTAAGTTACTTGCGTTTACAACGCCTAGCGCAGTGCATCCTTATGCAATGCCTTTTCACGCAGCCCCATTCATTTCTATGGGGCCTGTGTTGCGTGAAACGCAGAATATAGACATGCTGCGATTTTCACGCAAGGCCCCTTTCACATGAGCGAGTTTTCCAAGTGGGTTGCAATGCGTGGCGTGAACACATAGGCCCGCACTAAATCTGACCCATTCACTGATGGCTGCTAGGAGATGTTGTTTGTCAACCTTCAGTTTTTATCACAAAAAAACTGAACAACTGAACTACAATCTCAGACAAAGGCCTCTTGCACACGAACATTTTTTTCCCGTTTACGTTCCATTTTTGCGTTACGTTATACGGAACCATTCATTTCAATGGATCTTAAAAAAAGCGGAAGGTACTCCGTATGCCTTCTGTTTCAGTATTTCCGTTTTCCGTTCTGTTTAGAGATAGAACATGTCCTATTATTTTCCGCATAACGGACAAGGATAGTACTGTTCTATAAGGGGACAGCTGTTCCGTTCCACAAAAAGCGGAATGCACATGGGCGTCATCCGTATTTTTGCTAATCCGTTTTTGCGGACTGCAAAAAACAGCCACCTCATGCTGTTAGTCTGTTCATTTACATGGTGCAGTTTGGAAGGGAGTAGGTAGAGCCAATGGTCCAGGTACTCCGTGTCAGCACCTGGACCAGTGGCTGTCTGAAGGAGGAAACCCTGCGATCGTTGGCGGACCATAAATATATGGCGGTTATCCAAACTGAAGTATATTGACAATGTGCGGTCAGGAAGGGGTTAAGGGCCTCTGTAGTAAGGCACATTGACAGTCACTAAAGGGTTAACCCTTCAGAATACCGCCACCAACATGTCATAGACACCTGTGACATCACAAGCACGTATGTCATAAGAAAAACCCTTGTAAGCGGCGGCGGCCATATTTGGTGCTGTACTTGATGGACTGAGGACCTTGAGCTTGACTACCCCCACCCACCACGCCTTGACGAAATTTGGAGGTTCTAGCAGGAAGACCATCGCCCAATGGGAGCAAGGGACATCCGCCTAGTCAACCAAATCAGCCCGGCTGCTACACCCCCCTACTATTTATGTGGCAGCCACATAGTGGCATTACCCTCTAAGCCCAAGGGAAGGGCAGCCCTCCAGCCATGGTTCCCTAGAGGTTTCCTCCACAGGGGTTTTCCTCTCCTGAGTGCTGGAGGGTGACTCTCCGTGAGTCGGGGGTTTGCTATTTTTAATATTTTAAATAAACAATTTAGCCATTTTTCCCCAAGTCATGTGTTTTGTGTCTTTATTTTGCGTTTTTGGTTTCATGGGTGTATGCATGATTTTCTCAGGGAGGAGGTTAAAGGGATATTCCCATCCGTGACATATATGGTATATTTTGATAGGATGTGCCATAAATGTCCAATATGAACAGGTTCCAAAGGTGGGACTCGCATCTATGTCCAGAACAGGGGTCCGCATGTGTGGCATCCTCTCCATTCATTGCTATGGGAGTTCCAAAAATAGAGAGCGTGCTCGCCTGTTTTTCGGACGTCCCATAGCAGCAAATGGAGAACAAGCAGCACAAGCACGGCCACCTCTTCATTTACCACTATGGGACTCCTGAAAATAGCCAAACCAGAGCTCAGCTATTTTCTGAAGTTCCATAGCATTGAATGAAGGGTGGCCGCACATGCATGACTTGCTGTCTGTACACTTTGGGGGCATCATCCTATGGATAAGATATGTCATAAATGTCCCAAATAGAAATACCCCTTAAATTGAAATTTATTATGAAATAACCAAGATAGTAGAGCACCGTTGCACCGAATGAGAACAGTCGCCGATGATCAACGACTGTTCAGGTGAGCAGCTGTGGGGTGAATAGATCAATCTTCTACACCAGTTTTATGTCGTTAAAAAGATGCAAATTTAGCCAAGTGTCCAATTTTGTACCTTTGGAACAATGCCTGGCCTAAATATATAAATGCGTATTATATATGTAATATATAATATTAGGGGATTACATACAATAAATAATAACATAGGCACACCTCCCCTTGAGCAATGGGTTTTCAGTCATCAAAACTATCTACAAGTAAGACTGTCTTCATTGCCCATAGCAACCAATCAGAAAAGAAGCTTTCATTTTTCCAGAACAAGAAAAGAAATGAAAGCCGAGCTCTGATTGGTTGCTAGAAGCTAACAAAGACAGTCCTTAGTAAATGAGGCCTCAGATGTACGTTGAAACTGATTTTCACGTGTCTGTATCATCACAGTACAGCAATAACACCACAAATCGCAGTCCCAGTGCCCTCATTGTGCCCATTTACCATAAGTGCCAGACTGAGCCCTCATACATTTAGTCAAGTGTATGGGATTTCCCTCATAACTGCTAACCATAGTTAGTTCCAGCCACACCACTCCTACAGATCTTATATTTGTGGGCCACTTGTGCTATCCACAGTGTCCCCATTAGAGATAGTGAGCGACAATGCTATATAAGTGCCAACCTATGCCCCCATAAGTTTTCATCCAGCCACTGTACCTCCATATTTTAAAGCCAATGTGCCCCCTAACTGCATGCCACTGAGTGTCCATAAGTGAAATCCACATTGCCCCTACTACTCCCAGCAATACTGCTAACATAGGAGCTATCACACTTATGCCGAAGGTGACAACCATAGTGCAACTACAAATGCCATCCACAGTGCCCCATAAGTACTAGCCACTATGCCCATCTAGCAGAGCAACCACAGTGTTACTATAAGAGACATCCACTGATTTTCACGCAACGCAGAACTGATGCCTGATAAAAAAACTTTCATGTACACAGACCCATTGAAATGAATAGGTCAGGATTCAGTGCGGGTGCTATGCGTGTCACGCATTAGACCCACGCGGAAAATTCGAGTTTTATGGTGCGAGTTTCACGCTTCAACTGATTTTGGAAACTACACCCTTTAAAGAATATATTAAGTTTTGTTTCTTCCAATAAAATGTTTAACCCCTTAAGGACGAAGGGCGTTCATGTACGCCCTTGCTTCCTGGTACTTAAGGACCAAGGGCGTACATGTACGCCCTGTGTTTAAACTGCTACTGCACCCGATGTGGGCGCAGTAGCAACATGGTTCCTGCTGATGTAGATCAGCAGTAACCATGTTCTAATGCCGAGGGTCATGTGACCCCCCAGTATCGGCGATCGCTGCAAACCGCAGGTCAATTCAGACCTGCGGTTTGCCAACGATTCTCTGATCCCCGCGCTCTGCGACTGCGGGGATCAGAGAGTTAATTGCCCCAAAGATAATTCATTTTAACCCCCCTGCAGCCCCCCAATCTTGTTATGGTGGCGGGGTGCAGAGAGTGGTTGCGGAGGCGGGGAGGGCGGTGCGGGAGGCGGGGCGGTGCGGCAGGCGGGATGCGCAATAGCGATCCCCACGCCCGCCTCACCTTGTGATAATTCCCTGGTGTCTAGTGGTTTCTATCAGAGTGCCAGCACATTGCTGGCACTCGATAGAAAGCGCGGCTGGCATCTGTGCTGCAGATGCCAGCCGTTCTAACCCCTTCCTTACCGCGGTCCGGATGGACCGCGGTATGAAAGTGTTAACAGGGAGGAGCTCCCTCCCTCTCCCATCGGGGGCTGCTGTGCCTATACAGCCCCCAGGATGGGATCGCAGAGGAGGAGCTCCCCTCCCTCCCTATCCATCACCCACTGCTCTCTAATGGCAGTGGGTGATGGATTCCATGGCAGCAGGGCAGCTTTCAGAAGCGTCCTGCTTGCCATCAGTATGTAACTCTGGTCAGACTTCTGCTAAAGGCAGAAGTCTGACCAGACTGTGAAAAGTAAAAATACAGTGCAGTACACTACATAGTGTACTGTACTGTATCATCATAGACACCAGATCCACTGGATCTACAAGAACCAAGTGGGTCTGGGTCCAAAAATGTAAAAAGTGAAAAAAGTAAAAATAAAGAAAAACACAAATCACTGAATAAAAAGTAAAAAAAAATACACTACACATATATTAGAGTATCGCACGCGTCCAGTAAAAAACAGCTCTATAAAAATATCACATGACTGAACCCCTCAGTGAACGCCATAAAAAAAAACCACAAAATGGTGTAAATAAGCCATTTTTGGCACCTTCATCACTAATAGTGTAATACAAAGCGATCAAAGGCGTATGCCTCCCAAAATAGTACCAATCTAACAGCCATCTCATCCCGCAAAAAATGAGCCCCTTCATAAAACAATTGCCCAAAAAATAATAAAACTATGCCTCTCAGACTAAAACATGATTTTTTTTGTTTCAAAAATGCTTTTCAGTGTTAAATGTAAAAAAAATTAAAAAAAAGTAGACAAAACTGTCCCAAAACAGCTATTTTTTTGCAAATTAATCATTTTAATCCATTTTTCCAGTAACAAAGCAAGGGTTAACAGCCAAGCAAAACTCAATATTTATTGCCCTGATTCTGTAGTTTGCAGAAACACCCCATATGTGGTCGTAAACTGCTGTATGGCCAAACGGCAGGGCGCAGAAGGAAGGGAACGCCATATGGTTTTTGGAAGGCAGATTTTGCTGGACTGGTTATTTGACACCATGTCCCATTTGAAGCCGCCCTGATGCACCCCTACAGTGGAAACTCCAAAAAAGCGACCCCATTTTGGAAAGTACGGGATAAGGTGGCAGTTTTGTTTGTATTATTTTAGGGTAAATATGATTTTTGGTTGCTCTATATTACACTTTTTTTGAGGCAAGGTAACAAAAAATAGAAATTCCAAAATTTCATCTCCATTTGCTAATAACTCTAGTGGAACACCTAAAGGGTTAACAAAGTTTGTAAAATCAGTTTTGAATACCTTGAGGGGTGTAGTTTCTTAGATGGAGTCACTTTTTTGGAGTTTCTACTCTAGGGGTGCATCGGGGGGCTTCAAATGGGACATGGTGTCAAAAATCCAGACCAGCAAAATCCGCCTTCCAAAAACCATATGGCGTTCCCTTACTTCTGTGCCCTGCCGTTTGGCCATACAGCAGTTTACGCCCAAATATGGGGTGTTTCTGAAAACTACAGAATCGGGGCAATAAATATTGAGTTTTGTTTGGCTGTTAACCCTTGCTTTGTTACTGGAAAAAATGGATTCAAACGGAAAATTTTCCAAAAAATCGAATTCTGAAATTTTATCTCCATTTGCCATTAACTCTTGTGGAAAACCTAAAGGGTTAATGACGTTTGTAAAATCAGTTTTGAATACCTTGAGGGGTGTAGTTTCTAGAATAGGGTCATTTTTGGATGTTTTTTATTATGTAAGCCTCACAAAGTGACTTCAGACGTGAACTGGTCCCTAAAAAGTGGGTTTTTGAAAATTTCTGAAAAATTTCAAGATTTGCTTCTAAACTTCTAAGCCTTGTAACGTCCCCAAAAAATGAAATAGCATTCCCAAAATGATCGATACATGAAGTAGACATATGGGGAATGTAAATCAATAACTTTTTTGGGCGGTATTACTATGTATTATAGAAGTAGAGAAATTGAAACTTGGAAAATTGCTAATTTTTCAAAATTTTTGGTAAATTTGATATTTTTTTATAAATAAAAATGAAATTTTTCGACTTAATTTTACCAGTGTCATGAAGTACAATATGTGACGAAAAAACAATCTCAGAATGGCCTGGATAAGAAAAAGCGTTTAAAAGTTATCACCACATAAAGTGACACTGGTCAGATTTGCAAAAAATGGCCTGGTCCTAAGGTGAAAATGAGCCCGGTCCTTAAGGGGTTAAAAGCACCCGATAATTTGTTACCCATTTTCTCCTAAATACGTCAACACCCCATATGTGGTGGGGCCCAATGCAGGACTCAGAAAAGAAGGAGCGTCATATTGATAAATAGACCCTCAAGCGCATCATCAGAATGGCTGGAAGAATCACTGGTACTCAGTTACCATCACTGGATGACATCTTCACTGCTCGTTGCAGCAACAGGGCAAAGGTTATCTGCGGAGATCCAACTCACCTTAGCCACAGCCTTTTCACTCCCCTACCCTCTGGTAGGCATCTTAGAGCCCTACATGCCCGCACCACTAGGCTGAAGAACAGCTTTTACCCCAAAGCAGTCTCCTAAATGCTCTGAGATTATTGACCCTTCCTAGGATAGAAACTACCACAGACTGAAGTGACTGCTGCATTCGTGACCCCATGAAGATGATCTCTTGTCTGCGGTGGTGTCTGAATCAGTTTGTATATATTCATAAACACTTCCTACTTTGCGCTTGCTATACATATGCTGTGAATAGTAATGCTTTCTAGTGCTATGCTTTAGATTAAATGTCAGTTCTTGTTCCTCTGTCCATGGCATCTAGGATTGCTCCAAACAACATTTCATTGTATTGTAGATTGTATTTCATTGTATTGTACAGTGACAATAAAGGCATTTTATCTTATCTTATCTTATGGCTTTTGCAGCGCAGATTTTGATAGATAGGTTTCATAGGTGCCATTGTTTTTATTTTTAAGTGATTGTCTTAGGTAGGGGGCTAATTTTTTGCGGGATGAGGTGACGGTTTGATTGGTTCAATTTTGGGGTACATAAGAATTTTTGATCGCTAGGTATTAAACTTTTTGTGAGGCAAGGTGAAAAAAATTGGTGTTTTGGCATAGTTTTATGTTTTTACAGCGTTCACCTGACGGGGCATATAATGTGATATTTTTATAGAGCAGGTTGTTACGGACGCGGCGATACCTAATATGTCTATCATTTTTATTTCTGTTACGTTTTACACAGTGATTTCACTGAAATACTTTTCTTTTTTTCTTAATTTTTCCCAATTTTTTTACTTTATTTTGGGAAAAGGACACTTTTCTTTTTACTTGAAACTTTTAATTTTTTTGTAAAACATAGTAACATAGTGACATAGTATATAAGGCCAAAAAAGACATTTGTCCATCCAGTTTGGCCTGTTATCCTGCAAGTTGATCCAGAGGAAGGCAAAAAACCCCTGTGAGGTAGAAGCCAATTTTCCCCACTTATGGGGGAAAAAAATTAACTCCCTGGATTAACGACCCATCTCTAGTAGCTATAGCCTGTAATATTATTACACTCCAGAAATACATCCAGGCCCCTCTTGAACTCTTTTAGTGAACTCACCATCACCACCTCCTCAGGCAGAGCGCTCCATAGTCTCACTGCTCTTACCGTAAAGAATCCTCTTCTGTGTTTGTGCACAAACCTTCTTTCCTCCAGACGCAGAGGATGTCCCCTCGTCACAGTCACAGTCCTGGGGATAAATAGATGATGGGAGAGATCTCTGTACTGACCCCTGATATTTTTATACATAGTAATTAAATCTCCCCTCAGTCATTGTTTTTCTAAAGTGAATAACCCCAATTTTGATAATCTTTCAGGGTATTGTAGTTCCCTTATTCCAGTTATTACTTTAGTTGCCCTCCTCTGAACCCTCTCCAGCTCTGCTATGTCTGCCTTGTTCACAGGAGACCAGAACTGTACACAGTACTCCATGTGTTGTCTGACCAGTGATTTGTAAAGTGGTAGGACTATGTTCTCATCACGGGCATCTATGCCTCTTTTGATGCAACCCATTATCTTATTGGCCTTTTCCATGTCAGTGTTACCCAGTGTTTTACCATTGAGTATGTACGGGTGACTTGCATTATTCCTTCCCATGTGCATAACCTTACATTTGTCAGTGTTAAACCTCTTCTGCCACTTCTCTGCCCAAGCCTCCAATCTATCCAGATCCATCTGTAGCAGTATACTGTCCTCTTCTGTGTCAATTACATTACACAGTTTAGTGTAATCTGCAAAAATTTATATTTTACTCTGCAAGTCTTCTACAAGATCATTACTAAACATATTGAAGAGAATAGGGTCCAATACTGACCCCTGAAGTACTCCATTAGTGACAGTGACCCAATCTCAGCGTGTACCATTAATAACCAACCTCTATTTTCTATTACCGAGCCAGTTACTTACCCACATACAGACATTTTATCCCAGTCCGAGCATCCTAATTTTATATACTAACCTTTTATGCGGTACAGTGTCAAATGCTTTGGAGAAGCATTTTTATATACAACATCCATTGATTCGCTGCTGTCAAGTCTAGAACTTATCTCCTCATAAAAACGGATTAAATTAGTTTGACATGACCATCAGTGAAAACGCATTGCATCCGCACTTACTTCCGGATACAATGCGTTTTTCACTGAAGCCCTATTTACTTCTATGGGGCCAGGGCTGCGTTAAAAAAGCAGAATATAGGCCTCTTTCACACGAGCATGACGAATTGGCTCCGGATGCGTTCAGGGTGCGTTCAGTAAAACTTGCACCATTTTGCAAGCAAGTTTAGTCAGTTTTGTCGGTGATTGCGTTCAGTTGTTTCCACGCGGGTGCAAAGCATTTTGATGCGTTTTATACGTGCGTGATAAAAAACTGAAGGTTTACAAACAACATCTCTTAGCAACCTTCAGTGAAAAAACGCATTGCATCTGCACTTGCTTCCGGATGCAATGCGTTTTTCACTGAAGCCTCATTTACTTCAAACAATAATATAATAATGAAAAATCACAAATTAAAAAAACGCCAAGGTGACTCAGATGGAGGCTGAAACCAGAGTAGGAGGGTTGGGAAGGGGGGCCAGAGTAGTGAGATGGGGAAGGTTGGGATATGGAAAGGCCAGGCTGGACATATGACTGGTCCCCATGGTACTCGGCATATGGGCGACTATGTTGCCCATTAAATTCCCCTGTGGGAGGGAACTGTGGAGGCCCTTGTGATATCTGGGGAATTGTTGCTGGCCGGGGCCAGAGATGTGCCCATGGCTGCGCCAATTTTACAGAGCCTTGAAAATTTCAGAGGGCTCATTAGGTGATACCGAGAGCCGATTTGGTTCTCAGCACTCGTTCTGGAGCCAGGAGGCTCCTCATTACACTTGCTTGAGTGCTGCAGCGCACTCTCTTCTGCTTCCTCCCCAAGGTTGTCCTCCGTTCTACAAAATTACAACAAACAGAACATGTAAATTAATATATGAACTCACCAATATGTACCGAAATAAATATTATCATATTACTATCATCAGCAAAATACATTTTGTACATCATACTAGTTTTATTATGACCAATCACCACTCCGAAAATGTGTTCTTTAAATACTTCATGTATTCCCGTTTACTAACATTTCTGGAACATCTATCGTTAAGGGCTCAATGTTGTGCCATTCCTATATTATGTGAAAAATAGATGTTATGAATGAATTGCTATTATAGCCTTCAGTTGTAAAGGGTACAGAGGGGTAGTAACAAGTTGGGGGTGTTTACTGCACATGTAAACATGGCAGCACTGATTGGATAAAATGAGTGTGTGCAGTTACACCCCCAACTTGGTAACACCCCTCTGTACCCTATGACGTCAAATGGCAATTTAATTATAACTTCTAGCAGGAATAATAAAGGAACGCCACTACATTAGAGTCATAACAATAGGTCATGTTTAACTAACCAACATATTACATATGTGGTCATGTAGCTACATTATGGAAATTAGAAGTGGCATAGCTGGCCTTTGCAAATAATAGGATTCAACTTGTAATGTTTTTCATCTACTTATGCAAATACAAGGAGGAATCGGATTGGTTGCCATCGTCAACTATGACAATTCAAATTTACACATTGGTACAAATTAAATTACCCACATAGTAAACATACAGTGTGAATTGAAAAACATGTAGTCGTCATTGTTTATAATTTACTTACGGACAAAGCTTTATTAATGGCCAGAGGAACATCAGTTGGTCCATGAAAAGATATGGCCTTTTTCTGGAGGTCCCGGACCCGCCCTTGCTACTGGATCTCCCTCAGGAACTGGTCCTGGCAGCTCCTCCAGTGACTCTTTACTTCATCAACTTGGAATAAAAATACAACAAACATTTAGCAAACAATACTTTCTTAACAGAGGACTACGTATGCCATGTGCTATGCTAGGGAAGTCAACGTATGACATGTGCTATGCTAGGGAGGACAACGTATGACATGTGCTATGCTAGGGAGGACAATGTATGACATGTGCTATGCTAGGGAGGACAACGTATGACATGTGCTATGCTAGGGAGGACAACGTATGACATGTGCTATGCTAGGGAGGACAACGTATGACATGCGCTATGCTAGGGAGGACAACGTATGACATGTGCTATGCTAGGGAGCACAATATGGATCAAACATGTGCAGTATACGGGCACTTTAATACCCGTTTACTACCAATAATGTTATGTCCCTTTAAGTGGCTTACATGTAATTGCCTGCAGTAATGTGAGGATTGTTATGTAGGTGTTAGACCACTAGGGGAACTGTTGAGCAGGGATATATATATAGCTAGGCCAGGGCAGGCTAGAGTTAGTGCAGACCCTGGAGTCTGTGAAGGCCACACGTCTCGGGCCTAGGCAAGCCAGCAGGAGCCAAGCTGAGGCAATCCCTAGAGCAAGAGGTACTGTAATGTCAGAGGAGGTACACTGCAAACTGGAGATTCAAGGATATAAGCCAGAAGTAGGGCATTGGGGCCTTGAAGAATAATTGCCAGTCAGGACAAGCCAGGAAGAAAGTAAGGTTCACCTGCAATTCAAAGTCCTGTTATTTAACCCTCTGTTTACCTTGCTGGATATAAGCCTGCTGTAACTGAGATTGTACCAAAGCCAATTGTCTGCAAAAGAACTGTTTAAGAGAGTGCCTTCTGTATTACCACTGTTTCAGTAAAGTTGGAATTCTGTTTCAAGATACAAGTCTGCACCTCCATTATTCCTACTATAAATACGGTGTGCCACCGTTTACTGGCACTGGCGTCACGAAACATCAGGGACTTAGCCATAGGCACGTTAATCTACAACACCAAGGGCACCTCACCTTGCACCTGGCTGTGTCCCTTCAGAACCCAGAGAGTGCCCCAGAGGAACAGCGTGCCGGCCTCTCCATCACTGGCATTCCCCAGGTTAGTCCCACACATTGCTCTGACTTGGGGATGCTACATTTTGGCGTCACGAACAGGATACGCACGTTTTACGGACTGTGAGCAAAACGTGAACTTTGTGCCTTAACCAGTTTGCCAAGTGACAAAACGCCTGTTTATTTGAAGTGAACTTTGTGGACTGAAAAACATACAAAAAGTGTCCCTAAAACCTCCAGAAAGCGCTGTGCAGTGTTGCGCTATCAAGAGGAAGAAAATCGCCACTTCCAAATGTGTTTTTGTGGACTTTTAGCATCCTGCTTGCTGTCATTGAATAGCTGCATCATGGCGCCCAAGATGGCCGCCTGAACTGTGGACTTATCTACTGCGCCATCACTACTCATTGCTGGCGGGAAAACTTAGCGCCAAACTCTGCAGCGTCACCGCCTTATTCAAATTTTCCAAGCTGGACTCCACCTACCTTGGGCCTGGAAGAACGCAGACGCTGTTCCCCGTCGGAGTAAGTCCGAGCTCCGCCCCTCCGGCCCGACGTCCTCGCGGGAAGGGACGCTGCGCAAGGGATTCCCGAAGACGTCCTTCCGGATCTCGCGAGATTTGGACTGCCTGCACCGGAGTAAGTACAAACTCCTGGGTGAAATAATTCTACACCGGAGGGGGTCACCTGGTTAGTAAGGCCCGAAAGGGGACACCGGACTCTTTCCACCGATTGCACTCACTGGCCAGTAACCCCGCCAGCGACATCGGACCTGTCGCTACCTCTTAAAGGGACCGCACACCCAATTAATCTGCACCATGTCGGACTCAGAAGTAGCAGAGCAGCCTGCCCTCAGGGAGCCAGTGGCCACCAACAGTATTGCGCCTGCCAACATGATGCCGCTGACGATGCCATACTACTTTGGGGCCCCATGGTTTCCCGCTACGCCGGGAGGCTCATAATTTAAAAGACTTCCAAGACAAACTCCTGGCTCTGTTCCGGCTCTATCCTATCAACCCGGAGCAGCAAATGGAGATTCTGTTAGCCCAGTTGGAAGGAGCGGCCCGCCGAGAAGTCATGTCCTGGCCCAGTTCTGAGAGGAGTACCATAGAGCAGATCTTTGACCGCCTCAGCACTACCTTTGAAGTCAGGACTGTGTCTGAAATAAAGATGCGCTTCTTCAGTAAGAAACAAAAGCCTGGTGAGTCACTCCGTGATTTTGCTTTATCCCTCCAAGAGGCCTGAGGGCCGCCATTCATATAGACCCTAGAGAGGTTGACACCCAGGATCAAACTCTGAGAGAACAATTTATTGCGGGTGTGAATAGCGAATCTTTAAAAACTCAATTGAAAATGTTGTCGGCTCAGCACCCTAGCAGTATTTTCCTGGACTTTAAAGAACTGGCCATTAGTATTCTGGGACAACATCTGCCAACGGAACCAGTGGCCCATCCCGAGCCTTCTGTCCGTAATCCTAAGCTGACTGATGCCAGCCTGCCAGGGGCCAGCCAAGCCGCCCAGACTCCAGTGCCTGATACAGTAGCTGCTTTGATGGAACAGGTCAATTACCTCACTAAGAGCCTGGAAAAGTCTGCAGGAAACTGGAAGAGTGGGAGAAACCCTTAATGCTGGAAGATGAACTCCTTCTGCCTCAAAAGCCTGGCCCCCTGCGTATCAAGAAGTTTATCCCAGAGATCCTGGGCAGACGCTCAAGTGACCGGTTTAGGAACCGCAAGCGGCCTGCCTGTAACTACTGCAAGAAGTTGGGTCATACTGAATCTACTTGCTGGCAGTTAAACGGGCCACCCTCGAGGCTGAGGACTGCCCCTCGGGAGGTAGAACAACAGGTCCAAGGGATCCAAACTGATGCCCCGTTATGTGGGGTCCCGTCCCAAAATAAACGTCCGGATCAATGGAGTGCCTTTGAAGCGTTGCTGGACACTGGATCTCAAGTCACCACTATTCAGCAGTCCACCTTTAATCAGTTCTGGAGTTCCAGCCTGCTCACCCAGCCGCCTGAGTCCTGGCTGGAGATAATTGCAAGCAATGGTAAGCCCATAAAAGTCCATGGATACTGGGAACCCACTCTCCAGGTGGGAGAAGCCACTTTACCACAGCAAGGAGTGATCGTGGTACAAACCGGGGATAAAGGGGGTCACCCTGTGATTGTTGGGACTAATGTTTTCAAAAATTGCTACCCCGAGGTCCTTGAAGCTCTCCATCAGTCCCTGCCTGCAGCATCCTCTGCCTCCAAGAAGGTCCTCCAAAAGACTATCAGCGTATTGTGTGCTCAGCAGAGGTTTGCAAATGAAAAAGGAGAGATCTGCACCGCCAGGATCCGTGATAACAGGCCAGTGACTCAACCTCCTCCTCCCATCAAAGAGAGGTATAGACCCATACCACCAACTTCATACCAAACTGTTAAAGAGATGATCCAAGAAATGAAAGACTCAAACGTAATCCGGGACAGTCGTAGTCCCTGGGCTGCACCACTGGTTTTAGTTAAAAAGAAAGATGGTGGTATCCGGTTTTGTGTAGACTATAGAAAGATAAATCAGATCACTCACAAAGATGCATATCCATTGCCACGTATTGAGGAGTCTCTAACCGCTCTAGGCTCCTCCGCCTATTTCTCCACCTTAGATTTAACCAGCGGATATTGGCAAGTGCCCATGGCCCCTGAGGATAGGAAAAGACTGCTTTCACCACCCCTATGGGCTTGTTTGAATTTAATTGCATGCCATTTGGACTGTGTAATGCCCCGGGACCTTTCAGAGATTAATGGAGCGGTGCTTAGGCCATAAGAACTTTGAGACAGTGCTGTTATACCTGGATGACGTTATCATCTATTCTAAAACGTATGAGGACCATTTAAAGCATTTAGCTGAGGTGTTTGAAATCCTTATTAAATACGGCCTCAAGATTAAACCGTCCAAATGTCACCTGCTTAAACCGGCTGTAAAATACCTGGGACATGTGGTAAGCGCAGAGGGAGTTCAGCCTGATCCTGATAAGCTGGCTGCTGTCCGAAATTGGCCGGTCCCCACTACAGTGAACGGAAGTGAGCTTCCTTAGCTTCGCTGACTACTACCGGCGCTTTATCCCCCACTTCGCTCAAATAGCGGATCCAATCCAGGAACTCCTGAGGGGCAACCAAAAAGAGCCCAAAGACTCCTGTCCCCATTGAATGGAATGAAGAGAGGGAGGTTGCATTTCAGTTGTTAAAGAAAAGTTGACTGAACCTCCCGTGCTGGGGTACCCAGATTACAGTAAGCCATTTCACCTTTACACAGATGCCAGTAAGAAAGGCCTGGGAGCAGTGCTGGCTCAAGTACAAGAGGGAAGAGAGAGTGATAGCTTACGCCAGCCGGTCCTTAAAGGGAGCCGAAAAGAATGATCAGAATTATAGTTCTTTCAAATTAGAGTTTCTGGCCTTAGTGTGGGCGGTAACAGAAAAATTCAAAGACTATTTGGCTGCCACTCCATTTATTGCATTCACTGATAACAATCCTCTGGCTCACCTGAATACTGCTAAACTGGGGGCCTTAGAACAGAGATGGGCCTCCGCCTTGCTAATTACGACTTCACTGTAAAATACCGGGCTGGCCGCTCAAACGATAATGCTGATGCCCTGTCAAGGCTCCCCACTGAAATAGCACCAGATGACATACGGGATGCCTGGGAAGATGTAGAGATGCCAGCATTTTATAACCGGTTTGCTCAACAGGACCAAGCTCAAGCTGCCAACAGTGGAACCTCTGACCCTCCATCCTTTGATAAGCCTGCATCCAGAGAGGAAAAGTGGATTAAGTTGCAATCAGAGAGTAGAGTTCTCGGTGAACTGCTGGACTTCTTCATCAGCGGCAGAACCCCTGAAAGAATTCGGCGAAAGACCGCAGACCCAGAACTCATCAAATTGTGGAGGCAACGTCAACAACTGTTCCTTCAAAAAGGCCTGTTGCTGCGATGAAGCCTGGATCCAGTGTCAAATGACAGAGTGCACCAGATCCTCATCCCACGTCGTGATGCAGGTATGGTTTTAGAAATGTATCATGACAGGTCTGGACATTTTGGGGTTCAAAAGACTGAGGCCACTGTCCGTAGGCGGTTCTACTGGGCTGGAATCAGAGAGGACATTGAGAAGTGGTGTCGGGAATGTACAGCCTGTGCCCTAAAGAGAGGTGAACATCATGATCAGAGAGCACCGCTGCACCCTATTATAAGTACCGCCCTCTTGAACTGGTTGCTATTGATCACGTAAAGTTAGAGCCCAGTCACTCAGGGTATACCTATGCTATGACTATTATTGACCATTTCACTAAGTTTGCCGTAGCAGTGCCTGTGAAGGACCTGACAGCCAAGACGACAGCTGAATTGTTCTGGAATCACTTCCTCCTGCCTTACGGCTGCCCAGAAAAGATCCTCACCGACCAGGGGTCTGCGTTGAGTCTCATCTGTTCCAGGAGCTGTGCCGACTACACAATTGCCAAAGGTCCGGACCACGGCCTATCATCCACAAGGTAATGGGCTCTGTGAAAAGATGAATCAGACCTTGATTGAAATGTTGAGAGCCGTGCCTCCTGAGACCAGAGGAGATTGGCCCAACCTGCTACCACAGCTCATGTATACGTACAATAATACTACCCATTGTTCCACTGGGTACACTCCTTTCTACCTGTTGTTTGGGCGTCAGGGTAAATTGCCTGCAGATCATTCCCTGGATGTACAAGTGCTGGATGACATTAATCCCCTGCCTAAAACTGACTGGGTAACGGAACATCAAAGGCGCTTGCTTAATGCCAAAGAAATTGTCCAGGAGCGCATGGAAGGTGCCCGGGAGCGACAACAAAAAGACTATGATTTGGCGGCCCATGCAGAGCCCTTGGCTGTGGGGGATACAGTGTGGTTAAAGAACAATCACCGCACCAGTAAACTAGACAGTAAATGGGAGAGGACTCCCTATCTTGTATCTGCCATCCCTAATGCTGAAACTCATACCTATGAGGTCACCAGAGAGGGTAAGGGTTCCCTAATTGTTCACAGAAACCGCCTAAAACTCTGTATTGACAAGGAGACTGTCGTTGGAGATTCCAGATCCGAGTCTTCTGAGTCAGATTCCATTGCTCGGCCTGCTGAACCTATGCAGGCCATAGCGGACTTGCTGAATGATCCTGAGCCGCTTCACTGGTTCCTTACACCCTGGTTAAACTTTGGGGTGCCTGCCCCGGCACCTGCTGAACCTGCAGCCGTAGCAGGCCCAGCTCAGGGTGCTACTGAAAGGGTCCCACTGACGTGGATCCTTATTGTCCCCCTGTACCCGGACAAGAGGAGACCTTGGCTCTAAGGAGGTCTACCCGGTCTACAAGGGGCGCTTACCAGCACGCTTTGAAGACTATGACTGTACTGGAAGTGTTTCCCGACAGGAAACCTCTGTGTGAGCATCATCCTTTTAAGTTTGTGCCCAGAGATGGACTCCTGTGTGCGAGCCTCTGTGATATGTTCTTATTATGGACTCAAGCATTCTCTTATGGACTATCCTGGTGTTAACCATTGATTTGCTGTACCAGGTCAGCATCACAGTTCTGCATTAACAGCCTGCAAGCAGAGGACGTCGCCCCTGTCACCGCGCTCCACCTTCTCCAGCTGGACCTGATATGATTATTTATGCAGATGTCATTCATTTGTGTTTGTATATGCCTGCATGTGTTTTGTGTCTTTCAGGAGAAGAATCCAGCTGGGTGGGCCTCTGTGGGAGTACGAGGTCGCACTCAGTTTAAAGTCGTGGGTATGCAGTATACGGGCACTTTAATACCCGTTTACTACCAATAATGTTATGTCCCTTTAAGTGGCTTACATGTAATTGCCTGCAGTAATGTGAGGATTGTTATGTAGGTATTAGACCACTAGGGGAACTGTTGAGCAGGGATATATATATAGCTAGGCCAGGGCAGGCTAGAGTTAGTGCAGACCCTGGAGTCTGTGAAGGCCACATGTCACGGGCCTAGGCAAGCCAGCAGGAGCCAAGCTGAGGCAATCCCTAGAACAAGAGGTACTGTAATGTCAGAGGAGGTACGCAGCAAACTGGAGATTCAAGGATATAAGCCAGAAGTAGGGCATTGGGGCCTTGAAGTATAATTGCCAGTCAGGACAAGCCAGGAAGAAAGTAAGGTTCACCTGCAATTCAAAGTCCTGTTATTTAACCCTCTGTTTACCTTGCTGGATATAAGCCTGCTGTAACTGAGATTGTACCAAAGCCAATTGTCTGCAAAAGAACTGTTTAAGAGAGTGCCTTCTGTATTACCACTGTTTCAGTAAAGTTGGAATTCTGTTTCAAGATACAAGTCTGCACCTCCATTATTCCTACTATAAATACGGTGTGCCACCGCTTACTGGCACTGGCGTCACGAAACATCAGGGACTTAGCCATAGGCACGCTAATCTACAACACCAAGGGCACCTCACCTTGCACCTGGCTGTGTCCTCGAGAACCCAGAGAGTGCCCCAGAGGAACAGCGTGCCGGCCTCTCCATCACTGGCATTCCCCAGGTTAGTCCCACACATTGCTCTGACTTGGGGGTGCTACACATGTATACATTGTCCACTTTACTTACCCAACCTCTGCCGACTCTGGCCTTGTGTATTCTCCCATATGGTACTGAAAACCTCCTGGGCTATTTCGAGCCATGCCACGTCCTTCTTGTACCGTTCCCGACCGGCTGTCCCAAAGACATGGCCTCCTCGACCAGGAAGATCAGCTTCCTACATCCATGGCTTTTGGGGCCTTTCGCATCTTGAAATTCACTCCGCAAGGGCAAGACAACCAAGAACAAATCTCTTTCCCATGCAGTGCCTGCAGCCAGACACTGAGAACTGAACTTCCTGTCTTAAATCCCTTCACTGTTGCTAAGTTACTTATGCTTATAACGCAACGCAGTGCATCCTTATGCAATGCCTTTTTCATGCACCCCTATTCATTTCTATGGGGCTTGCGTTGCGTGGAAAACGCAGAATATAGAACATGCTGCAATTTTCACACAAGGCCCCTTTCACATGAGCGAGTTTTCCAAGTGGGTGTGCAGTGTCCCAGGGGGTCAGAAGTGTAGCTTTAGGTATGCTGGGCTTTGTAGTGGAGGGCAACCCACTAACCTGGGACTGACTGTCGCCTTCAATCGGGTTCAGCACTGGAACAGGCAGGTGATGAATGTCGTGGACGCCAGTGCCAACTGAACGGTGGCACACCGTGTAGTGACAGGTGGAATAATTGAGGAATCCTTATATACTTGAATAACAGGAGAATCCTTACTGAACGTAGTTAAAGATAGATGAACAGTCATTAAGTACAGTTCCAGAATATTCCACACGTTACAATACAACCACTAGGCTGAAGAACAGCTTTTACCCCAAAGCAATCAGTCTCCTAAATGCTCTGAGATTATTGACCCTTCCTAGGATAGAAACTACCACAGACTGAAGTGACTGCTGCATTCGTGACCCCATGAAGATGATCTCTTGTCTGCGGTGGTGTCTGAATCAGTTTGTATATATTCATAAACACTTCCTACTTTGCGCTTGCTATACATATGCTGTGAATAGTAATGCTTTCTAGTGCTATGCTTTAGTTTAAATGTCAGTTCTTGTTCCTCTGTCCATGGCATCTAGGATTGCTCCAAACAACATTTCATTGTATTGTACATTGTATTTCATTGTATTGTACAGTGACAATAAAGGCATTTTATCTTATCTTATCTTATCTTATGGCTTTTGCAGCGCAGATTTTGATAGATAGGTTTCATAGGTGCCATTGTTTTTTATTTTTAAGTGATTGTCTTAGGTAGGGGGCTAATTTTTTGCGGGATGAGGTGACGGTTTGATTGGTTCAATTTTGGGGTACATAAGAATTTTTGATCGCTAGGTATTAAACTTTTTGTGAGGCAAGGTGAAAAAAATTGGTGTTTTGGCATAGTTTTATGTTTTTTACAGTGTTCACCTGACGGGGCATATAATGTGATATTTTTATAGAGCAGGTTGTTACGGACGCGGCGATACCTAATATGTCTATCATTTTTATTTCTGTTTACACAGTGAATTCAGTGAAATACTTTTCTTTTTTTTCTCAATTTTTCCCAATTTTTTTTACTTTATTTTGGGAAAAGGACACTTTCTTTTTTACTTGAAACTTTAATTTTTTTTTGTAAAACATAGTAACATAGTGACATAGTAAATAAGGGCGAAAAAAGACATTTGTCCATCCAGTTTGGCCTGTTATCCTGCAAGTTGAACCAGAGGAAGGCAAAAAACCCCTGTGAGGTAGAAGCAAATTAACTCCCTGGATTAACGACCCATCTCTAGTAGCTATAGCCTGTAATGTTATTACACTCCAGAAATACATCCAGGCCCCTCTTGAACTCCTTTAGTGAACTCACCATCACCACCTCCTCAGGCAGAGCGCTCCATAGTCTCACTGCTCTTACCGTAAAGAATCCTCTTCTATGTTTGTGTACAAACCTTCTTTCCTCCAGACGCAGAGGATGTCCCCTCGTCACAGTCACAGTCCTGGGGATAAATAGATGATGGGAGAGATCTCTGTACTGACCCCTGATATTTTTATACATAGTAATTAAATCTCCCCTCAGTCATTGTTTTTCTAAAGTGAATAACCCCAATTTTGATAATCTTTCAGGGTATTGTAGTTCCCTTATTCCAGTTATTACTTTAGTTGCCCTCCTCTGAACCCTCTCCAGCTCTGCTATGTCTGCCTTGTTCACAGGAGACCAGAACTGTACACAGTACTCCATGTGTTGTCTGACCAGTGATTTGTAAAGTGGTAGGACTATGTTCTCATCACGGGCATCTATGCCTCTTTTGATGCAACCCATTATCTTATTGGCCTTTTCCATGTCAGTGTTACCCAGTGTTTTACCATTGAGTATGTACGGGTGACTTGCATTATTCCTTCCCATGTGCATAACCTTACATTTGTCAGTGTTAAACCTCTTCTGCCACTTCTCTGCCCAAGCCTCCAATCTATCCAGATCCATCTGTAGCAGTATACTGTCCTCTTCTGTGTCAATTACATTACACAGTTTAGTGTAATCTGCAAAAATTTATATTTTACTCTGCAAGTCTTCTACAAGATCATTACTAAACATATTGAAGAGAATAGGGTCCAATACTGACCCCTGAAGTACTCCATTAGTGACAGTGACCCAATCTCAGCGTGTACCATTAATAACCAACCTCTATTTTCTATTACCGAGCCAGTTACTTACCCACATACAGACATTTTATCCCAGTCCGAGCATCCTAATTTTATATACTAACCTTTTATGCGGTACAGTGTCAAATGCTTTGGAGAAGCATTTTTATATACAACATCCATTGATTCGCTGCTGTCAAGTCTAGAACTTATCTCCTCATAAAAACGGATTAAATTAGTTTGACATGACCATCAGTGAAAACGCATTGCATCCGCACTTACTTCCGGATACAATGCGTTTTCACTGAAGCCCTATTTACTTCTATGGGGCCAGGGCTGCGTTAAAAAGCAGAATATAGGCCTCTTTCACACGAGCATGACGAATTGGCTCCGGATGCGTTCAGGGTGCGTTCAGTAAAACTTGCACCATTTTGCAAGCAAGTTTAGTCAGTTTTGTCGGTGATTGCGTTCAGTTGTTCAGTTTTTTCCACGCGGGTGCAAAGCATTTTGATGCGTTTTTCACGTGCGTGATAAAAACGGAAGGTTTACAAACAACATCTCTTAGCAACCTTCAGTGAAAAACGCATTGCATCTGCACTTGCTTCCGGATGCAATGCGTTTTTCACTGAAGCCTCATTTACTTCAAACAATAATATAATAATGAAAAATCACAAATTAAAAAAACGCCAAGGTGACTCAGATGGAGGCTGAAACCAGAGTAGGAGGGTTGGGAAGGGGGCCAGAGTAGTGAGATGGGGAAGGTTGGGATATGGAAAGGCCAGGCTGGACATATGACTGGTCCCCATGGTACTCGGCATATGGGCGACTATGTTGCCCATTAAATTCCCCTGTGGGAGGGAACTGTGGAGGCCCTTGTGATATCTGGGGAATTGTTGCTGGCCGGGGCCAGAGATGTGCCCATGGCTGCGCCAATTTTACAGAGCCTTGAAAATTTCAGAGGGCTCATTAGGTGATACCGAGAGCCGATTTGGTTCTCAGCACTCGTTCTGGAGCCAGGAGGCTCCTCATTACACTTGCTTGAGTGCTGCAGCGCACTCTCTTCTGCTTCCTCCCCAAGGTTGTCCTCCGTTCTACAAAATTACAACAAACAGAACATGTAAATTAATATATGAACTCACCAATATGTACCGAAATAAATATTATCATATTACTATCATCAGCAAAATACATTTTGTACATCATACTAGTTTTATTATGACCAATCACCACTCCGAAAATGTGTTCTTTAAATACTTCATGTATTCCCGTTTACTAACATTTCTGGAACATCTATCGTTAAGGGCTCAATGTTGTGCCATTCCTATATTATGTGAAAAATAGATGTTATGAATGAATTGCTATTATAGCCTTCAGTTGTAAAGGGTACAGAGGGGTAGTAACAAGTTGGGGGTGTTTACTGCACATGTAAACATGGCAGCACTGATTGGATAAAATGAGTGTGTGCAGTTACACCCCCAACTTGGTAACACCCCTCTGTACCCTTATTGACGTCTAATGGCAATTTAATTATAACTTCTAGCAGGAATAATAAAGGAACGCCACTACATTAGAGTCATAACAATAGGTCATGTTTAACTAACCAACATATTACATATGTGGTCATGTAGCTACATTATGGAAATTAGAAGTGGCATAGCTGGCCTTTGCAAATAATAGGATTCAACTTGTAATGTTTTTCATCTACTTATGCAAATACAAGGAGGAATCGGATTGGTTGCCATCGTCAACTATGACAATTCAAATTTACACATTGGTACAAATTACATTACCCACATAGTAAACATACAGTGTGAATTGAAAAACATGTAGTCGTCATTGTTTATAATTTACTTACGGACAAAGCTTTATTAATGGCCTGAGGAACATCAGTTGGTCCATGAAAAGATATGGCCTTTTTCTGGAGGTCCCGGACCCGCCCTTGCTGCTGGATCTCCCTCAGGAACTGGTCCTGGCAGCTCCTCCAGTGACTTTTTACTTCATCAACTTGGAATAAAAATACAACAAACATTTACCAAACAATACTTTCTTAACAGAGGACTACGTATGCCATGTGCTATGCTAGGGAAGTCAACGTATGACATGTGCTATGCTAGGGAGGACAACGTATGACATGTGCTATGCTAGGGAGGACAACGTATGACATGTGCTATGCTAGGGAGGACAACGTATGACATGTGCTATGCTAGGGAGGACAACGTATGACATGTGCTATGCTAGGGAGGACAACGTATGACATGTGCTATGCTAGGGAGGACAATATGGATCAAACATGTGCAGTATACGGGCACTTTAATACCCGTTTACTACCAATAATGTTATGTCCCTTTAAGTGGCTTACATGTAATTGCCTGCAGTAATGTGAGGATTGTTATGTAGGTGTTAGACCACTAGGGGAACTGTTGAGCAGGGATATATATATAGCTAGGCCAGGGCAGGCTAGAGTTAGTGCAGACCCTGGAGTCTGTGAAGGCCACACGTCTCGGGCCTAGGCAAGCCAGCAGGAGCCAAGCTGAGGCAATCCCTAGAGCAAGAGGTACTGTAATGTCAGAGGAGGTACACTGCAAACTGGAGATTCAAGGATATAAGCCAGAAGTAGGGCATTGGGGCCTTGAAGAATAATTGCCAGTCAGGACAAGCCAGGAAGAAAGTAAGGTTCACCTGCAATTCAAAGTCCTGTTATTTAACCCTCTGTTTACCTTGCTGGATATAAGCCTGCTGTAACTGAGATTGTACCAAAGCCAATTGTCTGCAAAAAAGAACTGTTTAAGAGAGTGCCTTCTGTATTACCACTGTTTCAGTAAAGTTGGAATTCTGTTTCAAGATACAAGTCTGCACCTCCATTATTCCTACTATAAATACGGTGTGCCACCGTTTACTGGCACTGGCGTCACGAAACATCAGGGACTTAGCCATAGGCACGTTAATCTACAACACCAAGGGCACCTCACCTTGCACCTGGCTGTGTCCCTTCAGAACCCAGAGAGTGCCCCAGAGGAACAGCGTGCCGGCCTCTCCATCACTGGCATTCCCCAGGTTAGTCCCACACATTGCTCTGACTTGGGGATGCTACATTTTGGCGTCACGAACAGGATACGCACGTTTACGGACTGTGAGCAAAACGTGAACTTTGTGCCTTAACCAGTTTGCCAAGTGACAAAACGCCTGTTTATTTGAAGTGAACTTTGTGGACTGAAAAACATACAAAAAGTGTCCCTAAAACCTCCAGAAAGCGCTGTGCAGTGTTGCGCTATCAAGAGGAAGAAAATCGCCACTTCCAAATGTGTTTTTGTGGACTTTTAGCATCCTGCTTGCTGTCATTGAATAGCTGCATCATGGCGCCCAAGATGGCCGCCTGAACTGTGGACTTATCTACTGCGCCATCACTACTCATTGCTGGCGGGAAAACTTAGCGCCAAACTCTGCAGCGTCACCGCCTTATTCAAATTTTCCAAGCTGGACTCCACCTACCTTGGGCCTGGAAGAACGCAGACGCTGTTCCCCGTCGGAGTAAGTCCGAGCTCCGCCCCTCCGGCCCGACGTCCTCGCGGGAAGGGACGCTGCGCAAGGGATTCCCGAAGACGTCCTTCCGGATCTCGCGAGATTTGGACTGCCTGCACCGGAGTAAGTACAAACTCCTGGGTGAAATAATTCTACACCGGAGGGGGTCACCTGGTTAGTAAGGCCCGAAAAGGGGACACCGGACTCTTTCCACCGATTGCACTCACTGGCCAGTAACCCCGCCAGCGCGACATCGGACCTGTCGCTACCTCTTAAAGGGACCGCACACCCAATTAATCTGCACCATGTCGGACTCAGAAGTAGCAGAGCAGCCTGCCCCCAGGGAGCCAGTGGCCACCAACAGTATTGCGCCTGCCAACATGATGCCGCTGACGATGCCATACTACTTTGGGGCCCCATGGTTTCCCGCTACGCCGGGAGGCTCATAATTTAAAAGACTTCCAAGACAAACTCCTGGCTCTGTTCCGGCTCTATCCTATCAACCCGGAGCAGCAAATGGAGATTCTGTTAGCCCAGTTGGAAGGAGCGGCCCGCCGAGAAGTCATGTCCTGGCCCAGTTCTGAGAGGAGTACCATAGAGCAGATCTTTGACCGCCTCAGCACTACCTTTGAAGTCAGGACTGTGTCTGAAATAAAGATGCGCTTCTTCAGTAAGAAACAAAAGCCTGGTGAGTCACTCCGTGATTTTGCTTTGTCCCTCCAAGAGGCCTGGAGGGCCGTCATTCATATAGACCCTAGAGAGGTTGACACCCAGGATCAAACTCTGAGAGAACAATTTATTGCGGGTGTGAATAGCGAATCTTTAAAAACTCAATTGAAAATGTTGTCGGCTCAGCACCCTAGCAGTATTTTCCTGGACTTTAAAGAACTGGCCATTAGTATTCTGGGACAACATCTGCCAACGGAACCAGTGGCCCATCCCGAGCCTTCTGTCCGTAATCCTAAGCTGACTGATGCCAGCCTGCCAGGGGCCAGCCAAGCCGCCCAGACTCCAGTGCCTGATACAGTAGCTGCTTTGATGGAACAGGTCAATTACCTCACTAAGAGCCTGGAAAAAGTCTGCAGGAAACTGGAAGAGTGGGAGAAACCCTTAATGCTGGAAGATGAACTCCTTCTGCCTCAAAAGCCTGGCCCCCTGCGTATCAAGAAGTTTATCCCAGAGATCCTGGGCGACGCTCAAGTGACCGGGTTTAGGAACCGCAAGCGGCCTGCCTGTAACTACTGCAAGAAGTTGGGTCATACTGAATCTACTTGCTGGCAGTTAAGCGGGCCACCCTCGAGGCTGAGGACTGCCCCTCGGGAGGTAGAACAACAGGTCCAAGGGATCCAAACTGGATGCCCGTTATGTGGGGTCCCGTCCCAAAATAAACGTCCGGATCAATGGAGTGCCTTTTGAAGCGTTGCTGGACACTGGATCTCAAGTCACCACTATTCAGCAGTCCACCTTTAATCAGTTCTGGAGTTCCAGCCTGCTCACCCAGCCGCCTGAGTCCTGGCTGGAGATAATTGCAAGCAATGGTAAGCCCATAAAAGTCCATGGATACTGGGAACCCACTCTCCAGGTGGGAGAAGCCACTTTACCACAGCAAGGAGTGATCGTGGTACAAACCGGGGATAAAGGGGGTCACCCTGTGATTGTTGGGACTAATGTTTTCAAAAATTGCTACCCCGAGGTCCTTGAAGCTCTCCATCAGTCCCTGCCTGCAGCATCCTCTGCCTCCAAGAAGGTCCTCCAAAAGACTATCAGCGTATTGTGTGCTCAGCAGAGGTTTGCAAATGAAAAAGGAGAGATCTGCACCGCCAGGATCCGTGATAACAGGCCAGTGACTCAACCTCCTCCTCCCATCAAAGAGCGGTATAGACCCATACCACCAACTTCATACCAAACTGTTAAAGAGATGATCCAGAAATGAAATGAAAGACTCAAACGTAATCCGGGACAGTCGTAGTCCCTGGGCTGCACCACTGGTTTTAGTTAAAAAGAAAGATGGTGGTATCCGGTTTTGTGTAGACTATAGAAAGATAAATCAGATCACTCACAAAGATGCATATCCATTGCCACGTATTGAGGAGTCTCTAACCGCTCTAGGCTCCTCCGCCTATTTCTCCACCTTAGATTTAACCAGCGGATATTGGCAAGTGCCCATGGCCCCTGAGGATAGGGAAAAGACTGCTTTCACCACCCCTATGGGCTTGTTTGAATTTAATTGCATGCCATTTGGACTGTGTAATGCCCCCGGGACCTTTTAGAGATTAATGGAGCGGTGCTTAGGCCATAAGAACTTTGAGACAGTGCTGTTATACCTGGATGACGTTATCATCTATTCTAAAACGTATGAGGACCATTTAAAGCATTTAGCTGAGGTGTTTGAAATCCTTATTAAATACGGCCTCAAGATTAAACCGTCCAAATGTCACCTGCTTAAACCGGCTGTAAAATACCTGGGACATGTGGTAAGCGCAGAGGGAGTTCAGCCTGATCCTGATAAGCTGGCTGCTGTCCGAAATTGGCCGGTCCCCACTACAGTGAACGAAGTGAGGAGCTTCCTTAGCTTCGCTGACTACTACCGGCGCTTTATCCCCCACTTCGCTCAAATAGCGGATCCAATCCAGGAACTCCTGAGGGGGCAACCAAAAAAGAGCCCAAAGACTCCTGTCCCCATTGAATGGAATGAAGAGAGGGAGGTTGCATTTCAGTTGTTAAAAAAAAAGTTGACTGAACCTCCCGTGCTGGGGTACCCAGATTACAGTAAGCCATTTCACCTTTACACAGATGCCAGTAAGAAAGGCCTGGGAGCAGTGCTGGCTCAAGTACAAGAGGGAAGAGAGAGAGTGATAGCTTACGCCAGCCGGTCCTTAAAGGGAGCCAAAAAGAATGATCAGAATTATAGTTCTTTCAAATTAGAGTTTCTGGCCTTAGTGTGGGCGGTAACAGAAAAATTCAAAGACTATTTGGCTGCCACTCCATTTATTGCATTCACTGATAACAATCCTCTGGCTCACCTGAATACTGCTAAACTGGGGGCCTTAGAACAGAGATGGGCCTCCGCCTTGCTAATTACGACTTCACTGTAAAATACCGGGCTGGCCGTTCAAACGATAATGCTGATGCCCTGTCAAGGCTCCCCACTGAAATAGCACCAGATGACATACGGGATGCCTGGGAAGATGTAGAGATGCCAGCATTTTATAACCGGTTTGCTCAACAGGACCAAGCTCAAGCTGCCAACAGTGGAACCTCTGACCCTCCATCCTTTGATAAGCCTGCATCCAGAGAGGAAAAGTGGATTAAGTTGCAATCAGAGAGTAGAGTTCTCGGTGAACTGCTGGACTTCTTCATCAGTGGCAGAACCCCTGAAAGAATTCGCGAAAGACCGCAGACCCAGAACTCATCAAATTGTGGAGGCAACGTCAACAACTGTTCCTTCAAAAGGCCTGTTGCTGCGACGAAGCCTGGATCCAGTGTCAAATGACAGAGTGCACCAGATCCTCATCCCACGTCGTGATGCAGGTATGGTTTTAGAAATGTATCATGACAGGTCTGGACATTTTGGGGTTCAAAAGACTGAGGCCACTGTCCGTAGGCGGTTCTACTGGGTTGGAATCAGAGAGGACATTGAGAAGTGGTGTCGGGAATGTACAGCCTGTGCCCTAAAGAGAGGTGAACATCATGATCAGAGAGCACCGCTGCACCCTATTATAAGTACCGCCCTCTTGAACTGGTTGCTATTGATCACGTAAAGTTAGAGCCCAGTCACTCAGGGTATACCTATGCTATGACTATTATTGACCATTTCACTAAGTTTGCCGTAGCAGTGCCTGTGAAGGACCTGACAGCCAAGACGACAGCTGAATTGTTCTGGAATTACTTCCTCCTGCCTTACGGCTGCCCAGAAAGATCCTCACCGACCAGGGGTCTGCGCTTGAGTCTCATCTGTTCCAGGAGCTGTGCCGACTACACAATTGCCAAAAGGTCCGGACCACGGCCTATCATCCACAAGGTAATGGGCTCTGTGAAAAGATGAATCAGACCTTGATTGAAATGTTGAGAGCCGTGCCTCCTGAGACCAGAGGAGATTGGCCCAACCTGCTACCACAGCTCATGTATACGTACAATAATACTACCCATTGTTCCACTGGGTACACTCCTTTCTACCTGTTGTTTGGGCGTCAGGGTAAATTGCCTGCAGATCATTCCCTGGATGTACAAGTGCTGGATGACATTAATCCCCTGCCTAAAACTGACTGGGTAACGGAACATCAAAGGCGCTTGCTTAATGCCAAAGAAATTGTCCAGGAGCGCATGGAAGGTGCCCGGGAGCGACAACAAAAAGACTATGATTTGGCGGCCCATGCAGAGCCCTTGGCCGTGGGGGATACCGTGTGGTTAAAGAACAATCACCGCACCAGTAAACTAGACAGTAAATGGGAGAGGACTCCCTATCTTGTATCTGCCATCCCTAATGCTGAAACTCATACCTATGAGGTCACCAGAGAGGGTAAGGGTTCCCTAATTGTTCACAGAAACCGCCTAAAACTCTGTATTGACAAGGAGACTGTCGTTGGAGATTCCAGATCCGAGTCTTCTGAGTCAGATTCCATTGCTCGGCCTGCTGAACCTATGCAGGCCATAGCGGACTTGCTGAATGATCCTGAGCCGCTTCACTGGTTCCTTACACCCTGGTTAAACTTTGGGGTGCCTGCCCCGGCACCTGCTGAACCTGCAGCCAAAGCAGGCCCAGCTCAGGGTGCTACTGAAAGGGGTCCCACTGACGTGGATCCTTATTGTCCCCCTGTACCCGGACAAGAGGAGACCTTGGCTCTAAGGAGGTCTACCCGGTCTACAAGGGGGCGCTTACCAGTACGTTTTGAAGACTATGACTGTACTGGAAGTGTTTCCCGACAGGAAACCTCTGTGTGAGCATCATCCTTTTTAAGTTTGTGCCCAGAGATGGACTCCCTGTGTGCGAGCCTCTGTGATATGTTCTTATTATGGACTCAAGCATTCTCTTATGGACTATCCTGGTGTTAACCATTGATTTGCTGTACCAGGTCAGCATCACAGTTCTGCATTAACAGCCTGCAAGCAGAGGACGTCGCCCTTGTCACCGCGCTCCACCTTCTCCAGCTGGACCTGATATGATTATTTATGCAGATGTCATTCATTTGTGTTTGTATATGCCTGCATGTGTTTTGTGTCTTTCAGGAGAAGAATCCAGTTGGGTGGGCCCCTGTGGGAGTACGAGGTCGTACTCAGTTTAAAGTCGTGGGGTATGCAGTATACGGGCACTTTAATACCCGTTTACTACCAATAATGTTATGTCCCTTTAAGTGGCTTACATGTAATTGCCTGCAGTAATGTGAGGATTGTTATGTAGGTGTTAGACCACTAGGGGAACTGTTGAGCAGGGATATATATATAGCTAGGCCAGGGCAGGCTAGAGTTAGTGCAGACCCTGGAGTCTGTGAAGGCCACATGTCTCGGGCCTAGGCAAGCCAGCAGGAGCCAAGCTGAGGCAATCCCTAGAACAAGAGGTACTGTAATGTCAGAGGAGGTACGCAGCAAACTGGAGATTCAAGGATATAAGCCAGAAGTAGGGCATTGGGGCCTTGAAGTATAATTGCCAGTCAGGACAAGCCAGGAAGAAAGTAAGGTTCACCTGCAATTCAAAGTCCTGTTATTTAACCCTCTTTTTACCTTGCTGGATATAAGCCTGCTGTAACTGAGATTGTACCAAAGCCAATTGTCTGAAAAAGAACTGTTTAAGAGAGTGCCTTCTGTATTACCACTGTTTCAGTAAAGTTGGAATTCTGTTTCAAGATACAAGTCTGCACCTCCATTATTCCTACTATAAATACGGTGTGCCACCGTTTACTGGCACTGGCGTCACGAAACATCAGGGACTTAGCCATAGGCACGTTAATCTACAACACCAAGGGCACCTCACCTTGCACCTGGCTGTGTCCCTCGAGAACCCAGAGAGTGCCCCAGAGGAACAGCGTGCCGGCCTCTCCATCACTGGCATTCCCCAGGTTAGTCCCACACATTGCTCTGACTTGGGGGTGCTACACATGTATACATTGTCCACTTTACTTACCCAACCTCTGCCGACTCTGGCCTTTTGTATTCTCCCATATGGTACTGAAAACCTCCTGGGCTATTTCGAGCCATGCCACGTCCTTCTTGTACCGTTCCCGACCGGCTGTCCCAAAGACATGGCCTCTCCTCGACCAGGAAGATCAGCTTTCTACATCCATGGCTTTTGGGGCCTTTCGCATCTTGAAATTCACTCCGCAAGGGCAAGACAACCAAGAACAAATCTCTTTCCCATGCAGTGCCTGCAGCCAGACACTGAGAACTGAACTTCCTGTCTTAAATCCCTTCACTGTTGCTAAGTTACTTGCGTTTACAACGCAACGCAGTGCATCCTTATGCAATGCCTTTTTCATGCACCCCTATTCATTTCTATGGGGCCTGCGTTGCGTGAAAAACGCAGAATATAGAACATGCTGCAATTTTCACACAAGGCCCCTTTCACATGAGCGAGTTTTCCAAGTGGGTGTGCAGTGTCCCAGGGGGTCAGAAGTGTAGCTTTAGGTATGCTGGGCTTTGTAGTGCAGGGCAACCCACTAACCTGGGACTGACTGTCGTCTTCAATCGGGTTCAGCACTGGAACAGGCAGGTGATGAATGTCGTGACGCCAGTGCCAATTGAACGGTGGCACACCGTGTAGTGACAGGTGGAATAATTGAGGAATCCTTATATACTTGAATAACAGGAGAACTTTACTGAACGTAGTTAAAGATAGATGAACAGTCATTAAGTACAGTTCCAGAATATTCCACACGTTACAATACAGTCACAGAAGTGGTTCAAGTTATTAATCACAGTCCCAAAAGGCTATCTTCAAGACAGGCCTCCTAAGATCGGGGCTTTCATCTTACTCTGAATGCAGCAATACACTTCAGGCAACTGTTCTCTCTCTCCAGGGATACTTGTCCTGTATGCAGCTTAACTAAGGAGGCAACACTTCTCCACTAGTCCTAGGGTCTGGACTGCTCCTCCTAGGGCATGAATCTTCCTAGGCTGGACCCTCTCAGGCTATGGGGCCTGGGCTGACTTCAACAGGCACAAGGCCTGGCCTTAGACTTCACAGGCACATGGCCTGGGCTTAACTTAGCCTTAGGCTCAGACTATACTAGACTGCCTTTTCTTCCCCTGACTGGGCCTATATATAACTAGGGCTCCCTAGCTCCCTCTACTGACCTAGAGCTGGAATGACATCCCTAGCAGGCCTGCACATGGCAATATCACAGTAACGGAAATACACAGCATTGCATTACATGAAGATGTTTTACACCAACCTCCCCATATTTGAGGGGAACGACCGCACACAAGTGACCCTTCTGTAGTGACGGGCATTACAACTCCCGTACACTACAGGTGCAATGCATGACGTGAACACATAGGCCCGCACTAAATCCTGACCCATTCACTGATGGCTGCTAGGAGATGTTGTTTGTCAACCTTCAGTTTTTTATCACGAAAAAACTGAACAACTGAACACAATCTCAGACAAAGGCCTCTTGCACACGAACATTTTTTTTTCCCGTTTACGTTCCATTTTTTGCGTTACGTATACGGAATCATTCATTTCAATGGATCTTAAAAAAACAGACGTATGCCTTCTGTTTCAGTATTTCCGTTTTTCCATTCCGTTTAAAGATAGAACATGGCCTATTATTTTCCTATTAGTACTGTTCTATAAGGGGACAGCTGTTCCGTTCTACAAAAAACGGATTGCACATGGACGTCATCCGTATTTTTTGCTAATCCGTTTTTTGCGGACTGCAAAATACTGAAAATGCCATACGGTCGTGGGCAAAAGGCCAAAACTGACTGAACTTGCTTGGTGAGAGTTTCACTGAACGCACCCTGAACGCATCCGGACCTAATCCGTCACGCTCGTGTGAAAGAGGCCTAAATTTCTTTATTTTTTACAGCATGTGGAGCCCCTGGGACAATTTTTCTTGCACTTCAAAATACATTTAGATATTAGCACATAAATCATCAGATTATAGATATTTTAAGGTCCAAATAGCACAAAAAATAATGAAGTTCAGTATACAGGTAGAAACCATACCGAGACTTCAGCAAAGAGCAATTTAGTAAATTTTTTAAAGCAATTTATGCATTAAATCGCCAGGTCAAAAAGAGGGACTTTTAAGGATCAAAGAGGGACTTGGTTCAAAAAGAGGGACTGTCCGTCCAAAAGAGGGACACTTGGGAGGCATGCTACAACTTCCAGCATGCATACTTGCTCTGCTCTTCTAAGAACTCACATAGAAATGAATGGAGCATGCTGAGAATTGTAGTTTCACAACAGCTGGAGTGCCGAAGGTTGCTGATCCCTGAGATAGACTGTTCAGTTGCCCATAGCAACCGCCAAGCATTCCCAATGATGACTGTAACCTCTAAGCACTGCGCCACCTGCTTGGGTAAAGTTAGAATTCAAGTGTCTGTTTCATGGCTGCGCCGTCCTCAAGTGCGGTCCCAGGATAAGAACGAGGGTAACATATAAAACTGACCACACCATGCTGTTAGTCTGTTCATTTACATGGTGCAGTTTGGAAGGGGTAAGGTAAGAGCCAATGGTCCAGGTACTCCGTGTCAGCACCTGGACCAGTGGCTGTCTGAAGGAGGAAACCCTGCGATCGTTGGCGGACCATAAATATATGGTGGTTATCCAAACTGAAATATATTGACAATGTGCGGTCAGAATAGGGTTAAGGGCTTCTGTAGTAAGGTACATTGACAGTCACTAAAGGGTTAACCCTTCAGAATACCGCCAACAGCATGTCATAGACACCTGTGACATCACAAGCACGTATGTCATAAGAGAAAAACCCTTGTAAAAAGCGGGCGAGCGGCCATATTTGGTGCTGTACTTGATGGATTGAGGACCTTGAGCTTGACTACCCCCACCCACCACGCCTTGACAAAATTTGGAAGTTCTAGCAGGAAGACCATCGCCCAATGGGAGCAAAGGGACATCCAACTAGCCAACCAAATCAGCCCGGCTGCTGCACCCACCCCCTACTATTTATGTGGCAGCCACATAGTGGCATTACCCTCTAAGCCCAAGGGAAGGGCAGCCCTCCAGCCATGGTTCCCTAGAGGTTTCCTCCACAGGGGTTTTCCTCTCCTGAGTGCTGGAGGGTGACTCTCCGTGAGTCGGGGGTTTGCTATTTTTAATATTTTAAATAAACAATTTAGCCATTTTTTCCCCAAGTCATGTGTTTTGTGTCTTTATTTTGCGTTTTTTTGGTTTCATGGGTGTATGCATGATTTTCTCAGGGAGGAGGTTAAAGGGATATTCCCATCCGTGACATATATGGTATATTTTGATAGGATGTGCCATAAATGTCCAATATGAACAGGTTCCAAAGGTGGGACTCGCATCTATGTCCAGAACAGGGGTCCGCATGTGTGGCGTCCTCTCCATTCATTGCTATGGGAGTTCCAAAAATAGAGAGCGTGCTCGCCTGTTTTCGGACGCTCCATAGCAGCAAATGGAGAACAAGCAGCACAAGCACGGCCACCTCTTCATTTACTACTATGGGACTCCTGAAAATAGCCAAACCAGAGCTCAGCTATTTTCTGAACTTCCATAGCATTGAATGAAGGGTGGCCGCACATGCATGACTTGCTGTCTGTACACTTTGGGGGCATCATCCTATGGATAAGATATGTCATAAATGTCCCAAATAGAAATACCCCTTAAATTGAAATTTATTATGAAATAACCAAGATAGTAGAGCACCGTTGCACCGAATGAGAACAGTCGCCGATGATCAACGACTGTTCAGGTGAACGCTGTGGGATGAATAGATCAATCTTCTACACCAGTTTTAGGTCGTTGAAAAGATGCAAATTTAGCCAAGTGTCCAATTTTGTACCTTTGGAACAATGCCTGGCCTAAATATTTAAATGCGTATTATATATGTAATATATAATATTAGGGAATTACATACAATAAATAATAACATAGGCACACCTCCCCCTTGAGCAATGGGTTTTCAGTCATCAAAACTATCTACAAGTAAGACTGTCTTCATTGCCCATAGCAACCAATCAGAAAGAAGCTTTCATTTTTCCAGAACAAGAAAAGAAATGAAAGCCGAGCTCTGATTGGTTGCTAGGAGCAACAAAGACAGTCCTTAGTAAATGAGGCCTCAGATGTACGTTGAAACTGATTTTTCACATGTCTGTATCATCACAGTACAGCAATAACACCACAAATCGCAGTCCCAGTGCCCTCATTGTGCCCATTTACCCAGTGGCGTATCTATCACGAGGCAAACAAGGCATTTGCCTAGGGCGGCACTTCCAATGGGGCGGCAAGATGCCTTGTTTGCCTCAGTGATAGATTTTTTTTTTTGTCCGGGCTGCGCTGCTGGGGGTGCGCCGGCGCCGCTCCTCCCCGCCCAGCGCCGTTGTAGGTAATTTATTCACTCCACTTGCCTGAGAGAAGCGCCGGAAGACTCACACAGGCGCACTGGCAGAGGCATTGAAGTGCGCATGCGCCTGCCAGTGCGCCTGTGAGTCTTCCGCGCTTCTCTTCTCAGGCAAGTGGAGTGAATAAATTACCTACAACGGCGCTGGGCAGGTAGGAAATCTGTGGAATCGGATGACACTGGGGGGAGAATCTGTGGATGACACTGAGGGGGAATCTGTGGATGACACTAAGGGGGAATATGTGGATGACACTAAAGAGGGGGAATCTGTGGATGACACTGAGGGGGAGAATCTGTGGATGACACTGAGGGGGAGAATCTGTGGATGACACTGAGGGGGGAATCTGTGGATGACACTGAGGGGGAATCTGTGGATGACACTAAGGGGGAATATGTGGATGACACTAAGAGGGGAATCTGTGGATGACACTGAGGGGGGAATCTGTGGATGACACTGAGGGGGGAATCTGTGGATGACACTGAGGGGTGGAATCACACTGAGGGGGAGAATCTGTGGATGACACTAAGGGGGAATCTGTGGATGACACTAAGGGGCGAATATGTGGATGACACTAAAGAGGGGGGGAATCTGTGGATGACACTGAGGGGGGGGGATCTGTGGATGGCACTTAATGAGGGGGATCTGTGGATGGCACTTAAGGGGGGGGGTCTGTGGATGACACTTAGTGGGATCAAGGGAGGGGTGTGAGGTGTGGCTGTCGTTATTCACTTTTAAATAAAGGAATACAGGAAAGGATGGAGCCTAAAAGGAAGGGCGGGGTTTACAGAGAAAGGGGTTTGGCCTTGACAGGAAGGGGCGGGTCAAATTTATATTAGGGGGTGCCCGAGTTTAGTCTCGCCTAGGGCAGCACAAAACCAAGATACACCACTGCATTTACCATAAGTGCCAGACTGAGCCCTCATACATTTAGTCAAGTGTATGGGATTTCCCTCATAACTGCTAACCATAGTTAGTTCCAGCCACACCACTCCTACAGATCTTATATTTGTGGGCCACTTGTGCTATCCACAGTGTCCCCATTAGAGATAGTGAGCGATAATGCTATATAAGTGCCAACCTATGCCCCCATAAGTTTTCATCCAGCCACTGTACCACCATATTTTAAAGCCAATGTGCCCCCTAACTGCATACCACTGAGTGTCCATAAGTGAAATCCACATTGCCCCTAACTACTCCCAGCAATACTGCTAACATAGGAGCTATCCACACTTATGCCGAAGGTGACAACCATGTGTAGTGTACGGGAGCTGTAATTCCCGTCACTACAGAAGGGTCACTTGTGTGCGGTTGTTCCCCTCAGTTATGGGGAGATTGGTGTAAAACATCTTTATGTAATGCAATGCTGTGTATTTCCCTTTTACTGTGATATTGCCATGTGCAGGCCTGCTAGGGATGTCATTCCAGCTCTAGGTCAGTAGAGGGAGCTACGGAGCCCTAGTTATATATAGGCCCAGTCAGGGGAAGAAAAGGCAGTCTAGTATAGTCTGAGCCTAAGGCTAAGTTAAGCCCAGGCCATGTGCCTGTGAAGGCAAGGCCCAGGCCTGGTACCTGCTGAAGTCAGCCCAGGCCCTATAGCCTGAGAGGGTTCAGCCTAGGAAGATTCATGCCCTAGGGGGAGCAGTCCAAACCCTAGAACTAGTGGAGAAGTGTTGCCTCCTTAGTCAAGCTGCATACAGGACAAGTATCCCTGGAGAGAGAGAGAACAGTTGCCTGAAGTGTATTGCTGCATTCAGAGTAAGATGAAAGCCCCGATCTTAGGAGGCCTGTCTGGAAGATAGCCTTTTGGGACTGTGATTACTAACTTGAACCACTTCTGTGACTATATTGTAACGTGTGGAACATTCTGGAACTGTACTTACTGACTGTTCATCTATCTTCAACTACGTTCAGTAAAGTTATCCTGTTATTCAAGTATAAGGATTCCTCAATTATTCCACCTGTCACTACACGGTGTGCCACCGTTCAATTGGCACTGGCGTCACGACATTCATCACCTGCCTGTTCCAGTGCTGACCCGATTGAAGACGACAGTCGGTCCCAGGTTAGTGGGTTGCCCTGCACTACAAAGGCCAGCATACCTAAAGCTACACTACTGACTCCCTGGGACACTGCACATGGTGCAACTACAAATGCCATCCACAGTGCCCCATAAGTACTAGCCATTATGCCCATCTAGCAGAGCAACCACAGTGTTACTATAAGAGACATCCACTGATTTTCACGCAACGCAGAACTGATGCCTGATAAAAAAAACTTTCATGTACACAGACCCATTGAAATGAATGGGTCAGGATTCAGTGTGGGTGCTATGCGTGTGACGCATTTTACATCCACGCGGAAAACTCGAGTTTCACGCTTCAACTGATTTTGGAAACTGCACCCTTTAAAGAATATATTAAGGGGGGTACTAAGCACTTTGACCCCCTAAGCGTTTTACGGAATTTGGAAACACTTGGCTGTAAAAATGAAAAGTTTTGTTTCTTCCAATAAAATGTTTAAAAGCACTCGATAATTTGTTACTCATTTTCTCCTAAATACGTCAACACCCCATATGTGGTGGGGCCCAATGCAGGACTCAGAACGGAAGGAGCGTCATATTGACAAATAGACCCTCAAGCGCATCATCAGAATGGCTGGAAGAATCACTGGTACTCAGTTACCATCACTGGATGACATCTTCACTGCTCGTTGCAGCAACAGGGCAAAGATTATCTGCGGAGATCCAACTCACCTTAGCTACAGCCTTTTCACTCCCCTACCCTCTGGTAGGCATCTTAGAGCCCTACATGCCCGCACCACTAGGCTGAAGAACAGCTTTTACCCCAAAGCAATCAGTCTCCTAAATGCCCTGAGATTATTGACCCTTCCTAGGATAGAAACTACCACAGACTGAAGTGACTGCTGCATTCGTGACCCCATGATCTCTTGTCTGCGGTGGTGTCTGAATCAGTTTGTATATATTCATAAACACTTCCTACTTTGCGCTTGCTATACATATGCTGTGAATAGTAATGCTTTCTAGTGCTATGCTTTAGTTTAAATGTCAGTTCTTGTTCCTCTGTCCATGGCATCTAGGATTGCTCCAAACAACATTTCATTGTATTGTACATTGTATTTCATTGTATTGTACAGTGACAATAAAGGCATTTTATCTTATCTTATCTTATGGCTTTTGCAGCGCAGATTTTGATGGATAGGTTTCATAGGTGCCATTGTTTTTTTATTTTTTAAGTGATTGTCTTAGGTAGGGGGCTAATTTTGCGGGATGAGGTGACGGTTTGATTGGCACAATTTTGGGGTACATAAGACTTTTTGATCGCTTGGTATTAAACTTTTTGTGAGGCAAGGTAAAAAAAATGTTTTTTTTGGCATGGTTGTTTTTTTATTTTTTTTTTACAGGGTTCACCTGACGGGGCATATAATGTGATATTTTTATAGAGCAGGTTGTTACGGACGCGGCGATACCTAATATGTCTATCATTTTTATTTCTGTTAAGTTTTACACAGTGAAATCAGTGAAATACTTTCCTTTTTTTCCCTATTTTTTACAGGTTTTTTTAACTTTATTTTGGAAAAAGGACACTTTTTTTTTACTTGAAACTTTTTTTTGTAAAACATAGTAACATAGTGACATATTATATAAGGCCGAAAAAAAAACGTTTGTCCATCCAGTTTGGCCTGTTATCCTGCAAGTTGATCCAGAGGAAGGCAAAAAACCCCTGTGATATAGAAGCTAATTTTCCCCACTTAAGGGGAAAAAATTTCTTCCCAACTCCAATCAGGCAATCAGATAACTGCCTGGATCAACGACCCATCTCTAGTAGCTATAGCCTGTAATATTATTACATTCCAGAAATACATCCAGGCCCCTCTTGAACTCTTTTAGTGAACTCACCATCACCACCTCCTCAGGCAGAGAGCTCTATAGTCTCACTGCTCTTACCGTAAAGAATCTTCTTCTATATTAGTGTCCCCCACTTGTAACTCAGTTATGATTTCTTGCGCAACTTCTACGGTTGCGCAAGAAGTATACACACCGTATATAGCCGTGTATGGGTCAGTCCAGCATTATTGCACCCCATGTGGTGTCTGAAGAATTTTTTCACTGCACATTTATCAAATTTATTTCGCCCTGATTTTAATTGCTAATATATTTACAAATTAAAATCAGGGCGAAATTTGATAGATGTGCAGTGAAAAAAATCTTCAGACAGCATATGGTGTGCAATAATGCTGGACTGACCCATACACCGACAATATACGGACGGACCGGTAATATCGTATATAGCTGGTATATGGGTCAGTCCAGCATTATTGCACACAAGGCTCACAGTCACTGCCTGCCCCAGGGCCTGTGTCCCTGCCTGGCGCAGGCACACACACTGCCTGCCTGCGGCCTTCCCCCTGGCACACACACAGTGTCATTAAGTGCCCAGCCAGTCAGCCACAGACAGCCCCACTCCCATCACGCTGGGGGCCTGGGGCGCTGCCTGCAGCCTGCCCCTGGCAGGCTGGCACAGTGGCACCCACATTTGCTTGCAGTGCTCCTCCAGGCTCACAGTCACAGCAGTGACTGCCTGGCCTGCCCCAGGGGCCAGGGCCAGTGCCCCTGCCTGGTGCAGGCCCACACACTGCCTGCCTGCGGCCTGCCCCCTGGGCCTGGCACACACGCACAGTGAGTAGTGCCCAGTGCCCACTTGTCCACCACTGCCCAGCCAGTCAGCCACAGTCCACAGAGTCTAGTCCCAGACTGAGTCCCACTCCATGATCCCATTCCCCATCCCATCACGCTGGGAACTGGGCGCTGCCCTGCCTGCGCCTGCCCCGGCCGGCCTAACACTCACTCACCTCGCCGCTGCGCCTGCTTCTGAGTTCTTAGAGTCTGAGAGCCGGAGATGCGCCGAAACCACGCCTCCTCAGACCTCACTCACTCTCTGCTTCCGCCCCCTCTGGCATGTGAGACGCCCACAGCCTGCGCTGCGCCCTATTAGATTTAGTACTCCGTAGTGGCCTGTATTTTGACAGAGGAAGCGGTATTGAAGAGAATAGGGTCCAATACTGACCCCTGAAGTACTCCAGTAGTGACAGTGACCCAATCTCAGTGTGTACCATTAATAACCACCCTCTGTTTTCTATTACTGAGCCAGTTACTTACCCACATACAGTACAGACATTTTATCCCAGTCCGAGCATTCTCATTTTATATACTAACCTTTTATGCGGTACAGTGTCAAATGCTTTGGAGTAGGGCTGAAACGAATACTCGATTAAATTGAGTAATTCGACACAAAAAAATCCTCGATGCAATTTTTTAGCATCGAGTATTCGTTTGTGTCACGTGACCACGGAGCAGGAGCATTTACTCACCGCTCTGTGGTCATTCCTTGCTGCGGGCAAGTCGCGGGCCCTGCCGGTATACCGGAATTTAGCACCGGCCCCGCAGCTCCTATCCAGTATTTATGTAGTTCATGTCTTTAGAAGTTGCCCGACCTTAATAACTATTGTTGCGCAGGCTCCCCGGGCAGCTTGAGTTTAACATCTCTGTTCCTCCATGCGCCGTCTGCCCCTTTATTCATAAAGTGGGCGGAGCAGACAGGCGGAGCATGGAGGAACAGAGAGCTGCCAGGGGAGCCTGCGCAACAATAGTTATTAAGGTCGGGCTACTTCTAAAGACATTAACTACATAAATACTGAATACTGAGTATCTGCGGGGCCGGTGTATTGCTGCAGAGTAACACTGCACCGGCCACTGCGAGCGACCCTGCAGTGTTGGGGGTCTGTAGATTGCACTGTTATGGGATGCTATATATGTGTCAGCCACAGATCCCCCCCATAACAGTGTCGGCCACAGATCCTCCCCATAACAGTGTCGGCCACAGATCCCCCCATAACAGTGTCGGCCACAGATCCCCCCCATAACAGTGTCGGCCACAGATCCCCCCCATAACAGTGCGTCAGCCACAGTGCCCCCCATAACAGTGCGTCAGCCACAGTGCCCCCCATAACAGTGCGTCAGCCACAGTGCCCCCCCATAACAGTGCGTCAGCCACAGTGCCCCCCCATAACAGTGCGTCAGCCACAGTGCCCCCCATAACAGTGCGTCCATGGTAACGCGGACTGGATTTCTGCTTACTACGGGAGCGCACGGCGTCAGTGGTTGCTATAACGCCGTGCGCTCCCTGCCACCGCTGCAAGACAGCAATACACTGGTATAGATCATACCAGTGTATTACTGTAGTGCAGTGGCGGCAGGAAGCGCACGGCGTCATAGCAACCACCGACGCCGTGTGCTCCTGCTGAAAGCAGAAATGCAGGCCACGTTACAACGAACGTCTCACGTCCGGGTTTCACGGACGTCCGACGTGGCTTTATATAACTGGGCTCTGATCGGTTACCATGGCAGCCAGGATGCTACTGAAGCCCTAGTTGCCATGGTAACATTCTTATTAGATTACTCGATTAATCGTAAAAAATAATCGATAGAATACTCGATTTGTAAAATAATCGTTTACTGCAGCCCTACTTTGGAGAAGCATTTTTATATACAACATCCATTGATTCGCTGCTGTCAAGTCTAGAACTTACCTCCTCATAGAAACTAATTAAATTAGTTTGACATGACCTATCCCTCATGAAGCCATGCTGATATGGCGTTATTTCTTATTTTCATTGAGGTACTCCTAGATAGCATCTCTTAGAAAACCTTCAAACAGTTTCCCCACAACAGATGTTAAACTTACTGTTTTTGGACCCTTTTTGAATATTGGCACCACATTTGCTATGCGCCAATCCTGTGGAACACTCTCTGTCAGTATAGAGTCCTTAAATATCAGAAATAAAGGTCTGGCTATGACATTACTTAATTCTCTTAGGATACAGGGGTGTATGCCATCTGGTCCTGATGATTTGTCTATTTAATCTTTTTAAGACGCCGCTGTACTTCTTCCTGGGTCAGACAGGGCACTTTTAATAGGGAATTTACTTTTACATTCTGCATTTCATCTGACAGTTTATTTTCTTCAGTGAATACAGTGGAGAAAAAAATACTTAATAGCTTTGCTTTCTCCTCATCTCTCTCTCTGCAACTCCCCCCTCATCACTCTGTAAAGGGCCGACACCTTCAGATTTATACTTTTTACAGTTTATATAATTAAAGAACATTTTAGGGTTAGTTTTGCTCTGTTTGGCAATTAATCTCTCGGTCTGTAGTTCTGCTGCTTTTATTTGTTTTTTACATATTCTATTTTTTTCCTTATAGTTTTTCAGTGCTTCCTCGCTACCCTCCTGTTTTAGTGATTTAAATGCTTTTTTTTGTCATTTATTGCTTTTTTTACAGTTCTATTTATCCACATTGGTTTTTTCTTGTTCCTTAACCTTTTATTCCCACAATACCTCTCACAATTACATTTTAGGATGCTTTTAAAAATATCCAATTTTGTGGCTGTATTTTTATTTTTGAGGACTTTGTCCTAGTTAGTTAGGCCTATGGTATTTTTGTTCCTCCCCGAAGAAACACTCTTTTGAATGATAACTGGAAGGTTATTACTTTATGGTCACTATTTCCCAGGTGTCCCCCAACCTGCACATCTGTTGTTCTGTCAGGTCTATTGGTTAATACTAAGTCCAGGATGGCCGTCCCTCTAGTGGGGTCCTGAACCAGTTGGGAAAGGTAATTGTCTTTGGTTATTGCCAAAAACCTGTTGCCTTTATGAGATGTACAAGTTTCAGTTTACCCAGTACAATACACTTGCAGCTTCCTGCCTGTGAGATCTAGCCCCCCGATGGACACACCGCACCCGGCAGGATACCACACGTGCCGCGGTCAGCGCTGACCGCGGCAGTGCAAAGGTTAATGTGCCGGCATCAGTGTTGTTACCGATGTGACTGCCTGACCCCTGCAGCTGATCGGGCAGGCGCAACACTGATCAGAGTGCCGTAGCTGTACGGTGCTGGGATTTCTGTCGCAGTTTCCAGCACCGTATCCTACGGGTTGAAGTGATAACTTGACACCATCTAGCAAAAAGGCTGTAAAAACAAAAAAAAAAAAATGTCAGCAGGAATACTCCGAATTAAGGCTAGTGCTACACGGCGACAGTTGTCATGCAACATTCATGTCCCACCAAAGCCACGCAACATTTTTTGCAGTGATAGTCAATGGTGTCGCACTGCTACATGTTGCATGTCGCAATGCAACACCATTGACTATCAATGCAAAAAATGTTGCGCAACACGTCGCAAAGTAGTTGTACTATGTCGCTGTGTAGCCCTAGTCTAAAGGTTCAGAATTAAAGGAATACTTTAATCCTGAATACTTTGTGCAAAACTGATATACCATGTCATGCCTAATGCAGGGCCTGAGGGGGCGGCATTGCACAGATAATGCTGTTCTTTGGATTCCTGCCCTGTCAAGCCCTGCACTATGTATAACACAGGGTACCCGTTCTGCATGGAGCATTCCTTTACCCTGGGTTCACACCGTTCAAACGCGCTGTAAAACGCTCAACACATGAAAACCAATGCTTTTCTATGGCCCTGGTTCTCACTTGAGCGTTTTACAGCGCGTTTGAACGAGCTGTAAAACGCCTGACGCATAAACAAGTACTTGAGCTTTTTTTGGGGCGTTTGTCGCGCGTTTTGTGATTGACACCACAGTAGTCAATCACAAGAACGCGCATACGAACGCGCGTTTCCTATTTGCAAAAACGCGCTGAAATACGCGCGACACGCGCGTAAAACGCTTTTAGAACGCTCAGGTTTGAACCCAGGGTTAATCACTGGATTCTGTGGCAATAGTAGGGATCCTAAAAGTTCAACAGCTGATTATAAAACGGATGCCGTTCCCTTTCAGTTTTGTTGGAGACGCCGCATAAAACAATCAATGTGCAGTGATTCAGTTCTCAAGAAGAATAGTGCTCTGACAAATCCATATGTATTACCTGCTGATGATGGTGTCACGGTGGAAGCATAGACTTTCTATTTTCACAGGATAAACATTGGGGGCGATTTATCAAACTGGTGTAAATGAAAACTGGTTTAGTTGCCCCTAACAACCGATCAGATTACTCTTTTCATTTTCCAAAGGAGCTGTGAAAAATGAAAGGTGGAATCTGATTGGTTGCTATGGGCAACTAATCCACTTCTACTTTACAGCAGTTTTGATGAATGAAAGAGGCTTCATGGGTCTATACCAGTGCACAGGGTTTATTCCAGCCTATGTCAGGGAAGACCATCAGTTTTTATCATATATAAATCTATATATTTATCATATATTTAAAAAATCTAGCAAGGATATAATATACAGTGTCTAAAGTTACATATCGTAAACAGGGTTGCCAACCAGAATTTTTCTTTTTTCTGGAGAACTTATCCCAAAGTCACAGACAGCCAACATTTTTTACGGACAAATTGGAAAACTATAATGAATGATAAAGACTTTATGTAATACATCTCTATAGCTCAATATACACAATATACGCATTTCCTGCGAGCTGTAAAATGATGATAATTACCACCAAAATCATCTAGTATAGTACCACTAGCCTGAAAAAAATCACGGACACCTCTGTTTTTTTTTTTTTAATGGACACAGGAAAAAAACTCATCTAATTTTACGGACTGTCCAGAAATTTCTGGACGGTTGTCAACCCTGATGCTAAAGTACATAGCTACTCCTAATTAGAGGATTCTTGCTTTAAAAGATCTCCTCCTGACTTTCTGCTTTAGGCCCTATTCACACGTCCGCACCCATTCCGCATATCTGCGGAATGGGTGCGGACCCATTAATTTTGAATGGGGACGATGGATGCGGAGAGCACATACTGTGCTCTCCGCATCCGCAATTTGCGGAGCGTGCCGCCGATCTTCCGGCTGGCGGCTCCTCAATAATATAGAGCTTGTCCTATTCTTGCCCCCAATTGCGGACAAGTATAGGTATCTCTATAGGGCTGGTGGCAAGGCGTGTTGCGGATCTGCAACACACTACGGACGTGTGAATTAGGCCTTAGTAAATATTTGCATTCCCCATAAGGCTGGGTTCACACCACCGTTTCATTTTCCATTCTTCTTTCTGATCCTTCAGAAGAACAGAAAAAACAAACAAAAACAGGATCCTGTAAAAAAAAAAAAAAAGGATCTCGTTGCTTTTGTTATGCACATTTGACATACGCTTAAGCCATTTCCATCTGAGATCCGTTTTTCTCATACCGAAAAAAAGTTCTGCATGTAAATAAAACGATGATGTTAAACCAACCTAAATTCCAGGTATCTTTTCTTTGAATTCTGTGTTGTACTGTTCAGCTGTAAGGTCCCTTTCACACGAGAGAGTTTTCTGTGCGGGTGTAATGCGTGACGTGAACGCATAGCAGCCGGGTTGAATCCTGACCCATTTATTTCAATGGGTCTGTATATATGAGCCTTTTTTTCACGCATCAGTTCTGCGTTGCGTGAAAAACGCAGCATGTTCAATATTCTGCATTTTCACACAGCCCTGGCCCCATATAAGTGAATGGCGCTTTAGTAAAAAACGCATTGCATCCGGAACCAAGTGCGGGTGCAATGCGTTTTTTACTGATGGTTGCTAAGAGATGTTGTTTGTTAACCTTTAGTTTCTTATCAGCCGCGTGAAAAACGCATCAAAACGCACTGCAACCGCACGGAAAAAGATTGACAACTGAGAGCAATCGTAGATAAAACTGAATGAACTTGCTTGCAAAATGGTGTGAGTTTCACTGAACGCACCCTGAATGCATCTGGAGCCAATCCGTCATACTCGTGTGAAAGAGGCCTTATTCCTCCTGGAAATGTATGACAACTGGACATTATTATCTCCCCTTCTTCCCTGTAAGGTGTGTAATTGTCAGAAGAACTTACTGAACAATGTCAGAGTGCGTAGGATTAACAAGAGGAACAGTAACACCCAGTTGTCAATCCTTTCGTATATTTCTTGTTAAGCAGACATACACTCTTCATAGACCAAGCCTTACCAAAGAACCTACTGGGGCAGATATATTTATAGTGTCTGTAAACAGGTTAGACAGAAGATGTGGCAAACTTTTCACAATGGCGCACACTATGTGAGATTTGACACATTTTGGCATGTTAGATACTTTTCACTTCTGTAAATTTTTCACATCACCTCTTGGTCAGCTTCCATTAGAAAATGAATTTGGGTTAGGGTTACCAAACACCTGGTGCACGCCATTAAAAAAAAAAAAATCTGGTACATTTTATGGCTCCACTCAGCCATGCCCTTTAGACATTTTAAAAAACTTGTGGGGCACAAAGATTGCCTAAAACATAGAATAATTCTACCAAATCTGCCCCAATGACTTTCCATATAAAAATTCTGTCCTTGACAACCGTGTTGCTTATGGATGGAGTATACATGGCCAAGCAGCTGCACACAAGCAGCATGTGCAAAGACAAACTTTTTACTTTGGAGCAGTGGAAATGCGTTTTTTTAAGTGGTGAATTTTATTTCATCATCCTGGTGTTTGAGGACAAATCTGAGTTTTGTACATGGCAGGAGAACACATTTTTTGATTATTGTGGAAGGGAAATCTTTGAGAAGTGATTTAACTCCTTCAAGATCCTGAGATTTTCCATTTTTGCGTTTTCATTTTTTACTGCCCACTATCCCAGAGCCATCACTTTTCTGTTCACATAGCCTTAAGAGGTTTTTTTTCTTGCAGGACATGTTGCATTGTCTATTGGCACCATTTAAAGGGGTTGTCCACTTTTTTTTATATTGATGACCTAGCCTTAGATTAGATTAAAACTCTGCCATCCTCATTCACTTCCATGGAACAGCTCCTTCCTGTTAAGTGAATAGGAAGGAGCCGCCCAGTTGAAGTCAATAGGATGGCATAGTTGTAATTACTAATTACACATTCTTGCAACTACAATTGCGATGGTGAGCAGATAAACACTGAAGAGAAGGTAGCGCTTGTATGAGCGTAGCGCTTGTATGAGCACCACGTTCTCTTCAAACAGCTAATTGGCAGAGCTGCCGGGAGTCAGACCTCAGGCAATATGATATTGATGATCTATCTTGAGGATAGGTTGTAAGCCGTGTATCGGGGTGGCTCCCCAGGATACAGCAAAGTCATGAACGAGGAAAGCAACACCGACACCAGCTTGTGCAAAACAGACCTTTCTTTACTGAAAGATATAGAAATGAACACAATCCCAAATATGGAGACAAAGCAAATGAAGTTACATACACTCAGCCACGGTTGAGAACCCCTGTGCTGCACAGCAAGATGCCCCCTAGTGGATAGGAAGTTTGCTATAATTTACCTACTGGCGGGTACACTAAAACTACCCCACCATACCTGTTATTACCCTGTTGACGACACGAACGATAGAGTGAGTGCTTAGTACGGGGTTATCTGTGGTGCAGCACAGCAGCTTACAATCTTATCAACTCTAGAATAACTCCCCTCCCATAACTAGTCCAGGAACCTGTATCAGAGTATTGTTCCTTAGCAATGCGCTGGATTGAATTGAAGTCGTGGGCAAATTGTCAGCTCTCAATTGCGCAATGTCTCTTTTAGTTATGGAGTCCTTAGGCCTCTTTCACACTGGTGTCATGTTTGACGCCCGGATAGGATGCGGGCAGTGGCGTTGCGAGGGGGGTGCGGGGGTGCGGTCCGCACCGGGTGACACCAGTCTGATGGGGTGTCACCAGGGGCGGACTGACTATTTTCAGACGCGCGACGGAGATGAGCGCTTGCATTGCGCTCATCTCCGTGCGGAGCAGCAGCAGAGGAGGGAGAGGCGTGTCCTCTCTCTCCCTGTTCCTCTGTTAGGCTGCCAGCACTAGGCCGGAGCCGTACAGCTTGAGACACAGGCCGGAAGAGGCCTGCATCGCATCGCATCGCTGGAGGTAAGTAAGTGTTTTTTTTTTTTGTTTTTTTTTTTTTTTTGGGGCTACTGGCACACAAAGGGTGCTACTGGCACTAAAGGGGGCTACTGACACATAAAAGGGGCTACTGGCACTAAAGGGGGCTACTGGCACTAAAGGGTGCTACTGGCACTAAAGGGGGCTACTGGCACTAAAGGGGGTTACTGGCACACAAAGGGTGCTACTGGCACTAAAGAGGGCTACTGACACATAAAAGGGGCTACTGGCACTAAAGGGGGCTACTGGCACTAAAGGGGGCTACTGGCACTAACGGGGGCTACTGGCACTAACGGGGGCTACTGGCACTAACGGGGCTACTGGCACTAAAGGGGCTACTGGCACTAACGGGGGCTACTGGCACTAACGGGGCTACTGGCACTAAAGGGGGCTACTGGCACTAACGGGGGCTACTGGCACTAACGGGGGCTACTGGCACTAAAGGGTGCTACTGGCACTAAAGGGGGCTACTGGCACTAAAGGGGGCTACTGGCACACAAAGGGGGCTACTGGCACTAAAGGGGGCTACTGGCACATAAAAGGGGCTACTGGCACTAAAGGGGGCTACTGGCACTAAAGGGGGCTACTGGCACTAAAGGGGGCTACTGGCACTAACGGGGGCTACTGGCACTAACGGGGGCTACTGGCACTAAAGGGTGCTACTGGCACCTAAAGGGTGCTACTGACACCTAAAGGGGGCTACTGGCACTAAAGGGGGCTACTGGCACTAACAGGGGCTACTGGCACCAAAGGGGGCCACTGGCACCAAAGGGGGCTACTGGCACTAAAGGGGCTACTGGCACCAAAGGGGGCTACTGGCACTAAAGGGTGCTACTGGCACTAAAGGGGGCTACTGGCACTAAAGGGGGCTACTGGCACTAACGGGGGCTACTGGCACACAAAGGGTGCTACTGGCACTAAAGGGGGCTACTGACACATAAAAGGGGCTACTGGCACTAAAGGGTGCTACTGGCACCAAAGGGTGCTACTGGCACTAAAGGGGGCTACTGGCACATAAAGGGGGCTACTGGCACATAAAGGGACGGCTACTGGCACATAAAGGGACGGCTACTGGCACATAAAGGGACGGCTACTGGCACATAAAGGGGGACTAATGGCACATGAGGGGGGCCTAATGGCACATAAGGGGAGATGGCTACTGGCACATATGGGGGGGCTACTGGCACATGGGGGAAGCACAAGAGAGGCACTTATTACTAGCACATGTGGTGGCATGGAGAGGCACGTGTTACTGGCACATTATTATGGGGCACTATGTGCGCCTCAATCCTGGGGGTGAGGAAGAGAGAAATGATGGGGACAATCACAAAATGTCTGTTTGTGCCATGGAGCCTGGAGGGGAAGAAAAGAAATGTGCCACCCATGGGGGGATGACATGATGAGGGGACGATGATGAAGAGAGGGACAATGTTGGAATCTGTGCCATGGGGGGGGGGTACATCATGTCACCCCCCCTGGCACAGTCAGACCTCAACATTGTCCCTCATCATGTCACCCCCCCCCCCCCATGGTACAGACTCCAACATTTCCCCCATTGGGGATCATGAAGGATCGGAGCTGACGGCTGACATGGGGGGGCATGATGGATGGGGGCTGACGGCTGACACGGGGGGCTGATCTGAGGTGTGATTAACATTGGTGGTCTGACCTGAGGTATAGTGGAAAATATTGTTTCTTATTATACTCCTCTTAGGGCCCTTTCACACCTGCGTTCTTCTTTTCCGGCATAGAGATCCGTCGTCGGGTCTCTATGCCGGAAAAATCCTGATCAGGATCATCCCCATGCATTCTGAATGGAGAGAAATCCGTTCAGGATGCATCAGGATGACTTCAGTTCAGGACCGGAACGTTTTTTGGACGCAGCAAATACCGCAGCATGCTGCTCTTTTTGTTCCGTCCAAAAATCCGGAACACTTGCCGCAAGGCCGGATCCGGAATTAATGCCCATTGAAAGGCATTAATCCGGATCTCGACCTAAGCTAAACGTCGCTTCGGCGCATTGCCGGATCCGACATTTAGCTTTTCTGACTGGTTACCATGGCAGCCAGGACGCTAAAGTCCTGGTTATCATGGTAAAATGTAGCAGGGAGCGGGGAGCGGCATACTCACATTCCGTGCGGCTCCCGGGACGCTCCAGGATGACGTCAGGGCGCCCCAGTGCATGGATCACGTGATCGCATGGATCACGTGATCCATGCGCATGGAGCGCTCTGACGTCATTCAGAGCGCACGGGAGCCGCACGGATGTGGCATGCCGCTCCCCGCTTCCTCGCCTATTATGAGCAACCAGGACGCTAGTAGCGTCCTGGCTGCCATAGTAACCTGAAAGCAATTCGAAGACTGATCAGGATCCTGATCAGTCTTCTAATGCTTCAGGTGACTTGCGTTCTGACGGATCCGGCAGGACGGAAGTGCCTGCCGGATCCTCAGAACGCAAGTGTGAAAGGACCCTAAAACCTATGTGTGTGTTATAGTCTTATAGGGCGAAAAGTACAGTCTTCAAGCGATTGAAGCATAGCGAAGATACCAGGACCACACAGAGGAGAAGCCAGCTGCTGCACACAGGACCAGGACCAGGACAGCTGCGGGCGGGGGGTCGCCAAGATGTAGCTTGGCTTGAGCTTGCACCGGCCCAGGTCACGTCACTCACACAGGCACAGCACAGCCTGAACCAGCCCAGACTTGTTGCTGATGTTAATGGATGCTATAACATTGCACCATCCTTCTGAACATACACATCTGTCATCCGCCTTACCTCATGATCCTGGAGCTGTGCTGTACAATGGCCGCCGAGCTCTACAGCACAGCTCCAGGATCATGAGGTAAGGCGGATGACAGATGTGTATGTTCAGAAGGATGGTGCAATGTTATAGCATCCATTAACATAACAGCAGCAATTCCTCTTTAGTTATATGTGAAGACACTCGTACACACGGACTGTAAGTGAATTAATAACTAAGGCCCTTTCACACTACCGTTGTGAGGATCCGGCGTACTTCCGTCCGGAAATGCCCACCGGATCCGTCACAACGCAACACACCTGAAAACATTTGAAGACTGATCAGTCTTCAAAATGCTTTCAGTGTTACCATGGTAGCCAGGACGCTACTAAGTCCCGGCTGCCATGAAAAGTAGTGGGGAGCCAGGGAGAGCTACTTACCTTCCGTGTGGCTCCTGGGGCGCCCACAATGACGCCACAGCGCCCTACGCCGCATGATCACATTATCCATGTGATGTAGGGCGCCAGACGTCATTGTGGAGCACCCTGGGAGCCGCACGGACGGTAAGCAGCTCCTCCCTGGCTCCCCACTACTTTTCCATGGCAGCCGGGACTTTAGTAGCGCCCTAGCTACCATGGTTACCATTCAGAAAGGTAACGCCAGATCCGGCGATGCGCCGAAACAACATTTAGCTTAAAGTCGGATCCAGATTAATGCTTTTCAATGGGCATTAATTCCAGATCCGTCCTGCGGCATGCCTTCAATTTTTGGCCCAAGGAAAATCCGCAGCATGCTGTGGATTTTTCAACGGCAAAAAAACGTTTGAATACTGAACTGAAGACATCCTGATGCATCCTGAACGGATTTCTCTCCATTCAAGATGCACTGGGACAATCCTGATCAGTATCTTTCCGTCTTAGAGCCCCGAGGACGGAACTCTAGCACGGAAAGGAAAAACGCAAGTGTGAAAGAGGCCTAAGCACTAGTGAGTATCTGTTATTTTTGTTTATATGACTAAAACATTATTGCTTCGGGGGGGGGGGGTCTGGGGTGACACCATTTTCTACCGCACCGGGTGACACCAGCCCTAGCAACGCCACTGGATGCGGGTGCGTTGCGGGAATATGCGCGATTTTTCTGTGTGTGTGCAAACTTTTGTAATGCGTTTTGCATGCGCGTGGGAAAAATCGCCATGTTTGGTACCCAGACCTGAAGCCGGACTTTATCACTGAAGTCCAGTTTCGGGTTGAGTATTCTGGAGAATTTATTATTTTCCCTTATAACTAGAGATGGCCCGAACTATTCGCCGGCGAACAGTTCCCGGCGAACATAGCTTGTTCGCGTTCGCCTCTACCGGGCGAACATATGCGATGTTCGGTCCGCTCCCTATACATCATCATTGAGCAAACTTTGACCCTGTACCTCACAGTCAGCAGACACATTCCAGCCAATCAGCAGCATACCCTCCCTCCCAGACCCTCCCACCTCCTGCACAGCATCCATTTTAGATTCATTCTGAAGCTGCAGTCTTAGTGAGAGGAGGGAGAGTGTAGTTGCTGCTGATTTAATAGGGAAATTGATAGCTAGGCTAGTGAATTCAGTGTCCACTCCAGTCCTGAAAGACTCATCTGATCTCTGCTGTAAGGACAGCGTCCTGACAGCACCCCAAAAGCCCCTTTTAGGGCTGCAACATTAGTCTGCTTTTTTTCCCTTTATATGCATATTGCAGTTGCCTGGCCTGCCTGTGTGTGAGGAGCTGCAGGCCCACAGACTGTAGTGTGTGCCCACTGCCAGTGCCCACCCCTGTCATCCCATGTGGCACAGGACTTTGCATCAAAAAGGCATTTAATTTTTACACTTTAATCTAAGTTTAGTTGCCTGCCAGTGTGTGTCAGGCTGACTTCCAGTGACTGTAGTGTGCCCACTGCCAGTGCCCACCACTCATACCGGCTGGCACAGGACTTTGCATAAAAAAAGGCATTTAACTTTTACACTTCAGTGTAATTTCAGCTGCTTGCCTGCTGCTAGTGTGTGTCAGGCCGACTTCCACTGACTGTAGTGTGCCCACTGCCAGTGCCCACCCCTGTCATCCCGTGTGGCACAGGACTTTGCATCAAAAAAAGGCATTTAATTTTTACACTTTAATCTAAGGTTAGTTGCCTGCCAGTGTGTGTCAGGCTGACTTCCAGTGACTGTAGTGTGCCCACTGCCAGTGCCTACCACTCATACCGTCTGGCAGAGGACTTTGCATCAAAATAGGCATTTAATTTTTACACTTTAGTGTAATTTCAGCTGCTTGCCTGCTGCTAGTGTGTGTCAGGCCGACTTCCACTGACTGTAGTGTGCCCACTGCCAGTGCCCACCCCTGTCATCCCGTGTGGCACAGGACTTTGCATCAAAAAGGCATTTCATTTTTTACACTTTAATCTAAGGTTAGTTGCCTGCCAGTGTGTGTCAGGGCTGACTTCCAGTGACTGTAGTGTGCCCACTGCCAGTGCCCACTACTCATACCGGCTGGCACAGGACTTTGCATAAAAAAGGCATTTAATTTTTACACATTAGTCTAATTTCAGTTGCTTGCCTGCTGCCAGTGTGTGTCAGGCCCACTTCCACTGACTGTAGTGTGCCCACTGCCAGTGCCAACCACTGATACCGTGTGGCACAGTAGCTTGCCGATAAATAAGGCATTTCATTTTTACACATTAGTCTAATTTCAGTTGCTTGCCTCCTGCCAGTGTGTGTCAGGCCCACCTCCACAGACTGTAGTGTGCCCACTGCCAGTGCCAACCACTGATACCGGGTGGCACAGTAGCTTGACGATAAATAAGGCATTTAATTTTTACACATTAGTCTAATTTCAGTTGCTTGCCTGCTGCCAGTGTGTGTCAGGCCCACTTCCACAGACTGTAGTGTGCCCACTGCCAGTGCCCACCACTGATACAGGGTGGCACAGTACCACTTATCGAAAAAAAATGACAGGCAGAGGCAGGCCACCTCGCAGGGGCCGTCGTGGTCGTGGTGCTGTGATTCCACTGTCCCTGGAATAATGCCTAGTGTTCAGAGGCCATGTACCCTGAACCCGAAAAATTCTGAGGACGTAGTTGACTGGCTTAGACAGGACACCCAATCTTCAACAGCTTCCGCTAAGAACCTTGACGCACCATCTTCCTCCAGCTCAGCTTTGGTCACCTGCTCTCAAGTTACCACGCACCCGCCCGCCGCTGATAGGAATAGTACTAGTTAAGACACCACTCATATAGGGTGTCACAGCACATTGCTCTGTGCACGCGCAGTGCCCCAATTTGGGAGTATGAGGACCGACCAAGCTGCTTTTTCCATCTCCCGGTTCCTGAAATCAATTCAGTTTGGTGTATGAGAGTTTGGTCTGTCATTGTGAAGGCAGTCGAAGGTACCAGGTCTAAATTTTTTTTCACAAAAGGCAATCCCTGATATGGGATGTAACAGGGATTAAACTGATGAGAATAGTACTACAGAAAATACCACTCATATCGGGTGTGTCAGTAAATTGCACGGCGCAGACGCAGTGACCGTGGATTAAAACAGAGTGGAGGGAGCCAGCTTTTTTTTAACCATCTCCCCGTTCGAAAAATCAATTCAATTGACCTTTCGGGGACCCTTGGTGTTGTACGTGGCTGGGTGGAGGAAGAAACCTTCAATGACATCACCGGGACGTGGCTAGCTTGGTATCCAACCTTTTGCAAATGGGGAGTTTGCGGTTGTGCAAATGGACTGTTTGCGGTGCATTAAAAGAGGAGTTTGGTATGTCAATGTCTGAGAATCGGGCGTAACCCTTACACTACCTGATCGATACAACATCATACCTGATCGTATACACACACTGGATGTTTTAAAGCATGTTATTCCAAACAATTTAGGAATGTTAGTTGATTTATGCCCTTTATGGATTAAAACCCGACTCTGCGTCCACTACGTAATTTTCCATGGGAGTTTTGCCATGGATCCCCCTCCGGCATGCCACAGTCCAGGTGTTAGTCCCCTTGAAACAACTTTTCCATCACTATTGTGGCCAGAAAGAGTCCCTTTGGTTTTTAAAATTCGCCTGTCTATTGAAGTCTATGGCGGTTCGCCCGGTTCGCCTGTTCGCGAACATTTGCGGAAGTTCGCGTTCGCTGTTTGCGAACTGAAAATTTTATGTTCGCGACATCACTACTTATAACATGTGTGGGGAGTCGCTCTGGTAGATAGCGGTGCGGGTGCAGTACCGAGGCAAAACAGGAGTCTCGAAGGTGCAATAAACAGTGTTTTATTCACACTTGCACAAGATAAACAAAAACAGTCTCTTGGTGTTACTTCACACACATAAGAAGTCATGAGAAAAACAAGACAGTCCAATACAGGCTCCAGTCACCTGGGAGGTTTTAGGTGCAGGTTCGCACCTGGCTGTCAGTCCAGCCGCAAGACAAGCAACGTCAGGTTTCCAGGCCGTCTGCAGTCCTCCTTGCTGGGCTCTTGCTTCCAGCCCAGAGAACTCCCAAACTCAAATGATTCCACAGCCTTACAGCAGCTCCAGGACAATCACACCTCACCTGCTGGTGCTGGCTGTCTTATAAAGGCCCGGAAAAACCGGCCTGGACCGTGGGGAATAGGCACCCACCCAACTCTTTGCCTACTCCCAGTAAGAGCCGGCCCGGATTGGCTTTGCAGCCAAACTAAATAGAAATGTGTCAAAACAGCACTAGCTGCTGCTGACACGCAAGAAAACCCGGCTCTTACCTCACCGAGGCCAGGAACCTCGGTGACACGTACCTGCCATCGACCACGGTACCTTGCACCTTACCACATACCCCCTTTGTTCAACCCTGAGGGGTGAACACAAGTGAGGCAGTGGACGCGGGACAGGGCATCTGCGTTACCCTGCAAGCGGCCTGCCCTGTGTTCTACCGAAAATTTGAAATTTTGCAAGGACAGGAACCACCTGGTGACCCGAGCATTCCTCTCCTTGGCCTGGCTCATCCACTTGAGAGGGAATGGTCGGTCACCAGACGGAACCTCCTCCCTAACAGGTAATAGCGGAGAGATTCGAGTGCCCACTTGATAGCCAGGCACTCCCTCTCCACTATACTATACCTGGTCTCGGCGGGGTGAGTTTCCGGCTCAGGAAGACAACGGGATGTTCTTCCCCATTGACTTCCTGAGACAGCACTGCACCGAGACCTACCTCCGAGGCATCCGTCTGAACGACGAACTCCCTGTTGAAGTCGGGTGTCACCAAAACCGGGGACCCACACAGGGCCGACTTCAACGCGGAGAAAGCCTCCTCCGCCTTCTCACTCCAGCTAACCTTCCCAGACTTTCGCCCTTTCAACAGGTCGGTCAACGGCGCTGCTATTGTGGCAAAGTGGGGCACAAACCGCATGTAGTACCCTACAATTCCTAGGAAGGACTTTACCTGCCTGGTGGTGACCGGTCGGGGCCAGTTACGTATGGCTTCTACTTTAGTTACCTGCGGCTTGATGACTCCCGCCCAATAACATATCCCAGGTATTTGGTCTCTTCCAACCCAATCGCACACTTCTTTGGATTGGCGGTCAGTCCAGCTTTCCTCAGGGCATCCACTACCGCCTGCACTTTGGGCAAATGGCTTTCCCAGTCGGTGCTGTGGATGATTACATCATCTAAGTAGGCCGAGCGTACCGACGATGAGGTCGCAGTACTATATCCATTAACCTTTGGAAGGTGGCGGGGCGCCATGCAGGCCAAAGGGTAACACCTTGTAATGATACAGGCCCTGCGGGGTAACAAAGCGTTTTTTCCTTGGCCGCCTCCGTTAAGGGTACTTGCCAGTATCCTTTAGTGAGGTCTAGCACAGAAAAATAACGGGCTTGCCCTAAATTCTCAACAAGCTCGTCTACCCGGGGCATGGGATACGCATCGAACTTGGACACTTCATTTAACTTGCGAAAATCGTTGCAGAACCGCAACGTCCCATCCGGCTTGGGTATTAGAACTATGGGACTGGCCCACTCACTTTTCGATTCCTCAATGACATCAAGCTTCAACATTAACTGCACTTCCTCCGCGATGGCCCGTCGCCGAGCCTCGGGTACCCGGTATGGTTTTAACCGGATCTTGGCCTGAGGCTCAGTGATGATGTCATGTTGGATGAGAGACGTGCGGCCAGGGAGGTCCGAGAACACATCCGTGTTCCGACTGACGAACTCCTGACTTCCTGAACTTGTTTGGAAGACAGGCTGTCTGCAATTTTACCGTGGTTACTGCTTCACAGGCCACGAACTGTGGGGCTGGACCCTTTTCACCTAGAAGCCCTGGCCGGGGGCTGTGGTCGTCGGCCGTGTCCCTATCTTTCCACGGCTTTAGTAAATTCACGTGGTACACCTGCTCCGGCTTGCGCCGCCTGGCTGGTGTACTTTGTAATTTACTTCCCTACCTTCTCGATCACCTCATAGGGGCCCTGCCACCTAGCTAGGAACTTGCTGTCCAGGGTGGGTACCAGAACCAAAACCCGATCTCCCGGATTGAAGCCCCGTACCCGAGCCTGACGATTGTACACCCTACTCTGGGCTTGTTGCGCTGCCTCCATATGCTCGCGGACCAGCGGCAACACCCTTTCCATCCGTTCCTGCATCTGGGTGACATACTCAATGACACTTTTGTGGGGGACAGGCTGTTGTTCCCACGCTTCCTTGGCGATATCCAACAGGCCCCGAGGGTGTCTGCCATAAAGCAGTTCGAAGGGCGAGAACCCAGTAGAGGCCTGGGGCACCTCTCGCACTGCGAACATGAGATAGGGCAGAAGCAGATCCCAGTCCTTCCCATCTCTAGACACCACCCTTTTTAACATATTTTTAAAGTTTGGTTAAACCTCTCGACAAGACCGTCTGTTTGCGGATGGTAAACGGACGTCCGTAACTGCTTTATACGCAACAATTTACACAGTTCCCTCATAACTTTGGACATAAAAGGGGTCCCTTGGTCTGTCAGAACCTCTTTTGGCAGGCCCACACGGGAAAACATTTCCATTAACTCTTTGGCGATGAGCTTAGCTGAGGTATGTCGCAGAGGCACCGCCTCCGGATACCGAGTGGCATAGTCAAGAACTACCAGAATGTGTTGGTGGCCCCTGGCAGACTTTGGTACAGGCCCAATTAGATCCATAGCGATTCGCTCAAGCGGGACCTCAATAATTGGAAGAGGTACCAGAGGACTACGGAAATGTGGCTGGGGGCTATTTATCTGACAGGTGGGACAGGACTTACAATAATTTTCTACCTCCTTGAACACACTGGGCCAATAGAACCGCTGCAGTATGCGGTCCTGGGTTTTCTGCCACCCCAAGTGTCCCCCAAGAACATGTTGGTGGGCAAGCTCCATGACCAGCTTGCGGTACGCTGTGGGCACCACCAACTGTTCAACAGGTTCACCCGGATTTGGTTCACCCGATATAACATTTCTTGGTGAACAACAAAGCGGGGAAATATTAACTCAGCCCCTGGTTTCTGGGGTTTACCATCAATTTCCAGCACATTCTCCCAGGCCCTGGTTAGGGTTTGGTCCCGGTGTTGGGCGGTCCCAAAATTATCTCCGGAGACGTGGAGGTCTGCCAACTCAGGTCCGGGTGGCAAGTCCTCCATGTCTCCCACCATTACACTCAGTGGGGGTGTCTCCCCCTCTATCACAGAAGTGGTGGTCACCCCTACCGCAGGCCCTTCGGACTCGGGCTCCCAGGGCTCTGGCCTCCCACAGGAACCAGGCCACTGCTAGGGTTATCCCTGTCTCAGGGCTATTAGTCCCTTTCACCTCAGGCCACACCAACTTTCCGGCCCGTATACTGGGAGGGCTGTACCAGGGCAGCACTTACCAGGGTTACTAGGCTCCCTGAGTCCAGCAGAGCCACGGCCAGATTATCACCCACTTGCACCTGGCACAGGTGACGATTGTCTATTGTCTCGGGGGTGCTGGTTGCACACAGTCTCCGGGCATACATGGAAGCCCGGTACCCATAATTAGTCTCCATGGGTTCTCCCCGGTGTGGCCAGGCTCCTGACACCGCCAGCAGACAACCGGGGCCGGGTCCACAGGGGGCACACCCCGAACAGGTCTCTCAGTTATCAGACGTCGGGACTGGATGGGAGACCTCCGGTTTTTGACCGGCCCCTCCCAACAACACCCCTTGCAAGTTTTTGTGGCCTCATAGCGCTCCACCAGATCAACCATTTCAAGGGCATTAGTGGGGGATACCTGGCCAATCCAGTGCTGAAGGGGGTAAGGCAGGGCCCTCCAGAACATGTCGGCCAGCAGACGGTCCAGCATAGCAGTCGGACTTAGAACATCAGGCTGCAGCCACTTTTGCAACCTGTGCAGCAACTCATAGTACTGCGGCCTGGCGGGTTCAGCCGTTTTAAAGTCCCACTGGTGGACCCGCTGAGCCCGGACTAACACGTTTACCCCCAGTCTGGCCAGGATCTCCCCCTTCACCGTGGGATAATCAGCGGCCTGGTCATCTGCTAAGTCAAAAAAAACTTGCTGGGGTCCGGATGCCAGGAACGGAGCAACCACCTCGGCCCACTGGTCACGGGGTAACTTTTCCCTCACGGCGACCTTCTCAAAGACCGCCAGATATGTCTCCACATCGTCTGAGGGGGTCATTTTTGGGATCGCCGCACGGACCGCTTTCCGAGCATCATGGTCGTGGTGGGACGCTCCTGCAGCTTGTAACGCCATCACGTGCTGTAATAGTAGCTGGTTGGTCTCCCGCTGCTGCACGTTAGCCTCTATGAGAGCTTTCACAGCCGCCTCTATTTTGTCAGGGAACACAGGCTGCAACTTTGCTGGCCTAATATAGGACATCCAGTCGTGCCCAGCAAAAACAAAAATTTTCGGCGTTCACGCCAGCCTCACACCAAATGTGATGGGAATGTCGCAGTACCGAGGCAAAACAGGAGTCTCGAAGGTGCAATAAACAGTGTTTTATTCATACTTGCACAAGATAAACAAAAACAGTCTCTTGGTGTTACTTCACACACATAAGAAGTCATGAGAAAAACAAGACAGTCCAATACAGGCTCCAGTCACCTGGGAGGTTTTAGGTGCAGGTTCGCACCTGGCTGTCAGTCCAGCCGCAAGACAAGCAACGTCAGGTTTCCAGGCCGTCTGCAGTCCTCCTTGCTGGGCTCTTGCTTCCAGCCCAGAGAACTCCCAAACTCAAATGATTCCACAGCCTTACAGCAGCTCCAGGACAATCACACCTCACCTGCTGGTGCTGGCTGTCTTATAAAGGCCCGGGAAAAACCGGCCTGGACCGTGGGGAATAGGCACCCACCCAACTCTTTGCCTACTCCCAGTAAGAGCCGGCCCGGATTGGCTTTGCAGCCAAACTAAATAGAAATGTGTCAAAACAGCACTAGCTGCTGCTGACACGCAAGAAAACCCGGCTCTTACCTCACCGAGGCCAGGAACCTCGGTGACACGTACCTGCCATCGACCACGGTACCTTGCACCTTACCACACATAGTTATAAGGGAAAATAATAGCATTCTTTATAAAGAATGCTTTGTAGAATGAGGATTAAGGGGTTAAAAATAAAAAAATAAACTTACCTTAGCCACTTGATCGAGTAGTTGGTCTCTCTTCAAGCTTTAGCTGTAGTCTAAAGGACCTGTGATGACGTCACATCACATGGTCCAATCACATGGTCCTTTACGGACTTATAGGGTGATTATTCTATATCTACTGTTTTTAACTTTTTCTGTAGGTTGTTTGCGCCGATGTCGCCTCCTTACCAGTGATGCTGGCGTCTTCTCTTCCGGGTGTAGCTGTGACATCATCGGTGCAGGCGCACTGAGGAAGGAGCGGCCGAGCGAGCGTCCTTGCGAGCGTCCTCCTCTCAGTGCACCTGCGCCGACTGAAGACCAGTACGGCGCAGGCGCGAGATTTTGAACGGAGACAGGGCCAGCTGGAGGAGGAGAGCGCTCGCTGTCCCTGTCACTCAACAGGAGGAGGGGGTGTTTTTTCGAAAGGAGGATGCGGCGGCTACCAGCAAGTAACCACCCTACTTGCTGGTAGCGAATTAATTTACATATTATAAAAATGCGTTTTTTAGCGAAATTAACCTACAGAAAAAGTTAAAAACAGTACATATAGAATAATCGGGGGGTGACAGAAGCCCTTTAATACCCAACTTCCGCTGTCCATGAATGGTGGAGGTCGGGAAAGGTTTGAAATAATTCACCCCAAATTCTATTTCTAGTGTCCTAGGAATGAAACAGCACAGCTGTAATGCAACAGGCGTCATCATGTGTTGCTGGTCTCTGGAAGGGATGGTAAGGCGTGGTTCACCCCAGTGGGAATTAATGGGGTATTCCCATCACAGACAATGGGTGCATATTGCTAGGATATGCCCCCATTGTCTGATAGGTGCAGGTCCCACCTCTGGGACCCGCACCTACAACGAGAACGGATCGGGGAGAGTTGTGGCTGGAGGACCCCGAGTTTTCTGGGGTCCATCCACCACCAAGTGCTGCTCCCGACTGCTTCCATACAAGTGAATGGGAGTGCACCGCGCATGTGCGGCCCCCACTCCTATTTATTTCTATAGGACCGACGGAAATAGCAGAGCCAGCGCTCGCTTATTTTTGGCAGCCCCATAGAAATGAATGGAGGGCGGCTGCACATGCGCAGTGCACCCTCCACTACTTTCCCCGCTCCGTTTCCCATGTAGGTGCGGGTCCCAGAGGTGGGACCCACACCTATCAGACAATGGGGGCATATCCTAGCAATATGCCCCCATTGTCTGTGATGGCAAAACCCCTTTAAGTCCAGAAAGTCAGGGTTTGCAGTGAACCAATATGCTTCTTTACTGGAGGAACTCAAGTGCAAAACAATATAGCCAAGTCACTGGGCTGGCTTCTCCAGTCTCCTCCTAGGCAGAAGAAGGGTTTGATGCTGAGGAAAGGCCTAAGCCAGCTGTTCCTTTCTCTCTCTTCCTCAAAAGGCTGGTACCCTGGACAAAGGCTGGTGATCGAGGGTCTATGTCAGAGTATCCCCGTCACAGCGTCTTCTTCTGCTCACTCAAGAAGTCTGTCAGAGTCTCTTCTTCTATGCACTGATTTTCTAACTGCAGAACACTAGGGGCTCTGACTGTTTTGCTTTTATACAGTTTCTACCTGAATAAGAATCTTGTAGAGAAACATAACCCAAACAAATACAATGTTACAACTTTCATCTCTCATAGACTTGCATTAGAGCTTCAATGGTACTCAATGACAATGATGCAGCAGTTTTCTCAGACAAAAACAAGTCTTTAGACATATAACATAGCCAAACCTCACATTCAAAAGGTCAGTCTGTCTGGTTTTGGTGGTAAACAAGTTGAAGCTTTTTCGCTACAAAACATGCTCTTCTTTAAAGCCTTATGGTAAGGGTACTTTCACACTTGCGGCATAGCTATCTGGAAAGCTGTTCCGGCGGGTGAACAGCCTTCCGGATCCGCCATGCCGCAAGTACCCGTGCACTGCCGTGCTGCCGCTCCGTCCCCATTGACTATAAAAAGTCGGACCTGCAGTACTTTTAGTTCGGCGATCTCCAGCCGTGCACTGCCGTGCTGCGCTGTAGCTCTTCCCCCTGCCCCATTATAGTCAATGGGGATGGAGCGGCAGCACGGCAGTGCACGGGTACTTGCGGCATGGCAGATCCAGCAGGCTGTTCATCCGCTAGAACAGCCTGCCAGATAGCTATGCCGCTAGTGTGAAAATACCCAATCCGTGGAAAATTACTAGCTTCTAATTATTAGCTAGAAAGTTTCAAAAGTCTCCCAGTGTTCATTACCCCGTTCCACAGTGCTGTGCAAATACAGTGCAAATGAACAGTATATACACTCACCTAAAGAATTATTAGGAACACCATACTAATACTGTGTTGGACCCCCTTTTGCCTTCAGAACTGCCTTAATTATACGTGGCATTGATTCAACAAGGTGCTGATAGCATTCTATAGAAATGTTGGCCCATATTGATAGGATAGCATCTTGCAGTTGATGGAGATTTGAGGGATGCACATCCAGGGCACAAAGCTCCCGTTCCACCACATCCCAAAGATGCTCTATTGGGTTTAGATCTGGTGACTGTGGGGGCCATTTTAGTACAGTGAACTCATTGTCATGTTCAAGAAACCAATATGAAATGATTCGAGCTTTGTGACATGGTGCATTATCCTGCTGGAAGTAGCCATCAGAGGATGGGTACATGGTGGTCATGAAGGGATTGACATGGTCAGAAACAATGCTCAGGTAGCCCGTGGCATTTAAACGATGCCCAATTGGCACTAACGGGCCTAAAGTGTGCCCAGAAAACATCCCCCACACCATTACACCACCAGCCTGCACAGTGGTAACAAGGCATGATGGATACATGTTCTCATTCTGTTTACGCCAAATTCGGACTCTACCATTTGAATGTCTCAACAGAAATCGAGACTCATCAGACCAGGCAACATTTTTCCAGTCTTCAACAGTCCAATTTTGGTGAGCTCGTGCAAATTGTAGCCTATTTGTAGTGGAGATGAGTGGTACCCGGTGGGGTCTTCTGCTGTTTTAGCCCATCCGCCTCAAGGTTGTGCGTGTTGTGGCTTTACAAATGCTTTGCTGCATACCTCGGTTGTAACGAGTGGTTATTTCAGTCATTGTTGCTCTTCTATCAGCTTGAATCAGTCGGCCCATTCTCCTCTGACCTCTAGCATCAGCAAGACATTTTTGCCCACAGGACTGCCGCATACTGGATGTTTTTCCCTTTTCACACCATTCTTTGTAAATCCTAGAAATGGTTTTGCGTGAAAATCACAGTAACTGAGCAGATTGTGAAATACTAAGACCGGCCCGTCTGGCACCAACAACCATGCCACGCTCAAAATTGCTTAAATCACCTTTCTTTCCCATTCTGACATTCAGTTTGGAGTTCAGGAGATTGTCTTGACCAGGACCACACCCCTAAATGCATTGACGCAACTGCCATGTGATTGGTTGACTAAATAATTGCATTAATGAGAAATAGAACAGGTGTTCCTAATAATTCTTTAGGTGAGTGTATATCACAACAAACATATAAAATGAAGTTAAACAGTATTAGACAGTGCAAGTTAACCCTTTAAAGTGTAATAAAGTAAGTAGTTGATGACATTTGCATAGAGTGGAAACAGGCAAATTTCCAGACTTCAAAGTACCCCTGCTCCAGGGAACTACAGGTATACAGTATATACTGTATATACTACATGGAAAAAAGTGTTAGGGCACCTATTTATTACACCTACAGAAGCTTTTATGAAATCACATTTTAAAGCCATAGGCATCAATATAGAGTTAATCCCCCTTTGCTTTTCTAGGAAGGCTTTCTACAAGGTTTTGTAGTTTGTCTCTGGTAATTTTTGTCCATTCAACCAGAAGAGCATTTGTAAGGTCAGGCACTGATGTTGGAAGAGCCTGTCTTGCATTCTTCTTCAAGTTCATCCCAAAGATGTTCGATGGGGTTGAGGTCAGGGCTCTGTGAGAGCTGGTCAAGTTCTTCCACACCAAGCTCATCCAACCATGCCTTCATGCACCTTGCCTTGTGCACTAGGGCACAGTCATGCTGGAACAGAAAAGGAACTTCCCCAAACTATTTCTACAAAGTTGGAAGCATACAACTGTCTAAAATGTCTTGGTATGCTGAAGCATTAAGATTTCCCTTACTGAAACCCCATAGCATTATCCCTTCTCCAACAAACTTTACAGCTGGCACAATGCAGTCAGGTAGGTTCTCTTGGGATTCACACTCATCCATCAGACTGCCAGATAGAGAAGTGTGATGATTTATCACTACACAGAACTTGTTTCCACTGCTCCAGAGTGATGTGCTTTACACCACTCCAACCGGTACTTGGCATTGTGCTTGGCGATGTAAGACTTACTTGCAACTGCTCAGTCATGGAAACCCATGCTATGAGTCTCCTGGTGCAAAGTTTTTGTACTGACGTCGAAGCCAGAGCGGTGACAGCGGTGACTTTTATGCACTCGGCACTCGGTGACCCTGCTCTGTAACTTTACGTGGTCTCCACTTCATGGCTGAGTTGCTGTGTTTGCTAAACACTTCCACTTTGCAATAATACCAGTACATGTGGCACTGAAGGAAACGCCACAATGCAATGATTAATAGGGGTGTCCCAATAGTTATATACCATATATAATTGTGTAAATTAATCTGATATAATTATACATTATAATTTGCTGAATTTTCTCTCGCACAATAAATTGTAAGAGCAGAATTTCAGGAAGGAAGTACAGATACAATTAAATTTCATATCTTAGTTCTGAATCTATGAATCAGCGGTTATTTTATTATCACACTGGTGTCCTCATAAGAACCTGCTGTTTGTCAGGAAAAATAGGGGAAGAGAGAAATGTAACGATGGGTAAATTCCAGAATTTCACGTGATAAAAGTGTGTTCTGAGTACAGAAGTGATGAGTGATCAGTCATGTCGGGAGCTCATTACAATTCGAGAAGTGTTCCTGGGCCCAGGTTAGGTGATGTGTGACAAGTTCTCCAGCACTGGTGGAGAACAGTCTGTGATTGATAGGACATCACTAGGCTCATGGCCGTAACAGAATCATTTAGCACAAAGACGCTTCCTGGGCTTCTGCAGGGACTGGTGAGGAATAGTAAGAACCGTGAGGCACCTAATGAAAGGTTCAGTGTTAGACTGGGAAACGTCCAGATCCTGTTTTTAAAGGGCTTCTGTCACCCCCACTGACGAATTTTCACTAGCTGACATTAGCTACTTGCTAATGTCAGCTGAGTTCAAACATATGTTTAATATCTTTTTTTCTTTTTTCAATCTTCTAAAAAACTTACTTTTGTTATATGTAAATTAGCTTCGCTACCAGCAAGTTGGGCGGGTACTTGCTGGTAGCCGCCGCATCTTCATGGCCTTGGAACGCCCCCTCTTCTTTTGATAGACAGGGCCAGCGCGCTCTCCTCCTCTCGCTGGCCCTGTCTGCAGCTGCAATCCCGCGCCTGCGCCGTCTCGGTCTTTAGTCGGCGCAGGCGCTCTGAGTGAAGGATGCCGCTAGGCGCTCCGTCCTCAGTGCGCCTGCGCCGATGACGTCAGCGCTACACCCGGAAGAGAAGACGCCGGCATCCCTGGTAAAGAGCAGGCGATGCCGGCGTCTTTCTTCCGGGTGTAGCGCTGACGTCATCGGCGCAGGCGCACTGAGGACGGAGCGCCTAGCGGCGTCCTCACTCAGAGCGCCTGCGCCGACTAAAGACCGAGACGGCGCAGGCGCGGATGCAGCTGCAGACAGGGCCAGCGAGAGGAGAGAGCGCTGGCCCTGTCTATCAAAAGAAGAGGGGCGTTCCAAGGCCATGAAGATGAGCGACCAGCAGTACCCGCCTAACCTGCTGGTAGCGAAGCTAATTTACATATAACAAAAGTAAGTTTTTTAGAAGATTGAAAAAAGAAAAAAAGATATTAAACATATGTTTGAACTCAGCTGACATTAGCAAGTAGCTAATGTCAGCTAGTGAAAATTCGTCAGTGGGGGTGACAGAAGCCCTTTAATGGCAGACCTGGAGGGACAAATAGAAGCTAAGCACAGTCACTTGTTCTAATGGCTTAAAGGGAACCTGTCACCTCCAGAAACCACCCCACCCCTTGCTTCAAGCCGTGGTAACCTCGTCCCCTTCCCTGCCCCTTCGCTATGACTGACAGCGCTTATGCCCGACAGCCGGCTGGCTTTACCGAGAAGCCGGCTGTCAGTCACAGCAAAGGGACAGGGAAGGGGACAGGGTTACCGCGGTTTGAAGCAAGGAGGCCGCTGCCCCTTGACGTCAAGCCTGACACGAGGAGCGCACCGGCCGGAGATAAAAGATCATTTTCTGAGCGTTTACAGCATCTGACATGAAACACAGGGATCATTAGAAACAAGCTGCTGGATACTGTCAGGTGCTGCTGGCAGCTTGGGGTGGTTTCTGGAAGTAACAGGTTCCCCTTAAGGCTGGGAACACACCTAAGCGTTTCTGAATCACACGTATGCCGCGCGTTTTACGCGCATTTTTGGATGCGCGTTTTTGCAACTAAGAAACGCGCATCATACGCTCGATTCAGTGATTCACCACTATTTTAGCATGGCCCATAGGCGCATTAAAACGCCCCAAAGAAGCTCATGCTGAAGCGACAGCGTTGGGCGTTTTTCAGCGCGTTCAAACGCACTGTAAAACGCCCAAATGTGAACCATGCCCATAGGGAAGCATGGCTTTTCACATGTTGTGCGTTTTACAGCGCATTTGAACGCGCTGTAAAACGCTTAGGTGTGTACCTAGGGTAAAAGTATCAACTCTGCAGATCCAAGACAAACCCCCTAGGACGTGTGTGCCAAAAGGATGGTATGTATTCGATAACCAGAATAAGCAGAACAGCCTGAGAGATCTTAGTGGAACCCCCTTCATATAACAGGTAGGGAGTGTACTCTCATTTTTGGGAATACTGATACGTCAGAATAGAAACGGATTCACAAGGCTAGGATAGTAACAGTATACGTTCTGGGAAATTGCTCGGTTCACGCCTGAATAGAACGTTGAATAACATAAAATAACAATTTTATTGATTAATATCTGAAAATCAGGCAGCGGCTCAAATAGAACTGAGTCAGGCATAAAGGGTATATTGCAGCCATACTGGGAAAAAAGCATGTGTTACCCAGTGATATTTTACTGCTACAAGATACACACCTGTGGTGCACCAGGAAGTAATTGAGATGTTAGGGTTCCTCCTTGTTGGTGTAATACCACTACCCTCAGAGATTAGCCAGGCAGTGGGTCCAGGGGAGCACTAAGGGCTACTTGTACCCCTGAAGCCAATGCTTTGAAATACTGGTGCACAGTATGACCCTCTGCTGTAGGTAATTAGCAGCACCGGTCAGTGTGTGTCCCATTCGCCACCTTTAGCATCGCTGGAGCGACCTCTCTGCAATGCTTTAGCCCTGGTGCACCCTGCTTATGGAACTGATGATGATTACCCTCACTCGGCGTGAACCGAAGAATGATACGTCCCGTAATATTTGTCACGTGGCGGAGGCCCAAGGCAGAGCTCCGGGACGTCTTCCAAACAGGACACAGGCAAGATTCAGACCAGGGACCAAAAGAGTACTTTATTACACATATAATAAAAGCACCCGACAATAAAGCAGGTTAGGCAATAGTGGTAGCACTACCACAGAACCAAGTGCACTGGCAGACCACAGGCAAAACCAAGAGGGCGGAGAGCCAGTGAGCCCCGTTCTTCACAGAGCCCCTGATAGTAAGGATGAACTGGGCTGAGGGCTCACTGGTCGTACCTCCAGGAAGGTCTTGGTACACTTGGCCACTAATTGCAGAGAACCACGCTGGTGCAAGCACCAGTGGAAACAGACAACAACAGAACTGGAACCCAAGCAAACACAGAACATGAATCAGACAACAAGACAAAAGGGAACCGGCACAGAAGCAGATGCCTGGACCCCAAGTGGTAAGGAAGTATGGCGGTCTCAGGCAGAGCTGCACACAGACTAGAGATCCTCCCTCCGGAGAACCCAGGGACCCTCTCACGAAGGCAGGACAAACACAGGAACAGAAGCAGTAAGGCACTGCAGGACAGAAAGGGAACAAAATAGATTAGAAGCAGTAGGCACTGCCAGGCTGAACATGGAACAGACATGATTGGAAGCAGTTTAGAACTGCCAGGCTATCAGACGCAGTTAGAGCACTGCTAGGCTACACATGGAACAGAGTGGATCCAGACAGAGAACAGGTACAGAAGATCAGGCAAGGCATGGACAAGGATAACAACATAAACATCATACAGGACAGGTACAGAAGATCAGGCAAGGACATAACATCAACACCACCAGGACACCACAAACAAAGGCAAATGGCAAACCCCCCTGGGTCAGCAACAAGGGGCTACACCCAGTAAGGACACAAGACAGACTGACACTCCTGGGTGAGCAGCAAGGTGCTACACCCAGCAAGACATAAGATAGACTGACCACAAGCCCTACAGCTCACAGATAGAAATAGCTGCATAACAAGGGCACCTGATAAGCCACATCCAGGAACAGACCAGGGAAAGTTAACCCCATCAGAACTAGGAGTACCAGAACCATAGAACATACAATCACGAGTGTATTCAAACTCAGTCCCTGTTCACACTCAAGGCCGCTCAGCACGCATCACAAAAACAGCATATATGGGAACACCCACAGCCACTACACAAAGCGCATGTGGCTAGCCTGCACGGCACCAGTGACAGGAACCACAGATGCAGACATAGAAGTTACAAACACAGGGCACAGTTCACACACACCACCGCAGCCAGCAAGCAGTCCCAAGCAACCAGCATACACAGGAGTCAGCCTGCAGCCAGTACGCGAGGGAGTCTGCACCCAGCCTACATGGCAACAGTGACAGGAACTGCACAGAGATGCAGACACGGAGAGTGCACACATTTACAGGCAGCAGTTCACACCAGACACCACAGCCAGCACACAGCCCCAAGCAACCAGCATACACAGGAGTTAGCCTGCAGCCAGTATGTGAGAGGGCATGCAGCCAGCTTACACGGCCAAAACTGTCACAGTGAACCGCACCGTCACAATATTTCTCAAATAATCGCGCTTAAAAAATGCCACAATTGAGGGCCAAATAAAATAATGTACACATATTAATAAATCTGAGCTAGCTCTTAAACATGGATGATTCCTAGCACTTTGTTTCCAGCCATCCATGTACAGGATATCATTCCTGCAGATCTGAAATGGCCGTCCGGCCTACGGCACAGAAGTGAAATGGTCTGAACTGGCATTCAGCAGATCCCTGGGAGATGCTGTGTGTCACTCAGCTGGCGAGGGGCCTAATTCCGGTCCCTAAGTGAATGAATACTGTCCCTGAATGTTATCCCTGGGTAGAAGCCCAAACCATTCTGTTTGTTTTGCAAATTCAGATACGACTCAGGATGAGAACAATGAGGGAAGAAACTACAAGCGTGGGACAAGAAGAGCTGCTGGAAGCTAGTTTTAAATAATTAAGTTACGTTACTACTGTAGTTTCATTACCAGACAGTGGCCTTGTACTACCGATATGTTACTGGACAACGGGTGGATATAAGAAAGACAGCAGAACTGATGTTGTCTTTATATTTTGTGTGAGATGTCCCTCATTCCATAGAAAGGGCAAATCACAGGGCCACATAAACAGGAGACTGCTTTCATACACAGATGCAGTGATAAATGTCATTTATTATACATTAGGCCTCACGCACATTTCCGTGTCAGCACACCACAGATCTACAAAACATATACACCTTCCATGTCCAATCTGCATTTTTCTCACTCCATTTAATAGAAATGACTATTCTTGTCCACAATACATTCAAGAATAGGACATTTTCTATAATTTTCAGAATGGACACAGGGGTGCGACCCCACAGAGATGAATGGGTCGAGACACGGTGTGCATTCCGCAAAAATGCCAGATACAAAATACGATCATGCACACAAGGCCTTATGCTGCCGTACGTGTAGCAAAATATAATCATTGCAGCCACCCAGCCTCAAACATGATAATTGTCGCCAAAGGTCCAACAGAAAACAAACTGACTTTGAGCCAATTGCATCGAGCCCCTGAGGAGTCGGAACAGAGGATGGGACCCCTGAACCACCATCAGGCAGGAGAAACCCCAGAACCAGGGTGTGCCCCAAAAGAAGAAAAGTGTGCCCTTCCTATCACAGCATGGCCAAGGGGAACGTCGGAGTGACTAATAACTACAACCACCATTCTTGCTACTATCACTCCTGTCCTCTCTATGAACTCTTAGGCCTCTTGCACATGAACATTGTACATCCGTTACGTGCATTGGGGACCGCAATGCACGGGCAACGTCCATGCAGCGGCCGGGACGGATCGAGACCCATTCAACTTGAATGGGCCCGTGATCCGCCCGCACTACAAAAAATAAAACAAGTTCTATTTTTTTTGCGGTGTGGAGGCACAACAGAAACACACAAGAAGCACTCCGTAGTGCTTTCGTGGGGTTCTGATCCATGCTTCTGTTCCGCATCTCTGTGATTGCGGACCCATTCAAGTGAATGGGTGTGCATTTGTGATGCGGAGTGCACACGAGCCAGTGCCCTTGTATTGCGGACCCGCTGCATGCACATATGAACGTTCATGCATGAGTATGTTGCATTAGGGAACTGTTTACCCTACTGATATGTATCTAATTACCATGTTCTTTCTTCTTGTATACTCAGCAAAAACTGAAACACTAAAATGTAAAAGAGCTTTGCTAAGGCTAGTTTCACACTAGCGGCAAGGAACTCCAGCAGGCTGTTCCGGAGGGTACACAGCCTGTCGGATCCGTGCTGCCGCTAGTCGTACTTTTATTCCGGCCTCCTCTCGGCATGTTTGCCGTGCTGCCGCTGGAACTCCGGCCCGTCCCCATTAAAGTCAATGGGGCCGGAGCAGTAGTCCGGGGGCACGCGTGCACTAGCGGCAGCACGGATCCGAAAAGGCTGTTCACCCGCCGGAACAGCCTGCCAGAGTTCCTTGCCACTAGTGTGAAAATACCCTAATACTGCCTCAGTCTGTGCTTTATAATTATTATCAGAGTTACTGAATATATAATATGTAATAATAGTATCTACAGTGCCTTGAACAAGTATTCATACCCCTTGAACTGTTCCACATTTTTTCACGTTATACCCACAAACTTAAATGTATTTTATTGGGATTTTATGTGATAGACCAACACAAAGTAGCAAGTATGTGTGAAGTGAAAAGAAAATGATGCATGGTTTTCAAAATTTTTAATAAACAACAATCTGGATAGTGTGGCTTGTATTTGTATTCAGCCCCCCTTGAGTCAGTACTTTGTAGGACCACCTTTCACTGCAATTACAGCTGCAGGTCTTTTGGGGTATGTCTCTACCAGCTTTGCACAGCTAGAGGCTGAAATTGCCCATTCTTCTTTGCAAAATAGCCCAAGCTCAGTCAGATTGGATGGAGAGCGACTGTGAACAGCAATCTTTAAGTCTTGCCACAGATTCTCAATGAGATTTAGGCCTGGACTTTGGGCCATTCTGACACATGAATATGCTTTGATCTAAAGCATTCCATCGTAGCTCTGGCTGTATATTTAAGGTCGTTGTCCTGCTGGAAGGTGAGTTTTTTGCAGCCTCTACCAGGTTTTCCTCCAGGATTGCCCTATATTTAGCTCCATCCATCTTCCCATCAACTCTGATCAGCTTCCCTGTCCTTGCAGAAGAAATCCCCACGGCATGATGCTGCCACCATATTTCACAGTGGGGATGGTGTGTTCAGGGTGATGTACAGTCTTAGTTTCCCGCCACACACAGCGTTTTGCATTTAGGCCAAAAGGTTCAACTTTGGTCTCATCAGACCAGAGCACCTTCTTCCACGTGTTTGCTGTCCTCTACATGGTTTGTGGCAAACTGTAAATGGTACTTCCTATGGATTTCTTCTTGCCACTCTTCATTTGTGGAGTAAACAACTAATAGTTGTCCTATGGACAGATTCTCCCACCTGAGCTGTGGATCTCTGCAGCTCCTCCAGAGTGACCTCTTGGCTGATTCTCTAATTAGTGCTCTCTTTGCCTGGGCTGTCAGTTTAGGTGGATGGCCATGTTTTGGTAGGTTTGCAGTTGTGCCATGCTCCTTCCATTTTCGGATGATGGAATGAACAGTGCTCTGTGAAATGTTCAGTGCTTGGGATCTTTTTTTCAAAACCTAACCCTGCTTCACACTTCTCCACAACTTTATCCCTGACCTGTCTGGTGTGATCCAGGAGCCTGTGTTATGCGTTTGAATGAAGCAGTAGACACGTATGCATGCTAAAACTATATGTGACTGCTGGAGATAAAGCACTTGGCTATCCCCAGCTGTCTGACATTCACACATTCACGGGAACGTTCATTCCCAATTATTTCCCACCCATTAGCAGCCTTTTATATGCAACAATGATTAGTGATGCATGGGAAGGAACGATCATTACTCGATCATTCACTGCCATACAGTTCTCTAGTTTGTTGGAAGCATATTCCCGCTTACACAGTATAATGTGATGCCGACAAACAAGGATTTTGGGTGCCACATGACAGATTGGATCACCCAATCAGTGGCACATTTATACAGGGTATTTATCAGAAAACAGTGTTCATAGGGGCTTCACTACCGTTAATTGCCCCGAACCTCAGCACATGTAAAGGGGTCCTTAGTCAGGAAGTGCTTCAACTATCAGATTCAGGCCAGGTATCATAGGTTAAAGGGGTTGTGTAGAAATGGGGGGGGGGGGGGGTTTAAAAAACACCCTATTATGCCAGACCTGCAAAGGGAAGTTAACTTGCCTGCTTCCTGCCGCCTTCTCCCCGCTCCTTCTCCTGCAGGCCTGTGATGCTCTGCTGGGCTCCTGCAATGTCAACATCCAATTTCACATTGCTGCAGCCAGTCACAAGCCGCGGCTGTGCCCAGATCCCCTTGTGACCATGTCAAAATTTGTCATGACGCAAGGGAGGCTGGACACCACCGTGGCCAGTGATTGGCTGCGGTGATGTCAGCTGGAGCCCAGAGAAGTATCGCAGGTTTGCAGCAGAAGGACCAAGGAGCCGGCATCGGGAAGCAGGTAAGTCATCTTACCTTGCAGGTCCGGCAGAATCCCCCGTTTGCCAAAAAAAAAATTCCATTCTTGCAGAACACTTTTAATAATGGGGCTATACCATTCAAGTTTGAAGAGAAACTAGTATAAAAAATATTTGTTCACGTGGTGGAGTACCGAGTGGCAAAACCATGCACAAGCTGCTAGGTATTTTTTTTCTCGGGAATGCTGCAGTCGATTTTTCACGGGCATCAATTTAATCAGCAGTATCAACCCTATCATGTAGTTTGCCTGCTTTAATTAGGTTGATCCTGCCGACAGGTGCTGTTTAAAGGTGTTATGCTACAAAAATACTAATATAGACTGAAAAACACATGTGAAAATAAGTAATTTAACAGTTCAAATATATCAAAGACATTTTGTCTTTGTTGAACTAACGGGCGACAGTAGTAGCACTAGCATCCCATAGTCTGTTTGCTTCACTGGCAATAAATATATACAGTACACCTAGTGAATCAGGCTGTAGTGGGCACGCTTGCACCATTGATCTTGGTCTGCTAGCTCCGGATTGCAATCCTGTCTATGCTTCTAATGACAGAGGATGTGGAGCATGCGCAGTTGCACTTCTGACAAGCAGAGATAGCTACAAGGGAATATTTTTCCAATTCCTGCAATCAAAAATCATCGGATGAGGGTCTATTGTCCCTGTATGTATTAGAATGCCATTTACTTCAAATCCAAGAGAAACTTCAGTTGCCTTTTCAGTTAAATGTTGTCAAGGGCTTTTCGAAGACAAATACAATGGTTTCACCAGTTGTAAAAAGCTGGAAAATATGCAAAATTCCATAGTATAGTATAAGTCTATTGGTATCTGAAAGTCTGAATTTACATGATTGTGCTGCTTAAAAAAGCATTTAATACACCTAGAAAAAAGGCCAAGATTGTTCCTCACCAGTAGGTGCAATTAAATGCACAGATTTATATGAAAATAAATCAATACTTTATTAAATATTTACAAACATATGATATGATATTGACAGATCAGCCACATGGTGGTGCCACAACATAGGTCAGATAGACAGTAATGTAAGCATGTAACAGCAGGGAATATATCAGCTTCCTCAGGGGAAATTAAATGAAATTAACCTCCCCTGAGGAAGCTGACGCGAAACACGTGTTGGGGTGTTTTTGGAGGAGCACACTTCTTGGTCTGTATACTATTATGTATTATTTGCAGGGCCATATTTTGGTTTATACGTATATTCACTGCTTACAATTACTGTCTATGTGACCTATGTTGTGGCTGCACCATGTGGATGATCTGTCGATATCATATTATATGTTTGTAAATATTTAATAAAATATTGATTTATTTTCATATAAATCTGTGAATGCAGTGTGCTTGATATTTATTTTTCAGTGTTTACAAAAAGCATTGATAGACCTCCCACCCAAATAAGAAAAAGCCTATGCTGTCTGGGATTTTAAAGCCATTTGGTCATAGGGGGTATGTTTTGTCGTAATTAGGCTGTTTCCTTGTAGTGTGGACAGGTCTGAACTGGCACGGCCTGGGCATTTAATACCCTCATTGTTCCTATTGTAAGCAGATGACAGAAGCTTCAAAGTGAACAACTGGATTCTGCATTCTACTTTCATCTTATCTCCATTGTATACGCAGGACTCAAAGGGAATGAAGCACTGATTGAACCTTCAGGGAGGGCATCATTTTGCTTTAATGTTCACACTTATCTTGTATTCATCCAATGTAATAAGTGGAGGATCAACAAACATCTACCTACAATAACAGTCAACTCAGATCAACTAAAAAAGTGATAAAAAGAGATAAAAGATTCTTCCCTAGGAGTAATACAGAATAAATACGAAAAAGCAGTAAAGGCTCCTGCACATGACTGTATCCATTTTGCGGTTCACAAATCGAGAATCCGCAAAATACGGATGGGGTCCTTGTACATCCCACACTTTTTGCTCCCCATTGTAGAAATGCCTATTCTTGTCTGCAAAATGAACTAGAACTGGACAAGTACTATGATTTGCCGCACAGCTGCTGTCCCATACAAATGAAAAAATATGGATCAGATGCAGACCAAATATATGGTCATGTGAATGAGGCTTAATATAAAATAATATTTTATTGCGATTTTTTTTTATTGTGTTTTTATTTAGTAATGTTGTTCACTGTTAAATCTGTTAGTTTCTCATTAAAGTGCTTCTCCGGGCTCTCCTATATTGATGACCAATCCTCAGGATAGGTCATCAATATTAGATCTGCGGGAGTCCGACACCTGTCACCACTGCCAATCAGTTGTATGAAGGGAAGGCGCGCGCAGTGTGAAGATGCCATCTTCCTTCTTTCTTCCTGTTCGCTGCTGCTATGTCTATGGTGAGCGGGAAGAGAGACACACCTTCCCTTCATACAGCTGATTAGCGGGGTGGCAGGTGTCAGACCCCCGCCGATCTGATGTTGATGACCTATCCTGCTGGTTCATCAGGTGATCAGCACCATTACATGGGAAGATTATCGGGAACGAAGTCCCATGAAAAGGGCCATACACAATAGCTGAATGTTTGTTCCATCGGTCTCTCCCTACTTTCCCATAATCAAGTTTATGGCAATGGAAAGGGGAATAATAACCCGGTCAGAGCCTGTCTTCCGGTTCTCTTCCTGAGCTGTTATTAACAGCATTTAGAAAGCATAGAGAAAATTGCTTTACGGCAGCCCCATGGTCCATAGATAGAGATGAGCGACAAAGTGGAATTTGATTCGAATTTCAGGAAAAATTAGTTTCGCACCAAATCCGAATTTCCTCGCGATTCGTGGTAACAAATCACATTTTTTCCTACACGTAGGACATGGAGCAAGGAACTCTGGGAAGGCTGGATCACCCATAATGCCTTGCATGCAGCCAATCAGCAGCCAGCCCTGTGATGTCCCAGCCCCTATAAACACAGTGGCCATTTTAGATTCTGCCATTCACCAGCGTGCTGGGAGAGATGTGTCTGCAGGCGCTAAGGACTGCTGTAAATTGCGAGAGGTGCATAGTCGGAGACATTGACAACAGATACAGAGCAGCGGAGTTCAGCTACCTCTATTTGCTTCCCGCTGCTGTTTACTGCTCCTGAATTAAAATTGGGGCAACCAGCTTAAGCTTGCTCTGATGTGTATGCCTACGGAGTCCTTTTGTTATTGCTTTGCACAGGGAGCAAGAATGTTACGCACAATTCTGATGGAACTCCTGATCTTAAGAAACTGGACTTGGACTCCAAAGCAGAGGCTCTCCTGTCATGTCTTGTGTGCTGTGGAGATCGAATGTAGATGGAGCAGATAAAAACACATCAATATTTTCAACTTTCAGCTGAAACTGGTTGATTTAATCCCTTAACCTCTTACGGACACAGGGCTTACAGGTACGCCCTGGCGTCCTGGTACTTAAGGACCGAGGGCGTAGGCGGCGGTGATCGGAACAAGGTGCCTGCTAAAATCCTGTGAAAGCCCCCCCCCCATGTAGGCGATCGCAGCAAACCACAGGTCAATTCAGACCTGCGGTTTGTAGCGCTTTTTGCAGTTTCTGATCCTGGCGGTCTGTGACCGCGGGGATCAGAAACTTAAAAGTTGTGTTTTTTTAGTTTTTATTGCCCCCCCCCCCCGCAGCCCTCTTACTGATTGGCTGGCGGGCTGTGCAGGGCGGGTTGCGGACGGCACTGATGTGCGGCGGGCGGTGCGGGAGGCGGGTGGTGTGGCAGGCGGGCCCGCCTCCGCTCTAAAAATCCATGGTGGTCCAGTGGTTTTAGCATAGTGTCAGCACATTGCTGACACTCTGCTAAAAATGGCTGGCATCTGTGCTTTACAGATGCCAGCCGTTTAACCCTTTCCATACCGTGGTCCATACGGACCGCTGTATGGAAGGGGTTAACAGGGAGGGAGCTCCCTCCCTCTCCCATCGGGGCTGCTGCCCTTGCCGCCCCCGATTCTTCACGGGATCACAGAGGGAGGGGGCACCCCTCCCTCCACATCACCCGCTGCTCTGTTCTGGCAGCGTGTGATGGTCACCATGGCAACAGGACGCCTTCAGAGGTGTCCTGCTTGCCATGGTAATGGCAAGTCTGATCAGACTTTGTAAGGTAAAAAATACAGTACAGTACACTATATAGTGTAATGTACTGTATTATATAGACATCAGACCCACTGGATCTTCAAGAAAGTGGGTCTGGGTAAATAAAAATGTGAAAAAAAGTTAAAAAAAAGTTAAAAAATAAATAAATCACTAAATAAAAATTAAAAAAATAAAATACACTACACTACACATATTAGGTATCACCACATCCGTAAAAAGCTGCTCTATAAAAATATCACATGACCTAACCCCTCAGGTAAATACCGTAAAAAATAAAAAATAAAAAAATGGTGTAAAAAAAGCCATTTTTTGTCACCTTACATCACAAAAAGTGTAATACCAAGCGATCAAAAAGGTGTATGCCTCCCAAAATAGTATCAATCAAACCGCCATCTCATCCCGCAAAAAATGAGCCCCTAAATAAGACAATCGCGCAAAAAAATAAAAAAATATGGCTCTCAGACTATGGAGACATTAAAACATGATTTTTTTTTCTAAAATGCTGTTATTGTGTTAAAGTAAAATAAATAAAAAAAAGTATACATATTAGGTATCACCGCGTCCATAAAAACCCTTCTCTATAAAAATATCCCATGATCTAACCCCTCAGGTAAATACCGTAAAAAATAAAAAATAAAAACAGTGTCAAAAACAACATTTTTGTCACCTTACATCACAAAAAGTGTAATAGCAAGCGATCAAAAATTTATATGCACCCCAAAATAGTGCCAATCAAACCTTCATCTCATCCCGCAGATACCCTACATGGGACAATACCCCAAAAGAATAAAAAAAATATGGCTCCCAGACTATGGAGACATTAAAACATGATTTTTTTTTGTTCTAAAATGATATTATTGTGTAAAACTAAAAAAAAAAAAAATAAAAAGTATACATATTAGGTATCGCCACGTCCGTAACAACCTTCTCTATAAAGATAACACATGAACTAACTCCTCAGGTGAACACAGCAAAAAAAAATATATATATATTCAGTGTCAAAAGCCATTTTTGTCACCTTACATCACAAAAAGTGTAAAAGCAAGCGACCAAAATGTCATAGGCACCCCAATATAGTGCTAATCAAACCGCCATCTCATCCCACAAAAAAATGAGCCCCTACATAATACTGTCAGCCAAAAAAAAATATGGCTTTCAGAATGAGGAGACAATAAAAAATCATTTTTTTACAAAATGCTTTATTATGAAAAACTGAAGCAAAAAATTCCCAAAAAGTAGACATATTTGGTATTGTCGCGTCCATAACAACCTGCTCTATAGAAATAGCACACGATCTAACCTGTCATATCAACTATGTAAATTACAAAAAATAAAAACGGTCCCAAATTTTTTTTTATTTTCCATTTTAATCCATTTTTCCAGTAACAAAGCAAGGGTTAACAGACAAACAAAACTCTATATTTATTTCCCTGATTCTGTAGTTTGCATAAACACCCCATATGTGGTCGTAAACTACTGTACGGGAACACGGAAGGGCGTAGAAGGAAGGGAACGCCATATGGTTTTTGGAAGACGGATTTTGCTGGACTAGTTTTTTGACACCATGTCCCATTTGAAGCCCCCCCGATGCACCCCTAGAGTAGAAACCCCATAAAAGTGACTCAATCTAAGAAACTACACCCCTCAAGGTATACAAAACTGATTTTACAAACTTTGTTAACCCTTTGGATGTTCCACAAGAGTTATTGGCAAATGGAGGTGAGATTTCAGAATTTCTATTTTTTGTTACCCTGCCTCAAAAAAAGTTTAATATACAGCAACCAAAAATCATATTTACCCTAAAATAGTACCAAATAAAATGCCACTTTATCCTGTAGTTTCCAAAATGGGGTCACTTTTTTGTAGTTTTTATTCTAGGGTTGCATCAGGGGGGATTCAAATGGGACATGGTGTCTAAAAACCAGTCCAGTAAAATCTGTCTTCCAAAAACCATATGGCCTTTCCTTCTGAGCCATGGCGTTTGGCCATACAGTAGTTTACGACCACATATGGGATGTTTCTGCAAACTACAGAATCAGGGCAATAAATATTGAGTTTTGTTTGGCTGTTAACCCTTGCTTTGTTACTGGAATAAATGGATTAAAATGGAAAATTTGCCATAAAAACGAAAATCTGAAATTTTATCTCCATTTGCCATTAACTCTTGTGGAACACCTAAAGGGTTAACAAAGTTTGTTAAATCAGTTTTGAATACCTTGAGGGGTGTACTTTCTTAGATGGAGTCAGTTTTTTGCAGTTTCTACTCTAGGGGTACATTAAGGGGGCTTCAAATGGGACATAGTGTCTAAAAACCAGTCTGGCAAAATCTGCCTTCCAAAAACCACATGGCGCTCCTTTCCCTCTACGCCCTGCCGTGTGCCCGTACAGTAGTTTACGACCACACATGGGGTGTTTCTATAAACTACAGAATCAGGACACGAAATATTGAGTTTTGTTTGGCTGTTAACCCTTGCCTGGTTGACTTGAAAAAATGGATAAAAATTTTCCCAAAAATCGAAATTCAGAAATTTTTACTCTATTTTCCATTAACACCTAAGGGGTAAACGACATTTGTATAATCAGTTTTGAATACCTTGAGGGGTGTAGTTTCTAGAATGGGGTCATTTTTGGGTGGTTTCTATTATGTAGGCCTCACAAAGTGACTTCAAACCTGAACTGGTCCCTAAAAAGTGGATTTGCTTCTAAACTTCTAAGCCTTGTAACGTCCCCGAAAAATAAAATGGAATTCCAAAAATGATCCAAACATGAAGTAGACATATGGGGAATGTAAATCAATAACTTTTTTTTGCGATATTACTATGTATTATAGAAATGGAGAAATTGAAACTTGGAAAATTAAACATTTTTCAAAATTTTTGGTAAATTTGGTATTTTTTTATAAATAAAAATACATTTTTTTCCGTTTTACCAGTGTCATGAAGTACAATATGTGATGAAAAAACTGTCTCAGAATGGCCAGAATAAGTGAAAGCGTTTTAAAGTTATTACCACATAAATTGACACTGGTCACATTTGAAAAAATGGCCAGGTCCTTAAGGTGAAATAAGGCTGCGTCCTTAAGGGGTTAAGGACCAGTGCCGTACATGTACGGCGGGCTGATCGGGTCGGTGCAGGAGCTGCGCCCGCCAGATCAGCACAGGGGTCCAGCAGTCACTGATAACATGAATATTTTCAGCTTACTGAAGCTGCTTGATTTAATTGTGAATAGATGGTAAAGGCAAAGTCTGCTGGTGTGTTGTCATCAGCGTCTTCTTTATGTTTGCTGGACCCACGACAACGTAATTTGGTCCATACTGCAAAAGGAGGTCTACAATCACCCATCAATTTTCCTGAAAAAAAGTCTGTTTCAGAAAAAATTTCAACAATGAAAGGATAATGGAATTCGGTTAATTTGGTTATTGTTCCGACGGATCAGAGGAAGGGCAAAATAATCAGTGACATCAACACAAACTTACTGCTGACACCCTCTCCACTCTGTCGGGGGGCTCTACTTGTATAAGTGTTTAATAGAACAGGTTCTGTAGACATCTATGTGGAATCAGCTGACGACGGTGTAAAAGGAGTGCGCTTCTTCTTGACGCTGACAACGACCTGTAAGGCTGAGTTCACACTTGAGTTATTTGGTCAGTTTTGGCCCCGTGACTGCCAAAATAAGTGAAGTGTGCAGTGATTCTAAGAGCGACACCTGTCCAGCAAATCGGATTTTTTTAAAATTCACTCATCTCTATCCATAGACACAGTGGTCAGGAGGGGACCTCATTGACTTCTATGAGAGAGTTTTCTAGGCATCTCTGTGTCCTGTGCAGAGGTCATTGTACTGTACAAGGAGAGAAGAGATAAGATGTGTCAATCACCTATTGTAAATAATGGATGTATCTGTCATTGTAATCCTGTCTGTAATGATATCACCTCTGTGTATAGATAAGCAGATAACTGCAGTAAAGTGATCTGTACAGGCCAAGAAGTGGCACCAATCATTAGACCTAATGGCCAGTGCGAAAACTGCAGGATTCTATGGTCTTAGTTTAAATATAGATATTGACATGGAAAACTAAAAATAAACACCAAAAATTATTAAAAAATATTTGAAACATAAAAATGTGATTTAAACAATAGATCATTTTCTGATCTCATATTTCCTTTAAGATTAAAGATCCCCATCCTGCAGTGATCCTACCTTCTCGCACATTGGTTGGATGAATAATGATCTTTCACGGCAAATTAAATTAGGGAAAAAATCATCTTGACTTGTGTGTTATTAATATGTCATCATTTAATAAACAGTCATAGAGTCATCTGGGGGTTTCTATTAGATAGGATTTCTAAATATAGGTCCTGAAAGCGGCAGGAAGAAATCAAGACAAAAGTCCTGTGATGTGTGCTTCTTCATTCCCATGGAAAACACTTCCTGGAAATCTTGCCAAGAGTCATAAATTCACTCTCCTTGGTACAGGACTGCAGCGCTAGAATGAAAGTGACTTGTGGGAGTATCAGTAGAACTATATACACCATGTATTATAATATGATTACGCTGGTATCACAACATTTTAACCAAGCCTTGGCATAAGTATTGCAGGTGGGGGCATCCTCTGCGTTTGGCTAGAGGGCAGGGAGCAAATAAACACCTGTGTTGGTGGGGGCTTCCTCACTAGTGGCAGTGTAAAGCTTTGATAACTTAGGCCGGGTTCACATGACTGTTTAGATATCCGTTCTTCTGAGCCTTTAGATTCAGAAGAACAAAAAAATATTTAAAAAAAAGGATCCTTTTTTAGAGCCTCAGTCATGATCAGTTTGTGTCACTTTCTTCAGAGATTATTTATTTTTGACAGGAGAAAAAGTCCTGCAACAAGTACTTTTTCTTCCATGAAAAATAACTGATCTCTGATGAAAGTGACATAAACTGATGCAACCTGATCATTACTGAGGCTCCATTGTATTCCGTTGTATTTTTGCATGGTATTCCACTTACTAGTATTGCCTCCACCCCCCACTACCAATTTAGACCCACTTAGGGACATTGGCAGGATCTCAAAAGAGCCCCAATGTATATGTGTCAAATTCTTAATCCAACCCCCCAAATCAAGACATTACATTCACGCTATCACACATACTGGAGACTACATCAACACATACCTATTACATCTAGTGACCTCCTCTGATGTAGAGGTGCTCTTTCCTCGTCTTCTCCATTTGTCCCAGACCACCATGACTACTTACTAGTAAGTAAAACAATGTTATTTATATGTTATCTTACATCTGGCTTGTGTATTAAGGGTAAAGGTTCCTTAACACAGAACAATATTACAGCTGATAGTCAGGAAGAAAACATTCCTTCCCAACAATTTGCTGATTGCTGGTGGAGGAGACCCCTGGATTTGCATGCAACAATCTCCTCCAGAGTATGAGGCGCAGCGATCGATAATGCCATCGTTCTTCCCCATACTGACTCGTTGTTTGCCGGCAGGAGATCATGTTTCACAGCATGATCTGTTGATGGTAAACAATCATTTTTGTGTGCGCATAAACAATCGGATTACCCGATGAACAAGCGTTTCGCTTGTTTATTGGGTAATCGGCAGTACATTTACACCGCCCAATAATCGCTAATGAGTGTTACTATGAACTCTCTTTAGTGATAATCTGTGAGATTCTTGGCCTTTGTAAAGGGTCCTTTAGCTACAATCTCTAGGCATTGCAGGCCCAACCCCTGGACTTAGTCTCCTTCCCTTAAATTAGCGCAGTGTTGGAGTCTACAGATGTAAGCAGCAGTCAGCAGGAACCTGAGTCCTGTGTGGAAATACAGAAAATTATTTGAAGCCTAAGAGAAATTCCAGAAACCCATCCACTTTGAGAGTACAGAAAGCTACTTCATTGAAGGTTAAGTAGCCATATTGGTCAGTGTGAGGACTATCGCCTGTGAAGGTAACACATGTATTTTGGCTTATGGACTTTACAGCATTTTGACTAGCTGTAAAAGCCTAATGTATGTAACAGAGAGAGACAGATTACAGGTCTGTTGGGTCTATACCCCAATGTGGGCAATGTACAACCACATTTTTGGGAGAATAATGTACCAAACAAACTGGATTACAGTGAAGCATTGTGATACATAGAGTGCCTCTGGATGTGGCTTGTGGTGTTAAGCTTAAAGTTTATTGAAACTGTTATCACAAACTGTGCCTACATTTTCCAGTGAATGTATGTGAATGCTGCAGAACTTTTAAATTTTTTCATATTAATATCTTTATTAGAGTAAAACATGTACAAGCCATTCTTGCTTTCATACAAAATTACAGTATAGAAATATTATTATTTTACTTTCCCCTTAACCACCCATTTCCCACCCAACCTAAACCCTTGCGGTTCGTCTCAAAAACCCTCTATCATTCCAACACAAGAAATAAGAAAAAAGGAAAGAAAGATTAGGAAAAGAATAAGAAATGTCATGGGAAGCTGAGACATAGAATTGGGGGCAGAAAATTTAAAACCTCCAGGCCTCCCATATCTTAGTCCATTTTTCCTGACTATTTGCTTATATAGGACATTCTCATAGCTTTTAACCCTATTGACCAAGTTTATCCAAGTGTTCAAATTTGGAACATTTCGTGAAAGCCAGACTCGGGAGATCAAGAGTCTCGCCTAGAACAGTATTTTATTCAAAAGAATCCAACACTCAAACATAAATTGAATCTGGAGTCTCAATTCATGAGCAACAAAATTATTAATCACAATCCAGTATTCTTTTAATTCTGAGCAAGACCAGAGCATATGTAGGTGATCAGCCCCAGGAAAATCACACCGTGGACACTTAGACCTATCTCTTAACCCACATTTATTAAGCCATAAGGACGTAACATATAATCTATGCAAAATATTAAATTGTACCAATACGTGATCAAAATTGAGACATATTGAACTCAAATTCGCAAATATATTTCCCCATCCCTCTAATTGATTCCTTGAGCAATCAACTTCCCAGGCCCTTTGTCCTGGTGATTGTGTTTTAGTAAATAAGTAATAGTTTATGCAAGTGTGAAATCTTAAACTTCTGATCTAAATTCCCTATCAAATCATTTAAAAAAGTAGTATCTATCTCCAGAAGTGATTTATTCAACGTAATTGAAAATATCTAAACCAAGACAGACCATCCATATTCTCCCTTTGTGCTAACACCGAGAACGGAAGTATGCCTCCATTGTTCACCACTTGTGTAAAATATAAAATATAATTTTTTTGCCAAAACTGGTCCCCGGCTATTTTATCTAAGGCCTGTAATTGAAGATTATCCCAGAGGGGAGTACACTGAAGAGATCCTTTTATTCACTGCCAACTTCTGAATAGTATCCCATGCCCTAGACAGTATCGTTTTAGCCTCTCTATACTCCTGTTGCACCAGTGGCGTGCCCGGGAGGGGGGGGGGGGTTCGGCGGGGAGGGCGGTTCGCCCAGGGTGCCGGCTCTCAGGGCGGTGCCAGAGAAGCAATGAGCGCCTACAGTACACTACTGTGTGGTGGACACTACTGTAGGGGGGCAGTGTGGGGGACACTTCTGTGTATGGGGGACACTACTGTAGGGGGGCAGTGTGGTGGACACTACTGTGTGGGGGCAGTGTGGGGACACTACTGTGTGGGGGACACTACAGTGTGGGGGACACTACTGTAGGGGGCAGTGTGGGGAACACTACTGTGTGGGGGACACTACTGTGTGGGGAGCAGTGTCGGGGACACTACTGTGTGGGGGCAGTGTGAGGGACACTACTGTGTGGGGAACACTACTGTGTGGGGGACACTACTGTGTGGAGGCAGTGTGGGGGACACTACTGTGTGCTGCAAATTACTATATGGGGGCAGTGTGGGGGAATTACTATATTGGGGCATTGCTAATAGGGAAGCACTGTAGGGGCAATTCTATTATTTTGGGGACACTATACAGGGATTCTTACCTGGAGCAGAATATAGAATGTTATTATTAGGGGCACTCTAGGGGACATTATAGCTGCTGTAGACACTATAGGGACCTTTGGGATAATTCATCAAACTGGTGTAAAGTAGAACTGGATTAGTTGCCCATAGCAACCAATCAGGTTCCACCATTCATATTTGACAGCTCTTTTGGAAATCCAGTTCTACTTTACACTAGTTTGATAAATGACCCCAATTATGTCTACTGGGGTCACTATTTTTTGAGCAGTATAGTACCTGGGACATTGGGGAGCACCACAGGCACAGTATTGGGGGTGGCAGCAGGATGACACTGTGGGGACACGAGGATGGGGAGGTTGATGGAAAAACTTAGAAATCTAATGTGTCTGTATTACAAACTCTGTAAAGACGAGATGCGGCTAAAAGTATTTGTCATGGCTGTCTAACGGAGGAGAAGAGGAAAGAGAAGGTCTATATGATAGGAGATGTCCCTGGATGTAAGAGGTATGTGGTCAAGTATTGGGGGGGGGGGTACCAGAGAAAGGACCCGACCCGGGTGCCAAACACCCTAGGCACGCCACTGTGTTGCACATCAATCAATTGCCCCGATTCCAATAATGTGTATATGTTGTTATACGAACGTCTCCTCACCAAGGTGGCCTGAAAGCTAGCCCTTGAAATACTGAAGATTCAATCCTCCCTGTTCCAACGGCTTATTTAAGTATTCCAATTTAAGCCTTACCCGCTTTCTTCCCCACAACAAACCATTGATAATTCTCTCGATAAGCTTAAAAAACATATCCTCTATCCATATGGGTGAATTCCTAAGGATATAGAGGAGTTGGGGCAAAATCACAATCTTGACCAGGGAGACTCTATTAGCTCTGGATAAAGGAAGTCGGAGCCATATCCCAATTTTTGACCTCAGTTTAGTTAATAATGAAATCAAATTAAGCTGAAGATAATATTCAATCTTGGGGGATATAATTATACCCAAATATTGAAAAGAATCAGAAACATTCAACATGCTCAAAACTCCCTCAGTAGAGAGTACAAAAGTATCCACTGGCATAAGAGTGGTTTTTGACCAGTTGATATCTAGGCCTGAGACATTGCCAAAAGAGTTAACTATTTAGATGTGTCTTAGAAGTGTTGTGTTAGTATGATCTATAGAAAATAAGACCTCATCCGCATATAATGAAATGCGGTCCTCCATCCCCATTGTTCCAAATCCTTCAATCTTAGAGTCCTGCCTAACAGCTAGGGCTAAGGGCTCAATATAAATATCAAATAGCAATGGGGAGAGAGGACAGCCTTGGCAAGTGCCCCTATTCAAAGCAAAACTCGTTGTCACACTCCCATTAATATTTAATCTCGCCAAAGGAGATCCATACAACAGTTTAATCATATCTATAAATCTGTCTCCAAACCCCATCCTATCCAAGAACTTCCAGAGGAATCTCCACTGCACCCGGTCAAAGGCTTGGAGGCATCCAAGGACAGGATGGATCGGAACCCCCCTTCCCCGGAATGAGCTTGGAGAGCCTTGTAGTCAGAATCCTTGAAAGAAGCTTCACATCAGTATTCAGTAAGGATAGAGGTCTATATGACTCCAAATCCAAGAGGTCCTTACCTTTTTTCAATATTAATATTACAGCTTCTGCCATTGATTCCGGTAAGGTCCCATCTTTCAATGAGTCAGTGAATACACTCAATAAACTACGGAGGATGACTTCCCTAAATTTACAGTAAAATTCATATGGAAAACAGTCTGATCCTGGGGAGGAGTTACCAGATAAGGCTTTAATTGCAGCCTCTACTTCTTTGAATGTCTGTAAGGACTGGAAAAGAAATGCTACAGAAATTTTAATTAAAGTACTGGTTAGTTTTTCCATTCAGCAGCTTTCTGCCTCCATCTGTCTCTGCCACACTATTGCAGTTCCCTGCCCTGCACTTCATCATAACCCCAACACGAAGGGTCACCCCCATTGGGCAAGTGACCCCTCTCGCTAGGGTGTGCCCTGGGGGAAACAGTGCACCCCTCCTCACAGTGCACATGGCCCTAGGGGAGTGTCAAAGAGGGATAACTGCCACCATTCAGACTACCACAATCATCTTCATCCCAGGCGCTCTTCCCTTGGTGGGCCTAACATTGCACATAAAAAATGGCGTCACAAACAGGATAACTCCTTTGTGCCTTGTTGTGAGCTTCTCATGTATGTGGCTGTAAAAAGACTTTTCTGCGGTGTAAAACACTTGTTATGCTTGGACTTGAAAGTGTGCTGCTTGAATATTGAAAGTACAAAAGACTGTCACGGGCACTTTAATCCACCCTGCTTGCTATCAGTGAATGGACTGATGTGTATTGTTGCTGACCAGCCCACAAAGGGATATGACATTGTGGTATTGTTGCTGAACTATAGACTGTGGTACTGCTTTGCTAATTACAGGAAACTGTGAAAAAAATCTTCTGAGTGCCGGAAGAAGAATAGTCTGCCAACGACAACGAGGGAAAGCAAGTCTGTACGCACCATGGACTGTGAAATAGCAGTCCTTCACAAGCCGAAAAATACAGTCCTGCCTATTAAAAAAGCCCCTGAAATGACAGGGGCGGGACCTGCCTCATCCTTCAGTGACTACACTTGACTCCGCCATGGACTCTACCACATTATTTTAGGCAGATGAGCCCGAGTTTCTGGCCCTAATGGAGGAGAGAAACTGGCCCGTTGACTGATCCACAGAGATTGCACAGGGCAGTGCTGGAGCTGTGGCCAGACCCCTTGACTACTCTCCTGTCCGGTGGAGTCCCGTTGTCTGCATCAACCTCCTTGCCACCCAGAGTTCAGGGATGCAGACTAGCATTGCTAATGCGACAGTGGGTGGACAACACTGTATGGGAGAAAATCCAGATGGAGCAGAAGGTGCTGGATCTTCTAGAGTACCCTTGGGCCGGAGACCCTCAGATGGAGCACTGTAAATGGACCACAACTGATCAGCTGTTTGAGCGCCGGTGGGTACCTTATCAAACAGCTGATTGTTGGGGGTCACAGGAGTTGGACCCCCACCAATCAGATACTGATGACTGGTGATAGTAAATCAGTTAAAAAGTGTCAGAAAACCCATTTAATCTGTTTGTCAGTTGTCAACTGTGGATGTAATGAAAGCACAGTAAGAATACATTTCATTTTAGGCAGTGATGGGTTAACAAAAATTCGCAAGTACAACATATAAATGCCAGTGATTATAGCTCTTCAGCCTGTACCTGATCCGTGAGGAGGCTGGAAATGGCAGAAGTGGGTTAGACTGCAGCAATACTGCAGAACATTATGAGTGATCTACGACAAGACACAGCAGAGTCAGCAAATGCTGCAGCAGAAATAAAACCCAGGAAAAAAAACACAGCAGGCAATGAGGACACAAAACTGCAAGGCTGCAACTCTCACTCACTGTTAAAGGGGTCATCCCCAGAGTCCTGCAGTGCCAAGCTGTATGAGAAAACATTGTTTCTGAATTTTTAGGAGCAGGTCCCTCCCGAAGATCCTGATATGTCAGCACAAAGACATTCCTCATGATAAACATCTTCACGTTGTAATGTGTAGGCCTAAAATGAAGGCAGAGGTCTGTGGACAATACAGAAACTTTCAGTTGAACAGGGTGAAAGAGAATAAGCACTCCACCTCAAGAGAATAATTAGGGTACGGCCACATGGTCAGGTTTCCTGATGCAGTTTTGGAAGGCCAAATCAGGAGCAGATCATAAATGGAGGGAAAATATAAAGGACAAATACGACTTCTCCCCTTTTTTGAATTCACCCCTGGTTTTGCCTTCCAAATCTACATAAGAAAACCTGACTATGTGTGAATCACTGAAATATGTTGGACACCTCGGCCCGACAAAAGCAAACTAAAGGCCCATTGGCCTGGTGGCAGCAATAATAAAGGCCCATTTACATGAGCCTATGATCAGATAAATGATCTTACTGTCAAACACTTCTTCTCAATCCTTATGTGAACATGCCCATTGATCAGCCAACAGCCGTTTGTCTTGGCCACATCTTTTATGGGGCTGTAAAAATCATGAGTTGTCGGTAGCGCATCTCCCCATGTAAACTGTGCTGTGCTGCTGACAATAATGAAGCTGTATGTGCCAGAACGATCACACGATCGCACGATCATTCCATCACATACAGTACCATGGTCACGCCATAAGGGGCTTGATTGTCATCCTACATCGTCTTAACATTGTAAGGGGCTTTTAGAGAAGGAGGCCCCATAACTAAATGAGAATTGGGTTCCCCCTTCGGGTTCTACTTCAGTCTCTTGGGGCACCTTCTCCAGAGATTGACAACTCTGCAGACATTATCATAGAATAGAGCACCAACATTGCAACCAGGACTAGACTTAAAGTGTATCTGCGTTTTCAAAAAAAAGTTTGCATAATGGCTGTGCTTCTCTGTACAATCATAACTGTGAAGGAATATATTTTTGGAGTTCCCTAATGTCTTTTTCAACCATATTATTCCCTGATGCAGCTGTACAGTTAGATGCATTTCTCTCACAATCAGGAATCTGCTGAATCTACCAGCACTGTACTGCTGTGACGTCCTTTCCCTTACTTCCTACTTTGTTTGTTTTCAGCTCTGGAATGCACAGAACAGATAAGGAGGGATAAATCACACATACAGTAAGGGAGGACACTCCTATGATGTTCAGAAACAGAGTAGAAGCAGTTGTTTTATCAGGCTCAGGATCTCTGCTAGCTCTCCATACCCAAGAGAGTTAAGGCAGTGCTGGAAAATAATGGTGGCCACACAAAATATTGACACTTTGGGCACAATTTTGCCATTTTCACTTAGGGGCGTACTCACTTTTATTGCCAGTGGTTTAGACATTAATGACTGCGTATCGACACTGACTATTTTACATTGTATCAAAGTGTCATATGTTCAGCGTTGTCCCATGAAAAGATATAATAAAATATTTACAAAAATGTGATTGGTGTACTCAGTTTTGTGAGATTCTTTATGAGCCTCTATAACCTGGACCCACTGCAGCCAATCACTGGCCTCAGTGGATATGGCACATGATCTCTGAGGCTAGTGATTTCTGCAGCAGTTACATGGAGTGTATGGGCACATCATCATTGCAGAAATAAACAGGGAGGATCAGAGCAGCAGATCAGATCAGAAAGCGGCGGCGGGAGAAATATTGGAGCATACAGTATGTTCTTATTATGACCATTCATGTCTTTAATGTCAGGTTTCTGACTTGACTTCTCCCTAGTGAATTTATTTATATGCTTTGGGTCATTGTCCTGTTGCATCATCCAACGTATCTTTAGCTAAAGGCCATGGACTCCTGCCCTTATATCCTACTGTAAAATGTTTAGATCCACCTTAGGATTCATTGTTCTCTCAATGATCACAAGGTGTCCAGGCTCTAAGGCAGCAAACGAGCCTCAAACTATGACACTCCCTCCACCAGGCAAACTTCAGATGGACCACAATGTTTTTTTGAAAAGCAGCAGCTTCCTTAATGATCTCCTTGCATAAGTTCCAGTTCATTGCTTTTTAACTACAACTAACATATCTTCTGAAATTATTTTGCATTGAACCACACTAACCATTGTTTCTTGAGGAGAACAGATTTGCCAGTAACCAGGCCTTGTGCGCCTTTATGTAATGTGCAAAGCATCTGGTAAACCCACACTTACAATCTAATTTCTTAACTGAAATGCCTTTTGCCAATTATGTTTTGGAGAAGTCATTAAACAGAGGTTGACTCAAGTTTTCTTCCTGCACTGCAGATGATTATCAATGTTCTCAATAAAAGCCTTGAATGGTAAAACCGTTTGTGTATAATTAGTTTAGTTAGACATGTGACACAGACAACAATTATGCCATATTTTATTAGTAATCTTTGTAGAAGTTCAGGTAAATCCAAAAGGTCCTTTTGCTTTTCCTTGAAACTGTATTGTAGTTTTCGACGGCGCAGAGAGAAAGGAGAACCAAGACAATATTCTTGGTCTTACATAGAACCATAGATCCCCTAGTTCATTATTACTAGAGATGAACGCTTCAATTGGTGGTAAAAGCAGAATTGCGTTATGGATTCCACGGACCATAACACAATTCTATGACTGAATGCATAACGTCATTTATTTCATCATAATAGAAGTCTATGAGCTGCAAAACGGATCTGTGCCATTTCCGTTATGCAGGATAGGACTCCGCTGCAAAACGGAAACAGGACGGATCCGTTTTGCAGCCCATAGACTTCTATTATGACGGAACGAATAACGGAATGCCTCTAAAGGCATTCCGTTATGCATTCCGTCACAGAATTGTGTTTCACTTCGCAGATGTTTTACCTTGCATTGCCATAGAGTAGTGTAGGTCAGCCGAGGAGCGTAAGTCTGAGATTAATAGCTTGTAATGTTTTGCCTTTGTTATTTCAGGTGGAATGAAAATTCAAAGGCAAGTCACATTATTATGACCATATTATTACTTTCATAGTAGGCAGTGCATAGATCATGAAGGAAGTCAAGTGTGGTGAGCTGGCTTGGTGAGTATATTAGGTGTGTGATAGGCTGTCTGCACACACAGGGCCGGCCTTTGGGGTGTGCGAGCTGTGCGGCCGCACAGGGCGCCATAGCAACAGGGGCGCCCGGCCGCCGACACAGCTTGCAGGCTACCAGGGCCAGACTGGCCTCCCGCGACCCTGGTGACAAGTGGGGGCGGCCGGCGGCAGGGCACAGCAGGAGATGAGCGCTTCCATTGCGCTCATCTCCATAGTCATCTGTATCGCCATCCTCACAAGATTTGCTCGCACAGGGCGCCTGAACACCTAAGGCCAGCCCTGTGCACACATATCCCTCATTGCTCTCATGGGTAAAAGGGAAGGTTTATCAGAGTTGACAAAAAGAATTATTTTTGGCTTTCGGGCCAAGGGTGGCAGTAGTTCTGAAACTGCGCAATTTGTGAACTGTTCCCGTGCTGCTGTGGTAAAAGTGAGTGGACAAATAGCACCATTGCGAATAAGTGATGTGGAAACTGCAACGCATCACAAGCCATTGATGTGAGAGGTGAACGTTGGCTATGAAGGTGCATTAGGGCAGATGGACACACTACAATGGAGCAACTCGCCACCAAAATGAACCAGGGGCAACCAGACATGTGTCTAAAACAACAATTCAGCAACCTCTACAGTATATGGGGCTCTGAAGCAGATGGATGGTTACTGCACCTCTGCTAACAAAGTTGCAACAGCTGAAAAAAGGCTTCAGTTTTCCCGGCAGTATTGGAATCGGACCTCCGCTGATTAACAGAAGGTTTCCCTCTTTGATGGGTCATGTTTTCTGCTTCATTGAATGGATGAATATTGACATGTCAGGAGAGAAACATCAGAGAACAAATACCCTGCAACCATTGCTGGACAAACACAAGCTGTTGGTGGCAGTGTTATGGTCTGGCAAATATTTTCATTGCATTCTCTGGGCCAAGTCATCCATATGTAAGGCACTCTCAACCAATTTGGGTATGAATTCTTCCTTGCAGATCACTTACACCGATACATACTGATTGTCTTTCCTGGGGCAGATGAAATCTTTCAGCAAACCAATGCGGCATGTTGCATCAAAAGAGGCATAGATGCCCGTGATGAGAACATAGTCCTACCACTTTACAAATCACTGGTCAGACCACACATGGAGTACTGTGTACAGTTCTGGTCTCCTGTGAACAAGGCAGACATAGCAGAGCTGGAGAGGGTTCAGAGGAGGGCAACTAAAGTAATAACTGGAATGGGGGAACTACAGTACCCTGAAAGGTTATCAAAATTCGGGTTATTCACTTTAGAAAAACGATGACTGAGGGGAGATTTAATTACTATGTATAAATATATCAGGGGTCAGTACAGAGATCTCTCCCATCATCTATTTATCCCCAGGACTGTGACTGTGACGAGGGGACATCCTCTGCGTCTGGAGGAAAGAAGGTTTGTGCACAAACACAGAAGAGGATTCTTTACGGTAACAGCAGTGAGACTATGGAACTCTCTGCCTGAGGAGGTGGTGATGGTGAGTACAATAAAGGAATTCAAGAGGGGCCTGGATGTATTTCTGGAGTGTAATAATATTACAGGCTATAGCTACTAGAGAGGGGTCGTTGATCCAGGGAGTTATTCTGATTGCCTGATTGGAGCCGGGAAGAAATTTTTACATTCCCCTTAAGTGGGGAAAATTGGCTTCTGCCTCACAGTTTTTTTTTTTTTGCCTTCCTCTGGATCAACTAGCAGGATAACAGGCCAAACTGGATGGACAAATGTCTTTTTTCGGCCTTATGTACTATGGGCCAGATTTATCATTAGCCTAAGTCACTTTTCTGGAGTTGAAAAGTCGCAAAAAATTGCGCAAAAAGCCAAATTGCGCAATTTTTTGATACTTTTTGGAGACTTACGCCACTCACTCCAAAACCAAGTTTATGGGCGTTTTGTCGTATGTAAATCACTTGCAAGACAGATTTATTATTGCGACTTTTTGAATAGTCGCAAAAAAGTCGCAAAAAATTGCGCAAACTCACTCCACTCATGACCATGCTTATGTTTGACAAAATCACTTTTTTAAAATTGCGACTTTTCCAAAGACAAAGCCAAAATACAACTAGGAACCAGAAATACACCAGATTTATCAACCTCTGAAAGAGCCCATGATAAATTTGACTTGACTCAAATACACATACGCCTTCTTTGAAAGTGGAGTGAACTGCAAGAGTAATGATAAATCTGGCCCTATGTTACTATGTCACATGGCTAGAATTGTCTGATTGGTTGGAAGAGCATGAGCAAGACTTCCAAGTATTACCCTGGCCGCCTAATTTTCCAGACTTGAACCCAACTGAACATCCGTGGGACCTCAGTCATCAGTTAAGCAAAGCTGTACATTGACGCTAAATGCTTGTTCATATCACCGCTAGCTATTTCCATTGTTCTGCTACGTCATACATGTAGGACAACAAAAATATTGGAAGTGCTGAATGTGGCTCACAACTGAAGCAACGGTGCCCAATGGACTCTATTAACTCTATTGGGTCTGTTCGGTTTCCCTGGGAGTCTGCTCTTTTAGCATAAGAAGTAAACTAGATTGCTAGGACGGGCCAGAGTTATCGGCATGCTTGTCAGCCATATTTATGTGTAATATATGTCTTTCATAAAGATCTAGAAACATGTCTTGCTTGAATTGCCTAAAAATCTGTAAAATAGCATCTAATCCCATTTTCATCTTTGGCAGTCTCACGTGGAGTCCCTATAGGTCCTTACGATGGACCTATAGATTCTACGTGCCATCATATGGTGTGTCCTCAAGGTACCCTATTTTCCCTTGGAAGCAATGCAGTCAGATTGCTTCCATACAACCTGTCCCCATATAACATGGCTTTGTGACTGAGGCCTTAAAAGAATTATTGCCATAATGGATTAGGGCTGTGTTAAATGCAAAACACAGGTCAAATTAGGTAGGTGTTTTAAATATTGACTAACCCACTAACATCTAAATGATTAACCCATTATATGTACGTAAAGGGTGTCAGACCATAGAAAGAAGGACATTTTTGGCCTTGAGTATGCATGGCTGCCTACGCTTGGATTGAGTAAGGAATTTTTAATGATATTTAAAACTTTCCATGTCAATATCTATACTTAAACACAAACCATAAAATCCACACTTGCGTTGCTGGATTCCGTCTGGCAGTTCCATCGCGGGATCCGCCAATCTGTATTCAAACAGACAGCATTTGTAGATGGATCTGGATACAGATCCGTCTCACAAATGCATTGGAATACCGGATCCTTCTCTCCAGTTGTCATCCGGAAAAATGGATCCGGTATTTATTTCTTTCACATTTTTAAAGGTCTGCGCATGCACAGACCGGAAGACCGGATCCGTCAATGCGGTGATTTTAATGCCGGATCCGGCACTAATACATTTAAATGGAAATTAAGGCAAGTGTTCCGGGATTTCTGACGGAGACAAAACTGGAGCATGCTGCGGTATTTTCTCCGACCAAAAACCGTACAGTGACTGAACTGAAGACATTCTGATGCATACTGAACGGATTACTCTCCATTCAGAATGCATTAGGATAAAACTGATCAGTTTTTTTCCAGTATTGAATCCCTAGGACGGAACTCAATACCGGAAAAGTTTAACGCAAGTTAAGAATAATAATAGGCGCCACTTCTTGGTCTGTGCAGATCACTTTACTGTAGTTATCTTCTTATCATTGCAGGCAGGTTTAGAATGGTGTACCTCTGTGTATGGATAACACAGGATCCGCCATTCACAATAGGTGATATGACATCTTATAGCTCCCTCCTGACCTCTGCACAGCTCACAGAGCATGCCTAGAAAACTCCCATATATGTCAGCTCTAGACCGTTTTGCCCCATGGACCATGGGGCTGTGTAAAGCTTATCTCTAAATGCTGACAAGATGGCCGCCCCCATAATCATGTTCAGGAAATAGAATTAAAGGAAACCTGTCATCACTTTCTAACCCTATTTATCCACTCACTTTTCTAAAAATACTTTTGAATACATTAATAATGATATTAAAATCAATTCTGAATGAACTATCAGTTCAGAGAAAAACCTAAAATAAATGTTACCGCCATCTATGTAAATGCCCCTTAGATAAGTCCTGTCTGCTCCATGCTTCAGAGATGAGTCCAGCGTTCTCTGACTCTTGGCGTGCAGCCACGCCTACAAATGAATAAGACACACCCTCTACGATTGCTCAGTATGCGCAGTATACATCATACGATCATTGTGAGATGAGGAGTGAGGTGACTGATTCTCCACATGCAAGGGATTTGGGACATGAGTTTGGGAGGCGGGTAGGACCTTTAGATTCTGTCACTCACGTAACGGGAGGTGGGATTAGGAATGGGAAGTGATGAGGTAAGCATTTAATTTATATAACTTAAAAAAAGCGAAAGTGGACTGTAAAAGAAGTACTTGAAGGTGTTTAAAAAAAAAAAAACTAGAGTGATTAGGGTGGGGGTGAGAACTATCTCAGGATGCCGATGATTCTTATGTTTAAAACCGGCGACAGGTTACCTTTAAAAAATCTGTAATCAGAAAATAAAATAAAAATTAGAAAAAATGTATGTTGCTATCTGGTTTTTACTGGCCAAAAAAATGTTGACACATTTCCTTTAAATAAGGTGACTCAGGGTAGCTTATAGTTGACAGTCTTCACAGGTAGCAGACTTAGTGGTCACAGTATCTCACTGAGGACTCAGGCTTAATCAGGAGCAATAGAACAATTAGGTACATTGTCTCTTTAAGTGGTAACAACTCGTTCTCCCTCTGGTTTGCGTTACACCCAACTACCTGGTTGTTGATACTCTGGTGTAGGGATGAGCGAACCCGAACTTTACAGGTTCAGGTTCAGTGTTCGGGTGCTGAGGGAATTCAGTTACAACGGAATATAACAGAATTTGTAGACGGAATGCAAAGCGGAAGCCTTTAAGAGGCATTCCGTTTTGATCCATCATAATAGAAGTCTATGGCCAAGCATAATGGATCCATCTGGTTTCCGTTATGCAGGATGGAAAACAAAGTTAGAATGTCATCCTTATTAAAGCAGAATTTCGGATATACTAGCATATAATAATATATAAGCCACTACCCCATGAGGTATATTGGTTATTTATGATTTTCAGTGTCGGTTGCTTGGCCGCTTTTAAGGTGCGCACATGCTAACATCCTAGAGACTCAACCAACCCGATAAAAAGTGACACCACTTCTTGCCAAAATTGGGTGGCCTGTGCCAACCTTCATTTACATACTCATTGTAAAAAAACACAGCATAGGAGGAGCCGAGGAGTCACAGCCCCAATGACTACATGGCACTTCCCGAGCTGGAGCTCTCCTGCCCCCAGCTCACCACCTTGTGCCAGGCCAGCCGTGCTTGCCTGCCACGGCTGTCTCCCCATGCAGGCGCTGGACCACCGTCTAATCTTTGTGACTGCCCAGACTTAACCTACATTTCAGGTCCCCTCAATGTTTTATCTCCCCTGACATGCAAGTGCACCCTGGTGAACCCACCATGGTCCATTACCAAACAGATCATAGTGGAATTGCAGTGGCACAAGCCAGCCTTGCATAAACCAAATATTACAATAAACAAGGGATGGGTGGGTGGGTCTTCGCTTCTTTCAGGTAAGAAATTAATCTCCTTAACTGGGCGGTCCCTCACCACACCCTACTTCCCTTTTCCATGCCCCTACTCCGTCTCCAATGTTCCCACTGTTCTGCCCTTCTTCACGCCTGTACTCCAGGTAAACAAAGGGCTCCTCCTCCCCCGTCAGACTAACTGGCTCCACTGCCATGAGACCAGCACCATTTTCTTTGGCAAGCCTCCATTAACTCCGTGGTAAATCTCACCTGCTAGGGATGTCTTGGTTGCTCTTTAGCTCTGCAACATTAGGACACAGCTATGATCTTCAACCGCAGCTTAGTTGCCCATTCACATGAACTCATTTTTAGGCCCGCATCCGTTCCACAACTTGTTTTTCTGTGGACCCAAAATGGACAAGAATAGGACATGTTCTATCGTTTTTGCAGGGCCACATAACGGACATACGGATGTGGACATCACACTGGGTGCTTTCCACATTTTTTGCGGCCCCATTATAATGAATGGGTCCACATCCAACCCGTGAAAAATGCAGATCGGATGCAGACCAGAAATACGTTTGTGTGAATGGGGCCTTAGTCCAAAGTCCTGTCTCACCAGAGGCTTAAGATGCTACCCTATTCCTGCCTGATGCTTTATACTGCAGCTCGGCATACTACACAGAATGGCTTTTGAGTATAAACACAAGCTCAACAAGAGGTCAGTACATGATGATCTGATGTCCATTACAGCAAGCACCAAATGATTATAAATTGCACATAACTAAACCACCAGTAAGTAAAAGAGGATTATCAGATTACTGATGTGAGCCAAGTGAGCATCAGTGAGGGGGAGCCTAGAGCCCACTTTAAATCAACAAGTCTGTAGAGGAATTCTTGATGACCACACACTTCATGTCCAGGCAGAACACAACATGGATACTCCCACGTACAGGATAACAGGATAACAATGGCCTGGAGACAAATAAACGTGTGATTATTTTGTCAGGCATAATCTTAGCACTGGGGCAGTTCCAATGGGCCAGAAAATCAGTGGACTTTTACAAAATTGTGCACAATTAGAAATGGAATCCAAGACCGATGCTATGTGGCAAGGGGATTAGATGAACAGACAACACATTTTTTTAGATATTACTGGATGTAGGATGAAGCACAGGGCACAATAAAATATGAAATATTTTGCAGAGAGCCAATTACTATAAACCACTAAGCTCCAAAGCATATATGAAAGAAGCTTAATATACTAAATGCAAAGCACTGGGCCAGCAGCAATTTTGGAAAGAGCTGTATTAAATCTGCCATACGACACAGAGCAAACCAGATATGCAGTGATGTCCAAGGATGTTATGTTCCTTTTCCAACCGGTGGTACTCTGCAGTAAATATAATGTTATGTCAAGCAATCCCAGCAAGTAAAGGTATTAGATTCTATAGTGAATTCATATTGATGGCAAAAACAAACAAGAAACGCAGAGCGTGCCTAGTCGTTATAAATGTCCTCTTTTCAGATGTCACATATTTCTAATGCTAAGACCACAAAATCTCCCTTCAAAAAGAAGAGTCTATCTAAAGCTAGGGCTACAAGGCGACACTGGTCCCGGGAAAGCGGTCGAGGCTAAGATCGCAGAGCAGCGGTGATCCCGTAGAAATTAATGGGAACGCAGCTCGAGTTGAAAAAAATTCCTTGCCGCGTAGCCCTAGCATAAAAGGAGAACTTCATCTTATTTAGCATTCTACTCTCGATTTTTAGGCTAGGGCTACACAGCGACATGTATCATACGACCAGAATGTAATTCGATATTTCAGATAATGTATGTCAATGGTATCACAATGGAACATGCTGCGACTGCCACGAGATAGTCGCAAAGGCTAGAGCTACACGGCGACATGTGTCACGCAACAGTGACTATAGAGCTGTGATTTGGTCGTGAAAACACAGCCAAGTCACAGGCATATCCCACGAGAGTCAGTGGACACAATGGAGTGAATGTTGTGAGCAACATGCAGTTTGTGACACAAAATCCAGGACATCGCATGTTGCACTGCGACACCTTAGACATACATTACATGAAATGTAGCATGAATTTCTTGTTGCGTGACACATGTCGCCATGTAGCCCTAGCTTAAGGGGATTCTGTCACCACATTTTACCCCCTACAGTTTAAGTCCTCTTTCACACTTGCGTTGTAAGGATCCGGCGTGCACTTCCGTCGCTGGAAGTACCCGCCGGATCCGTAACAACGCAGGTGAACTGAAAGCATTTGAAGACTGATCAGTCTTCAAAATGCTTTCAGTGTTACTATGGCAGCCAGGACGCTATTAAAGTCCTGGTTGCCATAGTAGTAGTGGGGAGCAGGGGAGCGTATACTTACCGCTCGTGCGGCTCCCGGGGCGCTCCAGAATGACGTCAGAGCGCCCCATGCGCATGGATCACGTGATCCATGCGTGTGAGGCGCCCTGGCGTCACTCTGGGCGCCCGGAGCACTGCGGCGATACTGCTGCCCGCTCCTACCACTTACCATGGCAACCAGGACTTTATCGTCCTGGCTGCCGTGGTAACCATTCAGAAAAAAGCTAAACTTCGGATCCGGCGATGCGCCGAAACAACGTTTAGCTTAAGGCCGGATCCGGAATAATGCCTTTCAATGGGCATTAATTACGGATCCGGTCTTGCGGCAAGTGTTCAGGATTTTTGGCCGGAGCGGTATTTTCTCCAGCCAAAAAACGTTCCGGTCCTGAACTGAAGACATCCTGATGCATCTTGAATGGATTTCTCTCCATTCAGAATGCATTGGGATAATCCTGATCAGGATTTTTCCGGCATAGAGCCCCGACGACAGAACTCTATGCCGGAAAAGAAATACGCAAGTGTGAAAGAGCCCTAACATATCTACTTGTAGGTCTCCCTGAGTAGGATGAAATGATGTCCTTATTAACTAACAGTGTAGATTTATTTCTTTCTAAAATTGATTTTAGTGATATGCAAATGACTTACATAACGTGCCCAAGGGGATGTCCTTTCCTAACTTGGTGCTCAGCCGCACCCTTGGTCCGGTGCCCAACGCCACCTTCCTGAGTCTAGCGCCGCCTCTAATATAATATATTCAAGAGCCGGCGCGCTGACGTAATCCCTGAGCCGCATGCACACTTCGCTCGACGATGCCATTACCTGTAGTCCGCACGAGCGGGATTTCCAACAGGCTCAGGGATTACGTCAGGCTCTTGAATATATTATATTAGAGGCGGCGCTGGACTCAGGAAGGTAGCGTTGGGCACCGGACTCTAATCAATCATCTTGAGGGTCTTATTGCTGTCTATCACTCTGTCGCAGGTAATATTTGCATGTAGCTGTACAATGGGCCCTCAGAATCAATTTTACTGGTAGGCCCTAGGCACCCCACATATGCCACATATGTAGCTGCCTGGTTTTAGAGCTGAACACTGACATATCCCCATCTTCACACCTCTGGCCCACCTGATATGAGCATCAGAGCATTTGATGCTTCGATGCTCTCCTTTGCCTTGTGCTAAATTGCGCAGGACAAAGGCATTTTTAGGAGATCCGGTGACATATTGGGCTTTCCATGGGGACTGCTAGGCAGATGCTTCCGCCTAGCACTGAGCTCAGTGATGTCACCGGCACTAATGAGCAAGCTTTAGCGCTGCCCTAGCCTGTAAAACGGCTAGGGCAGCGCTAAGTCCGCCCATCAGACCCAGTGACGTCACCGGGAACACTGCTGGTCAGAAGCCTCCGCCTAGCAGTGTGCCAAAGTAAACAAAAAGCCCTTGCCCTGCGCGATATAGTACAGGACAAGGGAGAGCATTGAAGCATGAAATGCTCCGTTGCTCATGTCAGGGGGCAGCCTGGGTGAAGATGGGGATATGTCTGGATCCAGCTATGAACCTGGACAACCCCTTTAAGTTTCTAGCATGACGCCACATAACTTCTTTATGAAGATGAAGCAGCAAACTTACTCAGGCCGAGGATAGAAAAATTTATCAGGAACAAACATTTTTACAAACGCTGGTTCATGATAATTGGCCATGTAAAAGGATCCTAAGACATACAGTATACTGTTTATTAGGGACTTCCTTCCTATTGTCTCATTGTTAATTTTTTGACTTTTGTTTTACTTGTTTGTTACTTCCTCTATAGTAAAGTGCAATGATCTTACCACTATATAAAAATTTTTATCAATATTATTATTAGACGCAAATTAAAGCTTCAAGGAACATTAAATGCAATGGACACCTTTCGCCCATTTATTTGTTATTGAATTCTACTTATTTGGGGCTAAAAATATAATTTTTGCAATTAGTCAATTTAGTCCTTCTCTAAGGAATATACTTACTACTCCTCAGCTCACAATACCATTACTTCCTAACATCTCTTACGTTCTTCCCTGCTATAAAAGAGTCCAAAATCCATGCCATCAACTGACCACTCACCAGCCACGCTTAGCATAACTTGTCAAACACATCAAGATCGTTAGATTTTTTGGAAATTTCCGTCTTATCGGTTCAATTCGCCAAGCAAACAAATCAGGGGGCTTTTATCCTGTTTGATTCTCTCTCAGGCTGCCCAACTATTGTTCTTAAAGATCCATCAACAGGTGCCACCCATTAATCATGGCATGGGCTGAGCTACATGCCCTACAATTACTTTGAAAATCTCTATAGAGTGCACCCCGCAAATACGGAAGCAATATAATCTTTCCTAAACTCTACGTCTCTCTCTGGTCTTTCTGACGACCACAGCTCGATTCTGGAAGAATCAATAACCAAGTAAGGTTATATTGAGTCCTCTAATAGCAAAACTCCAGGTCCTGATGGTTTTAGCAATTAGTACTATAAGCTGTTAGGCCAAGAACAGCCTCATCCCCACCCTTACTAGACCATTTAACAAGATCTATTTCTCTAATACCCCAGTCCAGGACTATTCTCATTCCCAAACCAGGTAAAGATCCTTCCCTCCCACAAACTTATGGACCAATATTGCTACTGAATAGTGACTATAAACTCCTTACTAAACAGCCAAGGCACTGCAAATGATTCTCCCAAATATTATCCATACATTCCAACGTGGTTTTATGAGACACAGGCAACTGGACAAAAACATTCATAGTAACATAGTTTATATGGCTGAAAAAAGACATTTGTCCATCTAGTTTGGCCTGTTATCCTGCAAGTTGATCCAGAGGAAGGCAAAAAAAACCTGTAAGGTAGAAGCCATTTTTCCTCACTTTAGGAAAAAAAAATTCCTTCCCGACTCCAATCAGGCAATCAGATAGCTCCCTGGATCAACTACCCTTCTCTAGTAGCTATAATGTGTAATATTATTACACTCCGGAAATACATCCAGGCCCCTCTTGAACTCTTTTAGTGAGTTCACCATCACCACCTTCTCAGGCAGAGAGTCCCATAGTCTCACTGCTCTTACCGTAAAGAATACTCTTCTATGTTTGTGTATAAATCTTCTTTCCTCCAGACGCAGAGGACGTCCCCTCGTCACAGTCCTGGGGATAAATAGATGATGGGAGAGATTTCTGTACTGACCCCTGATATTTTTATACATAGTTATTAGATCTCCCCACAGTCGTCTTTTTTCTAAAGTAAATAACCCTAATTTTGATAATCTTTCAGGGTATTGTAGTTCCCTCATTCCAGTTATTACTTTAGTTGCCCTCCTCTGAACCCTCTCCAGCTCTGCTATGTCTGCCTTGTTCACAGGAGCCCAGAACTATACACAGTACTCCATGTGTGGTCTGACTAGGGATTTGTAAAGTGGCAGCACTATGTTCTAATCACGGGCATCTATGCCCCTTTTGATGCAAGCCATTATCTTATTGGCCTTGGCAGCAGCTGCCTGACACTGGTTTCTACAGCTTAGTTTGCGGTTCACCAAAATTCCTAGATCCTTTTCCATGTCAGTGTTACCCAGTGATTTAGTATGTACTGGTGACTTGCATTATTCCTTCCCATGTGCATAACCTTACATTTGTCAGTGTTAAACCCAGGGCCGGTTCCAGGTTCATAAGGGCCCTTGGGTGATAAAGTCCCAGTGGGCCCCCTTATACAGTGATAACTCTCTGAGTACAGATAATATAGTAGATATCACCTGCAGCCCTATGTAACAGCACAGATAACACAGTCATGGCTATCTGAGTACAGAAAATGTAGTAGTGTTACATGCAGTCCTATGTAAAACCACAGGTGACACTAGTGCTGATAATATAGTAGTGTTACCTGCAGTCATATGTAAAACCACAGATAATACTAGTGTAGATCAGGTGGTAGTGTTACCTACATCCTTAGTGTGCCTCCCTGTGTCTCTACCACGGACTCCATGCGGGTGGCGCTGCCTTCTCTTCCATCTTCTTCTTGCCCCGCACAGAACGTCCTCATGCATCTGCATCAAGGCATAGGAACACTGTGGGCATGATGATAATGACACACAGAGAGAGAAACACACACACACAGGGACAGACACATACACAGGGACAGACACATACACAGGGACAGACACATACACAGGGACAGACACATACACAGGGACAGACACATACAAAGGGACAGACACATACACACAAGGACACACACTGGGACGGCCAAAAACACAGGGACAGACACACACACAGGGACGGACACACACAGACACACACACAGGGACAGACACACACACAGTGACAGACACAAACAAAGGGACAGACACAAACACACAGGGATGGACACACAGAGAGACACACACAGACACACACACAGGGACAGACACAAACACAGGGACAGACACAAACACAGGGACAGACACACACACACAGGGACACACATACACACAGGGACAGACACACACACAGGGACAAACACAGGAACAGACACTCACACACAGGGATACACACACACAGGAACAGACACACACACACAGGGACAGATACACACAGGGACAGAAACACACACACAGGGACAGACACACACACAGGGACAGACAGAGACACACACAGGGACAGACACACACACAGGGACAGACAGAGACACACAGGGACAGAAACACACACACAGGGACAGACACACACACAGGGACAGACAGAGACACACACAGGGACAGACATACACAGCTAGGCCTCACCACATTCCAGCCAGGCTCCTGTCTGTACAGGAACACAGCTCTCTGCTCCTCCGGCTCCTCCTCCACTGGTCACATGGGTGGATGACATCAGGAAGGTCCTTTATCCCGGTAGGAAACTCCATCTACCCTGTTCTGAGTCCTGGGGACGCCAACCCCAGCAGTGCATATGGATAAAATTGTCTACATTGCTGGGGTAAGCTGCCCTACAATTCAGAACAGACTAGTTTTTCTGCCCTAGATGCTGGTTTTCAATCAGAGTGAGTATAAAGCTGAATGTGTACTCACATTACCTGCTAGTAGCCATCTGGCTCCAGGATAAGTGCACAGTGGGCTCGGCATGCATGTTGGTACCTGCATCCCTGGATCTAATGGAGGCTGTTACAGCACCAGAAGGGGTTAATAAGTACGGTCTATCCCAGCATGCAGGCTGGGTCCACACTCCCTGGATTTTATGTGGCTGTCGTGGCCCATAACAGGTAGGACTTAGCGTTAGGAGGATTTTATGTGGCTGTCATGGCCCATAGCAGGTCAGATTTAGAGTTAGTACCCACTCTAGGAGACAACCGTGACGGGGTGAGTGGGCTTACTACCTTTTGATCAAAATGTAAACTAATGTCTCCACTGTTTGCATGCGATATCACTGATGTCCTCTTATAGCTCCCATCTTGGGCAGAGCTCTGGTTGCAGGGTGCTGTTGCATCTTTTTGTTTGTATGTATAATTGCCATAGCTACGTGCACCTGCATACAGGTGGTGCTGACTGACCCCCCTTGTGTTTCTGTTTAGTATGTGTTGGAGGTGTGGCGACCTCCTTTTCAGTCGTGCACACCTGACTAGTTTTTCTGCCCTAGATGCTGGTTTTCACTCAGAGTGAGTATAAAGCTGAATGTGTACTCACATTACCTGCTAGTAGCCATCTGGCTCCAGGATGAGTGCACAGTGGGCTCGGCATGCATGTTGGTACCTGCATCCCTGGATCTAATGGAGGCTGTTACAGCACCAGAAGGGGTTAATAAGTACGGTCTATCCCAGCATGCAGGCTGGGTCCACACTCCCTGGATTTTATGTGGCTGTCGTGGCCCATAACAGGTAGGACTTAGCGTTAGGAGGATTTTATGTGGCTGTCATGGCCCATAGCAGGTCAGATTTAGAGTTAGTACCCACTCTAGGAGACAACCGTGACGGGGTGAGTGGGCTTACTACCTTTTGATCAAAATGTAAACTAATGTCTCCACTGTTTGCATGCGATATCACTGATGTCCTCTTATAGCTCCCATCTTGGGCAGAGCTCTGGTTGCAGGGTGCTGTTGCATCTTTTTGTTTGTATTAATAAATATATTAAAGAGAATAGGGCCCAATACTGACCCCTGTGGTACCCCACTAGTGACAGTGACCCAATCTTAGTGTGTACCGTTAATAACCACCCTCTGTTTTCTATCACTGAGCCAGTTACTTACCCACATACAGACATTTTCCCCCAGTCCAAGCATTCTCGTTTTATATACTAACCTTTTAAGTGGTACAGTGTCAAATGCTTCTCCAAAGCATTTTTATATACAACATCCATTGATTCGCTGCTGTCAAGTCTAGAACTTACCTCCTCATAAAAACTGATTAAATTAGTTTGACATGACCATCAATGAAAAACGCATTGAATCCACACTTACTTCCGGATACAATGCGTTTTTCACTGAAGCCCTATTTACTCCTATGGGGCCAGGGCTGCGTTAAAAAAGCAGAATATAGGCCTCTTTCACACGAGCGTGACGGATTGGCTCCGGATGCGTTCAGGGTGCGTTCAGTAAAACTCGCACCATTTTGCAGGCAAGTTCAGTAAGTTTTGTCTGGTACAGTGTCAAATGCATTGGAGATGTCCAGATATATGAAATCCATTGATTCACTGCGGTCAAGTATAGAACTTACCTCCTCATAGAAACTGATTAAATTCATTTGACATGACCAATCCCTCATGAAGCCATGCTGATATGGCGTTATTTGCTTATTTTCATTGAGGTACTCCAAGATAGCATCTCTTAGAAAACCTTCGAACAGTTTACCCACAACAGATATTAAAGTTTCCGGGCTCTGTTTTTGGACCCTTTTTGAATATTGGAACCAAATTTGCTATGCGCCAATCCCGTGGAACACTCCCTGTCATTATAGAGTCCTTAAATATCAGAAATAAGGGTCTAGCTATGACATTACTTAATTCTCTTAGGATACGGGGGAGTATGCCATCTGGTCCCAGTGATTTGTCTATTTTAATCTTTTTAAGACACTACTGCACATCTTCCTGGGTCAGACAGGGCACTTTTAATAGGGAATTTACTTTTACATTCTGCATTTCATCTTTCCTCAGTGAATACAGTGGAGAAAAAAATATTTAATAGCTTTGTTTTCTCCTCATCGCTCTCTGCAACTACCCCCTCATTACTCTCTAAAGGGCCTACATATTCAGATTTATACTTTTTACCATTTATATAATTGAAGAACATTTTAGGGTTAGTTTTACTCTCTTTGGCAATTAATCTCTTGGTCACTAATTTGGCTGCTTATATTTGTCTTTTATATCTTCTATTTTTTTCCTTATAGTTTTTCAATGCTTCCTCGCTCCCCTCCTGTTTTAGTTATAAATGCTTTCTTTTTGTCATTTATTGCTTTCTTTACAATGCTATTTATCCAAATTGTTTTTTTGTTGTTGCTTAACCTTTTATTCCCATAAGGTATGTACCTCTCACAATTAGATTTTAGGATGGTTTTAAAATTCGATTAACCATAGTTGCCATAGTTGCTAGTTAGATGGCAGAATGGAGTACCCCCTGCTAGGGCACCTTCAGCTCAGCTGGACATGGAGGCAGAAGCCTGAAGCCTCAGAAACCAGGAATAAAGTGTTCCCTGGAGAAAACTAGAGGCAGACCGGATTACAAAGTGAAGTATAGCCTAAAGAAGAAGCTGAGTTCTATAGTCAGCCTGTCAGCACAGCAGGCTAGAGACATAACCATAGCAAAAGCAGGTGCACTCTGCGGCAATACTAAACCCTCACACTGATAAAATTGAGCGGTTAGTTCGACATATCCTACTAGGAGGACATGTCTTAAGCTCGGACACCACGGCAAGGTCCCTCAAGTAGCCCGAGGCCCTACCACTCAACCTACCTGAGCCGTATGGGCGATACCAGGAGCCGTTGGGCATTATTGGGAGCGTAAGGCCTGACTCACAGACAGCTCACCAGTGACCTCCAGCCAAGGGCGTAACTACCGGGGAAGCAGCTGCTTCGGGGCCCGGGCTTACAGGGGGCCCGGCAAGCACGTGTGTGTAATCAGCACGTGTCCTCACTCCTCTCCCGTTCGCAGTGTCCTCTCGCCCTTGTCTATTTATTTAAAACTTATTTCTTCTTTCTTTCAGAAAAGCTTGCCCTGGGGATCGAACCTGCAACCATTAGGTTCAAAGGCAAGACACTTTACCACTAGGCTATATCTGCTGCCTAGCTAGATAGCTTTAAAAAAATAAAAATAAATATATGACCTCTAGATGTGGAGAACTTTGATAGTGTATCCATACACATTACAGCTGCAACAGCACATTGTATATGGATGTAGCAGAGCTTGGTGTGTTGGAGCAGTTGTAATGTGTATAGATACACTATCAAAGTTCTCCTCATCTAGAGGTCTTATTTTTTTTTTTTTAAGCTACCTGGCTATGCAGTGCATATGGCCTTGTGGATAATTGTCTTGCCTTTCATCCTAATGGTCACAGGTTTGATTCCCCTTATAAACTTTTTCTGAAAGACAGGATAAATGAGGCTTGCCTAACATGGAGGTAAGTATATGTGTGTTTTTTTTTATTTTTTTTATTTTTTAAATACTGGACTTTTACTTTACTGCCACAGGGGAGGAGGGGGCTATTGGCACTATGATATTGGCAAATGGGGGGAGAGATAGGCACTTCATATTGGCACACACATTAGGGGGCAGGGGGAGAGGATGGCACTATGATATTGGGATGGGGGAAGACAGAGACACTTGATATTGGCACATTATAGGGGGCACTATGGGGAGAGGAGCACTATGGGGGCATCTGGTGCTATATGGCTGGCTACTGGCACATTATAGGGTGGGTTTATATGGCTGACTACTGCCACATTATAGGGGGTTATATGGCTGACTACTGGCACATTATAGGAGGGTTATATGGCTGACTACTGGCACATTATAGGGTGGGTTTATATGGCTGGCTACTGGCACATTATAGGGGGCTGGGGGCTATATGGCTGACTACTGGCACATTATAGGGGGCTATATGGCTGACTACTGGCACATTATAGGGGGGTTATATGGCTGACTACTGGCACATTATAGGAGGGGTTATATGGCTGACTACTGCCACATTATAGGGGGTTATATGGCTGACTACTGGCACATTATAGGAGGGGTTATATGGCTGACTACTGGCACATTATAGGGGGTTATATGGCTGGCTACTGGCACATTATAGGGAGCTGGGGGCTATATGGCTGACTACTAGCACATTATAGGGGGCTATATGGATGGCACATTATAGGGGGTTATATGGCTGACTACTGGCACATTATAGGAGGGTTATATGGCTGACTACTGGCACATTATAGGGTGGGTTTATATGGCTGACTACTGGCACATTATAGGGGGTTATATGGCTGACTACTGGCACATTATAGGGGGTTATATGGCTGACTACTGGCACATTATAGGGGGTTATATGGCTGACTACTGGCACATTATAGGGGGTTATATGGCTGACTACTGGCACATTATAGGGGGTTATATGGCTGACTACTGGCACATTATAGTGGGGTTATATGGCTGGCTACTGGCACATTATAGGGGGTTATATGGCTGACTACTGGCACATTATAGGGGGTTATATGGCTGACTACTGGCACATTATAGGGGGTTATATGGCTGACTACTGGCACATTATAGGGAGGTTATATGGCTGACTACTGGCACATTATAGGGGGGGTTATATGGCTGACTACTGGCACATTATAGGGGGGTTATATGGCTGACTACTGGCACATTATAGGGGGGTTATATGGCTGACTACTGGCACATTATAGTGGGGTTATATGGCTGGCTACTGGCACATTATAGGGGGGCTGGGGGGGCTATATGGCTGACTACTGGCACATTATAGGGGGGCTATATGGCTGGCACATTATAGAGGGGGAGCGAAACGCGCGGGTAGGGGGGGGCCCAATACAAAAATTTGCTGTGGGGCCCAGTCATTTCTAGCTACGCCCCTGCCTCCAGCATGTAACCATGCTTGCAATGCGAGGTGGGAGGTGCCTGTGATATGTCGAACTAACCCCTCAATTTTATCAGTGTGAGGGTTTAGTATTGCCGCAGAGTGCACCAGCTTTTGCTATGGTTATGTTTTTGATTGTTCTCCACATCCACCTTATCGCTATCGTACGTAGGATGGTTATTGTGGTACTTGTAGTCCGTTGCTGGCATCTTCCATTGTATGCATTTTTTGCTGTTGATTGCCCCTAGCAACGGACTACAAGTGCAGGATGTGCTCCCCTAGATACATGCACAACTGCATATGGGTTGAGCATATCCTGCTTGTTAAACACCACACCACGTTTTCTAATGGATTGTACAGCAGGCCAGAGAGCAACAAACGTAGCAGAGAGGAGTTTGCCAGCCACAGTAAATGCCAAAGCCTGCTGGAACCAAGACAAAGCCTGTAAAACTGTTTGGAAGAACCTTTATTGAAAGTAAAGCTGTTATCAACTTCAACACAAGGTCTGGACTCAATACATTTCATCACCCTCTTCATCAACAACCCCCTTTTCATTGCTGCGGAGCCAACTCCTAGTGTCCAGCGAATCCAAGTAGGAACACCGTGACACGTACACAACATCTTAAGGGGCATTATAGGCTACCCTACACCACTCTGGCATTCCTACACCTGGGTACCATCTACAATCACTAAAAGGGGCCCTGTGCCCTTGTTGGTTCACTGCAACTGGCATCACGACAAACAAGTACTTTTTTTCCTCTTAAAGGGCTCTGGGGGGGGGGGTGCACTCTCAGGTTACCAAATTAATTGGAATAAATCTGAGGTTCTGCTTCTTAAGGGTCATACAAAACCTAGATTGTCTTCCCTTTTCCCACACAGATGGCAAACATCCTATTTATCTTATCTATACGCCTTATCCTTGGAACACACACAGGCATCTCGGAGACACTTGCGGCTTTCCTTTGTAGGGCAAGCACACCTACTCCAAATGGTGGAATTTCAACGTCTGTTATATCTTATTCACTCTCTTTCAATTTACCTGCGCCCAAAGATGAAAGGAGGATTAATTATTTGTATAGGATGTTTATATGGAAATTTGGGTGGGCTGCAGGATCTCATATACATTCTGAGGCAACCTTGCCTTAATGGAGGCTTAAACTTCACTAATATTAGGGTATATAATATGGCTGCCCTACTACGTATAGCGATGGACTGGCGTTCTAACATCTCTCTGTTCACATTTTTCTCCTAGGACTAACGATATGTGCCTAATATAGCCCTTCCTAATTTTCTACATCTTCCCTACTACAGGCTCTTGGAGTCCCATAGAAGCATGTGCTCTTGATGACTACTTGGCTAGCATGGCAAACAATGTGACTGTTTCGCCTTAACTATTTCCTGTTTCGTTGGTTGCTCATGAAGCCTTCTATAACTGGTGACGTGGGGACATCCTTTGTTTGAAACAACTTGTGGATATAGACTCTCTCTTAGATCTCCAGACTTAATCTCAGGCTCAAATTACATTTTTCCCTTATCTCCAAGCTCATAGCTACATACTGTATCTATATTGTTTCCTGCATTCTCAAAAATGGAATAGAATATAGCATAACACAAAGCACTCACTCACCTTCCCTCTTTGAAGGGACCTTCTTCTCAACATTACAAATTCCTCCATGTCCCATTGGACTATGCCACTGCTCATACTGCCTTTAATAATGGATAACCGACATACCTGCCCTAATAATCTCTACTCTACTACTCACTATTGAACACAGACTTAAATTTTTTCCCTCTAGTCGATCTATAGAAATAGTTCTCCAGGTGGACCATAGGGCGTACATTACTCCAGTGTGAGATCACAGAATGGCTATATTTTCCACCAACAGTTGTTTCCGTTTTCATGCCTACGCAGCTCATATTTATCACTGCCTCTGGGACTACCGCATTATCCAACAATTTTGGCACAGAATGTCATCTTTTGCAACCACACATCTCATCTCATCTTCCACTGAACCCAATTCGGGTCATATTTGGATATATAGACCAGATTAATTTCCCATGTGCACCAGGTAGTAGAAAACTCCTTCTCATGATAGGTGCATCAGGGATTAAATCTTACACACCTGGATACACCCAGATTTGCCTCCATTCAGGCTGTTTTAGAGAAGCTATCCCTTATGAGGATGGATTGGGTGAAAGCAACCTCCAAAAAAAAAAAAAATACAAAGAGAATTGTTTTAGAATTTGGGAAAGCTTTATTGCAATTCTCCCTCTCCGTGTAAATCAGACAAAAAAGAATGCTTTCAACATACGTGTCCCTGGTTCCAAAAATGTATTCTATTAGAAGATCCTCCCATTCCTTGATGGTAGCCACTCTTTTGGGATCTTCTGATCCTACATTACACATAAACAGAAGACATAGCTAGCTGAAGTAAATACATAGTGGTTTCTATTTTTTTTCCTGTTCTCTTTTTCTCTTCTCTTTTCTATATTCTAATTTTTCATCTCTTTTTTACCCGTCCATCTATGGTTTTCCCTGGATTTTTTAATTCCTTGAGTGATCAAACTGTCCTTCTTTGATAAGGTAATACCAAAAAACGCAAATGTATGCAATGTTATTACGACTTTTGCTTAAAGGCTATGTACACCTTTGAAGGAAATTTTTGTTTATGATTGCATTCTACTAATTTTTAACTAAAAATCATATTTTCAACTGGCCTTTATAAAAAATATTGAGCTATTCTGTCACAAAGGGCTAACTGTTTTTCTAACTGTATGACCAGTATTTTTACTTTCACTTTGTGCCACTACTGAGAGGTCCTAAACACTTATTTAAGCCACATTCTTATCAGTAATATATGGATTGAGATTTAATGAGTGTTTATAATGTCAAAGAGACCAGATCTCAAATTACAGAAAAGGCAAAAAATACACAGGCAACTAGTAGAGCATGTCAGCTCTGTACAGAAAAAAGGATTCCATATTGTTAATAAAGACTTATTGAAAAAAAATATTTTTAACTTAAAATAAGTATAATTCAATAACAAAAAAAATGCCCCCAAAGGTGTACATAGCCTTTAATGTAATTATCTATGTGTACTCTTACCAGAATCATTATACCTTGCTTCTGCATTTATTTGTCCAGGTCTTTGTTGTTCATTGTTATATCTTCTTCTATCTTCTTTAAAAAATGTAATAAAAACATTAAAACACAACAATTTTCCTCTGTAGGCTTCAGTTTCACCTGCATCTGCAGGCAGTTGCTTCTGCTTCTCAGTGAATTTATCAAAGAGCTGCTCTGATAGCTTGATCTGTAGCCCTTTACTTTCCAAACAGCTAAAAACACACATTTAAGCTGAATTCTTATCAAATTGATACACATATAGTTTAAACCATGCGTAACCATGCGTAAACTCTTCATTAATCAATAGTACAGTGTGTCTTCATGAGGAATAACACTAGTTCTGGCCAATATATGACTTGCATCTGGCATCTTTAGTAGTTCTCTCAGACATTGTGGGTGGAGACTGTCATGCACTGTACACAGAAAGTAGATGAGAAGCTGATTTGTAACCTTTGCTTAAAGGGCTTCTGTCACCCCCACTGACGAATTTTCACTAGCTGACATTAGCTACTTGCTAATGTCAGCTGAGTTCAAACATATGTTTAATATCTTTTTTTCTGTTTTCAATCTTCTTAAAAACTTACTTTTGTCATATGTAAATTAGCTTCGCTACCAGCAAGTTGGGCGGGTACTTGCTGGTAGCCGCCGCATCTTCATGGCCTTGAGCGCCCTCTTCTTTTGATAGACAGGGCCAGCGCTCTCCTCCTCTCGCTGGCCCTGTCTGCAGCTGCAATCCCGCGCCTGCGCCGTCTCGGTCTTTAGTCGGCGCAGGCGCTCTGAGTGAAGGACGCTCGCTTAGGCGCTCCGTCCTCAGTGCGCCTGCGCCGATGGCGTCAGCGCTACACCCGGAAGAAAAGACGCCGGCATCGCCTGCTCTTTACCAGGGATGCCGGCGTCTTCTCTTCCGGGTGTAGCGCTGGCGTCATCGGCGCAGGCGCACTGAGGACGGAGCGCCTAGCGGCGTCCTTCACTCAGAGCGCCTGCGCCGACTAAAGACCGAGACGGCGCAGGCGCGGGATTGCAGCTGCAGACAGGGCCAGCGAGAGGAGGAGAGCGCTGGCCCTGTCTATCAAAAAGAAGAGGGGCGTTCCAAGGCCATGAAGATGCGGCTACCAGCAAGTACCCGCCCAACTTGCTGGTAGCGAAGCTAATTTACATATGACAAAAGTAAGTTTTTAAGAAGATTGAAAACAGAAAAAAAGATATTAAACATATGTTTGAACTCAGCTGACATTAGCAAGTAGCTAATGTCAGCTAGTGAAAATTCGTCAGTGGGGGTGACAGAAGCCCTTTAATAATTTAGAAGCAGTCCCAGGATCATGGAGGACATTACAGATAAGTACTGAGCTGTATGGTTGTGAATTTAGCACTTGTGCTGAAATATAAATCTCCTATGTAGCTGTGCAGTGTTTTTAGGGTCTCTCTTTGATTCCGTCCCACTCATGCTGCTACTCACTCCTCCCCCTCCCCTCTCCATAGACTTCTATTGGTTGTGTCTTAAGGCAGAATTCAAAGCATTTTTCAAAGTGAAAAGTAATTAGCAAAGAGGAGAGGGAGAAAGGTAAACTGCTGACAACTAAATATTGCTCACTGTTAAAAACATATAACAAAGTTTCTTTTTGTCACTGTACCATTGATTTATGTTAAGTTGTGTGAAAGTACAGTGACTCTTTAAATGAGTGCTTACGAGCTGTTAGGAAACTAGAGATAATGGCTACAGATTGAACCTGCTTTGATGGATTTACTGAGAAAGATAAGAAAGAGTCTTCAAACGCAGTGAAACATAAAGCTGTAGAGGTAAAACTTTTTAAAGAGGACCTTTCATCACTACCACAAGATATAAACCAAGTATTCTCACATGTAGAGCGGCGCCCAGGGATCTCTCTGCACTTACTATTATCCCTGGGCGCCGCTCCGTGCTCCCGGTATAGGCTCCGGTATCTGTGCTCACTAAGTTATAGTGGGCGGAGCCTGCCCTTCATCTCCTTCTCCCAGGCTGCAGCGCTGCGACTGGCTCTTTGCGCTGCGACTGGCCAGCGCTACAGCCGGGAGAAGGAGATGAAGGGCAGGCTCCGCCTACTATAACCAATTCCACCAAGTCCCCGCCTACTATAACTTGGTGAGCGTCGATACCGGAGCCTATACCGGGAGAATGGAGCGGCGCCCAGGGATAATAGTAAGTGCAGGGAGATCCCTGGGCGCCGCTCTCCATGTGAGCATCCTTAGTTGATATCTTTAGAAGTCATGAAAGGTCCTCTTTAAATGCAATGACATAACTTTTTTTTTTATGTCCAAACGTGTCCAAAGCTTTTAAAGGATATTATCATCTCATAAGAAACGGTCAAATTATAATATACTGTATGTAACTGGGCCCTTTTTTTTTACTCTATTTTCAATACAGTAATAAAACTCTGCACCAGATCTGACTCCCACAAATATATAATGGGCTTGTCATGTCAACATCAACGTGCAGGAATTCTGGGAATATCTTGCTTCCCTCAGGCAGGTCCTGGAAAATCTCCAAGTGTCAAAATATCCACATAGCAACATAAACTGAGAAGGACAAATGACAATGATAATCCATTACTTTGCCGTTTCCTGTGTTGTGTCATACAATGTAATCAAATTAAGAATTGCCTCGAAACTTGTCACATCCTGGCTGCAGAGTGGTTAATACAATTTTTATATTATTTTGGATTTAACTCTGAATGTTTTCATAGCTGCAGTAAACAGTGACTGAACCTCTGTATAAGTTATTACACTCTTTTAGTTTGAGTCAGATGGGATTTGTATAGAAGCTCAAAAAGATATGAAATAACAAAAAAAAAAAGTAAATATGCAATAATAAAAGATATACTGACCGGTGGACCCCTGTGTCCCAATGTGCATTTTACATTTAGCTTCTTCTAGGGATATCCAGATCTGTGATTCTCAGAATATTTATATAGCTAGGAACCAATTAAATTATACCAAAATATGTCATGTGGGTTTTACTTGTCATCTTATCGGGGGCCCCATGATTCACACATCACAGTTCTGGAATAAAACCAGAAGTCAGTCAAAGCCACACAATGCTTTACCAGTCATTGCAGTCATCCGGCGCATGTGCCGTACATGCGTTCCATAATGCAATGCAAGTTAGATGTCCCACATGACATCAAGTGGCAATCAAAACAGTTATGAGGGGCATGCTTTCCACAGTGGAACGCACAAGTGTCCTACATAATGTTCAGCATATAGCAAAATAATTACTGGAAGCGCACTCCATGCTTTTAACAGCAGATGCAAGTCCGGCGCCCTGGATGACATATCATATCCGCCATATTCCAGCGGGGACACGCACTCTAATGACCATATGTGTTCCACGCTAAAATACAGGGGACCAGGGGTTGATACTCAATAAGTGTAACATAGGTAAATTTATAATGTGTGTCCTAACAAGTAAAAATATAACAAACTCCAAATATAAACCACTCGGAAAATAAATATCAATGATACAAATTAGTGAAAACTATTATAATAACAAAAAGTAAAAAAAAAAAGTAAAGTAATTAATTTAAAAAAGTACAGTTGAGTGCAAAGTGCTTGTAATGGCGAACATGTGAAAAAAGAAAAAAAAGAAAAAAAAATTATAATAATACAGGGACAGTGGAGGAGCTAAATATATTAATGGACTTCTTGAATAGGAATTAATATAATATCATGTTTACATATAAAGCCAATAGAAAAGCTCACCTTCTCCCTGGCTGTAACTCTCTCCGCTGCGATTGGTTAGCTCTCACCCAGGGAGAAGGAGACGCCCCCTGACAAACACGACAGTCTCCTCCTCCCTGTACCGATGGTATGGATTTATATACCAGGCGGGAATCCAGAACTAGGGGCACAGCGAGGGAACGGAGAAAAATAATAGGCAATATCACATGCTATCAGTATGCCTCTACACTGCCGGGTATTTATATGGTAATGTCAGGACCGGTGACAGGTCCTCTTTAAATAAGTGTTTAAAAAGGGGAAAGCTTTTTAAAAATATAAAAATTCTAATCACCCCTTTTTCCATTTAAAAATAAATAAACCATAAAAATAAAGATTACATCCCTAAAGCCCATTGGAGATTTTTTTCCAACTTCCTGTTACATCGCATGCAATATTAAATAATGCCATTAGACAGTACAACTTGACCTACAAAAATGAGCTCCTCATACGTCTATGTGAATGGAAAAATAAAGTTATGGCTATCAAAATTAGGGTTATTCACTTTAGAAAAAAGATGTTGAGTGAATGTCTCTGTAAATTGTCAACTTTGTAAATTTTTAAAAGTTGTCGTTTGCAGAGGCATTTTTCACACAGTATCGTGCCTCTCAAAGTACACCCCCATTACTGTCTGTACGGCAGTATGTGTGCCCTTTTGCAGCCTGTGAAGACTAAGCTGTAATCTGTGGGATTTAAAGAGCATTTTACGCATTTAGTTCAGACTTCTTCTCACCCTTTAGGGGCCCCCTAAAATGCCAGGACAGTGCTCATGCATGTGACCCATTTTGAAAGAAGACACCCCAAGTCATCTTCAGAGTATGAGTTCATGTAAAAATTTTATTTTTGTCACAAGTTGATGAATATGGACTTTGTAAAAAACAAAAAAAAAAAAAAAAACAATTTCCGCTGACTTGTGACAAAAAAATAAAATTAATGGAATCTTATGCCCTCACGGAATACCTTGGGGTGTCTTCTTTCCAAAATAGGGTCTATGTGGGGTATTTATACTCACCTGGCATTTTAGGGGCCCCTAAAGTGTGAGAATCAAATGCATAAAAATGGCCTGTGAAATCCTAAAAGGTACTCATTGGTTCAGGGCACCCATCTTGGCTGCAAGAGTGTCACTCATGTGGTATCGCCGTACTCAGGAGAAGTAGGGCAATGTGTTTTAGGGTGTATTTTATATATACCCATGCTGCGTGTAGAGAAATATCGCTGTAAACGACAACTTTTTACATTTTTTATTCAAAGTTGTCAATATACAGAGATATTTCTCTCACCCAGCATGGGTATATGTAAATACACCCAAAACACATTGCCCACTTCCTGAGTACGCGATACATGTGTGACACTTTGCGGCCAAGATCGCAAAGAGAACCCAGAATTGTGGTACCTTTCAGGGCTGCATTTACCTATTTCTCACGCTTTGGGCCCCCTAAAATGCCAGGGCAACTCTTTACATGTTCAAAGAAAGCTGCAGCTATTCCACATGAGCATGGCTAGGTCATAGAATATTTTTGGCACAGAGATTAGTGAGTGATTTTGTGTTTCTCACAAAGTCTCTCCCTTATGGCTTTTTTGACAAAAGTTTAATTTTCATGAACTCATTAGTACCCTCAGCGAATACCTTGGTGTCTTCTTTCAAAATGGGGTCACATGTGGGGTATTGCTACTGCCCTGGCATTTTAGGGGCCCTAAAGCGTGAGAAAAATCGTAAAAATACCCTCCTAAAAAAATATTTCGTGATGCCATTAGACAGTACAACTTGACCCACAAAAAATAAGCCCTCATACGTCTATGTGAATGGAAAAATAAAGTTATGACTTCAGGAAGCAGGGAGTAAAACATGAAAACACAAAACCGAAAAATCTTAGTATGCCGCTACTACAAATGCAGCCAGACTCATCTGTAAACCAGCCACTAGGGATGAGTGAACCTGAACTGCTCTTTCACTGAAGTCTGAGTTCGGGTTCGATGTTCGGGTGATTTTATTTTTTTCTGTTATGTGGTGACGTCATCAGGCACATCGTAGGCCCTTTGGCAGGTCTTGTTCAGTGAAGATAGAAGAAGCTGCTGCAGCGTGATCAAGTGGATCAGGTGAGTTGTTTTTTTAACCCCTAAATGGCCATATTGTTTTGGATTCTGTTTTAAGAATGCTATTATTTTCCAAGATAACCATGTTCTAACGGAAAATAATAAAGTGAAGTTTGGGTCTCCTTTCACTTCAATGGGGTTTGGGTTCGGGGTCAAGTTCGGGTCCCAAACCCAAACTTTGACCTGAAGTTCAGCCGAACCCGGCGGTGAACCCGAACTTCCACAGGTTCGCTTATCTCTTCCAGCCACAACTAGAGAAAGCAGGACCAGCCTTTTTCCCAGGAACGTGGCTGGGAAGGCATCTGTCAGCAGATTTCTACCTATGACACTGGCTGACCTGTTATATGTGCGCTTGGCAGCTGAGGGCATCTGTGTTGGTCCCATGTTCATATGTGCCCGCATTGCTGAGAAAAATTATTGTTTAATATATGCAAATGAGCCTCTAGGAGCAACAGGGTGTTGCCTTTACACCTAGAGGGTCTGCTCTCTCCGCAACTGCCGCACCCTCTGCACTTTGATTGACAGGGCCAGGCATTATGATGTTTTCACTGCCTGGCCCTGTCAAACAAAGTGGAGACGACATGGCAGTTGCAGACAGAGCTGAGCCTCTAGGTGTAATGGTAACGCCCCCATTGCTCCTAGTTGCTCATTTGCATTTGATAAAACATCAATTTACTCAGCAATGCGGGAACATATAAACATAATAACGTTTTAAACAATAACTTTTAGTCCCCTTAGGCGGCTAGAACCTGGGATCTTTTGATTCCTTGTCCCATTCACCATAATAGATAGATTTCTATTATGGTAAATGACATTCTGACACGATGCTTGCTGAGCTGTGCCTCTTGCCTCCAGTAGGCCCCAGGTTGTCATGGTAACCAATCGGAGCCCCGTGATTTCACTGAAGGGGCTCTGATTGGAAAGCAGAGGGAGCCGCATCCCTCTGCTTAACCTCACAGATGCCACAATCGCTGTTGAACACAGCATCTGAGGGGTTAAATCACTGGTTTTAGTGTCCTCGCAGATCCTGGTCATTATGGCTTGGTGCCTGCTGTATTATACAGCCCACACCCGCTGTGTATGGATCGGGCTCACCACAGCAGTCTTCTCAATACATTCCTTCCGCCATGGTAATGTACTGGTAGCCATTTGCAAAGAGTCCCTTTAAAATGGTCTGATACAAGGAAAGAGTACAACAGGGCAGATTAGGTGCTCCTGTCCATAAGGGCTTATTCACACGGCCGTAGAATGAGTCCACATACGTTCTGCAATTTTGTGGAACAGGTGCGGACAAGGGTGGCCATTTGCTTCACCCTCAAAATCTGGACACTGTAGCCACACCCCCAAGCCCACAAGCCATGCCCCCAGTTGCCAGGGAAGGGGGAGGGAATAGACCTAAAAGATGGTGAAGTGAGCTGCACTGGGGCCAGGGATGCTTCTTTCCCCCTCAGTCAGCCAAAGAGAGCCATGTCCGCTGGCTCTAGGAACTGACTGGAGGTGAGAGTAGCCTCAGTCAGTTAATATGTTGCTGCAGCTCACGCTCAGATAGTACAATGCTGCTGTCTAAGCATGAACTGCTGAAAGGAAGGACATCCCTTCGTCTACCCAGGCCCTGTGCCGGACGGAAGAATGGAAGCATGAAAACCGGACTGTCCGGTCTAAAACCGGATGTCTGGCCACGCTACTACGGACCCATTCATTTCAATGGGACCGCAAAAGATGCGGACAGCACACCATGTGCTGTCCGCATCCATGGTTCTGTTCCACGGCCCCGCAAAAAAATAGAATATGTCCTATTCTTGTCCGCAGGTCCGGACAAGAATAGGCATTTTCTATTATAGTTGCGGTCGTGTGAATGCGCCCTTATACAGATAGCTTTGAGTTACTCAACAATTCCTGCAATGGTTTTGTGCTCGCAAGAGCCCTCATTCCATATCATGGCCCAGTCATTTACATGCATGGAGCCATATCATGTCCAGAAGAACCAAAAGAAACAGGTCTGCTGCTACCTGGGTGGCAAATGATGGCATGGGACCTCAGACAGAGAGACCAGTGCAAAGTGAGGAAACAAATAAGAACAGATGCCCATGTGGATGGGTAAGTTTACCTATTTGCCCCAAATTTCCAGATGTTGATCATTTCTTGAAATGCACTTATTGTGTCTGCCACTTCAAATGGGTAACATGGGGCATGTCCCAGTGATCAGCAGGGGACAGAGCAGTCAGACCACTGCTCATCAGACACATCCACTAAGGAAGAAAATGACCTATTGTTTAAATCTAGTGATGAGCAAGCATGTTTGGCCGAGTATAGGTTCGGCTCGAGCATCGCTATGCTCGGCGCTCGGCTTTACTCGGCCGAGCACCACGTGTATTCAGCGCATTGCTCGAGTCTCCTCCCCGCATGTTTGGCGCCTTCCAAGCAGCCAATGAAGGTCCAGGTAAGTAATACCCCTCAGTGTAAGGCCATAGCCATGTTAGCTGTAAGCCTTACACTGATTGGCTGGCCGGAACACGTGATACCATTTCATATAGGAGCTGAGGTCCGGCGCTCGGCTCCTTCAGCGTCAGGGAGAGCAGACAGTAGGCAGGGACATATAGCGTTTTGCTCTAAACTTACTGATTTCACTCCAAAAACCTTATTGAAAGACCTAACAGTCCTTTTAAGGACTAGAGTGTGTGTTTGACAGCAGTGCAGCAACTTTTTTTATTTATTTTTTTTTTTTTAAGAAGCGGTTTGCTTCAGCACTATCAGGGACAGGCGTCACCAGGAAGGGACAGATAGTGCAGGGCTTGAAAATCGCTTTAATAACTTCTAAACGACAGAAAGATTTCCGATTAGTGACATCTACAATACGCCATCATTAAGCAGTGTATTGGGCAGATATTATAAAAAGGGGCTTATTCACTACAGTGTTCCTTGGTACTGGGATATACACTGCACCATCATAAAGCAGTGTGTTGGGTAGACATTATAAAAAGGGGCTTATTCACTACAGTGTTTCTTGGTACTGAGATATACACTGCACCATCATAAAGCAGTGTGTTGGGCAGACATTATAAAATGGGGCTTATTCACTACAGTGTTCCTGCTACCGAGATATACACTGGACCATCAGAGAAATTATTTGTTCTGGGGAAATTAACCTAACTTGTGGCACATCTGTGTGTGCGTTCAATCCGCAACCGTTATATTAATTACTCCAGCAGAGAGTGATTTATATTTTGGCCATAGTTAACTAGTTTTGGGCTCATCTGTGTTTGCGTTTAGGCTGCAAACCATACAGTATTCCCACAGAGAATATATTTTATTTGGGACAAATTTGTGTCCAATATAGAACTACATCCAAATACAGTGTTTATTGTCAAAATTACATTATCTCTGGGCTAGTGTAGTGCCGAAAATCTGTATTTCTCTGCCTCCAATACATTACAGCAAGTCAATACAGTGTGTATTGTAAAAATTTCAATTATCTGTGGCCTACTGTAGTGCCAAAAATTTGTATTTCTCTGTCTCCAGTACATTACAGCAAGCCACTACAGTGTTTATTGTAAAAATTACATTATCTCTGGGCTAGTGTACTCCTGAAAATCTTTATTTTTCTGTATTCAGTACATTACAGCAAGCCAATACAGTGTGTACTGTAAAAATTTAATTATCTGTGGCCTACTGTAGTGCCGAAAATTTGTATTTCTCTGTCTCCAGTACATAACAGCAAGCCAATACAGTGTGTACTGTAAAAACTTCATAATCTGGGGCCTACTGTAGTGCCGAAAATTTGTATTTCTCTGTCTCCAGTACATAACAGCAAGCCAATACAATGTGTACTTTAAAAAAAAATATTATCTGTGGCCTACTGTAGTGCCGAAAATTTGTATTTCTCTGTCTCCAGTACATAACAGCAAGCCAATACAGTCTGTACTGTAAAAATTTAATTATCTGTGGCCTACTGTAGTGCCGAAAATTTGTATTTCTTTGTCTCCAGTACATTACAGCAAGCCAGTACAGTGTGTATTGTAAAAATGAATTATCTCTGGGCTAGTGTACTCCTGAAAACCTTTATTTTTCTGTATTCAGTACATTATAGCAAGCCAACACAGTGTGTACTATAAAATTACATTATCTCTGGGCTACTGTAGTGCCGAAAATCAGTATTTTTCTGTATCCAGTACTGTCCTGCATCAGAAAACTGTGTCTTTAGCGGACAATAAAACAATCGGGGCCACATCTACAGACAAAACCATTAATATGAAGAAGGCGAGCACAAAGGGAGGGGGAAGTGAGCGTGATGCTGACGGTGCAAGCAGAGGCCGTGGCCCTGGGCATGATGCTGATGGTGCAAGCAGAGGCCGTGGCCCTAAGCGTGATGCTGATGGTGCAAGCAGAGGCCGTGGCCCTAGGCGCAATGAAACTGTGCCTGCTGCCAGTGCACCAGAAAAAACTAAAAAATCCACCTTCATGTCCAAGTTAGCTGGGCGGCGCAGGACAACACTGTCCAAGTCGGACCAGTGCAAACAGGTGGTTGGTTGGATTGCAGAAGATAATGCTTCCAGGCGGCTAAGCACCACCCTCTCTTCCACGAAGTCCAGTATCTGTAGCCAAGAGTCTTGTCAACCGAATCCTTACTCTGATCCTCCTTCCTCCCACTATGTCGCGTCTGGCCAAACAAGTGATTCCACACTCGATACTCACATGACCTCTTTTTATCGCCAGTACTTGGTTTGGCTCTCTCGCCAAGCACGCTTGAAGAGGTACCTGAGATATTGTGCCCTGATTCCCAACCTCTTGAGCCTTCACAGTCTCAAGAAGATGACGGTGGTGAACAGCAATTCGTTCACGAGGTGGATGATGATGAGACACAATTGCCAATCACTGAGGTGGTGGTTAGGTCAAGTCAGGAGGATGAGCAGAGTGAGGAAGTGGAAGAGGAGGTGGTGGACGATGAGGTCACTGACCCAACATAGTTAGGTGAAAAGCCGAGCGAGGACAGCAGTACAGAGGGGGAGGGATCCGTAGCACCGCAACAGTCTGGAAGAGGCAGTGGGGTTGCAAAAGGGAGACGGCGGCCCACACCAAACAGGCCCGTAACCATTACACTGAGCACCCCCATGCGTAAATCTACCTTGCCAAGTAGTAGGTGTTCTGCAGTATGGCGCTTTTTTGAGAAAAGCGCAGACGACAAAAGAGTGGTAGTTTGTGCCATACCAAAATGAGCCGGGGCGTAAACACTAGCAACCTCACCACCACCAGCATGATCCGCCACATGGCATCCAAGCACCCTAATAAGTGGGCCGAATGCCTGGGTCCACACTCTGCTTCTGCAGGTCCCACCACTGCCTCTACTTCCCCTGTTTTACTCACTTCTGGCCAATCCCCTGTCGAAGGTTTAGGCCCAGATGCCCCTCACCCTGCACATAGACCTACGCATGAACCGTCAGTAACAACATCCACTTCCCTGTCCCAGCGCAGCGTCCAAATGTTGATAACACAGGCATTTGAACGCAAGCGCAAATACCAACCTACCCACCCACAGGCCATAGCACTAAATGCGCAACATTTAAAATTACTGGCCCTTGAAATGTTGCCATTTAGGCTTGTGGACACTGAGGCCTACCGCAGCCTGATGTTGGTGGCCGTCCCTCGGTACGCAGTCCCCAGTCGCCACTATTTTTCACGGTGTGCCGTGCTCGCCTTACACCAGCATGTGTCCCAGAACATTACCCGTGCCCTGACCAACGCACTTACTGGGAAGGTCCACCTCACCACGGACACATGGACAAGTGCTGGTGGCCAGGGACGCTACATTTCCCTGACCGCACACTGGGTGAATGTTGTGGAGGCCGGGAGTGAGTCGGATCCTGGGATGGCACAGGTGCTACCCACGACCAGGATTGCGGGCCATACGTCCATCAGGGTCTCCGCCAGCAGCTATGTTACTGGCTCCAACCCCCACTTCTCCTCCTACGCCGCCTCCTCCTCCACTTCCACCTCCAACAGCAGTCAGCCATCAGTCGCTAGCTGGAAGCAGTGTAGCACTGCTGTGGATAAGCTTCAACAGGCTGTGCTGAAGCTGATCTGTTTAGAGGACAAACAGCACACCGCCGCAGAGCTGTGGCAGGGTATAAGGGACCAGACCGAGCTGTGGCTCAACCTGGAAACAGGCATGGTTGTGTCTGGCCGTAACTTGGTGGCGGCTTTGGAGCTCGGCAACCTGACACACATTCCATGCCTAGCCCACATCTTAAACTTAGTGGTTCAGCGGTTTATTAAAACCTACCCTAATTTGCAGGACTTAACAATAGCAAAGACAGGTGCACTCTGCGATAATACTAAACCCTCACACTGATGTTAAAATTGAGAGGTTAGTTCTTGAGAAACCTTGGTGCGGTGCCCGAGCTTAAGACATGTCCTCCTAGTAGGATATGTTGAACTAACCTCTCAATTTTAACATCAGTGTGAGGGTTTAGTATTATCACAGAGTGCACCTGTCTTTGCTATTGTTACATTTTTGATTGTTCTCCACATCCACATAATCGTTACCTTATGTAGGATGGTTATTGTGGTACTTATAGTCTGTTGCTGGCATCTTCCATTGTATGCATTTTTTTGCTGTTGATTGCCATCAGCAACGGACTACAAGTGCAGGATATGCTCCTCTATATATATGCACAACTGCATATGGGTTTTAGCATATCCTGCCTGTTTAACACCACGTTTTCTAATGGTTTGTATAGTACCCATGGAACTTTAATTCCATCTGTTGAGCGTGGATAGGCAGAAGAGGAGGAGGAGGATGAGGGTATGGAGAGTCATCGTGAAGTTGACATCAACGTCTTGCCCGTTGGTACTCTGGCACACATGGCTGACTTCATGTTAGGCTGCCTTTCCCATGACCCTCGCGTTATACGCATTTTAGGTAACAGATTACTGGGTGTTCACCCTTCTCGACCCCCGCTACAAAGAAAACTTCTCATCTCTGATTCCTGTGGTGGAGAGGACGAGTAAAACTGTGCAATAATAGAAGATACTTGTTGACAGATTGCTCCAAAATTTTCCATCTGACAATGCGGCCGCCAGAGTCCGTACTTCCTTAGGCAACCGAGGAAGGGAGACAAGGGGAACACACAGTAGTTTCAACAGAGGCAGGGCAACACTTTCCAAGGCATGGGACACTTTCATGACACCCGCCAGCAACCTCACCCTGAATCACGGCCCAGTGCTACAAGGAGGGAAAAGTTTTGGAAGATGGTGAAGGAATACATTGCAGACCGTGTCAGGATCCTAAATGATCTCTCAGTGCATTACAACTACTGGGTGTCCAGACTAGACACGTGGCACGAACTTGCACTCGACACATTGGAGGTGCTGGCCTGCCCTGCTGCCAGCGTATTGTCTGAGCGTGTATTTAGTGCTGCTTGTGGCATTATAACAGATAAGCGTATCCGCTTGTCCACTAACAATGCTGACAGGTTGACTCAGATAAAAATGAACGAGGCCTGACTTCTCCACTCCACCAGAGGAAAGCTGAGCTAATGAGGAACAAAAACGCAATTTAAATATATGCTTTATAATGTACTCAATCCACAAGATTCAGATGCACCCTTTTCACCGGAAAAAAAGGGTATATGTTTGAATCTTGTTTTCTCATCCACCTCCTCCTCCGCCACCTATTCCATACAGAATATATATGCTCTCACTACAATGTTTTGTAGGGTTCGCTCAGCTTCAGGCCCTCACCTCCAATGCTTTATAAGGTCTGCTCACCTGTAGCCCATCACTGCAATGTTTTATGGGGTTCTCTAGGCTTCAGGTCCTCACCTCCAATGCTTTATACCGTCTGCTCACCTGTAGGCCATCATCCCTGCAATGTTTTATGGGGTTCACTAGGCTTCAGGCCCTCACCTCCAATGCTTTATACCGTCTGCTCACCTGTAGCCCATCACTGCAATGTTTTATGTGGTTCGCTAGGCTTCAGGCCCTCACCTCCAATGCTTTATACCGTCTGCTCACCTGTAGGCCATCACTGCAATGTTTTATGGGGTTCGCTAGGTTGCAGGCCCTCACCTCCAATGCTTTATAATGTCTGCTTACCTGTAGGCCATTAGTGCAATGTTTTATGGGGTTCGCTAGGCTTCAGGCCCTCACCTCCAATGCTTTATAAGGTCTGCTCACCTGTAGCCCATCACTGCAATGTTTTATGGGGTTTAACTAGGCTTCAGGCCCTCACCTCCAATGCTTTATACCATCTGCTCACCTGTAGCCCATCAATGCAATGTTTTATGGGGTTCTCTAGGCTTCAAGCCCTCACCTCCAATGCTTTATAAGGTCTGCTCACCTGTAGCCAATCACTGCAATGTTTTATGGGGTTCTCTAGGCTTCAGGCCCTCACCTCCAATGCTTTATACCGTCTGCTCACCTGTAGGCCATCACTGCAATGTTTTATGGGGTTTCGCGAGGCTTCAGGCCCTTACCTCGAATGCTTTATACCATCTGCTCATCTGTAGGCCATCACTGCAAAGTTTTATGGTATGGTGTTCACTAGGCTGCAGGCCCTTACCTCCAATGTTTTATACTGTCTGCTCACCTGTAGCCCATCACTGCAATGTTTTATGGGGTTCTCTAGGCTTCAGGCCCTCACCTCCAACGCTTTATACCGTCTGCTCACCTGTAGACCATCACTGCAATGTTTTGTGGGGTTCGCTAGGCTTCAGGCCCTTACCTCCAATGTTTTATACCATCTGCTCACCTGTACACCATCACTGCAATGTTTTGTGGGGTTCGCTAGGCTTCAGGCCCTCACCTCCAATGCTTTATACCGTCTGCTCACCTGTAGGCCATCACTGCAATGTCTTGTGGGGTTCGCTAGGCTTCAGGCCCTTACCTCCAATGTTTTATACCGTCTGCTAACCTGTAGCCCATCACTGCAATGTTTTATGGTGTTCGTTAGGCTTCAGGCCCTCACCTCCAATGCTTTATACCGTCTGCTCACTTGTAGGCCATCACTGCAATGTTTTATGGGGTTCACTTGGCTCCAGGCCCTCACCTACAATGCTTTATACCATCTGCTCACCTGTAGCCCATCACTGCAATGTTTTATGGGGTTCACTAGGCTTCAGGCCCTCACCTCCAATGCTTTATAAGGTCTGCTCACCTGTAGCCCATCACTGCAATGTTTTATGGGGTTCTCTAGGCTTCAGGCCCTCACCTCCAATGCTTTATACTGTCTGCTCACCAGTAGACCATCACTGCAATGTTTTATGGGGTTCACTAGGCTTCAGGCCCTCAACTCCAATCCTTTATACCGTCTGCTCACCTGTAGGCCATCACTGCAATGTTTTATGGAGTTCACTAGGCTTCAGGCCCTCACCTCCAACGCTTTATACCGTCTGCTCACCTGTAGGCCATCACTGCAATATTTTATGGGGTTCACTTGGCTTCAGGCCCTCACCTCCAATGCTTTATACCATCTGCTCACCTGTAGGCCATCACTGCAATGTTTTATGGGGTTCGCTCACCTTCAGGCCCTCACTACAATTTTTTTATTGGGTCTGCTCACCTTCAGGCCCTCAGCTATAATGTTTTAGAGGGTAACCAGCACGCCCTTGCTCCAAATGTTTTTGAGGGTCACCAGTAGGCCATCAATGATAATTTTTCAAGGGTGTGTATGATGCCTTCCTTTATGTGTAATAAAGGGTGTATTGGTGTGCCGGTTCCTTGTAATTTTTAGCAGCCCTTTCACTTAGTGCATAGGCTTTATGAGTGCAGCAGTGTACCTGAACAATTGTAGCACCATGTGAATGAGGCCCTCCTTTATGTGATATACAGGCTGTATTGGAGTGCTTCTTCCTTGCAATTTTTGGCAGCATTTGCACTGTATATACAATTGAATATACAGGAAAGAATGTTTCCTAACAATTTTACCTCTAAAAATGTCTTATTTTTGTTGAGGGGGCGGGATTTTGGCCGTGATTTTGTCGCTATGTAAAAGTGGCGGACAACCGAGCAGGGGGTGCCTGGTTTTCTCCCATTGACTTCCATTATACTCGGGTGCTCGGCCGAACGCACGAATATCGCTATGTGTTCGGACCGAGTACCCGAACACCCGAACACTTTGGTGCTCGCTCATCACTATTTAAATCACATTTTTATGTTTAATATATTTAAAGAAGCATTTTTATTATGTTAATTTATATTTTACATGTCAATATCATTATTTTAAAAACCCATGAAATCCTGCAGTTTTCATAGGCCAAACTGCTCAGTCAATGCAGATCATTTTACTGTAGTTACCTGCTTATCTGTTATTCCAATCCTTCCTGTAATGATATCACCTCTGTGTAAAGATAAGACAGGATCCACCATTCACAATAGGCAGGGGTGTAGCTAACGGCTGATGGGCCCTGGTGCAAGAGCTTGGGCCCCTCTTCCCTCAGTGCTTTGTGTGTTTTCTTATGCGGCACAAGGGTCTTTGGGCCCCCTCAGGCTCCTGGCCCGGTAGCGACTGCTACCTCTGCACCCCCTATAGCTACGCCCATGACAATAGGTGATTGTCACATCTTATCTTTTCCTTCCTTGTACAATGACCTCTGCACAGGTCACAGAGCATGCCTAGAAAACTCTCCCATAGAAGTCAATGATGTCCCCTCCAGACCATTGTATCTATGGACCATGGGGCTGCCGTAAAGCAATTTTCTTAATGCTTTGTAATTGCTGATAAGAACAGCTCAAGCAAGATGGCTGCCCCAATAATTATGTTCAGGAAATAGAATAGAAAAATATCTGTAATCAGAAAATAATAACACATTATTTAATTAGATAACTTTGAACTCTTTCAGCAGTAATTAACCATTTGCGATGTACCCTGGGGTACTGCAGGATAACCCTTTTATTAGGTATGAGGAAAGTATCTGACCAGAGGTTTTACCATGTGAGGAAATGAAAAACGTACAATTTTATTGATTTTTTTTATCAATTCTCCAAGGGAAAATCATTCCATTTCATGCATACTACTTGTCTATTTATTTTGACACTGCAGAATGTAAAAGAAACTGGATATAGAGTTGCATGTACAGATCAATACACTCCAGGCACTGTGCAAACAGGCCCTAAATGCTTTTACATTGTTACACAATAGTTCACGACAAGCCATCATGATATCTATATCATATCAGAAGTAACAAAACTAGTCCAAAAAGAGTGAATAGATTTTAAAAAATAACACTAAATTAACACTTTAGCTTTCCTGACTGCATTTTTTCTTTTTAATTATTCATTTTTACTTATAGTCATTTCTCAATAGATCCCATTATGAGACAAACACCCTCTCAAATCCCCACAAGAGCGCTCTTTAGCAATAATCGGCCAGGTTAAAGGCTATCTACACCATGGGGCATTTTTTTTATTATTATTGCATTGTACTCATTTTGAGGAAAAAATATGGAGTCCTTTTTTCTGTAGAGAGCTGACATGCTCTAATAGCACCCTTCGGATTTTCTTTTTTTTTGTCAGACCAGGAGCTGACGGGCTCCATAACTCTGTTCTCTGACCTTATAAACACTCATTATAGCTCAGTTCTTCTCTTACTGATAAGAATATGGCTTAATAAGTGTTTACGACCTCTTACTAGTTTAGAGATAAGGGCTATTAGATGACGGCCACAAAGTGAAAATACGCTCCCGTAATGCCCAACGGCTCCTGGTATCGCCCATACGGCTCAGGTAGGTTGAGTGGTAGGGCCTCGGGCTACTTGAGGGACCTTGCCGTGGTGTCCGAGCTTAAGACATGTCCTCCTAGTAGGATATGTCGAACTAACCCCTCAATTTTATCAGTGTGAGGGTTTAGTACTGCCGCAGAGTGCACCTGCTTTTGCTATTGTTATGTTTTTGATTGTTCTCCACATCCACATTATCGCTATCGTATGTAGGATGGTTATCATGGTACTTGTAGTCCGTTGCTGGCATCTTCCATTGTATGCATTTTTTGCTGTTGATTGCCCCTAGCAACGGACTACAAGTGCAGGATATGCTCCCTTAGATACATGCACAACTGCATATGGGTTGAGCATATCCTGCTTGTTAAACACCACACCACGTTTTCTAATGGATTGTACAAAGTGAAAATACCAGTCACACAGATAGAAACAGGTAACTCTTTGTGACAGAACGGCTCAGTGTATTTAATAAAGGCCAATTGAAAAAATTATTTTAGCCAAAGATGAGTAACATGCAATGTTTAAAAAATAGCCTCCGAAGGTGTACATAGCCTTTAAAGGGGTTGTATCATCTTGCCTTTACTAAGGCGAGATGAGACACTGCTCTAACCACCTCCAGGCCGGAAAAACAGCAGAACGCTCTAGCTCTCTGCTGTTTCAGTAGCTCTCATTGCCATTCATGAGAGCTACTGAAACAGCGTAGCACAACAAGCTCTGCTGTCTCCTACCTCAGAAACAGTATAGCTTGTTTTGCTACGCTGTTTCCGTAGCTCTCATTCGCCTCAATGAGAGCTACTGAAACAACAGAGCTCCTGAGTGCTCTGCGGTTTCCCGGCCGGGAGGTGGTCGGAACTGTGTCTCATCAAGCCTTAGTAACGGCGAGATGAGACAACCCCTTCAAAAGTACTGCAGATTACCCAATGAACGAGCGTTAATAGATTGTTTGTGCAGTCACCTACATTATCTTTTGCCGATACCGGATTGTACTGTCTAATCACAATCTGCTGCCCACAAACAATGACTCTGCATGGGGATGAGCGATGGCATTAGCGATCACTCCTCCCCATACTGTGGAGTGGATCACTGAATGTAAATGCAGGTGTCACCTCCACACACACGAGCAGACAGTTGTCGGGAATGAACTCTTCTTTCCGGACAATCGCTTGCTCCATTGTGCGGTGTAAAGGGGTATTAAAATTGTATGTATAATAGGTGGTCCTATCCAATCCGGGGGCAGCCTCCTATAATGAGAAGTTCCTATTACATGATTTCCATCCTGTTTGATATAGTGGCCTTGACAAAAATTGTATCCCTAGCCAAGATTCGTATTGAAGATATTTACTTTACGCCACACTTACAAAGTATACAGTGCAAAGTTTGATTTCCTGTATACCCAGGGGAGTACATAGATTTCATGAGGTCCTACAAACATATTTAGTATGGGCCCCCCTTCCCCACCCAGTTTCCCAGTACGCGAGCGTCAAACACAACTAGGCCATGTGGAATGCAAAGCAAGACTTCTCAGATTTTTGATAAATTTACGATTATTTTATAAAGTGGATGAAATTTTGAATTTAAGAATTTGTAATAAGAAAAGTGATCTTCCGTGTCACCCACATTATCTTACTTTTTTCGGGAAAAGTGGAACAGGTGCTTCATAAATAACTCATTCTGAACACAAAATTTCTTAAATATATATCAGAATATAAAACTGTCTGCAAGCAGCCACCTCTAGGGGGAGCGCAGTGCATAGATATTTATACAGTTCTCATTGATATTAGTGGAACAGACAAATAGTTTCTTTGCACTGGGCTCTCCCTAGTGGTAGCCAGGCTTGGACTGGCGCACAGGGGAACAGGTAAATCCTCCGGTAGGCCCCTGAGCAAAGTGGGCCCCTAATCTCCCATCCCATGCACAAGTGGCATAGGGCACAGTAGACTGGCTGCATTGCATATAGATTGGTGGCATCTCAACTATCCTATGGTCATATAAAAAAAAAACGGGATCGTTTATTTAACAAACTACCCAGTTTATTTTTTTTATTAGATTTTTCAAGTGGCTGAGAAGACTTCTAGGTATGGAGGCAGACCATACTCTATCCCCATTGACCTGCCTTCTCAATGTCACTGCAGGGACCCCATAATAAATCCGCTTGTAGCATCTTGCTGCTTTGTGAGCAGGTAATATTTGCATGTAGCTTTACAGTAGGCCCACAGAATGAATTTTACTGGTGGGACATAGGCACCTCAGTTTAAAGCTCCTTGCACACGACAGTATTTTGCGGACCGTATACTGGCAGTTTTTTCAGTTCAGTATACTGACAGTATACTGAACCATTCACTTCAATGGGTCTGCAAAAAATACTGAAGTGTCTCCGTATGCCTTCCGTTTCCGTTTTTCCGTTTTTTCTGTTCCGTTTAAATATAGACCATGTCCTATTCTTGTCCGCGTATAACGTTCAGTGGCTCTATTCAAGTCAATGGGTCCGCAAAAAAAACGGAAAGCCCACGGAATAGCATCCGTATGTCTTCCGTATCCGTTCCATTTTTGCTGAACAATCTATTGACCAGCCCAATTTTCATTATGGAATTAATGTATACTGTATATGCCAAACGGAAAAACGGAACAACGGAACCGAAACGGAAACAAAACGGAAGCAAAAAACGGAAAAACTGATCCGTTATAAACGGACAGCAAAACACTGAAAAAAAAATACGTTCGTGTGCAAGAGGCCTAAACTGGTGGTGGCTGCCAGAAATTGCAGTGACTCTATGGTGGGAGAAGGAGAATTTGTTTCTGCACGTCCACCTGAGCATGTCCACCTCTGCAATGCCAGCTTAATGCTGTATCCAAAATACAGCCCACCACCCATCTAGCACTCCTGGGAATCTGCTCTACTCTCAGGTTTAAAAGGGCATTCTCTGGGGCAGTGGACAAGCTGAACCTCCTACTTTTGAAATCAACATGAACCTGTCTTCCCAGAATCATTTGACTTTCTCACACTTCCATGGCAAGTGGAACAGGTTCCCCTGGTGCATGCATCTTTTCCAACATAATGATGTATTCAGTGGCTTAGATTTACATGTCTGAAGCAGAGACAGATGCAGACGCATATGAATTATTTTTAGATCAACAACATGATGGAGACAGCGTGTATACTTACAGGTCTAGGCTATAGCCAATGCTATTCTTTATACATTTTTGCCTTAGATCTTTTTCCTATGCTAGCATATAGTTCCATTTTCTTGTGGCATTACCAACAGTTCCTCAAATTCTCAGAGCCATCCTGTATGATGTTGGATGGATGTCACATACCTAGAACTTTTCAATTGGGACCTATATGATGTTCGTTATTTGGTTAATAATATCATAGTTTAAAGTGACCCACCTTACCTTGTTATGGCAAGAAAATCGTCCATGAGGCTATTTCCCATACAGTAAATCCAGCCCTGGATAGATGCCATTGTTTAACCTTTCTACATTCATTAAATGTCTGTAAGATTCCAGGACTTCCAATGGTTTATTTTTGCATTTTGCATTCCCACTTTGTTTTCTGCTCGGTCGCAGTCATCCTGGAATTTACATAATCTGAAATGACATCCAGGGCACTGGGAAGAAAGAAAACAAATGCGCCCTTTCCAGCAGCCTGCGGCCCGCTGAACTCTCATCCAGGGCGTCTTTCTTCAGGTTGCAAGAATCAGTAGATTTAGAAAAAAATGCCTTCCATTGTCTCCAGCCTTCAATAACAGTGTGAACAGTAACTATTGATAGTAACGCACGGCAAAGCCATAAAGCTATAAATCAGCAAATGTTCAACAATCAGGTATCTGTGACAAAGGGCAGCGTTCATGCACACATATGAATGGTCTTCATGCAGGCATGGGATAATATTGCTTATCTTTCAAAACTGATTTTTTTTTTGTGGATACATTCTTTCTATCTTTGTAATCTGTTTATATTTTCTGAGAGTATATTTTTTATCCTGTTTTCTGTACATGATTATGGGGGCTGATATCTTGTGTGAGCCGTCATTAACGGGTTTTACAGATATGCTTTAAAGCAGCCACCATGGGCCATAGAGTTAATAAACTGGATAATGGACTTCTGTAGGAGAATTTTGTAGACGTGACCTTTGACCTGTACATAAATCATTGTGCAGGAAGGGACAGTAGATAAGCTGCGACATCACCTCTTGTGAATGGTGAATCCTGTTTTATGTACAGTGAATGTCGTATCTTTAAAGATAATGCTCACTCCGAGGGGCAGCCAGTGCCATTGCCGCCAGGTGCCTGCGTTTTCACATAGCAGATACCTGTGGCTAATGTCTGTGATTGGCACTGACATTTAACCGCTCAGATGCCATGGTCAATTGTGACCACTTCATCTGAGGCAGCTGGGAGTACTACGCTCCCTGGGCCAGAACGGCTTCTCTGCACTGAGATCTGGGAAGCTGCTCTGTAGTTCTTATGGAGGCCTTCAGGTGGTAGGGCTCTATATGAAAAAAGTGAATCTGCCATACACTGTAACTCTAATTCATTGTAGTTTAAAGGAGAAGTGATCTGAAGATCATATATTCAAACTCACTAGAGGGGACTAAAAAAAGTGAAAAAAGAAGTAAAGTAAAAAAAAAAAGTTTTATACCTAACCACACAAGGACCGAAAGAAAATGCGGCCATCAGAGTCATGCCCAAGGCTGCCCGTAGACATTAGCTATTTGTCAGTAGATACTACCAAGACTCTTTGAAAATCTGAAGTCCACAGCTTTTGAACTCAAGGGGCTTAAAGAGGACCTTTCATGACTTCTAAATATATAAACCAAGTATGCTCACATGTAGAGCGGCGCCCAGGGATCTCCCTGCACTTACTATTATCCCTGGGCGCCGCTCCGTTCTCCCGGTATAGGCTCCGGTATCTGTGCTCACTAAGTTATAGTAGGCGGGGACTTGGTGGAATTGGTTATAGTAGGCGGAGCCTGCTCTTCATCTCCTTCTCCCCGGCTGTAGCGCTGGCCAGTCGCAGTGCAGAGCTCATAGCCTGTGAGTTTTTTTTGGGAGAAGGAGATGAAGAGCAGGCTCCGCCCACTATAACTTAGTGAGCACAGATACCGGAGCCTATACCGGGAGAACGGAGCGGCACCCAGGGATAATAGTAAGTGCAGAGAGATCCCTGGGCGCCGCTCTACATGTGAGAATACTTGGTTTATATATTTAGAACTGTTCAGTCAATGTCTATATATCTATCTTAAATGGGTACTCCAATTTTAAGCACATTTTTAATCCTTCATATTGATTTACCCGGTCAGCCATTGTGCATGGAACTGCAACATGGCTCCAGTCACTTTACCATCCACCTGATGTTCAGGGACGATGCTGAAGACATCTCAGTGCATTCATTCATGGAAGTGACAAGGTTCTCATTGATCAAATCCCCCATCCCCACACACTCCAATTACAATATGATAGCAGATGAATTACATTACAAGAGTAGAAAGAGGTTTCTTTAAAAAAAGGTCAGAAAAACGCATATTGTGATAGCAACCTTATAGTCCCTTTACATGAATAGATCATGATTATCAAGAATGAACGTTTGTATAATCACAAGATCCTGATAATTGCCCCGTGTAAATGTGCCATCAATATTTTTGTTTTTGGCAGCCTGTGTGAACAGGGATCTGCTGCCCAGAAACAATGAATCTGTATGGGGATGAGTGATCGAAGCAGCAATCAATCATCCCCATACAGAGGAGATGATTGCTGCATGTAAATGATCAGGCAATTATAAGATTCAGTTCATTCCCAATAATTGCCTGTGAATTGGCCCATTGTAAAAGGGCCTTTACTCAGGTTTATTTTCAGTCATAATACACTTACAGCTCCGATGCCTTATCTGTCCATTTATTTTGGCAACCTTATATATGACACGTCTTGTTGAATGGAAAGGCTTTTAAAGTGTTTCATTAACAAGTTAAGAAAGACAAAAGCTTCCTCCATAAATGGCCCCAAGCATCCGTTTTCCATAAATCTCTAATTCAATTTTCAGACTAAAATTACTTCACAAAAGAACTGAATGATGCTACATTCACACAGTCAGGATGCACATAAAACGATTATGACTATGGCTTTGAATTGTGAAGCTGAGTGTTGTCTCCCAATTATTTTGGTTTGTATATGACGATTTTGCATGTGCAGTCTGCCACCTTTAAAATACATGCGGTCTCCCCCCATTAAAAGCCATAAAAACTAACATTGCCATGGCTTCCCCCTCATTTTCCAGCATGTAGCGTCATCCACACTACATTTTGCAGGCTACACTACTGACTTTACGGCCGCCCTAGAATGTGGATCATCAATAACAGCACCGCATGGCTCCTCATATCTCTCCCATTAACTCCCCTCCTCCACGATCTCCTTGAATAAAAGTTGTGAAGTCCGATAAGGGCAGGTTACATACACATGGTGGAGCAGGTAACAGGTTGGTGAGTACGTACTGTAGGTATGGAGCCATGCTTAAAGTGTACCTGAGTTTTCCAAAAATGTTTGCATAATGGCTATGCTTCTATGTATAACCATAACTGTGAACGGTCTTTTTGGGGCTTGTCTAATGTCTCTTTCAGCCATATTATTCCCTGTTATTGCTGCACAGCCAGATGCATTTCACTCAGAAGCAGGGGGCAAATCCCTTCTGTGAAATCTGTCAGCACTGTACTGCTGTGACATCCATTCCCTTACTTCTTACTATGTTTGTTTTCAGCTTCAGAGCTCACAGAACAGGTGAGAAAGGGGGTAACATCACAGACACACAGGAGTGTAGTAGCAGTAATTTTATCAGGCTCAGGATCTCAGCTAGCTCTGACACGCCACCTTTTTCTGTGAGCTGTCTCCTGGGTCTCTGTCACTAGGGACAGATCTTGTCTGACAACTGACAGTGGACTGCATATTGGGTGGAAGTGAGACGCCTAGTGGCCACGACTTTACAACTTTTTTTTTTTCAGGTGGATTCAGGCAGATTTTTTAAATGAAACTATTTAGAAATTTGCTAGTTACACCATTCTCTATTAAATGAAATTAAATTGTGGGAACGTACTGTGACTGTTTAAGTTTAAAGGGGCTGGATACTATGTGGATTGTTTTTCAAATAGCATATAAGCAACATCCTTATTAGATGTCCTTATTAGACATTCAGCACTCTTTTCTTAGAGGGGTTAACTAGGAAAAGATATTTATGACTTATCCTCAGGATAGGTCATCAGTATCAGATCTGTGGGGGTGCGACATCCAGAACCCCGCTGATCAGCTGTTAGAAGAGGCCTTGAGCACCGCAGCCTCTTTCTAGGCCAGTGACATCATTGCACATCAGTCATGTGGCCTAGTTGCAGCTCAGCCCCACTCAAGTCAATGGGGCTGAGCTGCAATACTAAGCACTGCCACTAAATGTGTAACGCCCCAGAGTGGTGTTACCACTTCTGCACCCTGCTACTATCTCTAATTTGCTAACCTAATGTCATCTTATGCATTTATTTCCAGGTCCTATACACTGTGCAAGTCACGATGTGCCCTGTGCGTGGTTCCAGGAGGCGGGCACGGCCGAGGCGCACTCGTGCCATCAGCGCACCAAACGTTGCCTGTTCCCGAGGGAACCACACTGGGGCTGAGTGCCGAACTGATCACTTAGCGCTTGGCTGTATGGGCTGCATTAGAACTCAAGAGTCATGTGATGCTGGCCATGTCATTTGACTCCACTAGTGCACTATTTAAACAGGCATCTGCTGGCCACAGATTGCCAGTTATTGAGGTCCTTCCTGCATGATACTCACCTGGTTTGTTTGTTCCTGCTTGGCTTACGATTTCCCGTCCGTCTCATCCTCTGGCATGCTCTCCTGGTTTGACTTCGGCTTGTTCTGAAGATTCTCTGCTTGCTCCTCCGGTACCTTTTTGCTCTCTTGGTTTTGACGCGGCTTGTTTGACCTTTCTGTTTATGTGTTGTTTGTCTTCCCTGCACTATTCTAGCTAAGGGTTTGTCGACCAGTTGTCCCTTGTCGCTAGGACTTGCAAGGCAAGTAGGCAGGGACAGGTGTGAGGGTGGGGTTCAGTGGTCACTACCCCACCCTCTGTGTGTGTGACAGAATAACAGGCCCACATTACCACTGTTATCATGAACCCTTTGGTTACCCTGACCGAGCATGTTTCTAATCTGACTCAGATGGTTCAGGAATTAGGGGAGAAACTTAATTTACATGAGTGAGGACAGAGTGCCTCCACTCCGCATGTATCTAGTCATCATATGGAGCCTCAGATTAAGCTTCCTGAACCGTTCTCAGGTGACCGTAGAAAGTTTCTGTCTTTCAAAGAGAATTGTAAACTTTATTTCAGACTACGCCCCTCGTCATCCCGTTCTGAGAGCCAGCGTGTGATTGGGCATTTTGCCTTCTGACGCTAGTTGTCTCACCTCGGTTGAGGGGTTCTTCCAGGCCCTGGGTACTTTGTATGATGAACCTGACAGGGCCATGGTAGCTGAGAACGTTCTTAAGGCTTTGGTACAGGGAGACCAACCAGCCGAAGAGTACTGTACCCAGTTCACAAGATGGTGTGTTCCTTCTGGCTGGAATGAACCAGCCATAAAAAGCCAGTTCAGGTCAGGGTTGTCTGAAAATCTCAAAGACCTGTTAGTGAACTACCATCTTCCTGAGACATTAGAGAAGACTATGACACTCGTTGTTCGACTTGACAGACGTGTTAGGGAGAGACAGCAGGAACGCTTGCTTTTTTCCCAGGAGGTGCTCCAGTCAGAGGTCTGTCCTGTGAGCAGAGCCGATTTCTCTTCTGAGGAACCCATGCAGGTCGGGATGACTCGTAGAGATCAGAGTCGCCGACAAGGGGCTTGTTTCTATTGTGGCGAGTCAGACCATTGGATAAACCAATGCTCCAGGAAACCTTCTTCCGGTAAATCTACCAAGACGGGGGAGCTTAAGAACCAGGTATTTTCGTAATGTGGTCAGAAACAAGTTATTATTACCTATTACTGTCTCCTTGGTTATTAACAAATGTTCTGGTAATGCATTCATTGACTTAGGTTCTGCTGCCAACTTTATTGATATGAGATTTGCATTAAAGTTAGGTATTCCGATTTTGATTCTACCCACTCCCATCCACATCATGGCTATCGTGAAGTATTGGTACCTCTGAGTTATCCTTGACTGTGGTGGTGTGTCACACTGAAATTTGTTCTCTGTTGTTCTAGAAAACTTACCAGTAGAAGTGGTACTGGGAATGCCTTGGCTCCAGTTACATAACCCCATTATTGACTGGACCAAGGGGGAATTGGTGAGATGGGGGGGTTGAATGCGACTCGTGCTTGTCCGTAGTGCAAGTGGGGGTCTCAGCAGAATCAATACATTGCCTTTACTCTTAAAGGAATATATGGATGTGTTCTACTCCTCGAATGCTGAGTTGCTACCGCCCCATAGTCCTTATGATTGCACCATTGAATTGGTAGAGGGGGTCAGATATCCCAAGGGACGCATCTATAATCTTTCCCGACCTGAACGCAAGGCCATGGAAGATTATGTTGAAGAGAGTGTCAGCAAGGGACATGTTAGGCCTTCTGTATCTCCTATGGGGCGGGATTTTTCTTTGTAAAAAAAAAAAGATGGAGGCCTCAGACCTTGCATCGACTACCGGGAGTTAAATAAGATTACAATCAAGAATCAATACTCCCTTCCATTGATTCTTGATTTGTTTAATCAGGTAATGGGGGCTTCCTGGTTCTCTAAAATTGATCTGAAGGGGGCATATAACTTGATTTGAATTAAGGAGGGAGACGAGTGGAAGACAGCTTTCAATACACCAGCTTGACACTTCGAATATCTTATTATGCCTTTTGGACTCAGCAATGCGCCAGCTGTGTTTCAAAACTTTATGGATTATATTTTTGGGGAATTCCTGAGTAAATTTGCAATTGTTTACCTTGATAAAGTTTTGATTTTTTTCCCCTGATTTTGAGAGTCATGTGTCTCATGTGAAACAAGTATTGGAGGTTTTAGAGGAAGTATCAATTGGCGGTCAAACAGGAGAAATGTGTTTTTGGGGTACAAGAGATTCTGTATCTTGGGTATGTCCTCACTCCTCGTGCTTTTAAAATGGATCCTAGGACGGTATTGACAATTTTGTACTGGGTAAGGCCATCATCCTTAAAAGCCTTACAACCTTTTTAGGATTTGCTAATTATTACTGTAGATTTATAAAGAATTTTTCTGTAAATGCTAGGCCCTTGACCGACCTAACCAAAAAATGGGGTGGACCTGGAGAACTGGTCTATTGAGGCTACTGAAGCACTTGAGACACTTATGTAGGCTTTCAGCTACGCTCCAGTTTTGATTCAGCCAGATCGAGAGAGACGTTTCATTGTGGAAGTGGATGCCTCTGAGGACGGATTGGGGCGGTCCTCTCTCAAGGTCCCGCTAGTCTTACTAATTTAAGGCCTTGTGCCTTCTTTTCCAAAGATTTTTCCCCAACCAAGAGAAATTATGACGTGGGGAATCATGAATTGCTGGCCATTAAATGGGCATTTGAGGAGTGGAGACATTTCCTTGAGGGGGCTAAACATTGTGTTACCGTTGTTACTGATCACAAAAATCTGATGTTTCTTAATTTCTCCATAACTTTCAGGCCAGGGAGTAAGAACGTGAAGGCAGATGCCCTATCCCGGAGTTTCTGTGGGTTCCAGGCCACGGACGCACCGCCTAAAACCCTATTGCCAGCTAGTGTCTTTTTAGCAGCCGTGTCCCAAGATCTTATGGCTCTTATTAAGGCAGAACAACATCTGGCCCCGGCACTCACACCAACAGATAAGTTGTTTGTTCCTGAACAGTTCCGTCTCCGGCTGTTGAGTGAGTGTCTGATAGCTCTTTCCAATCCGAGGTAGTTATGAGATGGTCATACAATGAGGCATCAGACCTCCACCGGTAAATTATCCCTTTCAGTGAATACACTCTCCTCCAGCTGGGAGAAATTTGGATAACAGTGTCATGATTCTGTTTTGTGTGGAAATCATGGTATTAAGAGTACTAAAGAGCTGGTATCCAGGTCTTATTAGTGGCCCACCCTGTTCAAGGATATTAAGTCCTATGTGTCGGCATGCGAGATGTGTGTGAGGTCCAAAACACCTAGGACTCGTCCTGCTGGTGAACTGCGACCCCTACCCATTTCCAGTAGACCCTGGTCCCATATTTCCATGGACTTCATCACGGATCTGCCACCTGCTGAGGGTAAAACTGTGGTTTGGGTAGTGGTCAACAGATTCAGTAAAATGGTACATTTTGTTCCCCTTGCTAAACTTCCGAATGCTAAGACTCTGGCCTACGTTTGCACAGTGTACCCGAGAACATTTTGTCTAATAGGGGTGTCCAGTTTGTGTCGAGATTTTGGAGAGCCTTCTGTCAGAGGTGCCAAATCTCATTGTCCTTCTCATCTGCCTATCATCCTGAGAGTAATGGGCAGACAGAGCGACTTAATCAGTCTGTGGAACAATTTCTCAGGTCATATGTCTCTAAGGATCAACAGTTGGGGGTTAAATACCTTCCTTTGGCATAATTTGCGTGTTAATTCCTCCGCTGGTGTCTCCCTATTCTTTTGTAACTACGGTTTCCATCCTCGTTTTCATTTTGGGTCCTCTGTCTTCTCGTCTAACCCTGAGGCGGATAAGGTCTTATCTGAACTGTGCACAATTTGGGCCCGGGTTAAGTCAGACCTAGAGAGAAGGCTCAAAATAATCAAAAATAATCAAAAAATAAAAAAATCAAAGCTAATAGTAGACATTCGAGGGGGATGGATTTTCAGGTTGGGAATCAGGTGTTGCTGTCCTCTAAGAATGTGCCTTTCCAAAAAGTTTGCACCCCATTTTATAGGTCCATACGAGATTATGTAGGTAATCAACCCAGTGTCGTTTAGATTAAGGTTACCTGATTCGTTCCCCATCCATGATGTCTTCCATAAATCTCTGCTGAAAAGTCAAGTTACTCCTGTTGTTCCTTCACAGCTTGCTCCACCGCCGGTACTGGTTAATAATTCTGAGAAATTTGTGGTTTCAAAAATTTTGGATGTTAGGACAGTCCACAACTCTTTACAGTATCTGGTACACTGGAAAGGCTATGGACCGAAGGACAGGTCCTGGGTACCAGCTAAGGATGTTCATGCCACTAGGCTTGTCAAAAAATTTAATTTGGAACATCCTGAGAAGCTGTCACCTGGGGCCTTGGGTCCGGTGGCCCCGCGTGGAAGGGGGGTTACTGTCACGATGCGCTCTGTGCGTGGTTCTAGGAGGCGGGCACGGTTGAGGCACGCTCGCGTCATCAGCGCACCCGGCGTCGCCCGTACTCGTGGGAACCACACTGGGACTGACTGCTGAACTGATCACTCAGCGCTCGGCTGTATAGGCTGCATTAGAACTCAAGAGTCATGTGAAGCTGGCCATGTCACATGACTCCACTAGTGCACTTCTTAAACAGGTATCTGCTGGCCACAGATTGCCAGTTATTGAGGTCCTTTCTGCATGCTACTCACCTGGTTTGTTTGTTCCTGCTTGGCTTCTGATTTCCCGTCCGTCTCATCCTCTGGTCTTGGTGTGCTCTCCTGGTTTGACTTCGGCTTGTCCTGATGATTCTCTGCTTGCTTCTCCGGCACCTTTTTGCTCTCTTGGTTTTGACGTGGCTTGTTTGACCTTTCTGTTTATGTGTTGTTTGTCTTCCCTGCCCTATCCTAGCTAAAAGTTTGCCGACAAGTTGTCCCTTGTTGCTAGGACTTGTGTGGCAAGTAGGCAGGGACAGGTGTGAGAGTGGAGTTCAGTGGTCACTACCCCACCCCCTGTGTATGTGCATTTCTAATGTTGGTAATTGTTATGTTTAAATGCAATGTGCCTGGTTCAACAGCAGGTGGCAGCAAACTCGGCAGAGCTACAGTCACATAGAATAGAGCTTTCCATTCCATTCTAACCCCCCTCTGGAGAGGAGTGGGCCAGACCCACTTTCGGCAGGAAGGGTGGGGCCGAGTTTTAGTTAGTCTAGCTTACCCCCTGCTAGAGGAAGGCTGTGCCCAAGCCAGCCAGAGCACCTTAAGCACCTTAAGGAGCCAGGAGGAAAAGATCCCTGGCATAACCTAGAGTCAGACTACAAAGGGAGAAGTTGCAGCAATAGCTAAAGCCAAGTTACTCATTCAGCCTGTCAGCACAGCAGAGCCAGAGAGCAACAGATGTAGCAGAATCGAGTTTGTTTTCCTGACAGAGTTAATGCTAACGCCTGCTGGGAACCAAGATAAAGTCTGTAAACCGTTTGGAGAGACGTTTATGTAGAGTAAAGCTGTTTTCCAACTTCATCACAAGGTCTGGACTCAATTTATTTCTCCATCAACATTTCATTGCTTCAGAGTCAATGTCTAGGGTCCAGCGTATCCAGGTAGGCGCACCGTGACACGTGCACCAACATTAAGGGGACATTTAGGCCACCCTACACCACTCTGGCATTCCTACACCTGGGTACTATCTACTGCATCACTAAAAAGGGCCCTAAGCCCTTGGTGCTTCACTGCAACTGGCATCACGAAAACATGTACTTTTTACTCTTAAAGGGCCCTGGGGGGACGGGGGGGGACGGCGCCCGTTGCATATGATGTATGGTGCTGTCTTTGGAAAACTGTTCAGAGTCTGCATTGCTCGCCGGAGCTTTTGTTAATGCAGCAGCTCCCTGAAACGGTGGGCCCCAAGTGATGTGATAATGAGGACCTATACGGAGGATAAGCCATCATTATATTTTCCAGGATAAGCCCTTTAATGTAAAAAGTGGGCCTGTGGCCCTTTGCTAAGCCAAGGCTTTTGCTCTGACAATAACCCACTGCTCATGTGTTAGTTCCCCGGTCCTCCAGGACCTTCACAAGTAAAGATCAATGCTTTAAATATTGATGACTTACCCTCCGGATAGGTCATCAATTTCAGATCTGAGGGAGTCCGACACCCGACACCCCCGCCGCTCAGCTGTATGAAGGGAAGGCACACGCAGTGCACACATGCCGTCTCCCTTCTCTCTTCCTGCTCACTGCTGTTATTTCTATGGTGAGCAGAAAGAGATAAGGAAGCCTAATTGGCTGTGCAGTTCTTAATCCAAATGGATCACAACCTGTGGTCATACCCTAAGGCCACTTTCACATGGTCAGAATTTGGTCCATATTTTGCATCAGTATTTGTAAGCCAAAACCAGGAGAGGGTCCAAAATCAAATCGTTCTATTATACTTGTTCTCTTTTCTTTATAAAATGTTTTAATTACATGTGGATGAGATTTTTTTTTTAAACTCCAGCACATATACTGACAACGACAAACATTTGTAAAGCTCTTTTCTCACATAGCGGACTCAAAGCACATGACTGGTGGTGTAGCTGGGGTGACTCACTGGGGAGTCAGTGACTGCCACATAGATTATACTGTAGACTGATTTTTTTTTGGCATCCTCATTCGAAGCTTACAGCAATTCTACAGCAAGCTGATTCACCCTGAAGCAACTTAGGCAAGCCACTGGATCTCCTTAAAGAGACAAACCCTAAGTGGAGTCTTCATGGAAGTGCTCCATGGTATGGAGCCTTGTTGGCAATACGCCATGGGAAAACAATATGCAAAGAGATATCTCTTGAGAAATAAGAACCATCTTGCTAGTGCCACCTTGTGGAAGTGGCTCCCTATACAATCTGACTTTTTATTAAGCCTTGGGATATGACAAGCGAAAATAGCAAGGCCAAATATCCATCTGTAGACAGCTGTTTCAGAGTGCTTGCTCCTCATCAGTACAGAGTACAAGTCTGGCTGGCTACGTGCGATGTCTTGGATGCAGCTTATGCAAGTTACTGGCTCTCCTTAAAGAGAACAGCCCTCAGTGGCGACTTACTGGAAGTATTCCATGGCATGGAGACTTATTAGCAATATGGGAAAACAATATGCAAAGAGGTATCTCCTGACAAAAGAGAACCATCTTACAAGCACCACCTTGTAGAAGTAGCCGCCTATGAGTCAAAATCTGGATTTCTAACAAGACTTGGGACATGACTGGTCTCTTTAAGGACAGCCAGTAACTTGCCTAAGCTGCATCCAAGGCATCGTGCCCAGCCAGCCATAATCTTACTCCGTAGAGGGTTAAGCACCTTGAAACAGCTGTCTATGGATTAAAATCTGGCTTGGCTATTTTCCCTTGTTATGGAGCTAGCGAGATGGTTATTTTTATATCAAGAAATATTTCTTTGCACCCTAAGGCAACAAAGAGTGCTAATAAACTATTAAACGGAGAGTAAGCCCTCTTTCATGACATCCAATAATTAGCCATAGTGGGGAGTAGTTCCAAGGAGCATGTCTCTCGGGAACATCCAGAACATCTGTGTGTTAAAACAGCCCATGATTTCAACGGGTGCAATGTCATGCTTCAAGGAATCTCAACACTTGTTGTCAGGTTCCCCTGCAGACCATGATTTTTTGTTGTGGGCCCCAGTAGCAGGACACCTTGAGATCAGCTTATTTTCTGGGCCTTTCTAACAAGACAACCCCTATAAACATATGTAAAGGATGTGCAGATAAGGTTGTCAGAGATGGTGATGATACAACAAGTATTTTAATTGGGTTTCCCACCATGTTACACATCAGGAGATGTGGACTGAGCCCTTCATCTATGCCCAGGAGGTAAGTGGTGTGGTACTTTATGTGTACAGACTCCTTGGATGCTATTCCAAGTTAGTTTAATTTGAGTATTGCTACCCATTTTTTTTATGCAATGGTGTTATGTCATAGATAATATAATCAGACAAGCCCTTTAGAGGGTTGTCCTAGATTAGAAAATATTCTTTCAGAAACAGCACCACATCAGTCAATGGGAATTGCAGCTTGGATACATTTCAGTTAAACCCCTTTGGATACCTGTATTTATTTATATAATTATCAGGCATAAGTTTCCGACAACTAGACCCTGTATAAAAATGGTACGGTGCCAATGCAAGATTCTTGGCCTGCTGCCCACAGAATGCTACAGTGATTTGAATGAATTATCACATTGTGTATGTCAGAGCACAGAAGGGTCAGCAGTCTATGTCATATATGCTAAGCATGCTAGATTCAGCATCCTAATCTTGTTGTCCTGTTACACACCAATGGCCGCGGCCATCCCCTGTTTACAACTACAAGATGTGTCAGTGGCATTTATTTTTCTCCTGTAAAGGTAGCGCAGATGTAGACTGTGAAGGACAAGGCAAGGCTATAGTGTAATAGATCCACAAATAATTCCCTAGCATGGAGGTTCCTAACGCACGTCTCAAGTCAAGGACTCTCCACACAGCAGATTTCAGGATATATCTGGACGGGCTGGATTAGTAAGTGCTCAGTAGTTTTCTCTGAATCAGAATCCCATGTACATTTATGTTAGAAAAAAGGAGTATATCAAATGTGCTGACATATTCCACACAATAGCTCTTCAAAAATCCCATCTGTGGTAGAAATCAGCCATTTGTACAGTCTTTGCTTATAGGCAAAATATCATATTAATGTATGACAAGAACTTCCCGTAGTCCTCACATTTAACATTATGTGTTGCATTCATTGGGTCTGAGTCTGGTCTGAGTAATCTATTTTTTAAAATGGCAGCGAGGGTATGAAAATGCTAAGAAGAACATTGTACTCACCTTTCTGAACCTCCTTTGCTTAGCTAGTTTCAGTAGCCCCATAGCAGATATATGGGACTCTTGAGATAGAAGCAGGTCCCAGCACCTATCAGATATTTATGGCATATCATTTCAATGTCATAAATGTCCCAGATGGGACAACCCTTTTAAGCTGTTTAACCAGAAGAAAATGAAATATCTTAACTAGAGATGAGAGTATCAACTCTAAACAAATCAAATTTGTTTGAAATTTTACTAAAATTCTACCAAATGAATCTAATCTGAAGTTTTGGCAATTTCATTCGGATGAATTGCGCAAAATGATGCCAGCCAAGGGAAAATGCAAGGGAAACAGGCAGGATGAAAATAAAGGATCAAATGACCCTGGGGGGAAGAAGGCAGGATTTTGGCAAGTCCTTCAGCTCTGTGCTATGTTTAAGACTCAGAAACCATTTTGAGCTAAAAAAAAAAAAAAGGGGGACAATTTCTGTGCGCTTGTTCAGAACAAAATACTGATTTTTTCTACACTACCACGTGTATAAACACTGGAAAGCTTCTGCCCCAAATAAGGGACAATTTATCGAACAGTTTCTAATTTTAAAAAAGCAGAAAAAATGCTATGGCACTTGTTTTTTTTTAAACTGGCTATTTTTACACCGTCATCCTAATGAGTTCTTCGCCTGCCAAGGGCTGTCCCAGGTACTGAAAAAGTCCTAGGTCCTAGAACCCCAGATCCAACCCTCTGATTCCAACTATAATAGTTACTAACCTAAATACTGAAATTATTATTATTATTTGCACTATTAGATAACTACTATTATAATGACATTACTATTATTACTTAACATAATGCATTGATACATTATTATACTATCTGATGTACTATATAACTAATGAGCTGAAGCCCTATACCTAGAGCTATGATGCAGAAAAGGTAGAAACTCCTGGACACGTTTGGCCAATACATATCACAGGGGGCAAATTCTTCTTGACCCTGGGAAAAGGCGACCATTCCTAGATCATTGGTTACTGCTTTCATTATTAAAGTTATATGATAAAATATATACAGTATATCAGTAGATCTGTTATTATAAGAAGGGCTCATGCACACAAACATATTTTTTGTCCGCATCCGATCCGCATTTATTGTGGGTTGGATGCAGACCCGTTGACTTCAATGAGGCGCAAAAGATGCGGACAGTATTTGCATCTGTATGTCTGTTCCATGGCATCTGCAAAAATATATAACATGTCCTATTCTTGTCCGCATTACGGATAGGGATAGAACTGTTCTATTATGGCCCAGACTTTCCGTTCCGCAAAATGCAGAACGCACGTGGCTAGAATACATGTTTTGCAGATCAAATGTCATGTGCATGAGCCCTAATACTGCTGTTATTATAATTCCATTTTTAATGGTCTCTAACCTAGCAATTGTTATCACACTTTTTAGATTGTTTGTTGCTGTTAACTTTTGGATGTTGTAGTACATCACTGGCACCACTGTTTGAAGAGGATGTTCCAGATTATGTTCTTTTTTTCACTGTGGTTGCTGAAGTATCTTCTATCTTCATCCTGCCTGATACTGAACTCTTAAACCTCTTCTATGGTTTTCTCCCCTTGTTCTAATTTTTTCATATTTCTTATTCCCTTCATTTCCTCAGTGTCATCATCCTCCTTCTTCTCATTGACTTCATCCTTTACAGTTTTCATCTTCTTCCGCACGGTCTTCATCCTCCCCAGTGTCTTTATTCACACTCTTCCTCCTCATTGTTAAACCTCTCATCGCTTGTTTCCTTGTCTTCCTCCTCATCGTCCTATTCTCCTACTTCCAATATGTCTCTGCCTCTTTTCGCGCTTTCTTAACCTCCTCTGCCTACAGGTCTTCAGACAGTTGACTTGCAATTATAGGTGTAGGTCTTTGTTCTTTTTCATCTCATGACCAAGGAAGATATTTTGTTTGAGTTTTGTATTTGGTCAGCATGAGGGGCTAAGAGAATGAACGATTCAGTCAATTGTCTATTGATACGTTCCTATAAAACCTTCACATCTATAGCTCAAACATATTGAAGAGTGGTGAAGGGAGAAATTCCTGCTGTAGATGATCTTTGGAATGTGTTTTTGGCTTTGAACACATAATGATAATTTGGAGTGTTGCTTTTACTGGGCATTTGTAATGTCCACTTATAGTAGAAGCCCCAGTATCGGTAATACCAACATATGATACACTGGATTGTAATGGTGCACTATGAAGATTTATGACATGAAATATTTTAATTATGTTGTCCATTCCTATATTGGCCAGCTCTGTGCTCCCCGGTCTAATTTATTTCTCTGTATATAGAGCTGTGTGAGGGCTCATTTTTGCGGGGTGACCAGAAGTTATTATTGGTACCATTTTGTGGCACATATGACTTTTTGATCACTTTTTATTCAATTTTTTAGGGGCAACGTGACCAAAAGAACAACAAATTGGAAATTTGGCAAGTGGTACCTTGGAATGGAACCTGAGTTCAATAGCAAGGTTTTTTACAGTAATAATTTATTGACGAAGTTATTACACAAAGTCTCGTGAGACTTCGCAAAGTAATAACTTTTGCTCATCTGAGCCAATACATTCTAACTAGAGATGAGCGAATTTCGTAATAGTTTGATTTGGCTGATTCGCCGAATTTCACAAAAAAATTTGCTTTGTGATGAATTACTTCATCACAATGCGCATTTTTTTGTAAGTAGCCGGTGCAATGACAGGGAGCGCCGCCCTTTTGATTGTACCCCTTTAGATGCCGCGTTCATACATAAGTATAAAGTTAACAATAAAAAAAAAATGTAATCAAACTTACCGCCTCCATTTGCTCGCAACGGGCCAGCCGCCATCTTGCTTGAAGATCTCGGACGAAATCATGTGCGGCGTGAGATTATGTCATCACGCTGGCTAGGCGAGGTGGGGAGGTAGGGAGCGTTGAGAGGGGGAGTTCATGCCAATGTAACTGGCATAATTGTCATAGTTATTTTTCTTCATACAAAAGCTGAATGCATTTTGTAATGACTAAAATGTTTGTAAACAAAATTTATAAAATAAAATACCCTATAACAGAACATACCTAAAGAGTGCCCTGTAACAAAACTCACCTAACACAGTGCCCTGTAACAAAACTCACCTAAAACAGTGCCCCATAATAGAACCAACCCACAGTAGTGCCCCATAACATAAATGACCTAACATAGTGCCCCATTACAGAACTGACCTAACATAGTGCCCCATTACAGAACTGTCCTAAAACAATGTCCATAACAGAACTGACCTACAGTAGTGTCCCATAAGAACACTGGAATTAAAAAGTGCCCTATAACAGAACTGACCTATACCAGTGCCCATAACAGAACCAGCCTATAGTATTGCCCCACGACAGAACTGAACTAAAACATTGCCCCATGAACTAAAACAGTACCCCATAACAGCTGACCAAAAACAGCGGCTCATAAAGAACTGACCTAAAAGCAGAACCTTATAACAGAATTGACATAAAAAAGTGCCCCATAACAGCTGACCATAAACAGCGGCTCATAAAAGAACTGATCTAAAAGCAGAACCCTATAACAGAATTGACATAAAAAAGTGCCCCATAACAGAACCAACTGGAAACAGTGTCCCATAACAGAAAAACTATATAAGCAGTGCATTTTCCCAATAATAGAACTGACCTAAAACAGTGGCTGTAATAGAACTGATCTAAAAAAAAAAGTTCCCTATAACAGAAACAACCTGCAATACTGCCTCATAAAAGGAATTATGTAAACCAATGCCCTATAAAAGAACTAACTAGAAACAGTAACACAACAGAAATTACTTAAACAGTGCCCCCATAACAGAATAAACATAAAAAAGTGGTTCATAACATACTGTAAATTAGTTAAACAGTGTCCCCATACCAGCATTAACCTGTAGTACCCCCTTACACACACACACACTATTCACACTACACAGTGAGCGCAACGTTCTACATCTATCAAGCTGAAGAAGTATGTAACTGCTTGCTTCCTGTTATTTTAATCCTTCGGTCAGTTCTAGGTTTCACCCCTTATTACCAACAATGACGAAAAAAGAGGAAAAGTAAGAAAACTGCAGCACAAATCACACCTCTCATTGTCTATTTTTGATGAAAATCTCCCCAGTAAGTTCTCTTTTTGGTATGGGGTGGGCAGGCAGTTTGTATATTTCTTATATTGTAGGTGACGTTCTTGAGGTCAGTGCATTTTGTGCTTACAGATGTTTCTCTTCAGTCTCCCATCAAAGATCTTCTGTTTATAAGCGTGTCCACCCTTACAGAAGGATCTTTTTGGCTGATATGTAGACTGTGCCCCTGCTGTACAATTGTATACAACTAAGGTGATGTCTGTGAGAAGCAGAGATTCCACACATGGGTTCTTAGCAACATGCAGGCCTGGAATGATGCTGAGCTACTGTACAGATATTTGGATTTGGGTCACCTGGCATCATAATGTTATGACCAACCCACCAGGATTTCTCCCTTTAGAGCCAGTGGCCAATCTACCCCTGCTTATGGTGATTTGCATGAAATGCAGGAGAACCACAAAGCTACAGCACTGAGAGCCTGAACTGAGATGCTGCACATTCCTTTGTGTAGTTAGCTAGAAGTGGAGGTGAGTGGCTAGCGCTAAGAGTGCACTACCTCATGGTGCCATCTAGGATTAGATGCCAAGAAGAGCCACCTAGCCTCCGCATTCTAAAAGCAGCATTGGTCTGCAGAGAAGGCCTAGCCTGACTTAAGTCCAGCCAGCTGCTGTAATGTCTAGCGAAGGGCAATACTGTGTGCCATATTGAGTGTGGCAAAATAACGTGGCCAGTAAAAGACTTTGCAGATATGCCATGTGGAGAGATACCTGTGTTGATAAAAGCAGATGCAGTCATCTTTATGAGATTCTAAGGAGATTCTAAGGAGACCAGAGACAGACAGCTGACATCAAGGGAGTTGTGAGAAATGCAAGCCAGAGGGCGAGTTAGTAGGTCATAGGTTAATGTCACGGCAATGCTGCTGACATTTTGCCATTACTGTGCAGATTGCACAATACAGTGCCATGAGGAGAGATAGCCATATTGATAAATATACTTTAGCCAATGAGTGCTGCCAGTGTCAGCCTGTACAGGAACACACCCTCAATGGTATGCCGATCTAGACCTCCATTGCAGACTGCTGGCAATTTATAACTACTAGCAGGAATAATAAAGGAATGGCACAACATAGAGTCATATAAATTCATGCTCCAGATTGAATTATTATTGCATGGGACTGCAATTAGTTACTAAAACATGTCAGGAGAGGTTACAAGTTATCATTAAAGGAGTTTTCCAGGACTTAAAGGGGTGGTCTCATGAAAAATATTCTACACTTTTTAAACAAGCACCTGCGTCTGAATACTTTTGTAATTGTATGTAATTAAAAATGTATTATAGCTACTCAGTTATTCAATAAAATCTATCTGTATAGCGCCACCTGCTGTTTGCTCTTTTTTTAATTTCACTGTACCGCTCACTGAGACTGAAGCACATGCTCAGTTCTATCCTTCAACTACTACCAGCTGCAGCAGAAAGACACACCCTCTAAAAATGAACACGCCTCCTAAGCTGACAGCTTGAAATAAATGGGGAGATCACTGGCTCCATGTCAGTTGCTGGGCTGGTTCTAGCTTTGTTAGAAAGAGGTTGTCATGTACTAGATTGTGTATGATTTTCATTTTTTTACATTATTACTGGGATAACCCCTGTAAATGAGTTGTCTCACTTAGACCTCATGCACACGACCGTATGTATTTTGGGGCCCGCAAAAAACGGATCCACAAAAAATACGGATGACGTCCATGTGCATTCCGTATTTTGCGGAACGGAACAGCTGGCCCCTGATAGAACAGTACTATCCTTGTCCGTAATGCAGACAATAATAGGACATGTTCTATTTTTTTTCGGAACGGAAATACGGACATACGGAAACGGAATGCAAATGGAGTGACTTCCATTTTTTTTTTTACGGACCCATTGAAATGAATGGTGCCGTATACAGTCCGGAAAAAAAATGGAACGGACATGGAAAGAATATACGTTTATGTGCATGAGGCCTTAAGCAAGCCGCATTTATCATGTAGAGAAAGTTAATACAAGGCTCTTACTAATGTATTGTGATTGTCTATATTGCTTCCTTTGCTGGCTGGATTCATTTTTCCATCACATTATACACTGCTTGCATCCAGGGGTTATGACCACCCTGCAATCCAGCAGCAGAGACCGTGCTTGTACACTATAGAAAAAAGCTCAGTCTCTCTGGTGGCCAGGACCGTGGGAGCACACATAGGCACGCATGCGCAGCAGCTCCCATCCGGCTACCTCATATCTATGCTGCAACGGTGGCTGTATCCCCTGGAATTTTGTATGTTTTCATTTATCTTACAATTCAGTTAAAGATGCTAAAAAAAAGCATGACAAGTGTCTTGTGGGTTTATGACATTCAAACTTACACTGGAGCCAATCAGTTGAGCCTAGAGCAGGACTCCAACAGCACCAGTACTAAATGGGTACTTATATACCTGTTTGTTGGTTTATGGTTACAGTAAGTAACCAAAACAAATTTTGGCAATTTAACTGCGTTTTTTATTGCAGTGTTCTAGAAAAAAAATTCTACCTCCAGATGTAAGCTGTGAGTCTATGGGAATTATAGAACACAGTACAAATATGCGTTTGTTTTTCATTTTGTTATTTTTTTCAGTAGCATTTTTTTTTTTTTGCAGTATGGTCTTGGTAGGGTGTGTTTTCCATGCACTTTCCCATAGATTTCTCTATACAGAAAAAACACCAGAAAAAAGATATATGTGTGACCAGTAAAATGTACAGGGGCGGACTCCATACAGGGAAATTTTCCGGTGGGCCAATGACCCATCAGGACAGTGATACAGTTGAGTTCTGTGACTAGAGTGGCGGTATTTTGTGCTGCATTGTGGCATTTGGTTTTGCTGAAGGAGTATTTTGTGCCGTACTATGATATTGCAGGCCCCACCTACTTCAGTTGTCCCTGCCTAATTGTGTTGTCCCCGCCTACTTGTGTTGCCCTGTCTTCTGTCAGGTTGGACCCACCTACAACATGGGCCACTTTTGGATTTTTCCAGGGCCACTTTAATTTCCAAGTCCACCCCTGAAAATGCGACAAAAATTCTGTGTAAAAAGATGCATGATTTTCATGGCATATTTACAAGCCTAAAAAACTGCTGCACAAAATGTAGGTGTGAAGGAAGTCTTACACCCCTTCGGCTGACAGCTGTCTTTCCCAATTCACCATACAGACACATGCTTGGCCAAGCATGCATGTGTTGTGAATGGAAGAGGTGAGAAACCCTCCATTAGAAAACCTACTGAGAACAAGAGGATTGAGAACGTTCAAATCCAACATGCCCAATCCATCTCTCCCCAGCTTGATGTGGAAATGTACTTGCAGATATAGCATTGCTCATATGGTACGCCAACTAGCGGTCACCATATCAAACTATATAGATCACTCCTGTACTATTGATCTATATGACCCATGATACAAAAATTTGAGGATAATAATATGATACAGGAGTTATGAAACAGCTTGGCACAGCCTGCTGTTTCTGTATCTTCAACCACTTCTGGTCATAATTTCCGGCAGTGGGAAGAGAAATGTATAGAGATGAGAATACCCATTAAACCCTCCATTCAAATGTGATTACTAGTTTTCGCACTGGCCACTAGGCCAAATAATAACATAGCACTTCCTGTTATGTACAGATCACTTTTCAGCAGTCACCTCATTATCATCACAGGCAGGATTACAATTATCACCTCTATACATAATTCACAGGATCTAATATTCACACCATGATGGTCACAGCTGATATATTTCCCCTCTCCACAAGCTGACTACTGCACAAGTTACAGACAATGTCTAGAAAACTCTCCAATACCATTCCCCTCCAGTCTATTGTGTCCTATGGTCCATGAGAGGCCAGATGGATGACATTTTGTATAGAAAGTAGAATTAAAAAATTCAATATTGGGCCCTATTCTCTTCAATATATTTATTAATGATCTTGTAGAAGGCCTGCATAGTAAAATATCAAGTTTTTCAGATGACACTAAACTGTGTAAAGTAATTAACACTAAAGAGGACAGTTTTCTGCTACAGAGGGATCTGGATATAATGGAGGCTTGGGCAGAGAAATGGCAGATCAGGTTTAACACTGACAAATGTAAGGTTATGCACATGGGAAGGAATAATGCAAGTCACCCGTACATACTAAATGGTAAAACACTGGGTAACACTGACATGGAAAAGGCCAATAAGACAATGGGTTTCATCAAAAGAGGCATAGATGCCCGTGATGAGAACATAGTCCTACCACTTTACAAATCACTGGTCAGACAACACATGGAGTACTGTGTACAGTTCTGGTCTCCTGTGAACAAGACAGACATAGCAGAGCTGGAGAGGGTTCAGAGGAGGGCAACTAAAGTAATAACTGGAATGAGGGAACTACAATACCCTGAAAGATTATTAAAATTGGGGTTATTCACTTTAGAAACAATGACTGCAACTAAAGTAATAACTAGAATGGAATAACTGGAATGGGGCAACTACAGTACCCTGAAAGGTTATCAAAATTAGGGTTATTCACCTTAGAAAAAAGACGACTGAGGGGAGATCTAATATCTATGTATAAAAATATCAGGGGTCAGTACAGAGATCTCTCCCATCATCTATTTATCCCCAGGACTGTGACTGTGATGAGGGGACATCCTCTGCGTCCGGAGGAAAGAAGGTTTGTACACAAACATAGAAGAGGATTCTTTACGGTAAGAGCAGTGAGACTATGGAGCTCTCTGGCTGAGGAGATGGTGATGGTGAGTACAATAAAGGAATTCAAGAGGGGCCTGGATGTATTTCTAGAGTGTAATAATATTACAAGTAGGGTTGAGCGAACTTGTATTTTAAGTTCGGCGTCCAAAGTTCGGGTTGGGGTTATCGAAGCATCCCGTTATGGATTCTGCTACCACGGACCATAATGGAATTTTGAATCCATAAGGGGATTCTTCGATAAACCCGAACCTTGGACAACACTAAGGACCTGGGGAGATGTCACCGTCATGTGATCAGTGCAGGGGGCGTGGCTCAGTACTGGATTGGATAAGAGGTGGTAAAGGGCCTGGTATAATGATCATGTGACATGAGAGGCGGAGCTCCTGTGCTCTGTGTGGAGGAAAAGAAGGAAGTAGAGCAGTAAAAGACAGTTGCGCAAACTTTTTTTTTCAACTTCAGCATTCGGATTCATTGAAGAATCCCCTTATTGATTCCAAATTCCGTTATGGTCCGTGGTAGCGGAATCCATAACGGGATTCTTTGATAACCCGAAGGCGTACTTTGGATGCCGAACTTAAAATACAAGTTCGCTCAACCCTAATTACAGGTTATAGGTACTAGAGATGGGTCGTTGATCCAGGGAGTTATTCTGATTGCCTGATTGGAGTCGGGAAGGAATTTTTTCCCCTTAAGTGGGGAAAATTGGCTTCTATCTCACAGTTTTTTTTTTGCCTTGCTCTGGATCAACTTGTAGGAAACAGGCCGAACTGGATGGACAGATGTCTTTTTTCAGTCTTACATACTATGTTACTAATACAGTGGCATGCAAAGGTTTGGGCACCCCTGGTCAAAATTACCGTTACTGTGAACAGTTAAGCAAGTTGAATTTGAAATGCTCTCCAAAGGGCATAAAGCTAAACATAAAGTATGATTTTTTAGCATTTTAAATAAAATAAGTGTATTATTTGGGTTTTGTACAATTTTAGAGTGAAAAAAGGAAAAGAATACCTTGCAAAAGTATGGGACCCCAAGATGATTTGACCACTCAGATAACTTTGACCGAGATCTAAGACCTTAAAGGGGTTATCCAATTAATAATGTAAAAAATTAAAATCAGACATCATATAGTCCAGGACAATCTCTTTCTAACAAAGCTAGAACCAGCCCTGTACCTCCTATGGGTCCAGAAATCTCCCCATTCATTGCTTGGCTAGATTTATATCTAGCTGACAGCTCAAGGGGAGGGTCTTTTCTGCTGCAGCTCTGGAGGCGTGTCTTTGCTCTCCCTATCACAGTATAGGAAGCAGTTGAAAGATGAAATTGAGCATGTGCGGCCTTCTTAATGAGCAGGTCAAAGAAATAAGAAATTAAGTGCCACTATACAGATACATTTTATTAACTAACTCAGTGGCTATACAAAATTTTTAATTACATGCAATCACAAAAGTATTCGGGATCCAGGTGCTGGTGTGGACGTGCGGAAACCTCAAAATCCACAATAGATTACCTCAAAAGGCGCAAGCTGAAGGTTTTACCATGGCCCTCACTGTCCCCTGATCTGAACATCATTGAAAATCTGCGGATAGACCTCAAAAAAGCAGTGCATGCAAGACAGCCCAGGAATCTCACAGAACCGGAAGACTTTTGCAAGGAAGAATGGATGAAAATCCTTCAAACAAGAACTGAAAGACTCTTGGCTGGCTACAAAAAGACTTTACAAACTGTGATACTTGCCAAAGGGGGTGCTACTCGGTACTAACCATGCAGGATGCCAAAACGTTTTGCTTCGTGCTCTTTTCCTTTTTTGTTATCTTGAAAATGTAAAAGTTGAAAATATGTATATATTGTTTTTTTTATTAAAATACAAAGGGAATGTGTCAATTTTAACGTTATGCCTTTTGCAGATCATTTCATCTTCAACTTGCTTAACTGTTCACAGTAAAACAGGGGTGCCCAAACATTTGCATGCCACTGTATATAATATATTTAAAAAAAAAAGCAGATTAGAAAAAAATTGCATCTTTATCTGGTTTTAACTGTTAGAAAAAAAAGTTGTAGGTTGACATTTCCTTTTTTTATGCTGGCCTCTACATGGTGCTCAGGTAATAGAGTATGTGTAGTTATTCAGTCCTGAGAGGTGATCTCAGGTCACCGCAGCTACAGGGAAGGGTGGATTATTTATATCCATACCAATAGTCTATATAGATGTCATTCATGGATGAATTATGCAGGAGACATTCATGGTGGACCATATAAAGATATAGATTTGCGTCTATGAAGCCACCAAAATGGCAAAGAAACATGTAGATAACCAAATCCTGCAGTCACTGAGATAACATTTTAACAAAATATTTATTTCAGTGCAAGTGACACAGTGAGCCAAAAAAAAGGATGATTACCAGGAGCCACAAGCTATACATTTACACAGTCACCGTATTTTTCGCCCTACAAGATGCACCTAGGTTGTAACAAAGAAAAATAAGAGAAAAAAAAAAGATTTTTCATCTGATCTGAGGTCTGATAAAAATAATGTTTCTTATTTTTCATTATCAGAGAATATATTTTTCACCAGACCTCAGATCAGACACCTAAATCGGATCCCCAATTCTCATCTGACCTGAAATAAGATCCCCAAACCTCATCGGACCTCCAAATCAGACCCCAATGCTCGTATCAGACAACAAAAATCTGACTCCCAGTGTTAGACCCTCAGTGCTCAGATCCCCCTATTCTCAGATCTGCCCCCCCATGCTCAGACCTGACCAACCCATGATCACACAAGACTCCCCCATGCTCAGATGTGACCCCCACGCTCAGATCAGACCCCCATTGCTCAGATCAGGACCCCCCATGCTCAGATCAGACCTCCATTGCCCAGATTAGGACCCCCCATGCTCAGATAACAACCTCCCGTGCTTAGATCAGACCCCCATGCTCAGTTCTATAATTTAAAAAAAATCTCTTCCCTCTCCTGATCAGGCACTGGTCTGCTGTTCGGGCAGCTGCTACTTTGCAGGTCTGACACGCTCTCCACTATGACCTGATGAGCACGGCATCAGGCCATAGTGCATGTCTTCACGTACTACGTTCTTACACTGTGTGCATCAGAACGTAGAGGAGCGTTAGCTAGAGCTGCAAAGTAGCAACGGTGCCCGATCAGGAAAAAATATCTGAGCATGGGGTGGAGAGTGAGCCAGCCTGACTGCTTCCCAGCTCCACAGCAAGAGCCACACTCGAAGAAGCAAAGAGCCACATGTGGCTCAAGAGCCACAGGTTGGCCACCCCTGGTATAAATTAATAAAATGTATTTAAAGATATTTAAGATATTTTTTGACTAGTATCTCATTCCCTGGCCTTAAAGGGATATTCCAGAATTATAATATTGATAGCCTATCCTCAGGATAGGTCATCAATATCTGATCAGTGGGGGGTCAAACACCCTGCACCCCAGGCAATCAGCTGTTCTGCAGTCGTTCCGAACTAAAGCTCCATCCAATGAGATGAATGGGGGCAGCGCTGCAATAACCAGCTTTGTCCCACTGCACAATGGATCTCTGTAGTTCTGGTGCCAGAGCTACTTGGAAACCGCTGATCAGTGGAGGTACAGGGTGTTGGACTACTAATGATCAGATATTGATGATGTAGGCCTTCAATATTATGATTTTTTATGTTGAATCAAAATTCCAACTTATTTGCTTCCATTCACACTGGCAGAGAGATGAAATATAAAATTGTCTTTCTGCACCCACCACTAAAGGGAGCATAGAATTTCATGGGATCTGTATACACTTGTCTTTACTAAGCTCCCTCTAGTGGTGGTTGCAAGCATCATTATCATTTAAGGGGGTTTTCCAGGATTCATTGATAATCTATCCTTCAGCTTGGGGAAGGTCTTACTCTCAGTAGCCCCCACTAATCAACCGTTGTCAGGAGCTGCTGTGCACTCTAATCAGGCAATATATAGTGCTCATGGTTGGTTAGAATGAGCCTTGTCTGGTTCCACTGCACAACAGCTACTGAAAACAGCGGATTGCTGGAGGTGCCAGGAGTGGAAGCCCCACTGATTTGACATTGATGGCTTATCCCCAGGAAAATCCCTTTAACTGTGAAGGGGAGCATAGGTTATATTCATAAATTGATCACACATTTTGGATCTTTCCATTTCAGGTAAGAACTAGATTATCACGAAAACAGATTATGATCGAAACAAAGGATTTTCTGGGTGTTTTATATTGGCTACCTATCCTTAGGATAGGTCATCAATATCAGATTGGTAGGCAGGGGTGGATTGGCTATCGACCCTACAGGGAAATTTCCCGGTGGACCGATGCCCAAGGGGCCACTCAAGCCTTCTTGATGGCCACAGGCCAGGTACATAATGATCTGATGCTCAACGGCTGCAGGTGCTCTCCTGAACTCCTGTATTACTGTCCTCATGATGGTGATACAGTTGAATACTATGATGAAAGCAGCAGTATTTTGTGCTGCACTGTTGCATTTGGTTCTGCTGGGGCGGTATTCTGTGCTGCACTACAGTATTGCAGGCCCGCCTACTTCAGTTGTCCCCGCCTACTTATTTTGGCCCGTCCGCTGTCAGTTTGAACCCACAACATGGGGCCACTATTAGGTTTTTTTTCAGGGCCACTTTAGGTTCCCAATTCGCCCCTGTGGGTGGGGTCTGACACCTGGTGCCCCTGCCGATCATCTCCGCAGCCTTCTCATGGCTTACCAAGCACAGCGCCATCCAGTTTATAGCAGCTGTGTTTTGTATTGCAGCTCAGTCCCATTGTCTTTAATGGCATTGAGCTGGTCTAGGCCATGCGACTGATGAGCGTGATGTCACTGGCCTAGGAAGAGGCTGCAGCTTCAATCTGCGGGGGTGCCCGGAGTTGGACCCCCACTTAATCTGATGGATGAGGATAGGACGTCAATCTCAAAATCTCAGACTACCTCTTGAATGCAAAATATATCAGATATTTCTAAAGCTATTGTGAAATAGGCTTAAGCTGCGCGTCTGCCTGTCCTTCGTCAGTGTGGCATGTTTCCGCCAAATATGAAAACTTTGCCATTATCCTCTAGTTCCCTGCAGGGAAGCGGCTAACTTTTGCAGAATAGTCTGTATAAACTTCAGGGGACATTCTCATAGACAGACAAAAGCTGGGGAAGAACAACACAGATGTTAGAAGTGGAGGAAAAACAAAAGCAGTCAGTGTCCTGAAATCACAACAAGAGACGAACACGACCAGAAGAACAAAAGTAACGGAGCGCTGACTTTCTCCAGTAAAAACAGTATCAGGATGTATACAGGACATGGAGGGACATAGGAACAGACCAGTGAACATCTGATGTGGTGGGATATTAAAGATCCTCATGAAACTGCTCTCCCCGGCCTCCTTTGTAGGGATGCACTTGTAATGATCTCTTTCGCCTTTTCAATCAGAACCAATTCATGCTCACCCTCAGCCTGCATGTCATAAATATACCCTACAGCTGACAAGGCCAGTGAGCCATGAATACTGATTACGCCTTCTCTGGAGGGGGCAGTAATTCACGTCTCTTGCTGTCTCACTGACTCTCACATCACACAAGCCGGCATTGTACGTCTACTTCATTCACTATTTTCCTGAGGGAATACAAGGTATTTTAGATTTTATAAATTGGTCTAAAATGATCCTGTATTCTGGGCTGAGCTACAAGGGATTATAACTATAAGGGCTTAATCATAAGACCGTGCCGTGTTTTGCAGTCCGCAAATTGCGGATCTGCAAAACGCGGATGCTGCCCGTGTGCCTTCCGCAATTTGCGGAACGGAACGGGCGGCTTTTATAGACATGACTATTCTTGTCCACAAAACGGAGAAGAATAGAACACGACTCATAATTTTTGCAGGACCACAGAACGGAGGAACATAGAAGTGAATGGGTCCGCGCCCGAGCCACAAGAAATGCGGCTCGGGTGCGGACCAAAACCACGGTCGTGTGAACGAGCCCTAATGGGAAGAGGAAAAATAAAAAGAACTGAGAAGATCTGAGACATCACAGACATGATCTGCTGAAGGAATCTACAACAGGTTCAGCTGAATGTTTGGACAGATCGTATCAGTAGTAATAAGCCAGAGCAACTGGACTTGTTTTTTTTTCTTCTTCTGATGTTTCACTAGTCATCCAACTGGATTTCTAAGGGTGCGGCCACACAGCCAGGTTTCTGCATGCAGTTTTGGAAGCCAAAAACAGGATTTAATTTAAAAAAAAGGAGACATCATATCTGTCCTTTAAATTGTCTCTTCTTCTGGGGTATGGCCACATGGTCAGGTTTCTGCATGCAGTTTTAGAAGCCAATACAAAAGAATTCGTATCTATCCTTTATACGTCTCCTTTGATCATCCACTCCTGATTTTGGCTTCCAAAACTGCATCAGGAAACTGACTGTGTGGCAGTACCTTTAGGCTAGGGCTACATGACGACATGTGTCGCGCGACATTTTGTTGCACCAATGTCGCGTGACAATTTTTATAATGATAGTCTATGGTGTCGCACTGCGACATGCTGCGACTGCGACACGACAGTAGCAAAAAATCCATCCAAGATGGATTTTTCTTCGACTGTCACGTCGCAGTCGCAGAATATCGCATGTCGCAGTGCGACACCATAGACTATCATTATAAAAATAGTCGCACGACACATGTTGCAGTGTAGTTGTGCCATATGTGTCGCGCGACACATGCCATCGTGTAGCCCTAGCCTTAAAGGGGTTGTCCCATGAAAAATATGCTACAGTTTTCAAACCAGCACCTGGGGATGTGAATACTTTTGCAATTGCATGTGATTCAAAATGTATTATAGCTACTGAGTTATTCAATAAACTCTATCTTTAATCCGTTCAAGCGACAGTCTGTTTGGACCAAATGCCGAAGCCCCATTTTTCAAATCTGATATGTGTCAGTTTATGTGGTAATAACTTTGGAACGATTTTACTTATCCAAGCCATTCTGAGATTGTTTTCTCGTGACACATCATACTTCAGGAATAAAGACCGGCCCTCGCTTCGGCTGATTTGCAAAATTGCTGCTTTATTGGTCACATAACTTCAAGTGACGCGTTTCGGCACTATTATGTGCCTTCATCATCTGGATAAGTGGACCCATTGAAATGAATGGGTCCGCATCCGTGATGCGGAATGGCCACGGAATAGTGCCTGTGTATTGCGGATCCGCAAATGCGGTCCGCAATATGGGCACGGGGCGCACATGTTCGTGTGCAATAGGCCTTAGAAAGAGATCATAAGAAAAATGGGGACAGGGTTGCGTGAAAAACGCACAATATAGAAGATGCTGCGATTTTCACGAAACGCAGAACCGATGCATGAAAAACATGTACACAGACCCAATGAAATGAATAGGTCAGGATTCAGTGCGGGTGCTATGCGTTCACGTCACGCATTGCACCCACGAGGAAAACTCGCTCGTGTGAAAGGGGCCTTAGCCAATACATTTTGATCTAAACACATCTGTGCCCACCTACCCAGCGCCAAGGTGGTCTCAGTTCAGGCTAATTGGCTAAGAGTCTCAGATTTTATAATTAGAAAGAGGATGTCATGTACTAGATTATGTATGATTTTCATTTTTTACATTATTCATAGGATAACCCCTTTAAGATGACTTTGGCTGTCAAAACTGCACCCAGAAACCTGACCGTGTGGTCGTACCCTAACTGAGAAAGGGATGACTAGCAAAAACATATACAAGAAGTCCAGTTGCTGTGACTTATAACTACTGATATACAGTGACCTGGATGAATGAGAGCCATTACAGACATTCATTTTTTACATTTTTAATAAGTGTGTAAAAATGTGTCCGTAGTACAGTCACGCGTAACTAGGGGTTTGCTTTCTGTATTCTGTCCTGATTTTCAGTTACTTGATGAGCTTTTCTTCTCTTTTCACATCCAAAGCTAAATTCAGAATCCAAATGCTGGTTTGCTGTTAAAAGAATGCAGTGGATCTGCACAGAGATAAGCCTCTAGACAACATATGGCAGTCTTATTAATGACTGATGTTCTTCCTTGTATAACTGTGCATACAAAGACAGCTGTCGGTGACTGAACGGACCGCCCACTGGACTCCTAAGACTAGAAGGTTTACATGAATAAATTACAAGATATAATGAATCTTTTCCCACAAATATATGTAGCAATCTGATCAGCTCCTCGGCTCTATAAGATACTGACCACATGTTTAAGGTGACAGGTTCCCTTTTAAGGGAGTCTGTCAGCAAGATTGTTGCTGGTGAACCAAGCAAACAGCCTGGTGGGGCTTGCAGGGTGTAATAAAACCTTACCTTTCTTTTTCACATCACTACTGCATTCTTCTGAAAAACACTTTTAAAGGGGATGTCCCATGAAAAATATTCTACAATTTACAAACCAGCACCTGGATTGGAATTCTTTTGTAATTGCATGTAATTAAAAATATAGTATAGCCGGTGAGCTATTCAATAAAATGTATCTGTATAGCGCCTCCTACTGCTTGTGTTTTTTATTTCTTTGTCCTGCTCACTGAGAAGGCCGCACATGCTCAGTCTGGCCATATTACCTCGCACCTGCGCCATGCCGCACAACTTTGATGCATGCACATTACTGTTCTTGTCTCCAGGGCAGGAGCAATGCCCTGTACTGCGCAGGAGAAAGAAGAATTCAGACATCTGACCCTGTTAATCAACCAAGGAAAGAAGGGATTTCCACATAACAGTGGCAGACCTAGGGTGCACCGAGAGCCTAGATCCCACCCTCGGTGTACTTAACATGCAATTTACATATTCAACCAAATGGGTTTTTAGACTGAACAATGCAATGTTTAATACACTCTGTAAGCCCCAACATGCATTATTCTTGGTTTCAGAGTAAAAATGCTGACTCCCTTTAGAGAGGTTGTCCCAGATTTTAAAACTGATGTCCTACCAGGGGCGGACTGGGGCGGGGGGCAATTGCCCCCCGGGCCCCTCTGTTGCCTCTGTAAATGGCCCCCGTAGTGCCACCCAGGGCCGGCCCTTGGTGTGTGCATGTGCCCTGCCGCGACCCTGGTGACAAGTGGAGGCGGCCGGCAGCAGGGAACAGGGAGATGAACGCTTCCACTGTGGAAGCGTTCATCTCCATAGTCATCTGTTTCGCTGTCCTCAAGAGCAGGGAGAGGCGTGTCCCCTCCCTGTCCCTCTGATAGGCTGGCAGCCTATCAGAGGCTGGTGCAGGCGGCGCGATGACGTCATCGCGCCGCCGGAGCGGTACAGCGAGGGACACAGGCCGGAAGAGGCCTGCATCGCATCGCTGGAGGTAAGTATAAGTGTTTTTTGTTTGCTTGTTTGTTTTTTTGGGGGCTACTGGCACATAAGGTGAGGGGGGGGATTCTACTGGCACATGATAAGGTGAGGGGGGGGTTCTACTGGCACATGATAAGGTGAGGGGGGGATTCTACTGGCACATGATAAGGAGATGGGGGGGATTCTACTGGCACATGATAAGGTGAGGGGGATTCTACTGGCACATGATAAGGTGAGGGGGATTCTACTGGCACATGATAAGGTGAGGGTGGGGGATTCTACTGGCACATAATAAGGTGAGGGGGATTCTACTAGCACATGATAAGGTGAGGGGGGGATCCTACTGGCACATGAGGGGGGGGGATTCTACTGGCACATGATAAGGTGAGGGGGTGGGATTCTACTGGCACATGATAAGGTGAGGGGAGGATTCTACTGGCACATGATAAGGTGAGGGGGGGGGATTCTACTGGCACATGATAAGGTGAGGGGGGGGGGGATTCTACTGGCACATGATAAGGTGAGGGGGATTCTACTGCAAAATACGCCATTATTGATAATTGTCCCCCAGTGTGTCTAACTGCAAGGGACAGCGCATCTCATTGAGCACCTGGTGTTCTATAGGATGCTACCGTCTACCTTCCTCACTAACCTCTTGATTGTGCTGGCATTGGATGAGGTTACATACAATTAAAGGGAGTCTGTCACCACAATTTGACATTATAGACCGCTTACATAGCGCTGTAGCATAACTATACATAAGTCAAATGGTACTACTTTGTTGTGTATATGTTTTATTCATATGTAAATGAGGGATCGCATGTGGCCAGGGGTGGCGTTCGGGCTGTAAGTGCCCAGGCCACTCGGCCTTTTTCTTAGATAACTCCACTCAGCCTCTTGCTTGGTCCGCCCTGTAAGCCCCTTGCGTCATCCAGTGTACTGGCCAAGATCCGACGAGTGCGCAGTTCACCGCTGGCCCGGGCATTTGCACTGTGATGACTATTGGGGGCAGCGGCATCGCCCCATGCAGTGCGCATGCACCGGCGAGATCTCGTCCAGTACACTGGATGATGCAAGAGGCTTACAGGGCCGGAAAAGCAAGAGGCTGGGGAGGAGTCATGTGAGAAGAGGACAGACCGGCCTGGGCACTTACAGCCCGAACGCTGCCCCTGGGAACTTGTGCTCCCTCATTTACATATGAATAAAAGAGCGATTTTGCCTCTGTTGAACTTCAGAACACCCCAAAGGTACCATCTTATGTATAGTTATGCTACAGTGCTACGTAAGCGGTCTATAATGTCAAATTGTGGTGACAGACTCCCGTTAATTATGGAGTCTTGGAAGACGCAGACCGCACTCGGCGATGCCAGTACAGCCCCCACAGAGAGCGTTGTTTTTTTCCCCCTCTTGCAGTCTGTGCATTAATGAAGGAGCCTGGTGATTGTAGTAGGAGACACTGTGCAGGGACACATGTGTGTCATGGGAGACATGCAGCGTGTTTGCCGTGCCTGATCGCTGTGTATACAGAGGTGTGCTGTCATCTGTTAATAACTGGACATCTGCTTACTTACGCCTCATCCCTCTTCCAGACGCCTTTCTCACCATAGGACTGCACAAGGCCACTATTACTAATGATGATTTTTGCCCTGAGCCTGGCAGATATTTCTATATATATCTATGAAAGTCAACCAAAATAATACAATGCCTCAGCGCTCTGCATGCAATGTCATACCAGGGCAGGAAAATATCTAGTGCTTGATAATTAGACCAGGAAACACGCACAGCAGAGGCAGAACATGAAGCCCCTGGGCTCCAATGCAAATTCTTCAGTAGCCACACCACCACTGACCATGTGTGTCCTATAGCTTTGGGCTCCTCATACATTAGGTCCCTCATGCTCCCTTGAAGTGCACCATGTCCTGTATTAAATTTCACTGCACAAATATTTTCTACACACCAACGATGGTTTTTGGACTACACCGGTCAAAAATGAGCAACGACAACGACGCGTTTGTGATTAGTGGAATGAGTGATTATTTGTGATGATCATTTGTGCTCTTTTTGGAGCTTGTAAAGAATTGCCAGCCAAGAGGCACTACTGTATTGCAGCAAATCCAGCTTTTTTTTAATCTACACAAATAAATAGTTAAAGTGTAACAGCCATTCTATTTTTATTTATGTAATGTATTGGGGCAGTGATACTGACCATTTTTGTAATATACTTTAATCACTAAAATCATACATTTCTATTAGAAAAATAGCTGTAAAGTGGCCCATTTTGAGCCTTAGCAACGCTCCTCTGTCTTCTGTTTACATAGCAGTGGAGAAATGTACGATTTCAGTAATTAAAGTTAAATCTTTGTTTTAGTTGTTTCTGTGATGTAGTGAAATATAATTACACGCACTTCATACGTTTCAAAGGCTTTTATTGACAATTACATGACATTTATGCAAAGAGTCAGTATTTGCAGTGTTGGCCCTTCTTTTTCAGGACCTCTGCAATTCGACTGGGCATGCTCTCAATCAACTTCTGGGCCAATTCCTGACTGATAGCAACCCATTTTTTCATAATCACTTCTTGGAGTTTGTCAGAATTAGTGGGTTTTTGTTTGTCCACCCGCCTCTTGAGGATTGACCACAAGTTCTCAATAGGATTAAGATCTGGGGACTTGACAGGCCATGGACCCAAAATGTCAACGTTTTGGTCCCTGAGCCGCTTAGTTTGCCACTTTTGCCTTATGGCACGGTGCTCCATCGTGCTGGAAAATGCATTGTTCTTCACCAAGCTGTTGTTGGATTGTTGGAAGAAGCTGCTGGTGGAGGGTGTTTTGGTACCATTCTTTATTCATGGCTGTGTTGAGCCCACTCCCTTGGATGAGAAGCAACCCCACACATGAATGGTCTCAGGATGCTTTACTGTTGGCATGACACCAGGACTGATGGTAGCGCTCACCTTTTCTTCTCCGGACAAGCCTTTTTCCTGATGCCCCAAACAATCGGAAAGAAGCTTCATCGGAGAATATGACTTTGCCCCAGTCCTCAGCAGTCCATTCACCATACTTTCTGCAGAAGATCAATCTGTCCCTGATGTTTTTTTTGGAGAGAAGCGGCTTCTTTGCTGCCCTTCTTGACACCAGGCCATCTTCCAAAAGTCTTCGCCTCACTGTGCGTGCAGATGCGCTCACACCTGCCTGCTGCCATTCCTGAGCAAGCTCTGCACTGGTGGCACTCCGATCCCGCAGCTGAATCCTCTTTAGGAGACGATCCTGGTGCTTGCTGGACTTTCTTGGATGCCCTCAAGCCTTCTTAACAAGAATTGAACCTCTTTCCTTGAAGTTCTTAAAGATCCTATAAATTGTTGATTGAGGTGCAATCTTAGTAGCCACAATATCCTTGCCTGTGAAGCCATTTTTATGCAACGCAATGATGGCTGCACGCGTTTCTTTGCCGGTCACCATGGTTAACAATGGAAGAACAATGATTTCAAGCATCACTCTCCTTTTAACATGTCAAGTCTGCCATTTTACCCCAATCAGCCTGACATAATGATCTCCAGCCTTGTGCTCGTCAACATTCTCACCTGAGTTAACAAGACGATTACTGAAATGATTTCAGCAGGTCCTTTAATGACAGCAATGAAATGCAGTGGAAAGTTTTTTTGGGGATTAAGTGAATTTTCATGGCAAAGAAGGACTATGCAATTCATCTGATCACTCTTCATAACATTCTGGAGTATATGCAAATAGCTATTATAAAAACTTAAGCAGCAACTTTTCCAATTTCCAATATTTATGTAATTCTCAAAACTTTTGGCCATGACTGTATATAACAAAAATGGTCAACATCACTGCCCCTATACATTACACAAATAAAAATAAAACGGCAGTTACACTTTAATGGATTGAAAAAAGACACGTTTAATGGGTTTCTGAGTGATAGGAAACATTTTTAATTTACCTAATAATAATAACAACCTAAAATCTGATTAATATCCAGATGGGTTAATTGGATGGATCAGATTCAAAGTCATACCTTGTCAATAGGACACCTAAAATTATGCACATGGCCAGTCCAGAGTGTGGTAGGAATTACAGTTTTATAACATTTGAAGGCCATGTTGGCGGCATGACGGCTCACCGTTCACACGGGCAGGTCACCACTGTGGCATGTGATACAGCGCGGCAGGGAGAGGAAGAGCTGGCCTGGGAGCATCAGACACCAAACCCAGCAGCGGGGTCCAGGTTCCAATCTGAGAGGTCTGCTTACTCTTGGCTAACCCCTTTAACCCTACCTATGATATTCAGTCATAATATTGCTGGACAATGGCTGCACGTGTCACCAAAATCATCATATGACCACAAGTGAACGCTGTACATATAAGGCTTTCACACGTCAGTGAATCACATACATGTGCTGTCCATGTTCTCCATGTACCCATTGATTTTAATACGTTTATTTACACATCAGAGATTTTACATTGACCATGAGTGAGTGGTAAAACCACGGAGACATGTACTACTTTGGTCCAGGATGCAGATCAAGCATGCCCATTGACATCTAAGGGGTCCATGAAAACCACTGATAAAACACAGATGACAGCCATATTCTGTCAGTGTTTTTTCAAGGACCATTGCTAGGAGATGCCCTAAAAACTTATTTTCATTTGCAGAAATTTCTGCAGCAAAATCTGCCATGTGTCAGGGCCCCCTAATCCACTGATACAATAGCGGATGAGCTCCAGAGCAAATGTAGTCACATTGGCAGCCATGTTAAAAACAAGATCCATACATTTTTATGCCAAGAGAAAGACTTTACATCACTTTAAGATTAATGGTAGGAATAAAGAAGCAGTGATTGTGGAGCAGAGAGATGCAGCTAGAAAGTCCCAACGTCAGTGCCCTGGTAAGCGGGCTTCTCAGGGATTGGACCTGCATTATAAATTAAATAAAAGCTTCCTCGGAAAGTAAATCACATGCAGACAAGGGATTTAGCTTCTAAAGGTTCAGTGGAATCTGTTTGCAGTGAAGCAGATGGCCTTAAATTGCTACAAACTGCGGCTGCAGGATATTACATTTGGCAGGGAGGATTGCTGGTGATATGTGTCTCTGCTTAATTATGACACAGAAACCTGAACCGAGCAGAGAGTAATATACTGCAAACCGGTACCACGGCTATCGCAGTCTACAGGCAATTTACAAATCCAATCCAAGATACAATATGATTTGTATACAATATATATTCAGTTATTCCCAGAGGTATAGTTCGAGCCGTCAGGGAAATAGCTATACACTGCCTAACTAGTGATGGCCTATTATTATTTATTATTAAAAGGGTTCTCCAAAAATGAAGAAAAATACTTAAATATTACTTTATATAAAAATATTCCCAAATACCTTTCATTAGTTAGAATGGCTCGTTTTGCCTGGGTAGGAATCATTAAGCCGTCCTATTGGTACACAAAAAAACCTATCCTAATCACACAGCAGAACAGTTACTTCACAACACTGAGCTAATGAGCTGCCTCATCCTCCTCTCCTACTTGTCAGGGATTATGATCCTGAATACAGCTGATAAGATCTTCCGCTGAATCTCTGTAGTAATGGAGTTCATTACACTCTCAGGCAATGTATTTTGATCAAAACACATCTGTGCGCGCCTACCAGCACCAAGGTGGTCTCCGGGTAGGCGGGCACAGATGTGTTTTGATATAAATATAGTGGCTAAGAGTCTCGGATTTTATCATAACAGAATGAGGACTCAGTCCATATATAATTAGAGATGAGCGAATCGAAGCTGACGAGGTGGAATTTCAATCCGAATTTCAGGAAAAATTCGATTTGCATCGAATTCGAATTTTCTTGCGATTCGTGTTAACGAATTGCATTTTTTCCTAAAATGGCTACTGCAAGAGTGAGGACATGGAGCAGGGAACTCTGGGAAGGCGGGATCACCCATAATGCCATGCATGCAGCCAATCAGCAGCCAGCCAGCCCTGTGATGTCACAGCCCTATAAATAGCCTCAGCCATCTTGGATTCCACCATTTATCAATGTACTTATTGCAGGGAGAGACATCAGCAGGCACTGTGCTAAAAAAAAACGATACAAGTGCAGGGAAAGATTATTCAAGGTGTAGGGAAAGGATAGGGAGGAATCATTCCACAGCATTTATGTTTAACAGGGTTCAATAGGGCAGGTTACAGCCTGGGTAATAGGAACAATCCTATTACACCTTGCTGCACTGACTGGGGACCCAAATTGCCATTATACAGCTCTGTAATTCCAGCAAACCGTTCTTGTTATTGGGGTGAAAGGGCTGTTTGATGCAGCCATTAACAGGGTTTATTACAAAGAAATATTTCTTATTTGCCCTTGTGCGGTGCAGTTATATGTTCTAAAGCATTTTTGGTTTGTATTAGTGGGAAAAAGGGCTTATTAGCCGTTGTGTAGTGAAGTGCGAAAATTACAGTCATTTTTGTTGTGTATTAGTGGCAAAAGAAAAATAAATTTGACGTTCAGAGCTGCAGTTATATGTTCTAAAGCCTTTTGTGTTGTGTATAAGTGGAAAAAAGAAAAATATATTTGGCGTTCAATGGTGCAGTTATATATTCTAAAGCCTTTTGTGTCGTGTATAAGTGGAAAAAAGAAAAATATATTTGGCGTTCAATGGTGCAGTTATATATTCTAAAGCCTTTTGTGTCGTGTATAAGTGGAAAAAAGAAAAATATATTTGGCGTTCAGTGGTGCAGTTATATATTCTAAAGCCTTTTGTGTCGTGTATAAGTGGAAAAAAGAAAAATATATTTGGCGTTCAATGGTGCAGTTATATATTCTAAAGCCTTTTGTGTCGTGTATAAGTGGAAAAAAGAAAAATATATTTGCAGATCAGCAGTGCAGTTATATATTCTAAAGCCTTTTGTGTCGTTTATAAGTGGAAAAAAGAAAAATATATTTGCCGTTCAGTGGTGCAGTTATATGTTCTAAAGCCTTTTGTGTCGTGTATAAATGGAAAAAAGAAATATATATTTGCCGTTCAGCAGTGCAGTTATATATTCTAAAGCCTTTTGTGTCGTTTATAAGTGGAAAAAAGAAGAATATATTTGCTGTTCAGTGGTGCAGTTATATATTCTATTGCCTTTTGTGTCGTGTATAAGTGGAAAAAATAAATATATATTTGCTGTTCAGCGGTGCAGTTATATATTCTAAAGCCTTTTCAAAAAAAGAAAAATATATTTGCCGATCAGCGGTATAGTTATATATTCTAAAGCCATTTGTGTCATGTATAAGTGGAAAAAAGAAAAATATATTTGCCGATCAGCGGTGCAGCTATATATTCTAAAGCCATTTGTGTCATGTATAAGTGGAAAAAAGAAAAATATATTTGCCGATCAGCGGAGCAGTTATATATTCTAAAGCCTTTTGTGTCATGTATAAGTGGAAAAAAGAAAAATATATTTGTCGATCAGCGGAGCAGTTATATATTCTAAAGCCTTTTGTGTCGTGTATAAGTGGAAAAAAGAAAAATATATTTGCCGTTTAGTGGTGCAGTTATATGTTCTAAAGCCTTTTGTGGCATCTATAAGTGGAAAAAATAAAAATATATTTGCCGTTTAGTGGTGCAGTTATATGTTCTAAAGCCTTTTGTGGCGTCTGTAAGTGGAAAAAATAAAAATATTTTTGCCTATCAGCGGTGCAGTTATATATTCTAAAGCCTTTTGTGTCGTGTATAAGTGGAAAAAAATAAGGGCCTATTTGCCATTCAGCGGTGCAGTTATATGTTTTAAAGCCCTTTTTGGCGTGTGTTGAAGTGAGAAAATTATAGCCCTTTTTGGTGTGTATTAGTGTATTAGCAACTAACAGAGTTTGCCCTGGAAAAGCTGTCCTGCCCAGCCAGTAGTGTGGCATCAGAGCGGGTGTTTAGTGCGGCGGGGGCCATAGTTACCCCAAGAAGAACTTGCCTGTCCACCCAAAACGTGGAAAGCCTGACCTTTGTCAAGATGAATCAGGCATGTTACTGCAAGGGGCAGTGTTCTACACCACTATAAAGGCTCTCTGAAGCCAGGAAATAGCCGTTTTTTAACGCGATTCGCCACGACTAAATTAGGAGCGAAACAAAGTTTTTCCCAAAAATTTGCCGAACCGACGAATCGAATTTTTGAAACATTCGCTCATCTCTATCTATAATGTTTGCATCTATTGTATTAGTGCATTATGTTCCGTGATTTTTGATAATAATCGTTATCCTAAAATGCACTCTCTGCTCTGATGCAGGACTGGTCTAGACTAGATTGACTGATTCCCCTGTTTTCACTCCTCCTCTCTATATAGAGAGGGTGATACCCACCCCATCTAGTCGTGGATATGAATATGGCCTATTCACACCATGCATACAATTATTATAGGAAATACATATAAACACACAAAAATACATTTTAATCCCTTTTGCAGTGTACCGCTACTGAACATGTTAGTCCATCTCTGAACGCAGAGAAGGCTGGAACAGAATTTTGGCCACAGGAGAATACAATAGAGAATACAATAATACTTAATTTGAAATTACCTATTCATTGCATATTAATACTTTTTTGGTCAGATAACGCCATTTAAGATGGGCATAGAAATAAGCCACTTGCATTTGAATAAGCCAAATATGTGTTTCTTTGAAAAGGGAGGTGGGTATACTCTACAACTGAGATAATTGTGGACCAACAGTGATCTCTCCCGACCTCCCAATACACAAGCATTCCTGGCTCTCCTGAGCATGCAAGTGTTGTGAATGTGAGAGAGGAGAAAGCCGCTGTCAGACACCTCTAGCAGGTGGTTTCTATCCCCGAGAACAAAAGAATCAGGCATGTTAAAATTCAATCTATCTACGGTAGAAGAAAGTCCGGAGCCCCCAATACCTATCATATGGTTAGCCGATCCTGCCAAAATTGGTGGGTTCAGCTGACATACAAAATGTGTATGGTCAGTTTTAGCTCCAGGAATGGAAAGATCAGGCATGTCAAAATCTAATCTGTCTAATATTTCCTTTTCCTAGCTGGAGAGATTGGTGTCTCATATCAATGGCCACTTTAGACTTTAATGCATTGTATAGTAATGGAAGATTTAAAAAAATATTCAGGATCCACCAATGATTGGTTCACTTTAACCTCTGGCCTTTTCTCTTACTTATTCATTCATTGACTGATTGATCTCTGTTTTAATCCATTGCATTACCAAAAGCACTTCTGTGCTGCACCATTGCATTCGACCTTTACAACCTGTAAACTTCTCTGTACAAATAATCAATCCATTGATTTGGATGTCTCCGCTGCTACATCAGACATTACCTGGGGAGCTCACAAGAGACCATTTACATGGATGTGGATGGCTGAAGTGAATGTACTGATATTAGTCCTATGAAAATGATGTGAAAAATTTCCTATATAAAGTACAGATATAGACAGTAACATCACCAAAACACTGGTATTAAATCACCAGAATGACACAAGAGTGGGATAGACAAATGTAGTATAATCCCAATGATGGATGTCAACGACTGCTTCTGTAAATGTGGACTTACATGCGTTATACACCATAAATCTTTCTGTCTCTGGTTCTCTCTCCACCTCGCTCTTTTTTTCTCTCTACATCTCTCTGTCCCTCCTTCCCTTGCTCTATCTCCCGCTCGGTCTATTCCTCCCTCTCTCTTGTTCATTCTTGTTGTCTCTCTCCCTTCCTCTCTTACCCTCTCTCTGTCCCTCACTCTTTCTCTTGCTCCCTCTCATGTTGCCTCTTCCTTCCCACTCCCCCTCCCTGTCTCTCTATTCCTCCCTTTCATTCTCTAGTTCATTCTTGCTCTCTCTCTCCCCCTCCATCTCTCTTTCCCTCTCTCTCTCCCTCACAATTTCTCTTGCTCACCTTCAGGCTGGGTGTATGTACATTTATTGTATGTTCCCAGCATTTGTGGTTGTGTTCATTACCACGTTTAAGTAAAATTCTGTTTTGGCAAAAGCTGGTGGTGGAGTTGTTTTCCTCGTTCTTGACTTCGCTGTATCCTGGGGAGCACACCCCAGGCTTACATCCGTCCTATCTGTCTTGCTCATTCTTGCTCTCTCTCCCTTCCTTGCTCTCCTACCCTCTCTCTCTCTGTTTCTTTCCCTCGCTCTCTCTCTCTCACTTTCTCTCCCCCCCCCCTCTTTCTCTCTCTTGCTCTCTCAACCTCCTTCTCACTCTCTTTCTCCCTCGCTCTTTCCCTCTCCCCATCTCTCTCCCTCCCTCTCTCTCTCCCACTTTCTCTCTCTCCTTCAGGATTACATTTCTCTTGCTCCCTGTCACATTCCCTCTGTCACCCTCTCCCTCCTTCGCTCTCTCTATTCCTCCCTCTCTTTCTCTCTCATCCTTGCTCTCTGTCTTGCTCATTCTTGCTCTCTATCCCTTTCTCACTCTCCTACCCTCCCTCTCTCTCTCTCTGTTTCTTTCCCTCCCTCTCTCTCTCTCCTCCTCCCTCTCTTTATCTGTCTTGCTCTCTCTCCCTCCTTCTCACTCTCTTTCTCCCTCGCGCTTTCCCTCTCCCTATTTCTCTCCCTCCCTCAGGATTTCTTTTCTCTTGCTCCCTTTCAGATTTCCTCTCTCTGTCACCCTCTCCCTCCTTCGCTCTCTCTATTCCTCCGTCTCTTTCTCTCCTCCTTCCTCTCTGTCTTGCTCACTCTCTCTTCCTTTCTCGCTCTCCTGCCCTCCCTCTCTCTCTGTTTCTTTCCCTCCCTCTCTTTTTCTCTCCCTCCCTCTTTCTCTACCATTCTCCTTCTCTCTCTGTACAGTCTATAGGCATACTCTAACTGCTGCACACTCATTATCGATGTGTCCAATGCTCCCATCTGTCCCTGTCTGTCCACACTTGCAGCAATAGCAGCCACTCTAATGTACATAATGTGTATTGTTCTTACATCTTCTAATCTATATCCATGTGGACAGACAGAAGCAAAGATGGGGCAGCACTCCAATGAAGTTCAAATGGCGTTTATTTATCCAAGGTTAACAATTGGACCTTCATTGGAGTGCTGCTTCCTGTTAGCTTCTGTTTGGATAATAGAGATTTTGGAACTAGATCCCTTGGAGCTTGCCCCCTTTTTTTGTGCTGTTTTTCTTAGTGTTGCTTCATTTTCTCTCATGGCATGTGTAATGGCGTAATGAATGACAACGGAAGCCTAGTGGACCCACGGGGCTCTTGTCACATCAATGAAGCTGGACCTTACCCTGGTCCAATGTTGCTTTAAGGACACCTGCCGGGTTGTGCTTCCATATCTTGGAGCAACATAAGGGAACTTTTATACAGGCTGAGGCCTATTACAAACGCTCGTTCCTGATAACTGAGCAGTCAACCCGATAAATGAATAAACCTTCGTTTGTCAAGTGATTGAATCTTTGATGAGGCACCGAAAATCGTAGTCTGTTTTGCTGCCGACAATTCGCAAACTGAAAGGGGAATTAATGATCGTAAAAATGTTTAAAAGGCCCTTTAAATGAGCGACGCCGGCGATTGAATATTGTCAATTGCAACTTGAAAGGACTCCTAGAAGAGACAGTGATAGTCCTAACTATGCCATCCACCCCAACATTCACACATTGATACAGGGCGAGCTGTCAGTAGGACTCCCATTGGCTTTCCAAGAAGAAATTTAGTAGATTTATTATAATGCATGGCAAAACAACATGTGAAGTTTAGGTCAAGTGGTGACCTTTTTCAAACACTGTTTGCCAAAGAAAAAATCACATTGAATATAATGGCACTAGGAATAGTGAGACTTCTCCGTAGTGTTTGAGAAAGGTCACTACTTGACCTGAACGTCACACCTTGTTTTCCCATGAATTATAATAAATCTACAGAATTTCACATCAATTTCGGAGTGCTATAGTCTTCTTACTTGCATGAAAAGGGTTGGCAACACTACTTTAAGCACCTGGTTTGGAATAAACAGAGTGTCTATAGAACAAAATCTGATTGTCTTTCCTATGAGTCCTGTCAGGATTTATCTTACTTTTTAGGGTACTTTCACACTAGCGTTTTGGATTCCGTTTGTAAGATCCGTTTCAGGGCTCTCATAAACGGTCTAAAACGGATCAGTTCAGCCCCAATGCATTCTGAATGGATAAGGATCCCTTTAGAAAGCATCAGTTAGGCTCCGTTCCGCCTCTATTCTGTTTTGGAGGCGGACACCAAAACGCAGCATGCAGCATTTTGGTGTCCGTCTGAAGAGGCGGAGCCTAACTGATCCGTTTTGAATTACAATGTAAGTCAATGGGGACGGATCCGTTTTTAATGACACAATATGGTGCATTTGAAAACGGATCTGTTCCCCATTGACTTTCAATGTAATTCAAAACGGATCCGTTTTGGACTTTTTCATTTTTCTTTTAACTAATGCAAACGGATCTGTTCTGAACGGATACAAACGTTTGCATTATAGGTGCGGATCCGTCTGTGCAAATACCAGACGGATCAGCACCTAACGCCAGTGTGAAAGTACCCTAACTCTTATTTTACTGTTCCAAACCATAAACCTGTATATCATAAGCTCAGTGGAAGGCTACTTTCACATATGAGTTAAAACTATCTGGCAAGCTCTTCCAGAGTTCATCATTTCTGGTATAACTGGATGGGGCTGAGGCACCGCAAAACACCCCTTTGACTATAATGGGACCCGGCGGGGATCCGGACGGTTTCTGGCATGAGTGCCCGAACAGGAAAGTTGCAGTCAAATGCAACATTATTGTGGTGTACAGTGGCAAAGTTGCAAGACACTTGCAACCTGGGATCAAAAATCCAACAGTGTTGGATCATTTGCATCAGTCGTGTCACAGTGGTTATGTCAAGATCGAAATGTATCCCCTATAAGTGTCTGATTAGGGGAGTCGACCGTTCAGATTCCCACTGATCATGAGAATGGGTCCCTGTGTCCATCTATATGAATCATGCTACTCGATTCATCTCTATGGCACTGCCAGAGATAAAAAATCACAGAAAAAAATACAGAACATCCTGCACGATATGATAATGAATATGCGCATGTGCATGGCTACATTTATAAAATCACGGAAAATAATGCACTATACAAACACAGCATATGGACTAAGCCCTCACTCTGGTATAATAAAATCTGGGACTCCTAGGCTACATGCACACGACAGTGGAAAAAAAACCTCCGCTAAAAACAGACATTCTTATCGGACGTTTTTTTCACTGATGCCTTTCTGAGAAAGGATGTTAAAAATTGACCCATTTAATTGTATGGGGGCAGTCTGTCAGTGAAAACACGGACAAGATAGAACATGTTCTATTTTTTTACGTCCGTTTTTCACTGCCATGTGAATAACCCCATAGACTATCATTGGTCTTAAAACAGACATGTGATGGCTGTTAAAAAAAACGTACATCACATGTCTGTTTTTTCACTGTTGTGTGCATGTAGCCAACACATTTTGATATGTCTTTTGATCAAAATATAATGGCTAAGAGTCTTAGATTTTATTACTTTAGAGTGAGGGCTTAGGGTGCTTTCACACTTGCGTTCTGAGGATCCGGCAGGCACTTCCGTCCCGCCGGATCCGTCAGAACGCAAGTCGCCTAAAGCATTAGAAGACTGATCAGGATCCTGATCAGTCTTCGAAATGCTTTCAGGTTACTATGGCAGCCAGGACGCTATTAAAGTCCTGGTTGCCATAGTAGTAGTGGGGAGCGGGGGAGCAGTATACTTACAATCCGTGCGGCTCCCGGGACGCTCCAGAATCACATGATCCATGCGTGTAGGGTGCCCTGACGTCACTCCGGAGCGCCCCGGGAGCCGCACAGATGGTAAGTATACTGCTCCCCCGCTCCCCACTACATTTTACCATGGCAACCAGGACTTTAGCGTCCTGGCTGCCATGGTAACCATTGAGAAAAAGCTAAACGTCGGATCCGGCGATACGCCGAAACGACGTTTAGCTTAAGGCCGAATCCGGATTAATGCCTTTCAATGGGCATTAATTCCGGATCTGGCCTTGCGGCAAGTGTTCAGGATTTTTGGACGGAACAAAAAGCGCAGCATGCTGCGGTATTTGCTGCGTCCAAAAAATGTTCTGGTCCTGAACTGAAGACATCCTGATGCATCCTGAACGGATTTCTCTCCATTCAGAATGCATTGGGATAATCCTGATCAGGATTTTTCCGGCATAGAGACCCAACGACGGATCTCTATGCCGGAAAACAAAAACGCCAGTGTGAAAAGACCCTTAGTCCATATGCTGTGTTTGCATAGTGTGTAATACTGCCAGAGATAGCCAAGTACAGCGCTCACTATCTTCGACAGTCCCCTACAGATTAGGACGCATGCTCAACCACGGATCCATTCACGGGGAGCCCACAGGACTCTGTTCTCATGATTGGTGGGGACCACAAAGGTCGGATGTCACCGATCATGCACTTATCCCCTATCCTGTAAACAGGGGATCATTCTAGGTTTTCGGACAACCCCTTTAATGTGACTGGGCAGCATTAGGGTTGTCTGCCACCAATACACAAATATGATCTTCTCGTATCTTTGGAGACAAGGCAGAGGTCTGTCGATGTTTGTTTATGCAAATTCAATTTTTGGCAGAAAAAGGGAGACACTTATGATTTCATTGTGTAGGACCAAAGGGAGGTTTAGTGAGTCAATATAACCATAGGTTTACCAGGTGAGATAAGGCAATGATACTACAAGGGGCTCCCCTGAAGAGAATGGATACATGAAAGACGTGTTTATTCAGGCAAGGACCATACATGGACTGTTTTATTGTTCTTTTGTAAGACAAGTACTCTGCAAACAATGTAGCTGTTGCCATTCATCAGTCAGGATAACATCTAGCTTGGTCTTCTGTCTTCTTCTCCTGTTGCCATTATGTGCATTTGTCTACTATACGATAATTGCTGCAGTACATAAATTAACCGAACTTCAGATTGTTTTATGACATGCCTAAAATGTTGCATACCCTCAATTTTTGGACAGTGATGTTGTCAGGTGTCCATTGTGCCGGGGACTCTAGACCTTAAAGGTGTTGTGGTGACAAGAATCGACTTTTCTATAAATGGGACAGAGAAAAATGATGATTGCACAAGGAAGGTGTCCGTATTTTGTGGATTTCTAGTTTGTGGAGCGCAAAACGGATATGGTTTTGTGCAGGAGGCCTACATGCCAGATAGTGGTGCAATCTGGTAGCTATTTAATGTCTATGGCTAAAGGTGTTCGTTCAGCCAACACTCTCTCCTGACTCCGTCATACACATACTCGCACAGCTTGTATATTTTTAATGGGGAGAGAGAAGTAAGGCTCTGCTAGACACCTCTAATGATGGCTTATGTCTCAGGAGAACAAAAGGATTGAGTGTTAAAGGGCTTTTCAGAGACTTTAATACTGATGACCTATCCCAGGTGAGGGTCCAACACCTGGGACCCCCGCCGATCAGCTGTTTGAGAAGGCAGCGGGGGTCGCAGTAGATCCACGGCCTTCTTGCAGCTTTTCTTAGGCCAGTGACGACGCATTCATCGCTCACATGGCCCAGGCACAGCTCAGCCCCATAGAAGTGAATGGAGCTGTGCGTGATACCAAGCATAGTCGATATACAATGTACGGTGATGTGCTTGGTAAGGAGGGAGAAGGCGGCGGCGCTCACAGGAACTCCAGTGCTTTCTTAAAGGGGTTCTCCGGGAATTAGTAAAATGAGAATACTTAAAGGGGTTCTGTACTTTGTTTAAACTGATGACCTATCCTCTGGATAGATCATCAGCATCTGATTGGCGGGGTCCGACACCTGGGACCCCTGACGATTAGCTGTTTGAGAAGGCAGCGCTCCAGGAGCGCTGCGGCCTTTTCACTGTTTACCGCCGGCCCAGTGACGTCACGACTAGTATCAACTGGCCTTGGCGGGGCTAAGTTCCATTGAAGTTAACAGAGCTTAGCCACACCCAGGCCAGTAGAGCAGTGAGCTAAAGAGCTGCCACATCTTCTTCTATGATCCTGAATACAGTTTAATATGATCTTCAGCTAAATCTCTGTAGAAATGGAGTTCATGAGGAGGGTAAGGGTGATGTGGATAATGAGCAGCAGCACTTGTATGCAGTCTCCATTACCACAGCCTGTCCTGTCCGTCATCTCTGTACTTCATGTCTCCTCATAAACTCCATTTCTACAGAGATTTAGCTGAAGATCATATTAAACTGTATTCAGGATCATAATCCCTGACAAGTAGGAGAGGAGGAGGAGGCAGCTCTTTACCTCAGTGCTCAGAAGTAACATGTCCTTCTGTATGATTAGGATAGGTTTTGTGTGTATTAACAGGACGGCAGCCATTTTATTTCTCCTAATGATTCCTCCCTAAATAAAATGAGCCATTATAAACAATGAAAGGTATATGGGGATATATTTACAATAAAGTAATATTTAAGTATTTTCATTTTCTAAATTCCCAGAGAACCCCTTTAAACAGCTGATCGGCAGGGGTCCCGGATGTCAGACCCCCACCGATCAGATACTGATGACCTATCCTGAGGATGTTAAGTAAAGTCTCGTAAGACCCTTTTAAGTGTCAAGGCTTCTTCAACGTAAGAACTGTAAGTCTACGTTTTGGTTTCCGTTTGTGAGATCCGTTCAGGGATCTCACAAGCGGTCCAAAACGGATCAGTTTGCATTCAAATGCATTCTGAATGGATAAGGATCCGTCTGTTCTGGTGTCCGTCTGACGAAACTGAACCAAACGTTTTCACTGACACAATATGGCACAATAGAAAACGGATCCGTCCCCCATTGAGTTTCAATGGTGTTCAAGACGGATCCGTTTTGGCTATGTTACAGATAATACAAACGGATCTGTTCTAAACGGATGCATGCGGTTGTATTATCTAAACGGATGCCTTTTTGCAGATCCATGACGTATCCGCACCAAACGCGAGTGTGAAAGTAGCCTTAATCTGTGGGATAGACTACGTGGTCACAGCAGGAACAGTGGGCAGTTTTAAAAAGGTTTTAGATGAATTCTTAAAAGTAAATGCTTATGAAAATGTGTAGAAATCTAAATCTCCCTCCCCTGATTGTCTTGTTCTCACAAGAAGACAAGATGCTGACAGCAGTTCATTCCCCTCTCCTCATTGAAAACATAGGCCTACTTGGCCGAGCCAAACGTGCACGTGGCCCGGGAAGGAATATCTGTTGACCACCAGCTATCTAAAGTGCACGGCCAGCTTTCTACTTGTGAAGGTTAACAACTACTAAATAAGGAGCCCAGAGATCAAGTGCATCCCAGCGGCCAGGAAGCCATCAGCATGTGCTGGAGACAGTCAAGTACATCTTATCTGTTGACATATGTCTTCATTCAGTGTGTAGTGGCTTCACTTCACTCGTACGTTTCCAAGAATCCTCTTCATTGAGACATTTTAAGCAGCTGCAAAAAAAAAAGTAAAATGACAAGTTCGTGAGCTAAAACCTGTACGTCGGTCTGTGCTAATATTTAAAGGGCATTTCCTCTGTAAAACCATTAAACTAAGGTTTTGCATCGGATCTCAGGAGCATCGATTTACGTCTCTGCTTTTCATCCAGATTCACAAAGACCTGAACCGAATATTCTGGACAGTCCTGCACTACTGGATTTACATGTCAGACACCGTCAGGGGTCACGCGCATGAATCATGTAAAACCTGTCCGAGTTCTGTCTCTGATGAGGGTCCTTCACTTTTGCTTCAGTTTTTTTCTGAGATTTCATTCATTTTGTCACTTTTTCCTGCATGGATGTCATCAGTCCGCATCTATTTTTCATGTAAGTGAGAAAAAAAAGAAGAATATCACCCAGCTCCACCTAGCAGCCATCAGTGAAAAACGGAGCCGTCCCTCAGTGTCCTTCAGTTTTTTCTCAGTGACCCATTCACTTGAATAGAGAAGTCCTGTGTGATAAACGGACGAAGATAGAAGCTTAAAGGGGTTATCCAAACCCTATTTGCATAACAGAACGCGGCCCATTGTAGAAATGCCTATTCATGTCCACAAAACGGACAAGAACAGGACATGCTATATTTTTTTTGCGGGGCCATGGAACGGAGCAAAGGACGCGGACAGCATACGGAGTGCTGGGCGCATCTTTTGCGGCCCCATTGAAGTGAATGGGTCCGCTCCCTCGGACGTGGATCCAAAATACATTTGTGTGCATGAGGCCTAAGAGTCCACACCCATCAATATGTAAATAAACACAAGCCACGCCCCTTATGCTAAACATTCAAATTAAGACTACATCAAAATTCCAATAAATTCCACCCCCACAAAAAACCATGTGTATGTGTCACCTATGTGCAGGATCAGGTACGAGTGCACAGCGGTTTTATTTATCCTACACGTATTCATAGGTAATATTATACCAGTCATTCAATCACTGTAACCTGCATTAGCCCTGACCACATTTCTCTTGCTTGCAGTCAGTGTAATTCTCGGAGTCCTGTGGTTAGAAGAAAGATCTCATTTGATTAAATTCTGCTCCGAACACAAATGAAATGCGGTGAAGACGATAAAACCATAGCAGAAGAGGGATGGTGCCGTCCGCCTGTAGCTGGCGGGACTCGATCTGCCTGAAATTACATCCTCCTGAAGAAGATAGAGGTGTTAATGCAAGAAGTGGAGGAAGTGGTGTCCTGTTCACTGACAGGAAGCCAAATAATCAGCCTCTGAGCCACAGTGGAGGCCCCTGCACACATCAATTTACCACTAAAAAACCACTTGTGTTTTCTCTGTATTGCTTATGTTTTTAATAGTGTTTTTGTGGTATTTTGTTTATATATTTTTAGATGGAAAAGCACCAAGAAAGTTTCAATGACATGCTGCATTTAGACTAGGGCAACATCGCGACATTTGTCGCAGTAATGTCACACATTTTTCTACGGTGTCGCACAGTGACATGCAGCATGCTTGACTGGGACACGACAGTCGTGTCGCAGCATGTCGCACTGCGACACCATAGACTATCATTACAAAAATTGTTTGCATGACACGTTGCAATGTAGTTCTAGCCATCGTCACCGTGTAGCCCTAGCCTTAAAGGGGTTATCCAACCCCTATAATGCCCCCCAATATTCCAGGCTCCTCATACTGGTTATACTTACTCCACTTCCCAGCACCCACGTTGCTTCTGATGCCCACACGGCTGCCACTGCATCTCCCTGTCAGCAGCCAATAGCAGGCCGCGACAGGGATGAGCTTCCCTAGCGTCACCCGCGATGATAGGTAGGCTCGTTCCCATCGCGGCCTGCTACTGGCTGCCCCCGTACGTTTTGATACGCGTGACGGGGAGATGCAGCAGAGACTGTGCAGGCATCAGAAACGACGAAGGTGCTAGGGGAGTGAGGTAAGTATAACCAGTACTTTTTATCGACACCTTTTTAGAGTGTGTTAGATTAGTTTTATTCACTTTTCTATTCATTTTAAGGGGGGGGGGGGGTTGTGAAGCGATGAAAAAATGGCAAATTGGCCATTTTGATTTTTTTCCTTTGCGGCAAAACTATTTATATTTTAATAGTTTGGACATTTTGAGGCACGGCAGAGCAAACGATCATTATTTTTCTCATTTATTTTTATTATGCAGAAAGGGGGTGATTTGAATTTTTATGTTTTTTAAAGCTTTTTTTTTTTTACTTTTTTAGGTCGCCTAACGGATTTTAACATTATCATTAGATCACGTCTCTCATAGACTGCATTTAGTTAAGAATGCAGCCTATGGCAGATTCACCTGCATTGCCACCTGTTGGAAAGGGGATAAAAGAGAAAAAAAAACACCAAGACATAGAGACATAAAAATGGCCCCAATAAAAAAATAATAATACCATTAGCCAAAAAAATACATGTATGTCCTGCAGTTCATATTTACCATAGACTTTTAGCTAACATTTTGAGCTGGTGTTTTTTCACAACAAAAGCTTCAAAAACCCATGTGCAAAAAATTCCACAAAAGTGGCGAAAAGCTCCACAAAATACCTATGTGTAAACGAATCCTAAGGCTGGGTGCCAACATGACTGAATAACTGTGGATTTGACATTGCAGATTTTCGTGTAAAATGGTGCAGTACCCCAGAGGACTACTGCAAAAGGTTAACTAATACTTAAACCAGTTAATGGAATGTTCTTAAGGTAAATGTTGAGATTTATCGTGTTTTATGTGAACTCAACAGCAATATATTGGCAAACTAACACATTGGCAGTCTGTGTTTAGGTTGCTAGGTGATGGACTGGTTCTGTCCCCTAGTTAGTGGTTTAGTAAAGTCTAGTCTGAGGAGAAGCTAGAGGAGAGACGTGTGTGTTGAGAGCTCCTGCCAGGCCTAGCTCTGAAAACCTCTGTCTCTGAGTCTACCACCACAAGGCAATGCATTAGACTCAAGGTATTGTGCTGGTTTATGGCAGGAAGACTTTGCTGCTGTGCTGTGTCCCCCCGTTGATGGATGTTGATGTCGGTGAAGAGGGGAGCGGAACAGCCGGCCCGAGAGCCACACAGACCGAATCCAGCGGCGGGGACCAGGTGGGCATCATCCCCACTGTGGGTCTGCCACGTCTGGAGGTCTGTTTCCTCTCAGATAACCCCTTTAAGAAATGAAAGGAGAGCTCTGAGCTAAGACAGTTTTGAAAAATGAGGCCTATTTATTTTATTCTTTCTGTGGTGTTTTGTTCCTAGACTTTTTTTTCCAAATTTGTGGCATGCTCTGGGCGTGACTCTTTTTAGATGAGGTCCCATAGACTTCTCTCTACACCAGTGATCAGCAACCTCTGGCACTCCAGCAGTTCTGAAACTACAACTCCCAGAATCCTCCTGACACTTCTATGGGAGTTACAAGAACAGCCAAGTACATTTTCATGCTGGGAATTGTAGTTTCATAGCAGCTGGAGTGCTGAAGGTTGCTGAGCCTTGCTCTAGGAAAAAAAAGGGGGCTGAAATAAAAGTTACCCCAAAAACGCTTGTAAAAATGCATGAATTTCTTTACGTTTTTTTTAGAAGCCAAAAAAAGGCCCCAAAAAACCTAGTGTGACAGTGCCTGAGCCTGCCCCAGGCTCCTCTGCTCGGTTTTTCTGGCTCCATGAACATAATGTTACTCTTTTCCTATCATCTGCTCAGTTTTGGGGGCTCAGCTGTTCCGTTACAATTCCAACCACGCAGCAGTATGAACAGGACCCAACCGTGAGACCCATCTCTTGCTAAACGCGCCCCTCCACGTGCCCCTGCAGGCAGCCGCTTATCTTCCTTTCAGTCCCCTCCCATGGTTGCTGTGGACCGTACATTTTCTTTACTTGAACCCCTCTCTTCACCTCTTCCATGAGCAGAGGTCACTGCAATAACGAGCCACATATAAATTCCTTTCTCCTTTTTGGAGGTCGCCAAGGTCAGGCACTATTTGGACTAAGGGTCAAATGGGTGACTTCAAATTGCTAATTAACGTAAATGGATGATATAAGAGAAGAAAATGTCAGAGAAAGCACCTCAATAATTCTACAAATAAGAGGCGTCATTTATCAGAACGATCCCGGAGACTTTAGGCAGCCATAAGTACTACTAGTACTCATGGGGGCAATCTGGGTGCAATACAGTTGGGCATGGGGGCACATAGGGTACTATGTAACGGCACAGCCACGTGCACGAGACCTCTCTGGCTTGCGTCATACCTACTTTTTTTTTTCATGTAACACATTTTTTTAACTGTTTTTGCAGCATTTTTGTGGCTTTGTTTTTTTTTTACAAATATTATTTTAAAAAGTGTGTTTTTTGGGACCTTATTTTGTGCTAGTCATGCATTTAAAAAAGGGAATGTATGTGCCCCCTGATGTAACACCTCTGTAGATATCTACAAAAAAAAAGACTTTAAAAAAATGCCGTAAAATGCGATACATTGACACATTCCTTTTATGAAGCAGAGGATGTCTATGGCACAAAAACTCCATAGCCAGAGCAAGCTGCCATTTAAAAAAAAAATGCCACTAATGTAAACACAACACGGTTGTCAACATGCCGCCTTTTGCCACCTTACTTGGTTGTATCTGGACGTATGTCATTTCTTTGAACCTTGTTTTAATAAAAACCTTGATTGAACCATAAAAAAAAAAATGCCATGGAGGTGGCATAAAAAAAAACACAGAAAAATACATGTAAAAAAAACACTAGGCAACACTAGGCAAAAAGAGCAAAAGTCAGAAAAACGCCAGAAAAAAATCAGCCTCATCCACACTAATGCATTGTAGCAATCAGGACAGAAAAGCCTCTGGATGTAAACAAGAGTGTTTCCATTCACTGACAGCAAGCATAGATCTTGCAACGGATGAGGAATTTTCACGCGACGTTTATTAGAAAGCTGCCTTTCATTATCCAGTATTTTGACTTTATTTAAATGGAGCTGGAGGACCCCTCTAAGTTTGTCAGAAGCCACCAATGTCTCCATAGATAGCATGCCCATGATGAGCACTAATGATCAGTCATATCAATAGATGGCGGTTCAGGGCCGGCAGCAGTGACTCACGCTACTGATACGCCCGTGCATAACGATACATCCGGCCCTCCAGGTGTTGCAAAACTACAACTCCCATCATTCCTGGACAACCTACAGCTATCAACCTACAGAAGAGCATGATGGGAGTTGTAGTTCTGCAACACCTGGAGGGCCAGAGTTTGGACATGCTAGGGTGAGCATACTTCTATGTGCAGGCATGGGGCCCCATAGCAAAGCCTGGAATGGGGCCTCACTTCACCATGACCAAGTTCATTATCTAAACCAGGCCTGGCTAACCTGCGGCTCTCCAGCTGTTGTAAAACTACAACTCCCACCATGCCCTGCTGTAGGCTGATAGCTGTAGGTAGTCTGGGCATGCTGGGAGTTGTAGTTTTGCAACAGCTGGAGAGCCTCAGGTTGGCCATCCCTGCTCTAAACCTTATATCTTGTGGTATGCTCGTGCCCAGGGATAAAGCACCTCACGTCTGAGTGGAGATTGGCCTCACAGCAGCTTCTATGCCTGCTACCCTGTGAACCGACACCTGTGTCACGACCACCCCATGTAACAGAACGGGCACTTCGCCTGATGCTAGCTTTGGGGCATTGCTGCAATGACCGGGTGATTAACTGCTAAATTAGTGAAATTGTACTTTATGCACTTTGTATCCCAAAGGCGAGGGTTACATTTTCTGGCCTCCTAGATACAGTTGCAGGATGTGGGCTGGATCCACCCCTTTTTACCTAGGAGCTGCAGCTGTGTCCTGTGTCGCCAGCAGCCAGTGTAGGAAGCTGAGACGTGTGCACTCGGTAGCTGGGGTGTGGAGGAAAAGCAGCAGAGATACACCAGCCGTGTGAGCGGGGGGCAGCCATGAAAGGGGACTGTAACAAGTGAATATCACAGAAAATGATCCAGAGAGATGTATATATATATATATTTATATAACCATGCGAATCAGGGATTGCATAGAGGACATGGGGTATAAAACATAACATTTACTTCATATTGATAAAAAAAACTACCACAAATAATGAGACAATGATACACAAAAAGTGGGGGCATAGGCGGAGGTAAATATCGGGGTGGGGTAGGCAGAGAAGATCTATCCCTACATTGGCGCTGTCTACCGCTGAACACAGGGAATCACCCCGATGGTGGGTAGACAGCGCCAATGTAGGGATAGATCTTCTCGCCCGGTGAGGACTTTGTATTTACCTCTGCCTATGCCCCTATTTTTTGTGTATCATTGTCTCTTTATTTTCATTGTGTGAGCCCGGTTTGCTTATTATTGTACTTACTATCCATATTTGTGGTCGTTTTTTTTATCAATAAGAAGTAAAGGTTATGTTTTATACCCCATGCCCTCTATGCAATGACTGTAACAAGTGCCAGCCTCTGAGGGAGAGAAGCAATGGACCTAAATGAAGGGTGGGACAGTCCATGGACAAACAATCAGTGAAGGTAATGCATGTATCTTGGCTGTGGACTTCACTGCCTTCGGTTGGGGTTAGAAGTGTCAGGCTTCCCTACCATCCAGAAGAGACAGATTGGCCATCCGTTAAAAGGCTCTGCGGCAGGGCATTGTAGAAATACTGATGGAACTGGAGAATAGAGAGAGAGAGATAAACTGCACCCATTGGCTGAACTGGGAAGACTGCTCAGATAAACTGGAAAGGGACTCCGAAAGAACCGCCATATTGCCTACTCCTCCCTATACACAGCCTTGGGAAAACAGTCTTTTCTTCATGTAAGGCTACATGCACACGACCGTTGCTTGCCTCCGCGTCCGCTTCTCCTGCAAATTTTGCGTCCGTCAAAAAAAAACGGATGACAGACCATTTTTTTTGACGGATCCGATTTTTATGGCAGATCCATTGTAAAAATGCCTATCCTTGTCCGCAAACATGAAAAAAATAGGACATGCACTATTTTTTTGACGGAATGAAAACACAGACCACGGATGCGGAACAAAAACGGTTGACCGTCCGCATTTTTTGACGGACCCATTGAAATAAATGGGGAAGCATCCTATCTGTGAGAAAAAACGGAACGGACGCGGAAACAAACAACAGTCGTGTGCATGAGGCCTAACACTGGCCTCATCCTTGTACTGCATTACTGCCTGCACTGCCACAGTATTGCAGAGCCTTGCACTCCATGGGGCCCCTGCCTTGCACCCGAAAACCCACTGAAACCAGGCGCACCCCACCTACCACCAGAAGGAGCCCCTGAACCAAGGTGTGCCCGGTGGAGAAAGGGTGTGCCCCTCCAACCACTGGACGGCACAGGCCTGGGTGAGGACAGTGAGTACTACATACCTACCAACTTTAGGATGGTAAAATTGGGGCATCCAAAACCTCGCTCCTGGCAAATTCAGGGCAGTTGGCAGCTTTGGTACTATTACCACCACACCATTAGTCCCATCGCTGGTTGGCACTGTTGTGCTCAAAGGCATTAGGTTAGGGTGCCATATTTTTTTTAGCAGGTTGGAGATATAGCCAGAAGATCTAATCTGGGGCAATTTCTCAAAAACTAGTGCGGTAAATAGCCAAAGCATCCTCCACCCATACCATCTTCTTAGCATGTACCCATCAGCGCCCCCTGGTGGCCGGGTGCGAGGCGGATGCTGGAGAAGAACACTAGCTCTCGCCTCACGATGACGCGCACAGGCGGGAGCGCGCACTGCTTCATTCTACCAAGCTCGTCCCCGCGTCCCGCAACGCCAAGCCGCCCGCTAAGCAGGCTAGATGCGAGCCCCGTTATATGCAGCATTAGCGCTGATTGGAGGCGAATCTTTTAACCGCGCCCTCCTGCGCAGGGCTTCCCTCCACTAGTCTTTAAAGCCACGCCCACCCCTGAGCGCCATTGGTTGTCGGAAACCTTCCACCCCGCCCCTATTTCTGGTGACGGTTCTCTGATTTGCTGCGCGCTGACACGCCCCTTGTCTGCCGTGCCGGGGAATTGAGTGTCGGTGCCGCAGCGGCCTCAGATTGGAGAGTGGCCGGCGGGGACGTAGTGGTCCAGGCTGCGAGTTCACGTTATCCAGTGCATCGCAGCTCCGGGAGTCATTGCTTTCACACCGCCGCCATCTCTAGCAGCATCATCATGGCCAAGGAGGAGAACAAGAGTGCGGAGCAGCCTTCGTCTGATTGGAAGCAGTTTATCTATAACCCGAGAAGTGGGGAGATCCTGGGCCGCACAGCCAGCAGCTGGGGTAAGCACTGCAGCCGTCATTCATCCGGGGGGGGGGGGGGAGATAGTGCATCCTCTGACCGTGTTCTGACTGTGCGGCACTGCCTGATTGATTCGCTCAATGGGCTGTAATGATTTACTGCTTTGGCTGCAGTGAGTTGGTGCATCCTGACTGCAAGCAGAGCAGTGTGATCCCGAGGTGGTCGTCACTCTGCTGCTCCTGCCCTGCGATACCCCATGCATGTCCTCTTCTGCAGCATGTCCCACCTGTCACTGTGACAGCTCAGACTGCCAGCCTGACACACAGGCTCCTGAGGCATCCCACCCAGTGCTTCACTGGTACTTGTATCCTGTGGGGGTAATGATGCAGTATTTGGGGGGGCCTATTCTGACATGGGTGCATCCTGATTCCTGATGAATTAAAAGTTGGATTTCGAGGGATTTTCCATCCGGGATCATCCTGTTGGTCATTGACCGCCATATCTGATAATGGATGTGCCTATAGATCTAGTTGGCTGCCGGGATCCTATAGGATGGAGAATTGTAGGGGGGTGATGAGTGCAATGATAACATCTCCAGAAACTGCTGACCCCTGGTGGACAAGGGGGAGCATGCCACCGATGGAGTCTTATCTGGTGGTGGTCTGACTGGGGACATCAGTGGTGTATTGCGTAAAGCAGATATATGGCGGTGGTCAGTTGGCGCCAGACGGCCGTGACAAGGACATCCTGGTAATCTGAGGATGGGTTTAGCGACGTCCTTTAGTACAGGAGGGGTTTTCATTTTTTTGGGGTTCTGTGCAGCATCAGCGAGTGACTCCAGATGGATGACGATACATTGCCGATCCATGGTTGGCGCTTACGTAATGGCGGTGCCTATAGGCATCCTCGAGCCTTCAGACCATCATCATCCTGATATAGCAGAACACCTGCCATTAACCGTTCATTGCTTGAGGTTAAATCATAATGGCAGTGGCGGGGAAGTCTCTGTATCGGTGGTGTGACACATTTCGTGGTGGATGGGAGGAGGTGGGGGGCGCCTCTGAAGTCAGCCGCATTGGATGCTAAAAATAGACCTGTGTGTGACTGTGGATGGGAGACGGCAAGGGGGGCTGCCATCTTCTTCTACATGGGCAGAGAACACCCCCCATGTCCTCGCTCTTTCCTTCGTAACCCTTCTCCACTTTTTAGGAGGAGAGGTGGGTTGGCGGTAGGTTGAAGACATTAGATGAGGGGCCTTGCAGATCCTTGATGTTGTTTTTTTTTTACCGTCTTGGTTTTCTCCCCATCTTCTTGTCTGAATGAAGCTCTCAGTCTCTGGAAGGGGATGGGGGGATGGTCTGTCATAGTCAAAACTGCAGATCTGCCTGAAGACCACAATTAACCCCTTGTCATCCTGACTGGAGAATGAGGATGGAATCCTTGGATTCCTGCCACGGTCCTAGGGCTGATTCTGAGGGACACTTGGTCCGTTGGTGACGAGTTCAGGTTTTGTCCTACTAATTATACTAGAAAATACGTCGCATAAATAATATTTCACAATCAGGACCTGCTTCAACCATGACCGGCGTCTTCACCGTGGAAGATTTCGGAACGCTAGTTGGATCTGGCACTGATTGACAGATGTGTGGCCAGATTTAATGGGTCATTAGCGGAATAGTCCCCCGTGGACAGTCCCTCCAATACCGGGATACTAACAATGATGGACAGAAGTTGAGATCTTCTCATACATGAGACCAGGGGTCAGGATACAGGTTCTAGATATTGGCGCTAGTTTAGGGCCCCTGTGGGCATAGACATGAGGTGGCCGTTTGGTGGTCCACCAGTATCATACACACACATTGTCGGCAGTAGATTTTTTTTCCAACTTCTAGCATATTTTTATTCGCACATCATCATGTTGCAGTTTTGGCAAAATCGCAGCAAGAATGACACCGCAGCATACGTTAAATGCTCACATAAAGCTCCCGTTTACCAGACAGGGGCCCTTTCGGCCTCCGTTTGGCTGGTGTACGTCGGAGTCACCGTTTTTTTATTAGTGAATGGAGTAACTGCGCTATGACATCCAGGTTGATGCTGTAAAAAAACGAAAACCATATCCGTTAAATGTGACCAATACCGCACTAGTGCGGGGATGATGGACGCCACTGTTCCGCATTGGTCACAGCCTCTGTTTAACGGATACGTCAGGAGTTTTAACTGGTGTGTGACTTTAACGGGGGTCAATGACGCCGTGTGAGAAAACCCTTACTGTAAATATGTATTTTTAGCGTTGGTAGATGAGCCCCTCACTTGGGGGAGGAGTGACGGGTTCCTTTTTTCCCCTCACTGTAGGCCCCTCCATTCATTAGCCTGCATTCTCCAGCCGACAGGCATCGTAAAGGGGGCGACTCTGGTATCACTTGCAGGCGGTGCTGCCACCTGATCATGGGATGTATGCACTGGAACCGTGCCAGGCCGTAATTATAGGAGTCTAATCTGTCCTGACCTTTTGTAGCTTTACAGAACACCTCTAGCCTCTCCGGACATGTCTGCTGCGGTAACTACTTATATTCCCCATGTAATAACAATTCTGAAGCATCTATTCTTATGGCTGTATGTTGTGCCATTCCTTTATTATTGCTACTAGAAGTTATGAATGAACTGCCAGCAATGAAGGTCCAGATGAGTGTTACCAGTTAGGGGTGTCCCCCTGCACAGTCTGACTCTATCCAATCAGGGCTGTCGGTCTCAGACTATTCAGGGCCCCCCCCCCCCCAAACTGGTAACACCCCTCTGAACCTTCATTGCAAACTGCTATCAATTCATTCATAACCTTCTAGCAGGAATAATAAAGGAATGGCACATAGTCCTAAGAATAGATGCTCCAGAATGGAAGTGGTTACTAAAACAGACACGTCAGGAGAGACGACAGGTCCTTTTTCAGGCTACATTCACACGACTGGAAATAAAACGGTCATTAAAAACAGCCCGACGCGTCAATTTTTTTGCTGTCCATTATTCACGGCCTGTAAAAAATAGAATAAAAATGGGCGTATGAATAGAACCATTAAAAAGTCCATCACCACAGCCATTTGTCGTGAATGTACTCGTCGGTGGTGTGGCAGGCCGCTTTCAGTTTGGGATGGATTGGATTTGAAGGTTATGACGCAAGCATCACGGAATAATAATGTCAAGTAACTTGCATAGAGAGCCTGTGGTGGTCGCGCACAATGGAGGAGAAAAACGGAGTAGTTGCCCATAGCAACCAGTCAGATTTCAGCTGTCATTTTCAACGGCCTTGTGGAAAAATGCAGAAGCTGGTTGCTAGGGGCAACAGCACTTCCCCTTTGCTCTGCTTTTGATAAATGACCCTCTCCGCCTCTTAAGTTCCCTTCAAAGCTGAGCAGCTGCTGAAGTAGTGATAGACTTCTATGGCGGACACACCGGCCTCCGCCTATCTCCCGAAGCGTCAGTTATTACACGCCTCTTAATAATTGTTGCACGCTCGTGGCGGTCCGTGCTCCAGAGCTGAAATCTGCGACAGCAGGCGGGCACGTATTGATTTCAGGCATAATCTATGGCATCGTTTTGGCGTGGATGATAATCAATGTGCTAACCACGCACCACCCGCTACTTGCTCTGCCCACTTCTTTTGGGGGGAAAAATGGCAAAATTTTGCGCAAAGGGGGCTCGTTCCCCAACTTTTTGACCATTTACTTGATGCACGGTTTGTGGTGTACAGGGGTGGTACAGGCCCCCATAGCCTGTATTCTGGGAACAGACTCTATATGCAGGCTGTGGTAAAATTAAATGGCGGGTTTCACTGGACGCGTGGTGTTAGTGGTCGATTGCAGAACTGCAGTCTGTAATAGTATGTGCCCTCTCATTAGTCCATAGCTTGCGAGCCAAACAAGATGGCAGTGCCAAGCAGCAAAGTTACTGCTCATGTATTCTTAGTGCCCGTCTGCTTCCCTAGTACAGCAGTTGCTTTGTAAGCGAGGTATTGCTTCATAATGGCGGGGGAATTACCGTGTCTTATAATCGTTTTGTGGCCTAAATGAATGACTATATATATAATCTTGTGAGGGCTTTATCTGCCTTACCTCAGCATTTGGCTGCTCATAAAATGGATGACATGGCTGAGGTATATAGTACTGTACTGGTATACGTTGTACAGTCATGTAGTCTCATCGGCTGTGAACTCTATGCCGTCATGGACTGGCTTCGTAATCAATGGAGCGGCGAGGATTTTTTTTTTTTTTTTAGCACAACCTACAAAATGGCTTCCTATGCCGTGGACAGGTGCCTTATAGATATGACGCGCGGTATTCGCTTTGGTCATCTTTTTATTTCATGATATAGTCGAATAGCAACCGGAGAAAGGGTTAAAATGTTTGTCCTGGAAGAGTTGCGACCCTGGGACGTCTCCTCCAGGTAAGACGTCAGTCTACCCTTACACTGGAAGACACTTGGTGATTTACTTGCCCGCATTGTGATCCCCTCCTTGTCAATGTCACCGCTGCCAGCCGTTCTGTCGCCATGTAAGTGTCCCTGTGGTACTTGGACGTGTTAAACAGAGATGCCCATCTGTAATGGGGGGGGGGGGCCCCACTTCTCGGGGACGCTCAATCATCGGAGCACATTGCAGCTTTAAGAGCTGTCCTCCTTTTCTAAGCTTTCCAGGCCGCTCTTGTGATGTGCCGCCTCCCCACAATTGAAATGGAAATAAGACCCTGGTAATGCCGCTGACTGAGAGAGGAAGGGAAATTTCCACTCCCGCTGCTGCCGCCGTCTTGTGATTTCAGAACCCAATCAGCACTTTTTTTTTCTTGCCTTTTCTCTTCCTCCCTCTTTTTATTCATTCTGTGCGTAGGTCGAATGAATAGGTGAGTGTCACAGTAACCGTTACTGCACCCGCATGAATTCGCCGGCTCTTTTCTTCGCTGTTCTGCAGCTTTTCGGGGTTAACCTGCTGTTTGCCAGGTGCCGCCGGGTCCTTTGCGCTCTTTATGACTGCTCAGATTGTAAAAAATGTATAATTGTATATCATTTATATAGAGCCAGCATATTCAGCAGCAGCCTACAGTCCAAGGAACATCACTATATAATGAGACAAAAGCAGTGCCAACCCTAAGCTTACCAGCTAAGTTTTTAGTTTTTTTGCCATTTTTAGATGATTTTTGCTGGGTTCCTATGTACAGAGCTAGCTCTGAACAATGGGAGTCAAGACCCTGGCATCTTCCCCATTAAGCGTGTGTACTATGGTGCACGTTACGCGGCTGGTTCCAGCTTGTGCCCCCCGGGGAGGTGTGCCACTTTTAGGGGATACGCGCACGATGTGTATTACGCCTGTTTTTCCCTTGCGGAAAATCTACAGCGTTACACAGTGCAGTCAAAGTGAGCTTCTCCAAATCTGGTGCACACGGTGCACGTATTCTATACACACGGAAATTGACCTGCGTTGCGGCTTTTAAAACCCTCAGCGCATCAATAGTTTGTGCTGATGTATTGCGGTTTTTCTCCACGGTTCGGTGCAGACTTTGATGCATATCTGCCGTGGTGCTGCACCAAATACCGTGATAAATAGTGCGGTTTTAATTGTGGCATTTGGATTTTCTGCATACAAATCTGCACCATGTGCATGCACCCACATGCGGCGGTTGAGATGTGGTTAACGGCGACATTGGCGCTAATGATGGTCAGCGGTTTTGCAGTTCGACACGAGACCATGACACGACATAAGACGCGCTTGGGAATTTCTGTGGCTCGGCAGTATTTTTACAGGCAAATCACAGCTCTAAAATAGTCATGCAAGAAGTCGCAAATAATTATTATTATAATTAATTTTTTTTTTTTTGCACTCACACTCTGCGGATTTTGCCTGGAAATCGGTTCCATTAATTTGAATGGATTTCTGCAAGGCCCATTCCGGTGAACAGAACTGATTTTCAGTCACGAAAAATTCTGCAACAGAATCCGCAGCGTGTGAAGGCGCCCTGCACACTTTGCAGAATATGTGCGGTTTTTTCACACGGATTCCCTTGCAAAAGAAAACAGCGTAGTACAGTACCAACAAAGTGTGAGATTACACACATCTCATGTACGCTTTGCAAAATATTTTCTGGGCGGGAATGGAGCTGCCGTGCAGATTTTCAAATCCGCAGCATGTCTATTATGTGCGCGGTTTTAGCTGCTTTCCCAATGAAGGTGACGAAAAAACCACATCAAATGCAACAAAAACGGATGTTGAAAATTGCAGATTTTGATGCAGATATGGTGCAGAAACGTGCATGGATCCACACGGAAATTCGTGTGAATCTTCTGTGCATTCACCCGCACTCGTGTGCAGATGGCCTAGGGCTACAGATTTCAAAACAGAACTTCTGCACAGATTTTCATTCGAATTTTTGTGTGTTTCTGCACCAAATCCGCACCAAAAACCACGTGTTAAGGCCTCATGCACACGACCGTATGTATTTTGCGGTCAGCAAAAAAAATATGGATGACATCCGCGTGCATTTCTTACTTTGCGGAACGGAACAGCTGGCCCCTAATAGAACAGTCCTATCCTTGTCGGTAATGCGGACAGTAATAGGACATGTTCTATTTTTTGGCGGAACGGAAATACAGACATACGGAAACTAAATGCACACGGAATATCTTCTGTATTTTGTGCGGAACCATTCATTTCATTACGGCCGGAAAAAAAAACGGAACAGACACCGAGAAAATACGTCCGTGTGCATGAGCCCTAAGTCTCATTCACATGTACGTGCTCAAATCCATGAGCAGGTGGTCAGTGATGCATCCGTGAAGGATCTGTGTTGGGTCCGTGTCCGTTTTTTGCTGTCCGTGTTTCACTGACACTGAACAGCTGAAAAATAATTTTCAAAGAATCTCTTCTTAATGATCCGTGAAACATGGATTCAACACGGATGGCATCCGTGGTTTTCACAGACCCGTAGACTATAATGGACGTGATGGATCCGTGAACACGGACAAGATAGGACATGCATCCGTGCTAAAAACACGGAACCACGGACCGTGCTAAAATACTGATGTCTGAACACATTAAAATGAATGGGGGCATGTTCTGTCCACGGAGAACACGTACAGCACACGTCCGTGAAACACTGACGTGTGAATGAGGCTTTACTTGCGGATTTGCAGCAGATCTCGCCCTCGCATTGCAAAGGATGAAATCCACACAAAAATCGCACAAACAATGGACATGCTGTGGATTTCTAAGTTCACACAGCAGTTAATATCCGCATGGGTAAATAAAAGCAAATTGTCCGTGAGATTATATAAATCTAGTTCTGTATTGGGGCTCATGCACATGAGCGTCATTTTTGGTCCACATCCGATCCGCGTTTTTTGTGGGTGGGATGCGGACCCATTCATTTCAATTGGGCTGCAAAAGATCCAGACAGCATACACGTGTTCTGTCCAAATCCGAATGTCTGTTCCGTGGCCCCCGCAAAAAAATAGAACATGTCCTATTCTCCGTTTTACGGGACAAGGATATCACAGTTCTATAGAGGGCAGGATGTTCCGTTGCTTCAAAATGCGGAACACACACGCCTGGTGTTCGTGTTTTGTGGATCTGTAATTGTAGGACGCAAACGGTCGTGTGCATGAGCCCTTACATGGGGGGTTTTCCATGCGGAAAAATGAGTGTAGCCCGCAACGTGTGCAGGTACCCCAAGGCTACCTGCATATGCTGAGGATTTTCGTAATACAAAGTGAGTGAGATTGGGTAAAAACCGCATCAAAGTCCCCAAGTAACACATTTGTGTTTTGGTGCAGAAACATCCACACAGAATTTCTGTTGTGAAACCCGCACCCATCAGCAGGTATGCTTAAGGGTTTGTTCAGACAGACCTTCTCAGCGCGGATACGGTGCGGAAAATTGGGCCAAAGCTGAAACTGACTCCCATTGTTTTCAAAGGAGTGCCGCACCTCAGTTCATGCGGCCAAGGGTTTATGCCGCAGGGTCTTCAAGACCGCTCCACGAATGCACAGGTCCCTTCTTTGACATGGTTCTCAAGCGACAGCTGCAGTCCGCATGATGGCATATGGCGTATTTCCTTGGATCGCTTGCAGCACAGCAGAGTGGACATGCGTCATAATGTCACATTGCGTTACCCGTCAGTTATGCAGCACTGCAGATAAAAATAATGCATCTTACCACAGTTCAACTTCTCCCAATGCACACTACTTCAAAAAAGTAAGACCCTAAAGTGAAATGGAACAGCCAGGGTGCGTTCACACGTGGTGGATATGCCACGCATGATTGTGCAGTGATCCGCTGTGTCGGATGAGCAAGCAAAGCGGATGAGACTTTGAGAGAGCAGGGTAAATTGACTCACGGTGCGGCTTAGGGAGGGTTCACATCTCCGTTTCCATTTCTGCTCTTCTGATTCGTCAAAAAAAAACGGATCCTATTACACATTTGGCATCAATTTGATCCATTTCTGTTTTGAGATCCAATTTTTTTAGATGGTGGGGGGGGGGGGGAGGGTAGTCCTGCATGCAGTATTTTTTATTATTTTTCCCCCCATCTTAAAAAAAACGTATGTCAGGTGGAAATGGCTCAAACGGATGCCAAATGTGCAACAGGATCAGTTTTTTTTTTTCTTTTCTTCTTCTGATAGATTAGAACGAAAAATAAAAGGTAGATGTGAACACCCCCTTATCTGCAGCATGGATCTCCGTCACAGATTTAACCCTTTGCAATGGAGAGGGTGGAATCTACAGCCATTTCCGTGGCAAAAATCACAAGTAATACATGCATTCTTTGCATACTTTTCCACTGTTTAGCGGTTAAAAAACCCCAAAAAAACAGAGCAAATGTGCGTGGGAAGGAAGCCTTATATTATGCCAATTTTAACCATGTATCCTTGAAGATGTCTGGGAAGGGTTGGTGTCCTTGTGTATGTTTTTTGCTTTCTGTGTTATCTGCGTGTCATGTGCACTGCTAGGCTGAAAAGGGATTTCCAGAGTATCTCCTAGCAGTGGTCAGTGAAAAACCACCAAGAGAACTCGGGTGCCATTCATGTTTGGTCTGTTTGGGGATTTGCAACTATTTTAGGCCTATAATAGTCCCCTTTTCTTGCACTACGTCCGCCACGAATATTTGCGCCTGGAAACGGGCACAAATGTTAGTGAAAAACTACAAAAATGTTAGCAAAAAAAGTATGCCAGCCATAGTTTTTAGTCAGACTGCCACAGACATGGCAGAGCAGAGGGGAAAAATAAGACAAGTCTTAGTAAATGAGCCCCATAGACTTTAGTTAGTCTCACAGTCGGTGACTGGACTTGGACAATGGATGCATGCACTGTGTGCGATTTACTGTGTGAAAGAGGCATATGGGTAACTGCACATGCGATGATGAAAACCACAGCCACACAAAAAACACAAAAGCTGTGATAAATAGTGTAGATTTATGTGTGAGTCTTTAATGCGGTTTTCAGGCAGATATTCTACATACAAATCTGCACTGTGTACAGGGACCCTTAGCGTTTCATTCCAGGGGGCCTTCTCAGCTTCTTTATGACCCTCAGACTATTTCATAATTTGCGGCTTTGCGGCCCTGTCGGTATCAGATAGGAGAAATTACCATATCTTTTAGACTATAAGACGCACTTTTTTAACAAGAAAAAAATCCGCAGTTGGGGTGGTCCAGCAGTGCCAGAGCCCCCTGACTGCTTCCTTAAGGATCCAGCAGAACGCTCATACAGCACTTTCCTGGATCAATGAGAGAGGTGTGCGCAGGGACGGGCTGGGAACTAAAAGTGACCCTGGGAGAAAGGGTAAAAGTGGCCCTATGTTGCAGGTAGGTCCAAATTGACAGACGGTGGGGAAACATAATTAGGCAGGGCCATCATATGTAGGAAGGGCCAGCAATACCATAGTGCAGAGCAAGATACCGCCCCAGCTGAACCAAATACCACAGTGCAGCACTAGATACTGCCACCTGCACCACAGTATTCAACTGTATTGCTGTCCTGAGGACATTGATACAGTTGAATTCAGGAGAGCACCTGAGGCTGCTGGCGGGGTGTGTAGGAGAGAATCGGATCATTATGAACCCGACTGGCGGCCATGAGGAGGGCTTGGGTGGCCTTCCTAAGCATCAGCCCACTGGAAAATTTCCATGTTGGGTCTACTACGCCGTGCGCTCCTGCTGTCAAGAAGAAATCCAGTCCTGGTTACTGACTGGTCACGTCCGGGTTTAACGGACGTGTGCATCTAGCCTAAGGGCGCATTCACACTGCGCTGTGTTTTGTGGTCCACAAATTGCGGATCTGCAAAACACGGATGCCCATATGCGTTCCGCAACTTACGGAACAGGCAGCCCATTATAGAAATGCCTATTTTTTTGCAGGGTCGGATGTGGACTCGTTCATGTGGTCGCGTGAATGAGCCCTAAGGGTTACAAGAGCTGACCAAAACTATTAACCCCCTCTATGCCAGACCCCAAAGTTATTGGATTGGCTTCGGATGCGTTCAATGAAACTCGCACCATTTTGCAAGCAAGTTCAGCCAGTTTTGTCTGTGATTTTGTTCAGGTTTTTTTTTTTCGCGCGGGTGCAATGCGTTTTGATGCGTGCGTGATCAAAAACTGAAGGTTTACAAACATCTCTTAGGCCCCTTTCACACAAGCGAGTTTTCCATGCGGGTGCAATGCGTGACATGAACGCTCGTGTGAAAGAGGCCTTGGCAACCATCAGTGAAAAACGCTTTGCATCTGCACTTGCTTCCGGATATAGTGCGTTTTTCACTGAAGCCCCATTCACTTCTATGGGGCCTGCGTTGCGTGAAAAATGCAGAATATAGAACATGCTGCAATTTTCACGCAACAAAGAAGTGATGCGTGAAAAAAAAACGCTCATGTGCACAGCCCCATAGAAATGAATGGGTCAGGATTCAGTGCGGGTGCTATGTGCTCACGTCACACATTGCACTTGCGCGGAAAACTCGCTCGTGTGAAAGGGGCCTTACCCCTCCCCTTCATTAAACGAACAGGTTGTCTAAAGCCGTCTGAAATATACAGTATATGGATTGGTACACAGTAGGGCGCTGCCTGCTGTATTTCATGTTTGGCCATACCAGTACAGTACTGAAGACTGGTGCGGTGTCCTGGACCTGGCCTCATCCTGCTGACAGTCTTGCAGTTCTGATCCCGGACGGCTCCACCACCCAATGTTAACGTGCCGCAGTCAGTGTAGATCCGTGTGCTGCACTGCGCTGTTCTGTGGAGGGGTCTTGGCTCTGGTACCTCACTCGACTTGGCTTCCCCTCCCCTCACTAAAATGGCCTCTATTCATGCAGTATTAATTAGCTGAAGTCGAATTAGAAGATTTTTCTGGTTCCCATGGGGCTGTGAGCCGTTCTCATTTGAAGTGAATGTAGGGGTTAATTGCTTTCGACATAACACTCAAGATGTGTTTTTTTTTGTGCAGCTTTTTTTATATTGTGTGTGTATATATTTTGGGTTATTTATCTTTTTTCAGGTTTTATCTGTCCTTACTGCTGCTGATCTTGTACTACATGCCCCCTGCTTTGTAAGGCTATTTGCGGCTATCTCTCCGTCGCCGTCCTCCGCATCAGGTTTCCTCTATGAGCCGTTATCTGCTATGCTTTGCCACTAGCCATTGTCGGTCTTGTGAAAGAATCCAGGGCTCTTTTCGCACACTGCAGATTTGGAGTGGACACGTCTGCAACTGAAAATCCACCCCGCACGTTTCAATGTAGCTACACGCAGCAGAAAATCCGCAGCCGCGAAATCCGACGCCGAATTGTACCGATTTTGCTGCTTGTTTCCGTGCAGAAACACTGTCACAGACTTTGCCCTGCGTTGCAAAGAGCGAAATCAACGGCGGACGTTCAGAACATGAACTGACAAGCTGCGAATTTAAACCCACCACCGCATCTCAAGTTATGTGTGGATGGCGGCGCAGACGCTGTGCAGCGCGTGGATATTTTCTTAAATCTCATCCAGAAAATCGTCAGCCTTCAGGCTACATGTCGCTGTACTATAACTCTAAGGATATGTAAATTGGTAGCTTGATCCAGCGGGTTGTTCCGGTATTAATGGCGGCCAAAGTCCAGCCGAAACCCGGAAAGCCTGTCGGATTAGGCTTCTGGATTCACAACGCTACTGTGAACATAGCCTTAGAGTACAGCCACACGTAGACTAACCGCTGCCTCCGGATCCCGTTTTAGTCAACGGGGGATCCAGCAGTACACGGTTATATACGGCAATGCCGGATACGGTGAGCTCCGGTAGCTCGATCCTCAGCCAGGTCAGGCTGTAAACTGTGAACGGGGCCTAAGGGTTTTGTATAATCTCTATTCTATGCATGTGAGGATAATCTGCTCCCCGAAACCAAGGAACGGTTTTTACGCTTTACTCTGGGTTTCTCAGGGCTTTACCTAAATTCTGTATATCAGCTAACCTGTGCAAGAAGGAACATTTTCGCAGTATGTCACGCCACCAGTCTGCAATCCCGGCTGCGCTCACTTGACCGCTGGCCTGGCTGCACCTCCTGACTAGATGCGCAGCTGAACAGGAAGACACCGGAGCACGTACGGCCACTCGATCACAGCCAAGATGGTGGAATCGGTGGCGAGATGAAAGGGTAAGTACTGCTAAAACTTTCTCTCTTCCACAGGATAAAACGAATTTAGATCAAGTCCTGAGAAGCCCTCAGAAGTCAAACTGAAGGTGACAGCGGCTTTTGGGAACAGGCGGTTTAAACGGGGATCCTGAAAATATGGTATATTCCCATACAGGAATGGCTGGTAACAGGGGACAGTGGGCAAGATGGCCAACTTAAATCCAGGTTTACCAGTCGGTCAGTTGTTTCGGCGTTGGCAATGTATTGACTCCTGTACTGCATGCTATTTCAGTAGGGGGATGGGAGACAGGTGGCGGCCATATTTGCCTGGTCCCATACACAGTAGATTACTATTGGGCCCTCGTGTATGGTCAGCTTTGGCTCCACACAAGTATTGTTTTAGCTTGATCCAGCAACTGTGATTGTGGAGACATTAAAGGGGTTGTGTCATGAAGACAGCCCCTGTCCATGTGTGCCATTAGGACATATGGACACCATAGAGGGCCACTTTATGAGCCAGAGCAGACAGCTGCTTGGTATCAGTGTCTCCCGTGTGGTGGACTTGTGCCGCCCCTGTATTACATGGATGTAGATACCGTGTAATCCTACATTTTCCCTGCAGCTGTTTGTGTCCTGAATAAGGTTGTCTGGGACGATCCCTTTAAGTGGAGTTATGTGGTAAACCTGAATTATGTGGGAATGAACTATGAGGTCCACGTCTGTGGCCAAAGGCCTTGCATCTGCCGTGATGTACTTTCTGCTGCTGTCCATAAGCGAGCACTCTGCATACATGTCTCCTCTAGTCGAGCGTCCCGGAAGCCATTCTCTTACACCGGACATGCTGTGTTTACCTGACTTGGTGCAGGAACCGTAGCCAAATGAGAGTTTATTCACCGCGCTGTCCTGCGGCTCGTACTGACAGATATTCTTCTGGGGATTAGATTTGCTTCCTGTATTACGCCGCATTAAAAGCCAAGAAGTCAGAGGTAGACAATGGACAGGTTCACAGTGAACGAAATCCCAGGAATTGTCTCAAGAATATGCATTACGTTATCAGGTTGCTGCCTCTCATCTTGGAAGACTAGCGGGTGACTAAGCTGCCATAAGATGTGGCCTCCTCCCACCACAGGGCTGATATTTTTCTGTATTCAGGTGATAAATCCTTTAAAAGAATCTATTTATGAAGGGAGCTGTCATTTTATAATGTATTTCTTTTACCTGTATTGCTCCTGTCTCCCGTTTTGGGCTGTGGTCACATGACCATGTCCATGGAGCTCTTATTTCCTGTGATGGGACGTGTCAGTGATAGGGGAGTGTCTATGTAACTAGCTGGTGGGAGGAGCTATAAACTAGCGGGGTGTTAGGGGCAGTGATAGGGGAGTGTCTATGTAACTAGCTGGTGGGAGGAGCTATAAACTAGCTGGGTGTTAGGGGCAGTGATAGGGGAGTGTCTATGTAACTAGCTGGTGGGAGGAGCTATAAACTAGCTGGGTGTTAGGGGCAGTGATAGGGGAGTGTCTATGTAACCAGCTGGTGGGAGGAGCTATAAACTAGCTGGGTGTTAGGGGCGGTAATAGGGGCAGTGTATATGTAACTAGCTGGTGGGAGGAGCTATAAACTAGCGGGGTGTTGTTAGGGGCAGTGATAGGGGAGTGTCTGTGTAACCAGCTGGTGGGAGGAGCTATAAACTAGCTGGGTGTTAGGGGCAGTGATAGGGAAGTGTCTATGTAACTAGCTGGTGGGAGGAGCTATAAACTAGCGGGGTGTTGTTAGGGGCAGTGATAGGGGAGTGTCTATGTAACCAGCTGGTGGGAGGAGCTATAAACTAGCGGGGTGTTGTTAGGGGCAGTGATAGGGGAGTGTCTATGTAACTAGCTGGTGGGAGGAGCTATAAACTAGCTGGGTGTTAGGGGAAGTGATAGGGGAGTGTCTATGTAACCAGCTGGTGGGAGGAACTATAAACTAGCTGGGTGTTGTTATGGGCAGTGATAGGGAAGTGTCTATGTAACTAGCTGGTGGGAGGAGCTATAAACTAGCTGGTTGTTGTTAGGGGCAGTGATAGGGGAGTGTCTATGTAACTAGCTGGTGGGAGGAGCTATAAACTAGCTGGGTGTTGTTAGGGGCAGTGATAGGGGAGTGTCTATGTAACCAGCTGGTGGGAGGAGCTATAAACTAGCTGGTTGTTGTTAGGGGCAGTGATAGGGGAGTGGCTATGTAACCAGCTGGTGGGAGGAGCTATAAACTTGCTGGACGTTTTTGGAGGCGGTGCTGAAGATGTGGCAGAGAAGTGCATCATGAGAACAGGATGGAAATCAAGCAGAGTGATTTGTTTACATGGTAAAAACGGGTCAGGAGAGTCCACATTGGGGGGGGGAAAGCATGGAGATGATGTACATGAGGCAAACAACTACATGACCATGTCTGTTAAAAAATCACAGTAATCCCAGTAAACCCCTTTAACAGTACTTGTATTATCTAGTAATGATTTTCCAATGTCCAGGTACCTGCTGTAAAGCAAGCGCCTAGAAGGGCTACTGTAGCTGCCTAGATAGGGTTACTGCCCGTATGATCATGTCAAGCGAATAGAAAAAGTTACACTCCGGAAATAGAAATCAACAGAGCAATGAGTGGAGAGACAGTGGAAAGATGAAGATGATAAAGGCATCCTTCACACACATTCAGGGCCCTTGCTCACGACCGTATGCCCTCCGAGACGTACGGTCCGTGTGGTCCAGAGAGGCATTAATCGTGCGCACAGCATCATAGATTACAATGATGCTGTGCACGTCGGGCCGCCCTCGGGGCTATTGTCCTGCACTCATAAGGTCTTCGACTTTTTTTAAAAGTATTTTTGGTGGCACTTTTTAACTAGTTCAAGACCGGCCAATTAACCCCTCTTCCTGAATTTTTTTTTTTTTTTTAAGGGGAGGGGGTTACATGGTTCTCTTTTTTTATGTCTAGGTAAAAAAAAAAGTTTTTTTAATAGCACAAAGTACAACTAAAATACTTTTCAAAATTGGGTCCCTTTTCCATAATGATTGTTTTTAAATAGAGAATGTATAGGTTATGGTTGCTGGGGGCAGGTTCATAAGCCGGGCAGATACCCCCTGCGATCACACGATCACTAGGCCTGGAGCAGGGAGCTACTGTATTTTTGGCTTTATAACACACACAAGATGATAAGATGCACCTAGGGGGAAAAAATAGGAAAAATAGATTTTTCATCAGATCCTCAGCTTTGACCCTGCCCCATCTCAGCTTCTTAGCTCTGACCCTGCCCCCTCTCAGATCGTTAGCTCTGACCCTGCCCCCTTCAGATCGTTAGCTCTGCCCCCTTCCATTTCGGATCCTCATCTGAGCTAAAAATAAATACAATAACTTACCTCTCCAGCTCCGCTCCTCCTCTGAAGGGCGGGCGGTCTCTCCTCCAGTCACAATCTCTGCTCTTCTCCAGGCCCGGCTGTACTGTAACCCGACTGCTTACAGCGTGAGGTCGCAGTGCACACTACATCCTGATGCTGTACGCAGTCAGAACAGTGTAGGGTGGGCCTGGAGAAGATCGGGAACAGTGAGTACAGGCTGCGCTCGAACACACCGCTTCCTGCGACTTCTGCATACTAGTGAACGCTGTGATAGTGGAAGCGCTCACTAGTATTTGCTTTAGGCCTCTTTCACACGGCCGTAGTTGGCCCGTGCCCGTGCTGCTGCCAGCAATGCACGGGCACCGACCGTGGGGCAGCCGCAGCGGATCGCGTACCCATTCACTTGAATGGGTCCGTTATCTGCCCATTCCGCAAAAAGTTAAGACATGTTCTATCTTTTTGCGGGATGGAAGTACGGAACGGAACCCCACGGAAGCACTCCGTTGTGCTTCCGCTCCACACCGTTCCGAAATGAATGGGTCCGCAGGCCTTATAGGACACACTAATACTTTCCCGCCCCTTTTTTTTTGAGGGGTGCATCCTATAAAGCGAGAAATACGGTACATTTCCGCTTAATAATCTGTGAATATAGAAAGAGCTCACTGAGCACTATGTATACAGCAATGTAGAAGGCAAAAAAAAAAAAAAAAAAAACCTATCCCTGCTTGGTCTGTGGGGACCTCAATGGGCTCCCAGTCCGGCAGCTGCCAACTCTGCAGGCTGTTCAGGAATGTCTTTGCAGAGTTAGTGGGCACTCACACACGACAGATTTTGTTGTAGAAAATTCTGCGACTGGAAATGAGGTTTTCTTGGCAGGAAACACATGGATTTCTGCAAGCCCTATTCCAATGAATTTGTTGCAGAATTATCTAAGAATTAAAATCTGTGAGAAGGTACCCCAATATGCTCACCGTTTGGGTGAGAAGGTACCCCAAAATGCTCACCGGACGTTTATAGTCTATGAACAGTCAACATGATGTATATTCTGGCGTATATGGAGGAAATGCCAGAACACTATACCTAGACCAGTGTTTCCCAACCAGTGTGCCTCCAGCTGTTGCAAAACTACACTCCCAGCATGCCCGGACAGCCTTTGGCTGTGCGGGCATGCTGGGAGTTGTAGTTTTGCAACAGCTGGAGGCACACTGGTTGGGAAACACTGACCTAGACCATTCTGCATTTTGGGGGGAAAAAATGCCAATGGGCCCCAAAAGTGCTACAAAAATGGAAAAAAGGCTAAAAAGTATATGTGGCCTTTCTTTAGGCGGAGTTTTAAGGCCTCCAGCAGGCTCAGGGTGTACACCCAGCATTAGCACTGCTGTGACCTTTTCGTGAAGAAAACTTGAGGAATACTTGTTCAGTTCTACAGGTATTTCTTGTAGTCTACTGAACAGGGCCCCTGAAGAAGGGCCCAGAACTGTCCTCTGTGACCCGCCAGCACTGGACATTATGGACGCCGCAGCATGAATGCTGCATATTGTCCTGTTTGTGGGCAGTCAGTTTCTGAAGAACTTCACATCCTGCGCAGTCTGGCCTCCTACATGTGTGAGGAAACTTGGACTGCAGTCCTGGCTTCCCATACTTCCAGCAGGCCCGGACGCCATGCCAATCATAGGGCCTGAGCACTACTCGGAAGCATTCCTCTAAATGGTAAATATACAGTATGTCCTTAGCGTTCAGTTACCCTTGGCTCCTTAGACTTTTGTTAAGCTGCCGTTCGTTGTCATGGGGGGAAATAGTGTTGAGTTGTGAACTGGAGACCGACTTGTGCTCTTGTCCATTGGGAAACAACCCAAAATGAGTGACTGCATGGTAGATACGTCATCTAATGGGGTCTGTCACCAGGAGATTCACTGTTACACCAGGCACAATGTCCAGTAGGGCTAGCTCGGCTGAATACCTTTCACTTGGTCATCCGTTGCTTCTTTCTGGAGAAAAAGTACTCTTAATCCATATGCAAATGAGCAGTCATGTGCACCGAGGGCGGGCCCAAGACACTCTGTGCACCTTGTTCCTCTTGCTTTCTCTGCCAGCCCATCCTTCTCCTACCTGATTGCCCAGGTTCTTGCCTAGTCAGCTCGCCTGACCCCAGGGGGTGCACCTAGCTTTTCTACTGCCTGAGAGGAAAACTGAAATGCCGCCCCCCCCCATACCAATTTCTTAACCCAACCTTCTTAACCTAATACTTTTGTACCAGTATCGATTCTATACCAGGATTTGCCTTTTACTGATACTAGGCTGCACTACTGCGCAGCCTAGTATCACAGAACATGGCAGGCACTGCTCTCAGCGCGCGCCATGTTACCTCAGCAGCACAGGAGAGAAGGAGTCTCTCACTCCCTCCCTCCCCCCTGTGCCGCTGCCACCAATGAGGAGAGAGAGGGGCGGAGGAGTGGAGGGGCTGTGGCCACTGCGCCACCAATGAAGATAACTAAGGTTTAAAACGGATACAGGAGGCGGGTGCTGGCAGCAGAAGTCACATAGCCGGCACCCGACCTCTATGACGGGGAGCTGCCAGCCGCGGCAGTTAACCCCTCAAGTGTAGCACCTGAGGGGTTAACTGCCACTGATCGCAGCTCCCTGTCATAGAGGTCGGGTGCCGGCTATGTGATTCTGCTGCGCCCCTGCCATTAACAAGATTGGTGGTGTAATGTTGTGCCCCTTCCCCCCCAGTATTAAAGTCATTGGTGGCGCAGTGCATGAACGCTACGGAGTGTGAAGTCCTATTCACCCAATAAGAGCTCTATTAGGGTGAATAGGATAAGGGATTAAAAGATCTGAGGTTCTAACCCCTAAGGGGGAAATAGATAATAAATAAAAAGTAAAAAAAAACAACACCAAAATATTAAGCATAAATCACCCCTTTCCCAATTTTACATATAAAGTATATAAACGATAAATAAACATATTACATATCGCCACGTCCGAAAAGTCCAAACTATTAAAATCCCTTTAAGTGCCTAATACACTGCACGATATTCAGGACAATTACTGGTTCCTAGGAACTCTAATTCCTGATATCTGGCGGTATAATCGTGCCGCTGATTAGCCGATAAATAAGTAATCATTCATTTTTCGTCTTTTTTGCGTATTTTATCAGGATGAAAGATGTACAGTTATCGTTGGTGCATCCCCATGTGTAATCGGGATGTTCTACCAATAATCACTAGAAGTGAATGAGGGAGGAATGACTGTGGTAGTGATCATTCCTCCTCATTGACCCGTGTAATAGGCTGATGCAAATAAGCGTCATTTCAAGGAGGACCCTTGAAATAGAGCCATGTGACAATGTGGCCCCCACACCAAAAAAAGTTGTGCACCCCTGTTCTAGAGGTTACAACGTGGACATTTGGTAAATGTGGCATAAAGTTCTCCAATGCAGACTCAAGCAAAACTGCCTTCAGATATTCCCCTCATCATAAATTCTTGGTTGGTCACTTTGGATGCCGAGGGCCCGCTCTCAGCTTGGCTCCATTGACTGGCGCTTAACTGCAAGCGGACCCCGGCCATGGCTTTAAGCAGTGTGTCCAAAAAAGAGGCGTGTCCCTTGTTGGCGCAGTCGCAGCTGTAAACTGTCAGGAGGGAGGCAGACACCACGCGGCCAGTTTTTCTCAGTAAAGAGGCGCAGCAGTGTTTTCTTATGAAGCTTTGTTTTACGAAAAAAACTATGTTCCATGAGGTATGCATGATTGTGCAATCCTGATCCCTGGCAACATGTCCGTCTGTCATATGGTTGGTAAAGGCATCGGTCGGGGGTAATTCTATACAGATTACTAGCATAGCCAATGATCTGGGCCGGACTACTAAAAAAGAAGTTGTGTGACGTGTTGGTCATTAGGATGCATTGGAATGATTGATTTCCCAGGGTTCAGATTTGCTTTTGGGTGGTCAGTGTTTTTTTTTTTTTTTTTTTAAATTGATGAGACTATTATGGTGGGTGGGTAGTTTCTCAGCCAAAGCAGCTAAAACGTGTCTTTGCCTGTGGAGATCCATCTAGGGTAGGGAACCTTAACCTCTTAACCCGTACGTCCTGTGTCCTGTCCCTAAAGATGGCTCCTGCTCCATGTGGGCGCCTTAGCCGCGGGTGTCCGCATGGTTCTTGTAGCAGACACCCGCGGCTAATGACCGCGACCGGCAACAATGCCGATCGCGGACATTTAACCCCTCAGATCCTGAGCACGGCATCTGAGTGCGCCCAAACCGAAAGTTTTACTTTCGGTTTGCGCTCCGGCTCCCCCGTGTGGCGATCGGAGGAGCCGGAGCATGCCTGTAGTAGCCTGGGTCTCTATGAATGAAACCCAGGCTGCTCTGTAGTATTTCCTATGGAGCCTAACCTGTAATAGGCTTCATAGGAAACATGCGATTTTTTTCATACATTCCAATGCTATTGCATTGGAATGTATGATAATCGCAATCAGATGATTGTAAGTTATAGTTCCCTATGGGAACTATATAAAAGTGTTAAAAAACAAACAAAAAAAAAACAAAACCTAAGTTCAAATCACCCCCCCTTTGCCAAAATAAAAAAAATAAAAAAATACACATCATGGTTGTCGCAATGTGCGAAAACGCCCATACTATAAAAATATTAAAAAATATTCCCCATACAAACGGCAAAATGGAAAGAAGCGTCCAAATGGCGGATTCGCCATTTTTGGTTGCTTCATTTTCCATAAAAAATTTAATAAAAGGTGATCAAAAAGTCATACACACCCCAGAATGGTATCAATAAAAAGATAAGATTATGACGCAAAAAATAAGCCCCCATACAGCTCTGTACATATAATTTCAAAAAAGTTATAGGGGTCAAAACATAGCGACAAAAAAGTAAAACATTTTTTTTTCCCCTTTTTTGAATTTTTTTTTTTTACTATTAAAACACAAGAAAACCTATACATATAGGGTATCGCCGGATTCGTACTGACCTGTCGAATAAAAGTAAATGGTCAGTTTTATCACACATTGAACGTTGGAATTTAAAAACCCGCAAAACTGTGGTGGAATTGCTTTTTTTTTTTTTCCAATTTCACCCCATTTTAATTTTTTTTTACCGCTTCCCACTACATCATATGCAAAAATAAAGGTTGGCGTTGGAAAGTACAACTTGTCTCGCAAAAAACAAGCCCTCATATGGCTATGTGAACCGAAAAATAAAAAAGTTATGGCTCTGGGGAGGTAGGGAGCGCAAAAAACCCCCGCAAAAAATAAAAAACCTCTGGTAAGGGGTTTTCGAGATATTTTTACAGAGGATAGGTCATCAGTATCTGATCAGTGGGGGTCTGAAACCTGGGACCCCCGCCAATCAGCTGTTTGAGAAGACACTGGCGCTCGCAGTTGCACCTTGACCTTCTCACAGCTTTGCCTAGACACGTTTATCGGTCACACGTCCTAGATGCAGCTCAGCCCCATCGAAGTGAATGTATGATACCAAGCACATCCGCTATACAATGTACGGCACTGCGCTTGGTAAGCTGGGAGGCGCTACTGCGAGCATCGGTGCTTTGTCAAACAGTTGATTGGCCGGGGTCCAGGTGTCGGACCTCCAATGGTCGAGAACGGATGATATCCAGAGGATAAGTCATCTAAGACTCCCCTGACTGCGGCCTATCTCCCTTGAGAGCTAAGGTTCGAGCGTATTGAGATCCAACATGACTGATTTTTTTATTCCCCCTTAATCTGCCACTGGGGGGGTGAAGATTTTGGCTGATGGTTATGTTAACTTTTGCAGGCAATGCTTCCTTGGGGGAAAAAAAAGGGTCTATTGACTCTCCTCCAGGAGGACGAGAACCATCTCTGATTTGACTTTCTCGAACTATTTTTAAGGCTCTTATAGGGTACTTACCTAGAGGTGCCACTAAAGAAACCGTTTTCTTTCCTCTGGAGTATACAGTATATCCATGACAGCCCATTAATATCAATACGGGCTGTGTAATGCTTTAGTTCTCCTGAGGTGGCGCTGCATAGAAATTATATTACCATAGGAAAGCAATATTCTGTGTATAATCCAGATCTCAATTGGATAATTGCATGGACATTTAGGAAAATCTTTGTAAAATAATGATGGCTTCTGTATCCACACCCCATCTGGTTATGTGTAGAGTTTCCTGGGCATGCCCTGACCCTGAGCTCTATTATTTCATTCTTGGTGGGTTGGGACTGAATTATAGGAGCTTGATTGTCCCTGGTCTTCTTCCCCCTCCCTCTTGCATTAAGCATGCCCACAATAAGAAGAAGAAAGAGTGGCTGACAATACATCTGCTTGCTTGCTCCCTAATTGTACCGTACTTTATCAGTTTATTTGGATGATTTGCCATAGCTTTTGTCTACATTAAAATGTATTAACAGATATTAATTTCCCTTAATCCGTTAATATATTACTGGATTATTGGTCTAAAATATGGTAGCAAATGCGTCTCCTTACTTCTGTTGGTTTCTTGGCAGCCCCCTAAGAAGTCCCCCTTGTACTTGTTTTCTCTAATGGAATTTTGTGATGGGCATGGAGGGCGAGGCTGCAGCCACTTCACAGCTCCCTGCCAACTTCTTCAGCAGACAAGTGATTGATATGCCGGGTCATTCAGCCAACAGATAACTTGATGGGACTGTCCAGGGACCAAGAAGCTTTCTTTACGTTACTGATTGCCAGAAGAGAATTTAGTTTTGCAGATTTCACCTGTGGAAAATGAATGTGAAATAAAAAACAAAAACTGACTATACTAACCTCCCCTGTTACCCTCATAGAAACGCATCTGTGTTCCCACACCGGCCTCCTGCGATGCCGTCTTGGTCCATAACTGCAGCATGGGATTAAACATCATGACAGGAGGCCGGGTGTACAGAGACAAGCCAGGCAAGGAAGGACGAGGAGAGGCCGTACGAGGGTTTAATGACTTTTATTTAAACCTAAAACAAAAAAAAATGTTAAATTTGAGGAAAGATTTCTTGTTTTTCTGTTGTGGTGTTTTTTTTTTAAATACAGGATTATTAACTATAGCATGTAAAAGAAAATAAAGGGGTTATCCACATTAAAAGAATACGTCCCCAGCAGTAGTAAATTTACCATACATTTCCCCTGCCGTTTCCAGCCTGGCGCTACAGTCCTGCAGCGCTTCGATCATCTTCCTGGCTGCTGCTGTGACGTTCCATGCCCTCCAGATCACCATTCAGCCAATCAATGGCCTTAACAGATGACTTCACGTGACTGCTGAGGCTGCAGATTGGCTGCAGCGGTGATGTTTTACTGCTGCAGCCGTTTCCAGCCTGGCGCTACAGTCCTGCAGCGCTTCGATCATCTTCTTGGCTGCTGCTGTGACGTTCCATGCCCTCCAGATCACCATTCAGCCAATCAATGGCCTCAACAGATGACTTCACGTGACTGCTGAGGCTGGAGATTGGCTGCAGCGGTGATGTTTTACTGCTGCAGCCAGGGAAACAAACAGAGACCAGGCCCTGGAAGCGGCAGTGGAGAAGAGGTGGAAGCGTGACTGTTATTTTATTTCTTTTATAGCTGCTGGAGAAATATTCTTATGCTTGGACAGCCTCTTTAACACCTACTTTACTGCTACCGTATTCCACTGTGGGATAGGTGCTGGGAGAATTTTAGGATACCTACGTAGAGCAGACATGCTGGGTGCTGCTACCTTTGTGCTGCTATTAGGTGCATCATTTGTAGGGCTGAGTAGTTGGGTGCCATTGTTGTGCTCCCTACTATTTTTTGCCTTTGCTTATGAAATGCGCAGCTGCACCCCCCCCCCTCCCCCATCTTGACTGGTTACGTAAAGCAGTTACTTAAAGGGGTTTCAATAGGAAAATGGGCAACCTGCAATAAAGAATAGATGATTACCTACCTGATAGATCCCGCGGTTCTTTCAGTGGCGCTCTGCACGGGATCTGTCAGGTAGGTAATCATCTATTCCTTATTCCCGGTCGTTCCCCTGAGTTGTTCTGTTTGCTCTTGGAACCGGACCACCGAAGACACTGACATGTGGAAGGGTGTCTTGTTCTTATGGAAGAGATTCTTTCTGGCTTTGGCTTACACCCCAAGTCATTGTTCCCAGGCCTGTTTTAGGGTTACACATTGACTTATAGGGTGGCCATCGGATAGGTGGCACTAGAGAGACCACTTTAATCCTCCTGCAGAAACTCGCACCTCTTAATAACTTTGGCGCATCAGGTTGAAATCTACTTGCGTATGAGCTGCCGCGCTGTGCTACAATTTAAGACAATTTATGGAGGGAATTATAGTAACTCTGTTAGCATGTGGAGGCCCGCCCCTCACGCTAACCCTACCCCCTTTTGTCATCCATTTTCAAGAAGCATACAGGACAAAAACATTTTATTGAGGGGGGAGGTTATGTAAAATATATATAATTTTTTTTAAAAGCCTAAAACATCTGGAATAGTCTTGATAAGCTGTGCTGTCCGCATTTTTTGTGGCCTCATTGAAATGAATGGGTCTACATCCAACCCGCAAAAAATGTGAATCTGATGCAACAAAACTAGAGTTGTGTGCATAGGGCCTTAGTCACACACTGGCAGGAATCTGATCCTCTCAGGCTGGATGTACCTGACCTGGCCATTGCTTTCTGCTCTGCAGAAGGTTAATAGGGGCTCAGGGAAACGTATTTTCTATGTTTTCCCTTCATGCCTGTGTATTGAGTAGGTCGGGGTCCCAAACCGGGGGCACCCTAACGATCATCTTGTAGTCTGGAGAGGTTTGGCCCTCTTTATAAAGACCTCTTTGTAATAATATTACCTATATGGATACATGTTTGGTGATTTGCAGGGTTAGGCTATGTGTTTACAGGCCAGCTGGTAATTCTGCCATTATATGTCCTAGTAGTGGAGATGGACTGGTGTTGTCTCCATGACACAACCGCTTGACGTGTAGCTCTGGGTGTGACTAGAGGAGAGCTCATGATGTAACGCCATATGTAAACTAGAATGGTGTTCGGTAGGAAAGCTATCCTTTCGGCAGATCATTACTACAGTCCTTATGCTAGAGATGGAACAGCGGGCTAGGCTGTATTATTGAAGCCTTATGACTGGGAGGAGATGACTTACTGGATCTTCTCACAGAGCAGAGTGAATCAGTGCTGCTTACTTCCACGCCCGACCCCTGTTTGTGCTACTGTTACGGTTACTCGTCCTTTCTTTTTCTTTTAAGGTATAAATCACTTTTAGTAGCCGCATGTCGGTGATGGAGAACTAATTGTGCTCTGCTTCCTTCCACAGCTCTGATCCTGCTCTTTTACCTGGTCTTCTATGGCTTCCTGGCCGGACTCTTTACCCTGACTATGTGGGTAATGCTGCAAACACTGGATGACTCTGTACCCAAGTATCGGGATCGAGTTTCCTTCCCAGGTAATGCTTCATGTCTTGCTTCTAATACGGACAAGCGGTTTTTATAGGGGTTGTCCCATCTGGGGCATTTATGACGTATCAGTAGTATAGGCCGGAAATGTCCGATCGTTGCAGGCCCACCCCTGGTACCTGCTCCTGTCGCCAGAATGATTGGAGAGCAGGCGGCACACACAGTTTTTTTTATTTTTCCATTCACTGCTATGGGACTTCTTGGCTATTTTTGGAAGTCCTATAGCAGTGAATGGAGCATGCGCGTGCTCTCCATTCACGGTGGGTCCCCATTCTTGAGTCGCGAATGGGTCCTATCTGACATTTACCCTAGGTACACACCTAAGCGTTTTACAGCGCGTTCAAACGCGCTGTAAAACGCACAACATGTGAAAAGCCATGCTTCCCTATAGGCATGGTTCACATTTGGGCGTTGTACAGCGCGTTTGAACGCGCTGTAAACCGCCCCACGCCCAAACAAGTACATGAGCTTCTTTGGGGCGTTTTAACGCGCCTATGGACAATGATGCCATAGGGGAGAATCACTCAATCGCGCGTATGACGCGCGTTTCTTAGTTACAAAAACGCGCATCCAAAAACGCCTAGGTGTGTTCCCAGCCTTATGGCATATCGACGGGAGATACCATAAATGTCCTGAATGGGAATACCTCTTTGACCTCTTTACAGACCTAAAGGCATAGTCCTCTATTATAACTTCAAACAGTAGATACAGCAGCTGGCGGTTGAAGGATGGAGCTGAGCATGGGCGACCATGCTAAGTAGGTGGACGTGCACATCATTAGGCCTCATGCACACGACCGTTGTTTGATTCCGTGTCAGTTGCTCCGTGTTTCGTGATTTTCTGCGGACCCATTGGTTTTCAATGGGTCCGTGGAAAACTCGGAAAATGCACCGTTTGTCCTCCGCATCCGTGATTCCAATCCGTGAAAAAATTATAACCTGTCCTATTCTTGTCCGTGAAAAACGGTTCACGGACCCATTCAAGTCAATGGGACCGTGAAAAAATGCGGATGGCCATCCGTGTGTCATCCGTGTTCCGTGTCCGTTTTTTTTGCGGATCCCTTGGCAGGCACTTGGCAAAAATTGTCAGTCTGTCTTTTGGTAAAATCTTTTGGGTCATGTCCGCTAAAAAAAAAACGGAAGACACACGGAAACACAACGGAAGGCAAAAACAGACACGGATCACTAAACAACGGAACCCCTTTTTGCGGACAGCATAAAAAAACAGTCGTGTGCATGAGGCCTAATACAGATTATACACCAGCCAGAGGGTGCCATCATAGTGAAGTAAAGGGAATATCTCACAACCATACAGAAAGTAAATTACAAAAAAAAATAAAAAATTCTGTGCAAAATTATATTAAACTAACATTAAATGTTGGGACAACCCCAAACCAGGCAAAACTCAGTGGCTGAATATCACCCGCCGTACAACACTCATTGTGCAGCTGTAGATTGCAGTATAGATTGTTATCTGAATTATTTCAGCTCCTTATTGATATGTTGACCCAGGAAGGAAGAGCAGTTTGCTGTGTCTTATAGGGTTTTTATTCCCACGCATTTTAGCAGGAAGCTTCTCCCTTGGAGTCCTGTTTAGAACAGCACAAACTCTCCTTATCAGATTAGTGGCTTTCACTATATAGTGATGTTTTGTATGGATTTACATCCAGTTCTACTTGTATGACCTGTACATATGTCTATTAAATGAGACGCATTATTGAATAAGTGTGGCGCGTTTCGGATTATTGGTGCTGGTATTTTTTTTTTCTTTTTCCTCCTTTAAAGGGTCACAAAACCTTTGATATGTCAGAGACTTAGACAGAAACATCTCTAGAACAAGGGGAGAGAAGCCCCCGCATAGTCCGCTCTTTCCACTTGCTGATGAGGACCGAATCGAGGCGAGCCCTTAGATTTGTATGGAGCCCGTCTTGTGCAGCGAGGAGAGAGAGCAGGGTAGTGACCCTTTTTAATATATCCTCAAGTTCATTGGACCATTATAATACAGCTCAGGATATGTAAAGACAACCAGTCACGCACGGGTGTACGGTATGTTTTTTGTTGGAAAAAAATAGCCCTCAAAAAAGAAAAAACCTCAAATATAATTATTAAAAAATAAAATAATATAGAAAAATGTATTTTTATGGCACATGCTAGATCTGTAAATGACCTGCCTCCCCGCAGGAGCAGCTCCCATCCTGCCCAGCGATATACTGTTTAAAGCCACGAGATCTCGCGGCTGTAGCAGTGACCGATATACTGTGTGTTATGTGATATACTTATCGTAGATGTGCATATCCAATAAATTCTCCATTCAGCACAGTTTTTAGTTGTAGCTGTATGATCTCGCGGCAAGTCATTTATGTTCCATAAAAAGGCTTTTTTCATATTTTGTAAATAGTTATATTACAGAATTTGATTTTTTTTTTTTTAGCTATTGGTTTTTGTAATAAATTTTTTTCCCATGCTGGTTCCTCTTTAAAGGGGGTCTGTGGGATTTTTATATTGATGGCCTTCCTTTAGCATTCGGGGTGGGAAACCTGTGGGAACTGCAGCTATTGCGAAACTACAACTCCCAGCATGCATACTTCTCAAAACTCTCATAGAAATGAATGGAGCATGCTGGGAATTGTAGTCAATCAATATCTGTGGGAATCTGACTTCTGGCACCCCTGCCGATCAGCTACAGTTGAATTACACAGCTCCGTCCTATGTGTAGTGGATGGAGCTGATGACTGCAGTGGTGGCAGTGCTGCAGTAACCAGCTCCATCCATTACACTATGGGCGAAGCTACATATTCGGGTGCCTATTCCTAAGCTTCTGAGAAACAGCCGATTGGCTTGGGTGCAGGATATTCAGGACCTAAGGTTAGGGTTAGTGTTGAGCAAACCTGTGTTTTAAATTCTGAGATTTGGAATCCATAATGGGATTCTTTGATAACCCGAACCCGAACTTTGGACGCAGAACTTAAAACGCTAGTTAGGGTATTAATGTAAAAGTCTGAGGACCGCTTTAGGCTACACTACTGGTGTGTGACGCAGGCGAATGCTGTGGCCAAATTTTTTTCAGGAAGGGTTTCTTATTGACCTTTTCACATTGTTGCCATAAAGAGGGGCATACAGACATTTTAAGGCCCCATGCGCAAGACCGGGTCCGCAAAATACAGATACCTTCCATGTTGCATCCACATTTTTTTTTTTTTTGCAGACCCATTGACTTAAATGGGCCCGTGGCCAAGTATAGGACATGTTCTTTTTTGCAGAAAGGACATATGGATGCGAAAAGCGAGCAGATCGTCCGTGTGCTTTCCACATCCGTAGGTCTATTCCTCAGAAAGATGGAATACGTCTGCAAAATGCGGACCGGGCACCTTTTGACGACAGTGGGTCTGCCCAAAATATGAAACACGGACAGCATCAATATTCTGCGGATTGCAAAACAAAAGCTAAAGCTTCACCAGGCTCTTATATCTATAGAAGGATATTAGAAGGGGGTGACACACATTGAAATTCCAGCCTTCAACCAATGTCTGGCACTTATGGGGCAGCGTAACAGTGTGGGGATACCAGCTATTGATGAAGTGCCCCCACATCTCTGCACTAAACGCCTCCCATAGTGTTATTAGGGCATTGTGTGTGATTTGTGACCATTTTGAGAACATCTCGGTGCTCCAGAAATCCAGGGGATTCATTTTGCCTCTCTCCTGAAGGAGCTTAGCAAAGGGCTTTGTCTATTTGTAGCCCTTAGTGGACCTTTATAATGTACTTATCCTGTTACATAAACTCTTCTCTCTCCGCAGTGCGCCTGCTCCGTGGATGAGTCACTCATGTGGCCTGTAGTATGGGTAGTCCTGTCTGTTATGTCGTCGCTATTAATTATCTACTGATCTGCAGCTTTGATTATGGGACGTTGATCAATGAAGGATGTCTGCAATTTACCCTAATGATCTTCATGTGGCGTATGTCATCCAATGACGTGCAGATGTGTGCCTCATTACCTTTGCCGACGCTTCAGGATATTCGAGATGAGCAGTGCGAGATGATATTAGATGGTTGGCTGAAATCGGTGGGTTTGACCGACACGACACATGTCTCTGGCCAGCTTATCTTTTGGGGGGTTTTTTCCACAAAGCTGGTCATCTCGTACCTCTCTCCTCAAGCTATCTTGAATCTAGGGTAAAGATAAGGAAGAACACATCTGTATGGGTTAATGGAATGGTCAAATTGGGTTCCCTTCATACTCGAATCTATGTAATGTCTTGCCGAATTCTTTCTCATCTGTACTTATCACAATTCTAATTATTTTCTAATTTATCTTCTCCAGTTGTGCCCCACCTCATCTTTTAGAGGACTGCCCTATGGCCCAATACACTATATACTCCGGCTCCTGTCCTATCCCATTCTTGCTTCATTGAAGGCCTTGTGCTGCTGACCATTACACCTCCTCCTGCCTTTTCTTGAAGGCCTCCAGGCAGGACACGAGGCATGCACTAGACGGACAAGTCTCCATTCTGTTTTCCTAACGGCCTAGTAACATAGTATATAAGACCGAAAAAAGACATTTGTCCATCCAGTTCGGCCTGTTTCCTACAAGTTGATCCAGAGGAAGGCAAAAAACCCCTGTGAGGCAGAAGCCAATTTTCCCCATTTAAGAGGTGGTAGCCTACGACCTATTATCCAATCCAGTACTGAGCCACGCCCCCTGCACTGATCACATGACGGTGACGTCACCCCAGGTCCTCCGTGTTGTCCAAGGTTCGGGTTCATTGAAAAATCCCCTTATGGATTCCAAATGCCGTTATGGTCCGTGGTAGCGGAATCCATAACGGGATGCTTGGATAACCCAAACCCAAACTTTGGAAAACGAACCTAAAACAGAAGTTCGCTCAACTCTAATTCTGATTGGTGGGGGTCTGACACCCGGGACTCCCGCCGATCAGCTGTTTGAGAAGGTATTGGCGCTCCTGTGAGCTCCGCCTCCTTCTTGCAGCAAACTAAGCACAGCGTTTGTACATTGTATAGCGGATGTGCTTGGTATCGCGCTCAGCCCTATTCACTTCTAGGGGGCTGATCTGCGCCTAGGCCACGTGACTGATGAATGTGTTGTGGAAAGAAGGCTGCAGTGCTACTGCGAGCGCCACTGCCTTCTCCAACAGCTGGTCGGAGGGGCTCCCAGGTGTCTGACCACCACCGATCACAATCCTAGAATCCTCGAATTTTAGGTATTATTTCTTACCGTAAATGGACACTCTCCTCCACAGGGAATGTCATGAATACCTGATAGGTGCAGGCCTGTTATCGGGACAACAAGGCACCAGTTACTGACCCGATTTGTCCATGCATGCACTCGGTGACAACACCGCACACACATCATCTTCTGTGATATGCTGTTGTCACAGAGACTTTCCAGGCAGGTCTCTGTGCTTCCGCGTGAACGTCCCTGGAAGACTGTGATGTGCCCAAAGATTGCATTTTTATGGTTTTTACTTGAAGCTTTCTGAAGCGTCACCTGCCCCCTGTTCCAGAAAAACATAACCAGAAACTCAGATTTTTATGGTCCTCTTTACCTTTTGCACCGCTGCTGTTTTTTAACATGCTCTGGCAAATTAACATTCCTTAGGCCAGAAAACTGCTGTAAACGACAACCGAAAGAAGTGGAGAGCTGGCGTGGACATTGGTTTTTGGCATACTCCTCTTAATAAGTTTGTGCCCATGCTAGGTCTTGTACGAGTCGAGTACTGTATGTGCTGTTTCGGTTTTTGTTTTTTCTTGTCCTTTAAAGCACCCTGACAACAAGTTTAGTGTGCAGCCTTCTTCAGGCCCCAGAAAGCCCGCACCTTCCCCCTATGGCAGCACAAAAGCTTTTCACACCAAAATTCCACATGACATCGTCAATCCCCCAGCAGGACACTCACGGCTTTGTAAGACCTGACCCGCCTGTCTCCTGGGCGCTGCCCCCTGTAAGCACCCTATTTATAAATGCTCTGCTTCACCTTTCACCAGATCTATACAGAATTGCTTCATGGAGAACTTGTTGTGAGTGCAGGTCTTTCCATGCCGCCTTCTGTCACCAAACATAATGCCGTAAACCTCAGATGCTGATTTAATGATCTCAACTTCTTCATTAGTGACGATGATGCATACGTCACTACAGTACCGTTGTGTGTGGTTTTGAAGTGATTACTTTTGATTGATTTTTGTAATTTCGTAATAATAAAGCTTAAAGGGGTTGTGTCCTAATTTCCAGACCTATCGGACAGGCGAGATCCACATTAATGGTCACTTACCTGATTGTCACCAACACGGCTACTGCCAGTCTGAGAGGTCTGAAAATTAGTGCACAACCCCTTTTAATACAATCGTAACTTTAACTAAGTTTTGTGGGTTTTTTTTTGTTTTTTCAGGTCTTATGATTTCTCCTAAATCTGCTGGGTTGGAGATTTCATTCAGCAAGAGTGATAAGTCCTCGTATGAAGTCTATACTAAAGTTCTTCACTCATTTCTAGCACGTAAGTCAGTGCGTTATTTATTACACGGGTGAGCAGGCTTAGCTATGGTGAACCGCTGTCTGTATAAGGGAATTGCTTTATCCACAATTCAGCATATCAGGTTAGGCGGGGTGTGGGCTCTCCTCAAAGAGCCCAGCCGTGTATGGAGACTTGGTGGCAATATTATGCAGAGAGGTATCTCCTGGGGAAAGAGACCTTCTGGCTTGTGCCACCTTTTGGAAGTGTCTCCCAATGGGGTAAAGGAGAGCCAGTACGCTACTGCCTAAGCTTCTTCCAAGGCATCGGACCAGCCAGCCCCAATCCTACTCCATACTGACGAGGAGCAAGCACTCCGAAAAAGCTGTCTATGGATGGATATTTGGCTTGGCTATATTTCCCTGTCATGGCCCAAGGCTTGTTAAAAAGTTGTACTTTGACTCATAGGGAGCCACTTCCAAAAGGTGGCGCTAGTGAGATGGTTCACTTTCCCTGGGCGATACCTCTGAACACATTAGCTGTAGAGAATTGGATTTCCTTTCAGCTTCTCTCCACTGTTGCCCAAAATTGCTCTAACTCTTAGAGGATCTGTCATCTCTCCTGACATGTCTGTCTTAAGGCCCCTTTACACAGGCCGATTTTGCAGGCGATTGTTGGGAAGGAAGCGTTCCTTCCCGACAATCACCTGCTCGTCAGTGGAGAAGACCGCTGCTATTACATGCAGTGATCTCCTCCACAGTACAGGGAGCAGTGATTGCTAATCCCATCGCTCGTCCCCATACAGAATCATTGAATGCCGGGAGCAGAGGCTGTGATCACCAACGATTATTCTTGTGACCGCATGAATGATGCGAGTGGCAGCAGCTTTACACTTCCAGATAATCTCTAACAAGCGTTCCTATGACCTCTCCTTAGTGATTATCTGGTGGATTTTCGGCCTGTGTAAAGGGCCCCTAAGTCAGTACTCTTATTCCCCTTGAAATAACAATTCTGAGACATCTTTTTTATACCTCTGTGTTGTGCTGTTCCTCTGTTATTCCTCCTGAATATTTAGGAATAAATTGAAAATGGTGTCTTATAAGTGGGAAGTGTGTCTCTGTACAGTCTGGCAGTGCTTGCACAGTATCAGATGGTATAGGGACACACCCTCAATTGGTGCCACTGTTCTGCCAGATTCCTATACCTTGGCAGAATGCGATACCCGGAAGTGACGCTGCCACACAGGAATCAGCTGGAGGAGGGTGTGTGCCGCGCTGCGCAAGCACACATCCACTGGGTTAGTAAAAATTATTGCACCACCGCGGGAGAAGCAACCACTTCATGCGAGAAACCGTACACCGCGCGTGCGCACTCAGGGGTAGGTAGATTTTTAAGTACAGAGTGTTCGATCAAATCTCCCTACCCCTGAGTGCGCACTCGCGGACACATTATCAGGAGCAGTTCAGCCTCACCACATAGCAGAGCTGAGTGCTGCATATTGGGGGAAATATCCTGCACTCAGCTCTGCTATGTGGTGACCCCAATTTCCTGCACTCAGCTCTGCTATGTGGTGAGGCGGCTGAACTGCGCCTGATGATGTGTCCGCACGTGCTCTGAAAAAATCTACCTACCCCTGAGTGCTCATGGTGTACGGTTTCGCACATGCGCATGAAGTGGTTGCTTCTCCCGCGGCGGTGCAATAATTTTTTACTAATGCAGTGGATGTACGCTTGTGCAGCGTCGCGCACACCCTTCCCCAGCTGATTCCGGTGCGGGCGCGTCGCTTCCTCTGCGTCCGCGTCACTTCTGGGTATAGCATTCTGCCAAGGTATAGGAATCTAGCAGAACACCACCCAGCTGTCTGTGCACCTGACTGAAATCTACTCTAGCTCTTAGCGTAGATTTCATCCATCATTTACGCCCCCTTTTTTGCGGAGCCAAAAACCGTGTTTTTTTTAACTTTTTAATGCCAAAAAAATGGGCATAGGAAATGGTAACATCCCGTACCCCTGCTGACCAGCTGTTACCTTGTAGCTCTGGTGCCAGAATTTGGTGCAGGAACTACAGAGCTCCGTCCATTGTGCAGTGGATGGAGATGGTAACTGCAGCACCACTTCCACTGAAGTGAATGGGAACAGTGCTGCAGTTACCAGCTCTGTCCCCTGCACAACGATGGAGCTCTGTAGTTCCTGCGCCAACGTCTGGCACCAGAGCTACTAGGTAACAGCTGGTCAGCAGGGGTGCAGGGTGTCTGACCCCTGGCAATCTGATATTGATGGTCTAAAGATGTACGGGGGGATTTATCAGGCCCTGCACTCCAGAATCCTCGCTTCAATAAGCTGCTAAGCAGGACTCTGACTATGTGGGCTTGTCTGAAAACATTGAGGGAGATTTACCATTTGCCTACGCCTGTTTTTTGGCATTAAAAAGTTGAAAAACCACTTGGGCTATAACTTTCACCACTTTCTGCCGAAAAGTATAGTAAATGTGTCAGGCAGCGCAAACCCCCACCCCCTTTCTCTGCATTTTTCCGAATTTATATGGCGTGCTCCATAACTGGCGACTTTTTTACTTCATGATAATGGAGTAAAGTGTTTAATAAATGTCGCTCATTGAATCGCATTGTAGAGTAAAAAGTCCAGTTGTCTAGCAACTGATAATCTGGATCTCCAGTTGGTCCGACATATACCTGACAAAAGGTAAGAGTCCAGCACCATTTTGCCCATTTATACAAGATTCCTCGTTATTTTGCCATACTGTCGGAATTCTGCTTTATAAAAGCCAGCGCTCCTCGCCCCTTGATGTTGGAGCAGTCGAAGTCTTTTGCTTTCTGTGCAGCTCGGCCATCGGGCAGTGAAATGGTTACATGTGCCTTTCTTGGACATGCTGTGATCAGGAGGTCACTTGTTCAGCTCTCAGCAGGGCCAAAGTGACCTTCTGTCCTGCTAGAAGTGAGGCAGAAAAATATCTGCAAAGACTGCGATTTCCAACATTTTAACAAGATATTTCTTCACTGTTGGTCTAGGTCTTAAATCCTTTTGGGGTCAGATTAAAGCCTTGCTTTCCGTTGTTTACATGTGTGATGAATTTAAGAAGCATGTTCCATGTTGGTTGCACTACGGTGACCTGGAACAGTTGCTTGTAAAGATGTTGTCCTTGTGTCTTCCAGCATACAATGACTCCAAACAAGCTTCAAATGTGCTCTGCACGCAAGGCCATTACTACGAGCAAGAAGGAGTCGAGGAAAAGAAGTCTTGCCAGTTCAACAGGTCTTTACTGGGACCTTGTGCCGGACTTGAGGGGAATGAGTATTTCGGGTACAATGATGGGAGTCCATGTGTAATAGTCAAGATGAACAGGGTATGTGTATTTTATTATCTGTGTAAGAGACAGTAGTAGCCTATGATGACAAAGGACATCTTCCATTTATTTCCTGGGGGATTGATACATTCCAGTGGAAGTTCTTTAAGTCGACCTTACACAATAGATAAATGTTGGCAGGAACAGCCGACCATTCGATGTGCATGGGGATCTTTTGAGTCTCCCCTGATGGCAAGTGTTTGGGGGAAATAAGGATCCGGCAGTTGGATTTTCACTGTCCGATTCTTTTGTTCTTGGGGAGATAGGCCTCCCACCAGGGGTGTCTGGCAACAGCTTTCCTACTATTCACAATGCATGCATGCTTAGCCAAATGTGTGTGGGGGAGAGGGGGTGTAGCGACGATTGAGAAAGATGGCGGTCTTCCAAATGAGCATTCAGCCAACATTTACCTCATGGCCAGCTAATAGTTCTCCCATATTAGAGTTATCTAGCTTCTATAATTGTAGCACTGCATACTAGTGGCATGGTCTTATTATCCCAAGAAATCATATGCCCCTCTTTTACAGATGTGCTTACTGGCCAATATACAATCATTTCAAATGCTTCTTAAAGAGGGTGGACAACCACCATTCCATTTTTGGGGCCTTTGGTGTCAGTGCTACTACTTTCGGCCTGAACAGTCATGAGGAGCACTGAAGTCAATGAGTTTCCATTGTAGACCCTGAGACGACATTGAGTAATGTTGTGAACAGACCCAATCAGGAGACTTCCCACCTGTTAGTCTAGCACAACCTAAGAGGGCATCTAGCAAGGTTATCTACAGCAGTAAGATGGCATCTAACAAGTGTTTCTATAGCAGTAAGATGGCATCTAGCAAGGTTATCTACAGCAGTAAGATGGCATCTAACAAGGTTATCTACAGCAGTAAGATGGCATCTAACAAGGTTATCTACAGCAATAAGATGGCATCTAGCAAGGTTATCTACAGCAGTAAGATGGCATCTAACAAGGTTTTCTATAGCAGTAAGATGGCATCTAGCAAGGTTATCTACAGCAGTAAGATGGCATCTAACAAGGTTATCTACAGCAGTAAGATGGCATCTAACAAGGTTTTCAACAGCAGTAAGATGGCATCTAACAAGGTTTTCTATAGCAGTAAGATGGCATCTAACAAGGTTATCTACAGCAGTAAGATGGCATCTAACAAGGTTATCTACAGCAATAAGATGGCATCTAACAAGGTTATCTACAGCAATAAGAGGCCATCTAACAAGGTTTTCTATAGCAGTAAAATGGCATCTAACAAGGTTTTCTATAGCAGTAAGATGGCATCTAGCAAGGTTATCTACAGCAGTGAGATGGCATCTAACAAGGTTTTCAATAGCAGTAAGATGGCATCTAACAAGGTTATCTACAGCAGTAAGATGGCATCTAACAAGGTTATCTACAGCAATAAGAGGCCATCTAACAAGGTTTTCTATAGCAGTAAGATGGCATCTAACAAGGTTATCTACAGCAGTAAGATGGCATCTAACAAGGTTATCTACAGCAGTAAGATGGCATCTAACAAGGTTTTCTACAGCAGTAAGATGGCATCTAACAAGGTTATCTACAGCAGTAAGAGGGCATCTAGCAAGGTTATCTACAGCAGTAAGATGGCATCTAACAAGGTTTTCTATAGCAGTAAGATGGCATCTAACAAGGTTATCTACAGCAGTAAGATGGCATCTAACAAGGTTATCTACAGCAGTAAGATGGCATCTAACAAGGTTATCTACAGCAGTAAGATGGCATCTAACAAGGTTATCTACAGCAGTAAGATGGCATCTAACAAGGTTATCTACAGCAGTAAGATGGCATCTAACAAGGTTTTCTATAGCAGTAAGATGGCATCTAACAAGGTTATCTACAGCAGTAAGATGGCATCTAACAAGGTTATCTACAGCAGTAAGATGGCATCTAACAAGGTTTTCTATAGCAGTAAGATGGCATCTAACAAGGTTATCTACAGCAGTGAGGGCATCTAGCAAAAGGTTGTCTCCATCAGGCAGGTCTATTAGAGATTTGGCTAGTGGGAGGTTGTCTTATTAGTTTAATATCTATATTTAATATGAAAATGCTATGTTTGCCTCAGATATATTATAGTAACACACATCGTTACTTATTTATATTTCACTTTTTATTTTAGATTATTGGACTTAAACCTGATGGAAATCCTCACATTAACTGTACTACTAAGGTAAGTGGTGCTTATTGACCAGTATATCAGAGGCAAGGAGTGTGCCCCATAATAAGGATCTTATATTATGTTCTCAATTCCCAAGTGGATACCTCCGAGGTGTGACACACATGATATTTGCTAACAAGAAGAAAAGGAACGGTTGGCTATTGGTACATGGATGCTAGTCTCAGAAAATCTACAAAAATCCTTATCTGACATTCAGATTTACACATAGATTTGTTTTCAGAAAAGTCCATGACTGTTGAATTCATCTGAATGGGGTTGTTTCTGCTGTGGGTTGCTGTTGGTTTTTACAATCTCCATATAGATGGATGAAAGCAGTTTCTGCAACAAATTTGCAGTTTTGAAAGTGCATTCAGATATTCATATACGACACAAATGGGTAACTCCATGATGAACTCACAGCAAAATCCACATTTTGGAAATTGTCTAACCCTTGTTGAACCTGGATTTAATTTCAAAGATCTTGTGTCCGGTGGAGTAAGCGCTTCAGGACATTACAAGGATGGCCCGTAAATTTAATTGTCCCATATCTGATACTTCTTACCTGCATGCTTCCACTGGCAGCTGAGATTATATTGTAATCATGTAAGAAGGAATTGTCCTAGCCAAGCCATTGTACTTTCGGCAACCCACCAGTCAGCTGTTTGAAGGGTCTACAGCACTTCTGCAAGCATTGCAGACTCTAAATTATTTACCTGTGTGGTGTCTGCATAGTAGCAGCAGTGCAGGTTATTACAGCATTACCCCGTTGAAGCTGATTTGGCCACCACCAAACTGATATTATTGCCCTATCCTGACCATAAAACCCCTTTAGGTGCAGGTTACCGCTATCACTTTTTCGGGTCTTTGGGTGTAGCCCTAGAACATGGATCACCACAAGAAATATATGGCTGAACGGGTTGTTTGTTCTGTGTGATCACTTATGATTGTGGCTCCATTTACTTCTGCTTACTTAGAGTATGTGGAGCTTTTCCCACTGCTGGGGTATGCAGGACACAGCGGGGCCTGTTCCTGTGTAAGCGGTTGTAAGCCAGTACCCTTTACCCCCTGTCCTACAGTCACACCCATACTCCTTCCCTCACGTGTTTTGTTTTTCTTCAGGCAGCTGTACGTTGCTCCATCCACAGCTGAATACACAAAGTCACAGTCCTCATCAGAAGCTGCGGAACAAATGTTCATAAAGCTTTGTAGGATTCGTGCCTTGTGGTTATCTGCTCACGAAACAAACTGTGTTCCTGCTGCCTGGGGGGGACACGTTGTTATTATGGAGATAAAGACCCTGATGCTGGCCCCATGTAGGAGGCACTTCTGTAGTAGTGAATACATGAAACTGTCATGTGGATATTATTTAACATATTTACAGTACCTAGAAGTCTGCAGTGATACCCAGGTATAGGCCTAGACCATGGTTAGGAAGAATGACTGTTCTTCTTTTCTTTGAACAAAAATTTTGGCCTAAAAGTATTCCCTGTTGCAGCTCTGTGTCCTGCTTGTGCACATGATTACCCCTTAGGCCCACTGCACCCGACCATATTTTCGGTCCGCATTTGATCCACGCTTTTTCTAGATCAGATGCAGGCCCATTCATTTGGACAGGGCCCAAAATGCTGACAGCACACCGTGTGCTGTCCTCATCCCTATGTCCGTTCTGTGGCCCCGCAAAAAAGGTAGAACATGTCCTTAATTTTGTGGACGAGAATAGAACATTTGTACAGGATGTGTACAAAATGGCGACCTGCCCGCAGCCAATTTCAGTGTTTTAGGAATTAATGTGCATGGGGCCTTAAAAAAAAAAAAAAAGGCAGGGGAACATTTATTAACTTATTTGGGCCACTTTCGTGGCACATATCAGTTGCAGATTTTGTTGCATGCCATCATGCGTCAAAATATGCGACTTTTACCCTCGTGCCACTTTTCCGACAGGGCGAGAAACGGGGGGAGGATGGGGGGGATCAGGCAGGCTCGTCTCTTTCAACATTTTCCACGCCAGTTTTTGGAACTGGTGTAGATTTAAGGCCCCTTGCAGACTAGCGTTTGTCATGCTGCGAGTCTGCAGCGAAGCTCCCAGCCTGACCTCCCAGCACTGACGGGGGTCACATAGCATTATATTGATTTATGATTCTATGTAACCCTTACAGTTCTGGAATGTGTTGAACGGCACTGGCAGCATTATGTCAGCATTATACAATACATTCCAGAACAGTAAGGGTTACATAGCATCATAAATCAATATAATGCTATGTGACAGTGCTCGTCTGCATGGGCCCAAGTCTGTTGCACTGCCTGCTGGAGGAAGCACCAAAGTTATGTGGAGGCCTGCGCCTCGACATAACTTTGGTGCTTCCTCCAGCAGCACAGAGGGACTTAAGACCGTTGTGGATAATGCCGGTCTTAATAATTGACTCCCAAAATTTGGCTTGAGGTCGGTTGATGTTTTCTCACTTGGTCAAGGTAATTGACTGTCGACACCTCCCAGTTATGCCATAAACCTGCATGCTCGGTTGATATCATGCATGTTTATTTCAGTGAGCAGAGGAGAATAAATTGCTGATCTCGTATGAGAACTAGGGATCGGGCATGTTGGACTACAACTTCAGGATAGCTGGTAGGCCTCCATAGATGAGTTTGGGTCTTTGTTTCTTCCATACCCAGTCTATTGCATCTTTTAAGAGTCCACTCTGGCCGGGACTGGATTTTGAATTTTTTTTTGTATTGTAGCCAGTTGACCTCTTTGGTGGTAGGTTATATAGAAAAGCTGCATAGAGGATAGTTATGCAAAAAAAATTATGATTAGATCCATAACTGATTAGATTGGTGGCACAGTGTGACAATGCCTCCATTGATGGACCAGCTCTGACATCAGATTTCTTTTGTGCAGGCGGAGAACATAACCCTGCAGTATTACCCTGAGTACGGGAAGATCGACTTGATGTACTATCCATACTATGGCAAGAAACCCCACGTAAGTGACTGTGTTTTATATAAATATATGTCGTGTTTGACTTGTAAAGTCACAGAAGATCTCTGGTTCATGTAACGTTTGCTTTGGCTTGTGATTCCATGTCCATAGGACTGGTTGTATTCACATGAAGCTTAGCGGCTCCTGAGGGCTGACAGCTCATTAAAATGATGATATCACTGCACTGCAGTTATTACAACCTGTAACCTGAGTAACGCAGGCCTAGATCGTGCCTGTTACTCTGGTGGCCTCCAGAAATGCTCTATACAGACTCTTAGCACCCTCCACCCACAGTTCCTGGTAGATGTAAGAACCTTGACATCTCCACATAGGTTGAGCTCTATTAAGTAAAGTCTTCAGGAGCAACATGAAATCCTTATAAAGCTCCACACATCCTACTTTCTTTCACTATTCGTCATTGACTCCACGGGGAGCAGATTTTTTTTAGCGCTTTTGACTATATTTTCCAGTAGGAACCAGCCTCCAGACAAACATTAAAAATTTAGGTTTGACTGGACTTTGCACCTCTTATTCCTTTAAAAATTAATCATCCTTTGGCAGCTGGAGATGGAAATTACATGTAGTTCCTAACCAGTATTTTTTGGGTGCTTTTACCTCTTCACCGTTTTTTGTAAATTCAGCTTTTTGTGTGTCTACTGTTTGGGGGCCCTCATTTTGCAGTACTTTGCAGCCGACCTAACATCCCGTAGTGCCATGGACGGCACTCTGCCCAATGTGATATTAACTCTCCCTCTTCCACCACTCCTCGCTGTGCTGTTGTTGAGACTTGTTGGCTTTTATTCAGGATCTCTATTACACAGATGCCAAAAATCATGCCCATAGCTTACAGTGGGCTTATACTGTACCCCCATGTACCATGCAGAAACACATACCATAATACAGAGGTATTTTCCCGTACTGTGCCCTATGGAGACTTTTAAAATTGGCCCTCAAAGTGCCTCCAGATGTGTAATAGTGACCTGTTGCTACTTTATGTACCCCTACCACACATAGCAGTGCCATGCACATAAGCTTTCTGCTGGAAAAATATATTTTGCCCTTTTTATTTATGCCGTAACAGTGCCCCCCAATGCGAAGCCACATTCTGTGTTCAGCCTCTGATGTATAGGGACCGTATCTGTTGTAATAGCCCCAGATGGATCGGAGGGGGGATTCTGTGGCTCTGTACCGGCTCCCTGCATGAGATCTTTGTAGCTATCCCTAATTGGCTATTTTCCCTTGTCATGTCTCAAGGCTTGATAAAAAGTTGGACTTTGACTCCTAGGGAGCAACTTCCAAATGGCGGCGCTAGTGAGACTATTCTCTTTCCCTACAAGATACCTCTTTGCCTATTATTTTCCCATGGAGCATTGCCTAGAAGTCTTCATACACATCTGGTCTCTCTAAGGAGGGTGCCTTAGCTATCCCTAAAGCATATCCTTGTTTTGCCTAATCAAGCTTTTCTTTAGCTATTTATCAAATTCTCTTTGGGATATAAAAAAGTCCATTCTCTCTGCAGGTGAACTACGTGCAGCCCCTGGTCGCTGTGAAAATCACACCTTCAAATTCCACTGGCACGTCAGAAATAGTGCTCGAGTGCAAGCTTTATGGATCCCCAAACTTGAAGAATAACGATGACCGAGACAAGTTCCTTGGTCGAGTGAATTTCAAATTAGAGATTAAAGATTAAGATAGGCAGATGAACAGTGTCCAGTTGAAGACATAGTTTTGTTTTTTCTTTCTTTCTTTTTTTTTTTTTTTTTTAATATTATTATTATTATAATTTTTTTTTTAATCAGCCATACCTGCTTTTGTAGGACCTGAAACCATCTGGGAAGATATTGTAAATGGCACATGATTCAGGGTAGCATAACAATGTGCTTCCAACATGATGCTTTAACCTCTTCTGAGCTTAGAGAGGCGACTTAGAATTCTACAGGCCGCGAAGAGGTTAAATTCGTCCGTGCACGCGTTTCTCTGCCCCAGTGCTGGGGGCCAGTTTACAGACCATAAAAAGAACAAATAAATTATCATTTCATATTAGGGGACCTGTAAATAGCTGATTCCGAACATAATACTGGTGGTGTTCGTCCTATTTTTGATGTGATTTTATTCCCTCCCCGAAGCCCCTCTGTGAGTGTTACAAGCTTAATGTGTTGTGCTATGTAAATATTTAATTGAGTTAACACTGGTTTAACGGTCATATCTCAAAAGCCTACACAGTTTTAGGGAACAAAAATGACAAATAAGTGAATGGTACCTGACCAACATGTACAAACGAATAAAGATGAAATAATGAATAAAAAAAAGGAAAGATTTTATAACCTCTGCAAGAATTGTGTGTCTTGTGCAGATGCCTTAAGTCCTGTATGAAAAAAGCAAAATAAAGTGGATTTTAAAAGTGAAGATGTGGTTTGGAATGGATTTGTACCAACAGCACGAAAACCTGGGATTCTTTAACACAGGCGTAGTTGGCTGTCGGAGCGCAGTCTGAATCCAGGCCGCGGATAGCAGCTGTCTGGACCAGAGGGCAGTAGGTATATCTATAAGCCAGCTCAAGAAAAAAAAATTCACAAAATAACTGAGGAACGAACAGAACACGCTAAATCCTAGGGCTCCTCTTCTGCCATCCAAGATGGCCGCAACCGATTCTCTGACTACCAGATGCATATTGTGACCGAGACACTTCCCACTTGTCCAGCTCTGTTCATCGATTGGCTGGCATCGTTCACCTGAGCAGCGCTGGCCAATCTAAGGGCAGCAGGAAGTGTCTTCATCTACCGAATGCACAGTATGCACCAGGTAGTCTGAGAAGATGTATGGAAGTCTTGGAGCCCGGGAATTCATGGATTTACAACTAAAACTATGAAAAGGGAGATCACCATATAATTCTCCCGTTTGTTCCCCGTTTTAATGGTAATTTTTTCTTTCTTGAACCAGAGGTTTGCTTTAAAGGCTCACTAACGTTTAAAAAAAAAGTTTTATATGTCATAGAGACATAGGGGGTCATTTATTATACTGAAGTACGCCTAAATCAGGCATATTTCAGACGCAGATGGTGGCGCAATGGTTAGTTGCGCTGCTATCTGCGACTTCTTCCCGCTCGCGCCAGGTCTAAAATTGTGGGCGGGGAAGGACCGGCAGGCCCGTCTCATTCATCATTTTCTACGCCTGTTTTAGGAGCAGAAAATGGTCTAAATGTAAGATGGCTTGGAAGCTGTCTTACATTTAGAACTGGCGCTGAGTGCCCCAAAGTTATGGAGAGGCCGGCGCCTCTTCATAACTTTGTCTGATCCTCTGCCAGCCTTATTAAGACCGGCATCTAAAACACCGGTCTTAATAAATGTGCACCATAGAGTCTAAGCACCGAGACCAGACCCCACCGATCTCGAGAACAAGGGGAGAGAAGCACCCACGTGTCGTGCTATTTCTCCTCACTTCACGCTTCCGAAGACTTAAAAGCCTTGTCTCATCATGGACAATGGAGAATATGCCCCCATTCTCTTATAGGTGTGAGTCCCACCGCTGGGACCCGCACCTATATCGGGAACGGAGCCCTGCAAGTGAAGTAGGATGCACTGCTCATGCGCGGCTCCCATTCATTTTCTGTGGGGGCAGCGAAAATAGCCGAGCGCTGGCTCCAGCCACCACCTTGCAGGGCTCAGTTCTCTATATAGTTTTGTGAGCATGAACCCAACACGAATGTTTTTCATCCAGTGCCCCAATGCAATTAGGAAACTGGAATCCATGAAGCCATCAACAATTTTGAGGCAGTCTTGTGCTATTAGCTGAGGCTTCACCGTCTCCCTCAACTGCCGTCATATCAACTCACAGGTCACACAGATGGTACATGAGATAGTGGGGGTCCCCAGCAAGAACTCAAAACGGAGAGATTTGCCGAATGCGAAGGCTATGTTCTCACCTCAAAGATACGATGAGCCGTTCTTCAGGTGAAATGCTGCGTCGCATGTTTGTGCCCTGGAAAGTGAGTCCAGGACACGGGGCCACCAGTCAAAAGTAGAGGTGGACATACAGCAGAAATCATTAAACTTTTTGGGTGCTTCCCCAGGTCGGGGTTTAGAAATGCCCTTTAGTGGAAGGTTGAGAGACAATAAGGTGCACCCAATACCTCCTCCTCCTATTACTTGGCACTAGGCAAGTCATGGGACCTTTCATGGTGGGATGTAATATGGATGTAAAATACAGAAAAAAGGAATGGATGCGAACAAACTAGGATGAAATGCAGATTACATTTTTTTGCGGATGTAAAATAAAAAGTCGTGTTCACAAGCCCTAAAGCTGATGCCTATGGACGTTGGATGAACACTTCAGTCTCCTCTTCTGCCCTTTAGGTCTGCATAGCACATTTGAGGCGTGTGAATTATATATTTAAAAAATGCTTCCAAACCACAATTAGTCCTACGAGGTTCACACAAGTGTATGAATTGTTAGCTGGAGCTTTCTGTTTCCTCCGCAGGGAAGTGTATTCTTTGTAGCAGACAATGGTAATCTGGCACCAAGGTCAGTGAATACGAATGAAGGAAGCTCTTTTGTCTTTCGGTCTATACTTTCTTTCCTGTTAGTTTATACAGTACAATTAATTAACCCTTATTTTACTCAAAGACTATTGCTTTGTCTGAGTGATTTATTTAAAACGTTGGCAAGGGCTACAATAAAAGGATAAAAATTTGTGTTACCTGGCTGTTGTAGAATTTAAGATGGCCATACATATAAGGGAGCTGTTGGCCGACTGCTCTTTCTCCTGACCCTCCCATACATATGCATGCTTGGTTTGACAGAGCATGCATATATAGTGAGTCAGGAGAGGAATGAGAGCTGCTGCTGGGCTGTGATTTATCTTTCCACAAAAAAAAGGTTGGGCAATTGAATTCAACTTGCCTAATCTTTATCTTCTCCAACATTGGTCTTCGGGGAGAGTAAGGAGGCCACCATACGCTTTCAGTGTATGAACAGGTTCAGTCGAAACACATCTAATGTGTATGGCCGGTGTGGGGAGTCGCTCTGGTAGACAGCGGTGCGGGTGCAGTTTAGAGGCAAAACAAGGAGTCCAGATTGTGCATCAAACAGTGTTTTATTCACACTTGCACACCAGAAATGAAAACAGTCTCTTGGTGACAGTTCACACACAACAGAAATCATGTGGCAAAACCAAAAACAGGCCAACACAGGGTCCAGTCACCTTGGGTGGTTTAAGTGCGGGTTCACACCTAGCAGTCGGTTCAGCCGCAGGCGATTCCTCCTTCAGGTTGCAGGGAAACACCACCTTGCTGAGCTCCGTCCTCCAGCACAGAGAACTCCTCAGCCCTGTTAGCAGCTCCAGGATAATCACCCTCAGACACAGCTGATGGCTGTGTTTTATACCCAGCCCAAAACTCGGACTGGACCGTGGGGAGCAGCCACCCACCCTACTCTTTAGCTGCTCCCAGTAAGAGCCGGCCCGGATCGGCTTTGCAGCCATGCTATTTAACAGAGCAGCACTAGCTGCTGCAGACAAAAACCCGGCTCTCACCTCACCGAGGCCAGCAACCTCGGTGACACGTACCTGCCATCGCATATGACACCGTGCACCTTACCACACCGGCTATATAGGGATGCTGAGGGAGGACCCCTGAAACCTTCCACCCAATACTAATGATTTAGGCTGGCCATACACGGTAGATTGTGGTTGACTCACAGCGATCTTTCCCAACTACCATCCCCAATACACTTGAGTCAAGCATGTTTTCAATGGGGTGAGTGGAGTAAACCATTGCCGATCTCCATCTCAAGAGAACAAGCATGTTAGGCTCGGCCATACACTAGAGACAACTATCTGCTGCGGGTATGATCAGCCAAATTCAACCAATCATGCCATAAACATGCAATTTCAGGCAACAATGGCCAAAACTTTACAGCGTGACCGATTACTTTTTTGGCAGACAAGAGTGGTGCCATTGTGAATGCTAGTTTCTCAATTAGCAATCTAAAATTCTGTGTCGTGTGTATGGCCAGCATTAAACGTAGACATTCTAAAGATGCGCCAAATTTCTCATGATGGCTCATGCTGGATGATCTATTTACTGCATGGCTTGACCTTTGTAGGTTTATAGATGACAATCTTAATTTGAAGAGGGGATGGTATAATTCATAGGGGATTCAGCTATCATTGATGGGAATTTACATTTTTCTGGGGATATTAGCCTTTAGATCTGGAAATCTATGTGGAGAAGGATGTCCTGAAAACTAGATCTTTTTAAAAAATCTATCGACTGCAGTTCCTAAATAGATCTGTCCAGTTGTCACTATCCAGTTTGGTTATGGAGTTGTGTCAAAAGGACAGTTTTAGAGAATGTGCCGAAAAGAAGGATTGTTATGAACAAAGTAAGATATTAAAGCGTCGATTTTTGAAGATATTGGATAGAATTAAAGGGAACCTGTCACCTCAAAAAATGGTCCTAAGCCGCCGGCAGCACCATACAGTATCCAGCAGCCTGTATCTAATCTTACTTTTGTTTCAGCAGTCCGATCCTGTAAAAAGCGGCCTCCTTGCTTCAAGCGGCAGTAACTCCGCCCCCTTCGCTGTGACTGACAGCTGGCTGTTCAGTAAAGCCAGCCGGCTGTCAGGCATAAACGCTGTCAGTCACAGCGAAGGGGCAGGGAAGGGGGCGAGGTTACCTCGGCTTGAAGCAAGGAGGCCGCTGCCCCAATGACTTTAAGCATGACTGGAGGAGCGTGCCAGCTGGGGATAAAAGATCGTTTTCAGCCCTTTTACATGATCGGACTGCTGAAACAAAAGTAAGATTAGAAACAGGCTGCTGGATACTGTATGGTGCTGCCGGCAGCTTAGGACCATTTTTTGAGGAGACAGGTTCCCTTTAACAAGATATTATAAGAATTTTGGATAAAAGTAAGAATCATTTCAGGTTTGCATTTTTGGCACATTATCATCAGGATGTGGGGCCAATTAAAAAGGTATTTCAAAAAAATTGGCCAGTGTTGAAAAGTGACCCTATAATAGGGAATGTAATTCCTAAAAACCCCCCTTTCATTTTCTCCTCCGTAAGGAGGTTATCCCATAGCTAACGTAAAACATGATAATCAGACATGACAATACCTTTCTAACAAAGCTAGAACCAACCCTGTACCTCACATGGATCCACAGATCTCCACGTTCATTGCTCAGCGAGATTTATATCAAGCTGACAGCTCAGGGGAGTGTCTTTTCTGCTGCAGCTAAAGGGGCGTGTCCATGCTCTCCCTATCACAGCTCAGGAGGCAGTTATAGGATGAAACTGAGCATGTGCGGCCATCTCAGTGAGCAGGACAAAGAAATAAGAAAAAAAACAAACAGCAGGTGGCGCTATACAGATAGATTTCAGTGTATATAACTCAGTGGCTATGCATAATTTTTTATTAAATGCAATTACAAAAGAATTCAGATCCAGGTTCTGGTTTAAAAATTTAGAATATTTTACATGGGACAACCCCTTTAAGTTCACGTTGATTGTTTATAAAAGTAACGGGAGTAAGTTAAATTCTTTAGGTTATTTCGGTTGTGAGAATAGGGGTGAGCTACTGTACATGCAGAAACTAAAGACAAGTGTAAATGAACACATTTATAATATAACTATTGGTTTGGAAACTCACTCGGTATCAGCACATCTTAAAAAATATCCCGATTGTTCTCTGGTTAGTCTTAAATTTCAAGGGGTGGAATTAGTTCAAACAAATGGAGAGGAGAAGTTGCAATTAACACTATTAAGCAAAGGAAATTATTTTGGATATATATTTTTAGGGACCCCAGTCGCAAATGGGTTAAATGTAGAATTTGACCCAAGATCATGTCTAAGGTGACATGGTGCATATTTGTTCGTCTATATGTAACTTCACGTTATCGTACCTGTTTAAGGAGAGAATCCCAGTGCGTATTGGAGGTTCAAATCAAGTGACTGTGATACATCATGTATTACACCAGGCATCCTCAAACTGCGGCCCTCCAGCTGTTGTAAAACTACAACTCCCAGCATGCCCGAACAGCCTACAGGTATCAGCCTACAGCAGGGCATTGTGGGAGTTGTAGTTTTACAACAGCTGGAGGGCCGCAGTTTGAGGATGCCTGCATTACACAATACGCTATAGAGAACCCCTCATTTAATTGCTCCACTGAGAGTCATGTAATCAGAATAGAGAGAAGCTGTTATTTTGAATCAATGTTTTTTTTGTAATGAGGAATTATGAGATTTGGAAAATTCATGTCCTTTTATGGAGATTGTGTATGAGAAAAGTCATTTTAGAGATGTTTGCATTTTAAAAAGTATTGATTGAAGTCACTCTACTTTTACACAGTCATTTCATTTAACCCCTTAAGGACCGGGGGTTTTGGGATTTTTGCGTTTTTGTTTTGCGCTCCCTGCCTTCCAAAAGCCATAACATTTTTATATTTCCGCTCACATAGCCATATGACGGCTTATTTTTTGCGGGACAAGTTGTACTTTTTAACGCTACCATTTATTTTTGCATGTGATGTAGTGGGAAACGGGAAAAAAATTCCAAATGGGGTGAAATTGCAAAAAAAAAGCAATTTCACCACAGTTTTACGGGTTTTTAAATTACAACGTTCGATTTGCGATAAAACTGACTGGTTAATTTTATTCTTCAGGTCAGTACGAATCCGGCAATACCTAATATGTATAGTTTTTCTTGCGTTTTGATAGTGAAAAAAAAATTAAAAGTGGGAATTTTTTTATTTTATTTTTTTGTCGCCATGTTTTGACCCCTATAACTTTTTTGTAATTATGCGTACGGAGCAGTGTAGGGGCTAATTTTTTGCGGGGCAATCTGAACTTTTAATTGATACCATTATGGGGTGCGTATGATGTTTTGATCACTTTTTATTCATTTTTTTTTAGGAAATGAAGCGTCATGAGCGGACATGAGCTGCGGGTGTCAGCTTGATGAATCAAGCGTTTACCCGCAGCTCATGCGCCCGCTCCGTGCGGGAGCGGGCGCCATCTTTAAAGTGCGGACGAAGGGCGTACATGTACGCCCTTCGTCCTTAAGGGGTTAATAGCGAGCGGTGTCATTAGCAAATTTCTAAATCACCTAATTTTTGTAAAATCTGCCTGCATCCTCCTGAAAAAAGCAGTAAAGTTGTGGCAACTAGGGGTCTCACTTCCATCTAATTTGCAGTCCACTGCCTGTTGTCAGGCAAGATCCGTCCTTAATAACAGAGACACAGAAGACAGCTCACAGAAAATGGGCGCGTCTCAGAGCTAGCTGAGCTCCTGAGCCTGATAGAAGATCTGCTTCTACACTGCTTCTGAATTCACCGGAGCGTCCTGCCATTCTGTAAGTGTGATCCCCCCCCCCCCCCCCTTTTCTTATCTGCTCTGTGAGCTCCAGAGCTGAACAACAACATAATGGGAAGTAAGGGAAAGGACATCACAGCAGTACAGTGCTAATAGATTTCACAGAAGGGATATACCCCATGCTTATGAGTGAAATGCATCTAGCTGTGCAGCTGAAACAGGGAATAATATGGCTGAAAGAAACACGAGTTGAACAGCCCTAGAGGGGGAATTGTGATTCTATATGCATTGTGGGGGACAGTTATGAAATCAGATTAGTCTATTTTGTATCTTAAAAAGGTTGTGATTGCATAGTTTTTTTTTTTAAACATTTGGTCAAATTTGGTGACGTTTAGTGTTCCTCGCCACTTTTCTATGTGCAGTGTTTGCAAAAGTAATAAATAAAGTCACAAGTCCATTCCAGGCAACTGCCTGGTGTACTTTAACACATATAGGTGTAAACCATGCAAAAGTTATATCTAAGGTGTACCATTTCATAAATTTGGAGCAGACACACAAAGCAAAGATAGACTTAAACCGCCCCCCAAAAAAAAAAAAACAACCGCAAATAATAAATGTCCCTCGTTTTTTTCAATTCTTGTGAGTATAATGAAATCCTGCAGTGTGGATACAGTGACGTGGGGTTGCTTCACTTCGCTTGCCATTTTGTTTCCTTTAAGTAGGGAGTTCAGGAAGAACTTGAGACAGGACTGGTTGTGCATGGAATAACAATACAACCTGAAGGATTGAAGATTGTCCTGGATGATTCTTGCAAAAAGAGATGTAAAGTGTCTCTCTTACTTTAATATATTGTGTATTCAAAGAAAGCAGCACACATTCATTAGAACTGTCTACTTGAGAATTGACCTCTCTATGGGATTGTGTAGTGCTTAGTGTGAACTGTCCAAGAGACTCTTTTTGTTGATTTTTTTATTTTGTTTAACTTAATAACCAGGGGCAGACTGGGAACTTAGAGTGGCCCTGGAAAAAAAAAAGGCATAGGTGGGTCCAAATTGACAGATGGTGGCAGGCTCGGACAGGCCCACATGGGAACAGAGGAATCAGCATAGCATCTTAAATAACCTATATCAATATATCAGTCAGGGGGAGATGGAAGGTCCTTAAAAATGATTTTAGAGAACTAGGTGAGAAGCTCAAGTCCATGACCTCCAAGGTAGTGTTTTCAGAAATACTACCAGTGCCAGGAGCGTCACCAGAGAGACAACAGGAGCTTAGGGAGTTAAATAAGTGGCTCAGAAGCTGGTAAGCTGGTGCAGGAAGGAAGGGTTTGGGTTCATGGGCAGAACTGTGCCGACTTCTCTGTCGGTTACAGGCTCTCTGCCCTGCTGTTCACCCTCATAGGCCACAGGCAACTATACGAGGCAGTGTACAAACAGAGAAGAGATGCAGGCTTCCCAGGCCGCAAGCTAGAAGAGGTCTTTGGGCTACACCTTGGACTCAAAACTTGGAAGGGACTCAGGTATTTTACTTTTTTCTTCTTTCCTTGGCCACTTAGGGAGCAAACTACTGGGGCACTATAGGAGTCATTTGTAGGGACAATCAAGGCAGCATGCTAAAAAGGTAAGATTGGCTTGGGTGGACAAAGTGACAAAAAAATGGCAAATCATGTTTTTAATTTATTTTCCATCATGGTGTACACCACACACGAAACATTATTTTTATATTTTAATAGGTCAAACATTTTCGAATGCGGCGTTACCGAATATGTTAATTTTTATATGTAAAATTGGTAAAGGAGGGTGCATAGCTCAGCAGCCAGATTACTGACAGCGCTGGGAAGTCTCAGCAGGCCCACGGCTGTCATGGTAACTAGAGATGAGCGAATAGACTTCAGATGCTTCATCCGAAGTCAATTCGCATAAAACTTTGTTGTAATACTGTACGGAGTAAGGGCTCCGTACAGTATTAGAATGTATTGGCTCCGATGAGCCAAAGTTATTACGTTGCGAAGTCTCGCGAGACTTTGTGTAATAACTTTGTGAATTAATTATTACTGTAAAAAACCTTGGTATCGAACTCGGGTTCAATTCCAAGGTACCACTTGGAACTGAACCGGAGTTCTTTCGATACCAAGGTTTTTTACAGTAATAATTAATTCACAAAGTTATTACGCAAAGTCTCTATGCATAAATCCCCCCCAGCGGCAGCAGGACAATGTGTGCGGCGGTGGCGGGGCACAGGGAGATGAACGCTTCCATTGTGGAAGCGTTCATCTCCATAGTCATCTGTATCGCCGTCCTCAGGACAGTGATACAGATGGCTGTGCTGCGGAGCAGGAGAGGTAGAGGCGTCTCCCTTCCCTGCTCCTCTGATAGGCTGCCGGCACTAGGCCTGCAGCCTATCAGATGTTGGTACAGGCGGCGCGATGACGTCATCAAGCCGTCTGTGAGCCGTACAGCGCGGGACACAGGCCAGAAGAGGCATCGCTGTGACGGATGGAGGTAAGTATAAGTGTCTTGTTTTGTGTGTGTGTGTGTGTGTTTTTTTAAACCGGACCCACTGGCCCATAAAGGGGGGGGGGGGGGGAGAGAGATTTTTGGCACCTGGGGGGCGGAGAGATATGTGGGTGTGGCTTGAGGGTGGGAGGGGACACAGGGGCCCCATAAGTACTGTCCCCCCCCAGATGTTTGGGGCTTCCTACGCCCATGCTTTTTAGGGTCACTTTATTTTATAATAACGAAATCCAGCCGTGAAAACAAAAATAGCTTTACTGAGATAAACATTTAGTATGTTACACAATTTGGAAAGATAATGAGCATTTACAGCATTAAATACAAAGAACAAACAGGTCGCTGATAAGACATTGGCACCTCCTCGCGTATGCCTGACAGGGAAGGCATAATGACATCATTCGGTCACACACTGGCCATATAAAACTAGAGGAAACGTCACACGGGTGCAGAGATAAATATATCAAACAAGCAGAACTTTGTAAGATCACAAGCATCCCAGATCCATAGTGTAGCTCGTATAATCCAGCATAGATCTACATTTAGGGCTACCAGGGATGAAATATGGCATCCTAGCACCTAGGACACGTGAACAGAAGACGGGCAACACTCCAATATAGTACGAGAGGCAGCATTAAAATAATTGCCCAGGATTAGAAAGAAGGATCGGCTACTTTTCCAAAGAGCCACCTCTGTCCATGGGGTGTTTTGGGTACTGCGGCTCTGCTCTTTGCACTTTAAGGGCTCATGCAAATGGGCGTAATGGCTCAGTGCCCGTACTGCCGACAGTAAAGGGCCGGTCCGCAATATAGGGGCACCGGCCATGTGGACTCCGTGCTGCGGACCCATTAAAGTCAATCCGCAAGATACGACCGAAGATAGGACTTCACCTATCTCTTGCAGAGCAGAGGCACGTATGGGAAGCCCACAGATGCACTACAAAGCGCTTCCGGGTCCGTGCCTCCACACCGCAAAAAGATAGAACATGTTCCGTCTTTGGCCGTTGGTTGCCGATCGCGGACCCATTCAGGTCAATAGGTCCACATCCGCAAACACAGTGCGCACGGCCGGTGCCCATGCATTGCAGACCGCTATCTGCGGTCTGCAGCACGAGCTCTGAGCCATTACGCTCGTTTGCATGAGTCCTTATGGGGATGAGCTGCAATACCAGGCACAGCCTATTGACAAGGGTGGCGCGATTTTCTATTTTAAAATCCCGAGCAATCCCTTAACTTCAACAACATATGAAGAAAAAAAATTCAGCTCAAAATGCCTCTCGTTAGCTGGTGGTACAGTGGGCATATCTGTTGGAGGTGGGCAATGTTCACACTAGCGGTTTCCTTTACTTACCTTCTTTCCTTTTTGTATTTCTACAATTGATCCATAAAATGTCAATCTGTATTACAGACACAGGAAGCTGTGACCTTTGGGTCGGAGAAAATGGGTACTGGATAAACGCATGGGTTTTTGGCAGTTGCTACAGAAATGAAAGGGAACCTTCACCATTTCTGATAGCCCATGTGAAAGGAACATTAAACAACTAATGTGAACTCGGCCTTAATAGCAGCATTACAATTCCTTTACATCCATTGTGCCATCTCAGAGAATAGCCCTGATCGGGGGGCCCCCAAACCCGAGGCATGTACCAAAGCATGATCCGCACTGGTCACAGACTCTAGTAACCACCATCTTTGGAACATAAGAGTCCTTACATACCTACATTTTGCAATGGAGTTTTTTTTACCGCAAAAAAAAAAATTAAACAAAACGCCAGAATAAGTGTTTCTTTTTGGTCGCATGCAGTGCGTTTTATGTGGCATTTTTTCAGGCATGTTTTCACAAACCGTGTCTCCTCACTGCGTTATTTCCTTATAGAGAAGGTTTGGAATTTTTGAGAGGAAGCCAGAAAGCAAAAAAAAAAAAAAAAAAAGCCATCTAATAAACAAAAACAAAACAAAAAAAAAAAACGCTTGTGTGCCCGGCGTTTCATACTAATAGGTAGACCTTTAGGTGTTTTTGCAGTGAAAAAACAAGGTGCAAAAAAACTGCACTAAAAACGTAAAAGTGCAGAAAACACCACCAAAAAGCTACATGTGCAAGCACCCTTAAAGGGGTTGTCCCACCATAAGAACTTCTTCTCTATCCACAGCATACGTGTCTGATCAGTGTGGGATCCAATCACAAGACTGAAAAGCGGAGTCCCCGCAGAGACGTGGAGCGGTGGTCATGCATGAGTGAGCTATATGGTGAAGGGCTCACGACTGCCAGCGCTTCCATAGATTTTGAATGGAGCAGCAGTGTGCACCTCATTCTTGTGATCGGTGGGACTACCAATAGTTAGACCCCCACCGGTTAGATACTTATCCCCTCTCCTTATGATGGGACAACCCTTTTCACGAAAATCTTGTCGGTCATTTTGCTACTGCAATCAATGACACTTGGAAAGAGGAGCAGGGTCACTAGGACATGACAAGATCATTAAATGACTTACCACTGGAAAAGGGGGTTCCCATCTCTTGTTAAGTCATATTGCTATGATTTGTTGGGGGCGTGACCTCTGAGGCCTAGAAATGAAAGGGGCTGAGGTGCCTCTGCTCTGCAGGGACCAGCAATACCGCTTCATTTAAGCGACGGGGGCCATGCTGCAGTTTCCTGCACAGCAGGAGGGTGGGAGCGTCTGTGTGTAGTGAACATCTGAACTAGCGCCGCAGCTGTGGATGGTGGGGGTCCCAGCAGTCAGAAAGGGATAGCAACTACCAGTCTCAGCACATTCTATGATGGGAAAATCCCTTTAAGAAGGCAGTGGCTGTTTTCTGAATACAGACATAAGCTGTAGAACACCTATTGTTCATGGACACAAGGGAGCAGTTTTATCAAGTTGCCCATAGCAACCAATCAGATGCCATCCTTCATTTTTCAGAGCTCCTTTGGAAAATGAAAGGTGGAATCTGATTGGTTGCTATGGCCATCTAAGCCAGTTTTCCTTCATACCAGTTTTGATAAATCTGCCTCACTTGAAGAAGCCTGCTCAATTTTGGGTATGATTCCTTCCAACGCCAAGAGCAAAGACATAAAAGCAGCAAATCTGAACTAGCATCCAGTGCCATCGATAGCGCACATTCCCCAGAAGTACAGCAGAGGCTCTGCAACATATATATTTCTCATAAAAGTGATACAACCACCTTAAAGTGGACCTGTCAACTCTCCTGACACGTCTGCTGTAGTAAATACTTGTATGACATGACAATTCTGGAGCATATATATTCTTAAAACTCTGCACTGTGCCGTCCCTCTTCCATTCCTCCTAGAATGTATGAAACAATTGACAACTAGGGTATTACCATACCCCTTGTCAAAGGTGTGCGTCCATACGGAATCTGGCAGTGATTGGATAGTGTCAGTCTGTGTAGGGACAGCCTCTCCCCCCCAACTGGTAACACCCAGTTGTAAATGTATTAAAAAATTTCTAAGAGGAAGAAAAGAAGAACGGCACAACATAAAGTTCTAAAAAAAGGATGCTTCACAATTGGTATTTTAACATTGTTAAAGGGGTTATCCATTAATTTGATACTGATGATCTATCCTCATGATAGATCATCAATAGGGATGAGCGAATTTCATATTTTGAAGTTCATGTGCGGGTTCATGTTGTGGTATTTACTGAATTTTGTTATGGATTCCGTTACCACGGCCGATAACGCAATTCCATGACCGGAATGCATAACAGAATGCGTTTAGAGGCATTCCGTTATGCACTCTGTCATGGAATTGCGTTATCGGCCGTGGTAACGGAATCCATAACGCAATTCAGTAAATACCACAACACAAACTTCAAAATATGAAATTCGCTCATCCCTTGTCATCAACGTCTGACTGGAGGGGGTCCGACTCCTGGCACCCCTGCGGGTCAGCTGTTTGAAGAGGACGCAGCGCTGACCGGAGCTCTTTATAGCTTACCAAGAACAGCGCCCATTGCTTGAATAGGACTGAGGTGCACCACTGTATGGTGACGTCACTGGCCTAGGAAGAGGCCTAAGCGCTCACAGAGCACTGGGGCCTCTCTGAACAGCTGTTAGGGTTACTGGGAGTTGGACCCCCACCGATCAGATACTGATGACCTATTCTGAGCATAAGTCAACAATATCAAATTCCCAGATAACCCCTTTAATTGTTATTTCATGAAGAATACTGTAAGAATAAATGGTCCTCTTTAAAGGGGTTTTCTGGGGGCAGAATACTGATGACCTTTCCTCAGAACAGGCCATTAATATCTGATTGGTGGGGGTTCGGCTCCCAGCACCCCCACTGATCAGCTGTTTGAAGAGGCCATGGCGGCCTGGTGAGCGTAGCAGCCTCTTTCTAGGCCAGTGACATCACGTTCATCGGTCACATGGCCTAGGTGCAGCTCAGTCCCATTCATGAAAATGGGTGCTGTGCTTGGTAAGCTGTGAAGAGCTCTGGTGAGCGCAGCGGCCTCTTCAAGAGTCGGACCCCTCTGGGTTGCAATACCAAGTACAGCCATTTTATAGGGAAAAGCGCTGTACTTGGAAGACGTGAGGAGGCTGCAGTGCTCACCAGAGCTGATCGGTGGTGGTCCTGAGAGTTGGTCCCCCAATGATCAGCTACTGATGGCCTATCCTGAGGAAAGGTCATCAATACTTACTCCCAGAACACCCCTTTAAGAGTTCTTTATCGATTCCCATACAGGCATCTGTTGGGAATCGATTAGGGATGTCGAACCCATTCAGATTATACTCATTTCCCATTTATATTGGGGGTATCTATATTTTTTAACCCGATGTTCACTACTGAACTGTGAAGACCAGAAATGCGCCCCCACTAATATGTGCAGGAAAAGGGAACAACTAGAATTTTTTTTTATAATATATCAAAAAATAAGTACTGGGCTGGTGTGACAATTCACAGTATACGGCCCCCGGGCCACGGAATGGGATCGTACACTGCATCTCTTACAACATGGAGGAAATGCCTGCTCTGATGTTACTCATTATAAAAATAAAAATAAAGTGGTGGTGGGGGAACATGGTCATGACATGTAATTGCAAAAAAATGATATAAACAGCATTCTCCATCACAGAGTTCCCTTTTTCTCGACGGATGGCGCTAGAAATCCTCTGCGTAGAAGAGAAAGAAATATCCTCTGATTTTCTCAATAACTGCGGCAATCAGAACATAGCAGCATCTTTCCCACAGACCGCTGGCAGGCATCGCTTCGAGCTTAGCTGGGTCTTCTGTGTTACTGAAGTGGCTTCAAGCTTAAGATAGGAGTTTACAAAAAAAAAATGCATTAATATCCAAAGGCAGTGAAGTGACTGCTCCGACAGTCTGCAGGTAAAGGAGCGTTCACTCAGGTACAGGTCCTCTCTCATACCCTGTGCATAATCCTGGCAGACACAGCGTCTAAAAGCCCATTTATTGGAGCAGTTGTAATCACCTCTCAGCTGGCAAGACGCCATCTTGAAATAGGACAGTGTCCACAGCGTGTTCTCATTTTGAAAAATAAAACAAAAACAAAAAAAAAAATATCTTTGTTGATCCCGATATGATCTCCCATCGAAACTGCGTTGGAAGACTAGACTATCAGTACACGCATTCACATACATTAAGACGGCCATTTTATTCCATGGAGGAAGTATCGTCTTCATCATCTTCATCGTCATCGAATGAACATGGGGTTTCCCCTCGAGATTCTGTATAGTGGGATGTGCCAGAGCTGGAGTGGTGGCTGCTGTTGGTCAAAGACATGTCGGTGTCGAAGAACAATCCTGGGGTGACACTGTGGGGACGACCGCAAAAAAAATCAAGTTAATGGACTGGAAATAATATGGAGATTACCATCAGGAACTTAAAGGAGTTGTCCATTTTTAGAAGAACGTGGCTGCTTTCTTCTAGAAACCATGCTGCGTCTGTTCATGGAAAGCAGACATGTAGGGATGAGCGAACTCGTGCTTCAAGTTCGGCGTACAAGGTTCGGTTTATCTTAGAATTCCGTTATGGATTCCGCTACCATGGAGCATAAGTTATGGTCCGTGGTAGCGGAATCCATAACGGAATTCTTAGATCACCCGAAACTTGAAACACGAGTTCGCTCATCCCTACAGACATGTTTTTCTAACCTTCTGCAACCCCTTTGATTATATCCAAGCAGTCCAAATGATCTTGACCTAGTCATACCTAGACTGTGAGTAAGTCGTAGTGCCGGCAGAGTCCGCTGCAGAGGCTATCTGAGATGTACTGAAAGGAAGTCCTTGGTCTGTCCAAGATGTCCCTGAGGCCATGTCTAGCAGAGAGAATACACCATTAGGTCAGTCATATTCATGTCAGGATCCCACAAAAAAATGACTATTCAATTCAATGAAATCCAACCCTAACCCAATAACGTAAGAACATTTCTTTCTCCGACCAGTCCACAAGTATGGACCAGTACACTCCTCTGTTCACAGTGGGTTCCCGGATATTATGTTGTGCCTGCCTGAGCCGTTGCCACCTCATCGCACAATTAGGCTCGCTCTTCCCACTCATCTCATTGATACAGAGTGTTTGAGGACAGATGCATTCATGTCCGCTAACATTTGTAATTGGAGATCTGATTAGCAAGTCCTTGAGAATGTGGGAGTAAAGAACGCTATGTCAGGACCCTCAGGAATGAGGTGCTTACAATGGCTGCTACATATCCGTAGGTGCCAACTGGTAATTCTCATGTAGTTAACGATGCTGTGGGAAGTGGCCTTGGCCTTGTCTGTGCCATGTGCTGGCTGAACATCTGCTGATAACAGCCACTTGGCTCTGGTAGGCTTCAATGCTGCTACAACATCTGAAGCTCATCCTCCTACTTCATAGGAGGCAGATGATACAATACAAAGCAAATTCCAAAGAAGTGTTCGGGTTAGATATGAACAGACTTATCTGCTTACCTCTAAGGGCCACTCCCCTTAACATAGTCATGGGGTATGCTATTACTTTCTCATCATTGGGCCCCCTACTGGGATAAAGGGGTCTCTCTCATCAAACCAAGTGAAGGCCACATACAGAAGAAGGGTATATGGAGGCAGCTCTCTACACTGAATGGGGTTTACAGAAACAGCCGAGCATGCCTGGGGATCCCCAAAGGTTGTGAATAGGCCATAAATGTCTGAAGTGAGAATACCCCTTTAAAAGAACAGTTCTCTCTGTTTAACCCGGACTTCTCTTAGGACCAGACTTCCATTTGCTAAAGGTTCGTCATGGTGAGACTGAACTTGCCGCTATGCTACTGCCACCACATGTATAACACACCAAGATAAGCACTGACATATTTACCAGGAAAAATAACTAGTTTTTGGCCATTTTAGTGCCCCATGGAAATCTTCAGGTCTGCAGCATTTTTACTTCTGGCCAGACATGGGCGTGACCACCTGCTCCGCTGCACCAACCTCTGGCTTCAGCGGTGCTGTGTAGCTTATGGACATGGCACTGCTGAAGCCAGTGGTTGGCTGCAGTGGAGAAGGTAATCTCACCCACCACCAGCTGGAAGTACCCTGGGACCGCAAGATGGACACACAGGACCTAATTGGTGGGAAGCAGGTAATTATGAATCTTTTACTAGCAATAGCAAACTGTGGCCATCACTTAAAAGTAAGTTCTTTCCAGAAAACCCCTTTAAAAGGGTTTTATGAGACTTTTATGCCGATGACCTATCCTCAGGATAGGTCATCAGTTTCTGCTCGGCGGGGGTCGAACACCTGGGACCTCCGCCGATCAGCTGTTTGAGAAGGCCGCTGTCTTCTTTATGCTTACCAAGCACAGCGCCGTACATTGTACCGTGGTCGTGCTTGGTACTGCACGCAGCCCCATTGACTTCTATGGGGCTGAACTGCGCCTAAGCCACGTGACCGATGAACGTGTCATCGTTACTGCGAGTGTCACTGCCTTCTCAAACAGCTGATCTGCGGGGGTCCCAGGTGTTGCATCCCCACCCATCAGATACTGAAGACCTATCCTTAGGATAGGTCATCAGTATTTAAATCTCAGAAAACCCCTTTAGGTATTGGTATAAATGTTAAGTACTGCTCGTGATTATTTTTTTGTTCTACGGTCTCGGAGGGCCTCAATAGAAGAGTATTCAGAGCTAGACAGAGCGGCATGACCTGACAGTAAGGCTACGCTGGGACAGCACGTATATTCATCTAGTCGGTGTATCTGGCTCTACAGTTAGCACATAATGTGGTAGTACTCTGTCCAGTACATGTGAATAGGATTTCCCTTCAGTGGACAGACTGTTCTGAACGGTCAACAGGAAAAGCCCTTTCATTCAGCAGAGATGGCATCAGGGGAGAAATGAATAGCCCAGTCCCTGTTAATATGCACGGCAGGTCTGCAGCCAGCTCTGCCGCATCCCACAGACAATGCCCGAAACCAAGGAACCCCCACAGTTTTGTGGCTTTGTATTCTGCAACCATGCATCCAAATGCTGCCCGAGTCCCCTTAACTCTTTCAGTATTCATTAGGTCTTACTGGATACTGGATGAAAAGTTTTTTTAAATGATGCTAAAAGGCATTTTCCAGGGAGGCGTTTCATTTTAAGATCTCACGGACGCTGCTTATTTTGGACTTTCGTTTTGTTCACCTCTGCCAATCAAAAGCCGTAACAGTTTGATTTTTCAGTCGACATAGCCGTATAACCGACATAGCTGCTTGTTTATTGTGGGCCGATTTTCATTTTGTGAGGGCACCATTTTGGGGTACATCTATGTATTGTATAACGTTTAAAGTTTTTAGTTTTTTTTTTTCTGCCACAGTTTTTAGGGTATCCTTTTTAGATCGTTCACTTAGCAATAAAAAATGACGTTAGGCTCATTCTCAAGGTCGGTATGAGTCTGGATATGGTTGTGTTAAGTTTTAATACTTTTACAAATGAAAAACTATTTTTTATTTATTTTTTATTGACTGTCTCACCATACTGACACGCATAACTTTATTTTTCTGCCGACTGAGTTGTGTGAAGGTTTGTTTTTTGCTCGGGGAGAGCTGTAGTTTTTAATGATATCATTTTGGGATACATGCAATTGATAATTTTTTTATCAATTTTTTGGTGAGGCAAGGTTATAAAAAAAAAAAAAAAAAAAAAAAGGTTTTGGCATTGGCCGATTTATCTTTTTTAGGGTTCATGTACACAAACGTATTTTCTTTCCGTGTCCGTTCCGTTTTTTTTGTGGACCATATGCGGAACCATTCATTTCAAAGGGTCCGCAAAAAAAACTAAAGGTACTCCGTTTCCGTATGTCCGTTTCGCAAAAAAATAGAGCATGTCCTATTTTTTTCTAGTTTGCGGACAAGGATAAGCATTATTACAATGGATCCGCAAAAATACCAGATCCGCAAAAAAATCGGATGCCATACGGAACGTCATACTTTTTTTTGCGGATCCGCAAATTGCGGACCACAAAACACATATGGTCGTGTGCATAAGGCCTTAGGCCTCTTTCACACTTGCGCTGTGTGGATCCGGCATTTGAAGACTGATCAGTCTTCAAAATGCTTTCAGTGTTACTATGGCAGCCAGGACGCTACTAAAGTCCTGGTTGCCATAGTAAGTAGTGGGGAGCAGGGGAGCAGATACATACAGTCCATACGGACGGTAAGTATGCTTCTCCCCACTACACTTTACCATGGCAGCCGAGACTTTAGCGTCCTGGCTGCCATGGTAACCATTCACAAAAGCTAAACGTCGGATGCGCCGAAACGACGTTTAGCTTAAAGCCGGATGCAGATTAATGCTTTTCAATGGGCATTAATTCCGGATCCGGCGTTACGGCATGTCTTCCAAGTTTTGGACGGAGACAAATCCGCAGCATGCTGCGGTTTTGTCAACGTCCAAAAAACGATTACATACTGAACGGAAGACATCCTGATGCATCCTGAACAGATTTCTCTCCATTCAGAATGCATGGGGATAATCCTGATCAGTATCTTTCCATCCTAGTGCCCCGAGGACAGAACTCTAGGACGGAAAGGAAAAACGCAGATGTGCAAGGGGCCTAACACATACTAAATTAATAAGATATTTTAATATTTCAGACATGGCGATACCGATTATGCTTGGGTTTGTTACTTATTTTAATATATCTGAAAAGAAAGACGTTTTTATTTTTAATATTTTTGGATTTTAAAATATAAAAAAAAAATCATTTGACTTTTCTTTTTTTAGTCCACTTAGCAGAGTTGAACCTGCAATCATTTGATCACTTGTACTATACATTGTAATACTTCTGTACTGCAATTTACAGGGAGTCTTACCAGCATTCTATTACATTCTGCCGGAGGCCCCCTACTGCTAGCGTTATCGCACCCCGCGAGGAACGGCATTGATCTAAGCATCTGAAGGGTTAAACTGCCGGGATTAGAATCCTCAACGATCCTGACAATGACAGCAGTTTCTATCTGTATGCTTCAGCTGGCACATGCAAGCAATGGCACGGGCACAGCACCTCTATTACAGCGCAGAGCGTTGACTTGCTACCAACACTGACGCAATAATATGCCACTAGCTGGGAACAGGTTAAAAAAACATATTTACACCGACTACCGCTGCCGTCAGATGCTGCTCTCTACTTCCCATTCTGGCTCGACACACCTGCCTAGCTAGTCACTGCCCGTAGTAGTGACCTGCCTCAGCCAGTGATTGGCTCAGTGGGTACCACCTGACATTTCTGGCGTGTCAAGTGAGAACAGAAAGTGGAGGGCAGAAGGACCCAGAGCAGTGTCATAACAGCAGTGCCGTAAGTAAACATGCTGCCATGTAGGGTAGGTGCCCCAAACATAATCATACCGTTCTTATGAAACTCTAGGCCTCTAACCCTGAGAAATGCTTCTTTTTATCTTTATGCAAATAAGGTGTTTGGTGCACTGTGGGCGGTGCTGCTCTATTCAGTGCACCTCCCATCGCCCTACATCATCGCTACCATCTCTAGAATCTCAGGGACCGTTTTTAAATCAAGAGAGGGGATGCTAGGTGGCATTTTACGGTGAAGCGATAAACTGTCCTACCCAAAGTGCACTGAAAACCTTATTTGCATAAAACTAAAAAGAAGCATTTCCCAGGATTACAGGACTGGATTTTCACGAGAACAGTGGGCTTATGTTTCAGGACAACACCTACATGGTGGTTACGTTCCCGAGAAATTCGGAAGGTGACAGATTCCCTTTAAATGTATCACTCTCAAAGGGCTAATCCTAGAGCCATACGGTTAGAAACCTGGACGTACCGGAGATAAAGTAGTGATCATTTCTGCTCTAACAGGAATTCATTTTATTGGCAAGCACTAGAGCAGCGTTATTCTGTCCACGATGTGCTGCGGAGCAAGACGGAGCCGTCATGACTCACAATGTAAGTTAATGGGGACGGATCCGTTTTCTCAGACACAAAAGAAAGAGATGGGTCCGTCTTGGCTATTTTAAAGATAATATACCCGGATCCGTTCAGAACGGATGCAGCCGGTTGTATCGTCATGACGGAAGGGTTTTTGCTGATCCATGACGGATCCAGCGAAAACGCTGATGTGAAAGTAGCCTCAGGTGGCCTTTTAAAAGAGACGGGGCTTCTATGATGAACGCCATGCTCCATAAATATAGAGCTTTGTTTCTGTAGGATTTCCTGTTTTTACCCAAGACATGTTGTTATGTGTCATTTTAACTACCCCCCATCTATAGAGCAGCAGGGGTCCGCCATATGAGACTGCTCCTACTGTGAAGAGGCGGTATGCAGCCAAAGGATATTTCACGCAAACATAGCGGTCGGTGGAAGTGCAATCACTGGGTTTGATTACCAGTTGCAATAAAATGGATAAGCTCCTGCTCTATACAGAGTTCAAGTTATGCCACTTGGTTCCTGAAATTTTTATTTACATGCATAAAAAAAAAAAAAAATCATATAAGCCCTCTGATCTTTTAGGACTGTACTCTGCCCCCTGCTGTTAGCACATGTGAAATGACATGACAGAGGTACGGTACGGACACCGTAAACTACACAAACTGAAAAGTGGTATAAGTAACCCTATAGCAGTGGTGGCGAACCTATGGCATGGGTGCCAGAGGCGGCACTCAGAGCCCTCTCTGTGGGCACCCGCACCCTGGTGCACCAATATGACTTAGACTTTTCCTGCCATTCATCAGTGCAGGGCGCACTATGAACGGCACAGGCAGCGCACTGAATGCAGGCAGGATAATATAGCTAAATGATAAAGTACATGGAAGATACACTATACTGGACTGTAGTACTCAGGTTACATTGCCGTGTTGGCACTTTGCGATAAGTGGGTTTTGGGTTGTAGTTTGGGCACTCGGCCTTTAAAAGGTTCCCCATAACTGCCCTATAGGCTTACATTGTAATAAGGATATCACTTACCAGTCACATAACCCTGCAGAGCTCTGGGCACATAGGATTTGGCAAGTTTAAGGTTTTCTGAGGTGCATTTCCCAGATTCCAGCCCAAATGACATCCCCATCCTCTTCAGAACCTCAATGTCATCATGTATTTCAAAGGCATTGTCAAAATTGAAAAGATATTCAAACCTGTACAGAAGATACAGCCCAAGATGAATGGAGATGCAAAATGCCATAGTGACTGATAGGGGGTACATGCTGGGGTAAACTGTGGGCTGAGGACAGGGCCGCCAACCAGAATTTATTTTTTCTGGACAACTTTTCCCAAAATCACGGACAGCCAGGATTTTTTTCACAGACAAATTGGAAAACCATAATGAATGATAAAGACTATGGGGGAGATTTATCAAACTGGTGTAAAGTAGAACTGGCTTAGTTGTCCCTAGCAACGAATCAGATTTCACCTTTCATTTTCCAAAGAAGCTGTGAAAAATGAAAGGTGGAATCTGATTGGTTGCTATGGCGACTAAGCCAGTTCTACTTTACGCCAGTTAGATAAACCAGCATTAACTGTGAGCTGTAAAATGATTAGTGATGGGCGAAGCAAGCTTCAGATCCTAGAACCGAAGTCTCTTCGCTCAAAACTTCAGATTAATGCTGTACAGATATCTGTCTACGTTCAGCGTTAAAATATATGGCCTCTGACGAGGCGAAGTTAGTTAATCACGAAGTTGCGCGAGACTTCGTTGAATAACTTCGGTATTTGATTTTCAAAGTGGAAAAGCTAGGTACCAGTCGGAACCGAAGCGCAGTTCGGATCCAAGTTTTAAGGTGGTTTTCACTTTAAAAATCAAATTATTCAACTTCGCCGAATCAGAGGCCGTACATTTTAATGCTGTACGGAGACGGATCTCCGTATCTCAGCCTCAAAAAAATCAAGGACGCATCTATTTTTGTTTTCACGGACACAGGAAAAATTCACTAACTTTTATGGACTATCCCGACATTTTTGGACGGTTGGCAACCCTGGGTGAGGATCTTAATGAATATCTAAGCATTCACATATCTGAGTAAATATTTCATAAATATACTGAGTTAACAAGACATATTTATCATCAAAAAGTCACATTTTAGTGCATTGTTTAAGGAAAAAATGGTGGCATTTATGGTAATAAAAAAAAAATGGGTGTGGTCAGTGAAGGAGGCGTGGCCTCTTATGGTCTGGCAAATCTACACCAGCTCATAACTGGTGTAAAAACTAGACTTTTTGGCATACGGAAGGTCAGAGACAAGCTTATATTATTAAGAGGCCCGCTCCTCTTATTAAATAAGGGACATGTCACCCCAGTTCAAACTAGATTAAACTGGTCTTGATAAATTCTCCCATAACGGTGTTGTAACTACAAGGAAGGGCACACAACTGCTACGGGGTCTACAGTGCTGTGTATTCTGGCAATGAACAGTTTCCTCTACTTACTTTGACACTGTCATAGGGCCAGATTTATCATTAGCCTAAGTCACTTTTCTGGAGTTGAAAAGTCGCAAAAAATTGCGCAAAAAGCCAAATTGCGCAATTTTTTGCGACTTTTTGGAGACTTACGCCACTCACTCCAAAACCAAGTTTATGGGCGTTTTGTCGTATGTAAATCACTTGCAAGACAGATTTATTATTGCGACTTTTTAAATAGTCGCAAAAAAGTCGCAAAAAATTGCGCACACTCACTCCACTCATGACCATGCTTATGTTTGACAAAATCACTTTTTTAAAATTGCGACTTTTCCAAAGACAAAGCCAAAATACAACTAGGAACCAGAAATACACCAGATTTATCAACCTCTGAAAGAGCCCATGATAAATTTGACTTGACTCAAATACACATACGCCTTCTTTGAAAGTGGAGTGAACTGCAAGTGTAATGATAAATCTGGCCCATAGTCTCTACCTGCAGCCACCACTAGGGGGAGCTCAGTGCATACAGATTTAGGGTCCATTCACACGTCCGTTGTTTTTCTATAATCCGAAAATAGGACCGTTTTTTGCGGATCCTATTTTCCAAGAATTCTTTCCGTTTGTCATCCGTTTTTTGCGGATCCGCATAAAAAAACGGATAGGAGAAAAACAAAGTCTCTGGGGGCTGGACTTAATAAAAAACAGGAAGTTCTTTCATTTTTTTCGGATGACATACGGATTAGTTATCCGAATGCCTTCCGATTTTTGCGGATCCATTGACTGCATTGCACAACGGACCACAATTTTCGGACTAGAATAGGACACTGTGTACTGAGAAAATTATGCGGACAGCACTCTTTGTGCTGTCCACATATTTTATAGACCCATTGAAAATCAATGGGTCCGAATTCTGTCCGCAACTATTCCGTGACTAGTCCGAAACATCGGGATCAGATGCAGAACTAAACAACGGACGTGTGAATGGACCCTTATTCCGCTCTTATTGAGTTCAATATTAGTTGTAAAAATATATATGGAGGTAGCTCCCCCTAGTGGTGGCTAAATGCAGCCAGATAAACAAAGGTCACCGATACAAATTTATTTAAGGAATTGACCGGGTCTACACTTGGGACTTTAAGTGCATTAGGACAAGCTGTGGACTGGGGCCCCATGGTTTCTTTCAGCTCTTTGCACTCACTTGTCACTAGAAATGCTGCAGTCTATAACAGTCTTCTTGCTTGTGTTCACAATGATAAATGGCAGCTTGATGGTGGAGTTCACGGCGGGAGGGGTCTGATTCAGTTGTTCAGTTTGCCGGTTCCTCTGAACAAGGTGCTTGAAGGCAATTTGCTGTGAAAAAGAGAAAATCAGATAACCTCGTCTTGTACACAGAGCCATAGCACGCAGCGCGTTGTCCGGAACAGGCTCCTAAGGAAATCATGGCCGCGCTGTATATCCGAGGGGATTGCAGTGCATTCAGTGTATCCCACTTCTGGGCAGGGGACAAGCCATTCAAGCTGGATCCTAGTATCTGATCAGACTCAACAAATGCTTCCATTGTCACCGGCCTCTCTGCAGCCAACATTGTACGGGTGGCCCTGTGAGCAGCGGCTCACATGATGCCCGCTTGAATTAACAAACACACACAGGACCCTCAGTGTTCAAATATGGCCGCTAGCGAGAGGAATCTTTTTGTATTTAATGCAGAACAGGAACACAATAAGCAGATGAAAAGCTAACGATAAAGGCATACTTCAGGAGCGGGCACAGAAAGCTAAACAAAGTCCATCTCTGTAGTTAGAGGGCTCCCTGCCCAGGGTAGGCGGAGGATGGCGCTGGTATGGCAAAGTTATTAGGTGCCAAAGATTCATTAGGAAATGTGATACGGGTATGGCAATATCATGTAAATGTGGAAAATCCTGCAGCCTCATGGGTATAGGCAGAAAAGTGCCTGGAGTGTTACTGTATAGAGATTAAAGGGCATCTGTCAGCAGATTTGTACCTTATAATATATGCAGATGAGCCTCTCAGAGCAACGGGGGCGTTGCCATTACTCCTAGCCACTCTGCCACTGTTGCGCCCTCTCCACTTTGATTGACAGGACCAGGCAGTATAAAAGTGATCACGCCTGCCTTGCCCTGTCAAACTGCAGAGGGCGCAGCAGTTGCAGAGAGCGCAGAGCCTCTAGGTGTAACGGCAACGCCCCCGTTGCTCCTAGAGGCTCATCTGCATATATTAAAACATCATCTTTCTCAGTAATGCGGGTACATATGAACATGGGACCAACACAGATGCCTTCAGGTCATACAACAGGTCAGCCAGTGTCATAGGTACAAATCTGCTGACAGAGGCCCTTTAAATGGAGGTGGTACATTTCATAGTAAAAGCTCCATCTGTTCAGGACTATAGACAATGTCCAAATCTGAAACCATTCCTCTATTCAAAACCCACTGGAAGACTTTGTAAGGGTACCTACAATTATGAACATTCAGTCTGGACAAATTCATTTCATGTCAAAAGCTTGATAGGAGTCTCAGCTCTATTTTTCTGGCACAAAGCTCCAAATCCCCTACTTTCCTTCACTGCCAAAATTGAGGTTGCCAGCAGCCGCCACCAGAGTCAGATTAGGAGGTTAACCGCTCCGGACATGTCTGCTTTACTAACTACTTGCATTCCCAATGAAATGAGAATTCTGAAGGAATCTATGTGGCGATGTTCCTCTATTATTCCTACTAGAAGTTATGAATGAATTACCAGACGCTTGCAATGAAGGTTCAGATGTCTCATTCGCTTCCCGGCCCACTCTAGACATCCACTCTGATGCCGCTGCTGTCAATAACTGGCTGCAGCAGTGACCTGACCCCCCCGCGTCATGTCATTTGGTCACATGATACAAGGGAAAAGGGGGAGGGGGTCAGGCAGTCGTTGTCTGCAGCGTCAAAGTGGATTTATGGCAGAGGACCCAAGTAGGACAGCTGCGGTCAGGAAGTGAAGGAGACGGGACCGAGTGGCAGGGAGCAGGTAAGTATGCCTCGCTTTTGCAGGTCTGGCCAGGAGGGGGTTTGCCAAAACTCTCAAAAAGACGGCCAAACCCTTTCATCTATGTGTTTACAGGGGATTTATAGCTCTGAGCTCTTTAGTATATGATGAAATTATGAATTCAGCCCAAGCGCGTTGGGCTACTTTCACACCAGCGGTGTTGCTGGATCCTTCATGGAGAAGCAAAAACGCTTCCGTCACGATAATACAACCGTCTGCATTTGTCATGAACGGATCCGGTTGTATTATCTTTAAAATAGCCAAGACGGATCCGTCATGAACAGCATTGAAAGTTAATGGGGGACGGATCCGTTTTCTATTGTGTCAGAGAAAACGGATCCGTCCCCATTGACTTACATTGTGTGTCAGGGCGGATCCGTCTTGCTCTGCACCACATCGCTTGCAGCGTTGTTCTGTCCGCAATGGGGATGCAACCAAACAGAACGGAAGGCATTCTGGGGCATTCCGTTTCGTTCAGTTTTGTCCCCATTGACAATGAATGGGGACAAAACGGAAGCGTTTTTCCCCGCTATTGATATCATAGGAAAGGGAAGTGTGAAAGTAGCCTTAGACAAAACAGGACAAACTGATGCTGATAGTACGCTAAAATGACAATTATACCAGTGCATATTAACAGTCGAACGTGTACTCTTGTATCAGTGGGAGATGTTAGGTGCCAGAATATGAAATATATGGATTACAGAATGGCCAGAGGTAAGTACATACATAGGTAATAGCGATAGAACTAGGCTGACAGCTTAAAGGGGTTGTCTTATCATGGACAATGGGAGCATATGGCTAGGATATGCCCCCATTGTCTTATAGGTGCAGGTCCCACCCCTGGGACCCACACCTATATCAAGAACGGAGCCCCGCAAGGTGGTGGCTGGAGGACTCTGGTCCAGCCACCACCAAGCCGGCTCCCCATAGAAGTGAATGGGACCATACCGCGCATGCGCGGCCCCCGTTCCCATTCATTTCTATGGGGCCAAAGGAAATAGCCGAGCCAGCGCTCTGCTATTTTCGCCAGCCCCATAGAAAAAAAATGGAGGGAGGCTGCGCATGCATAGTGCACCCTCCTTCACTTGCGGGGGACCCGCACCTATAAGACAATGGGGGCATATCCTAGCGATATGACCCCATTGTCCATGATGAGACAACCCCTTTAAGGAATAATATGAAGTAAGAAAACCAATCGCAGACCATGATAATAGCACATAGTATTTCTATACCGTATTATACAGATGAGGTAAGAGGCGGCGTACCTGTAGCAGCAGTTCCTGTAGCTGAGCACTCTTCTGTTTGATGCGCTCTATCCTCCTCTGCTTCTCCATCTACAATGACCAGAACAAGCAGGAAAGTCAATGACGTCATCCTTTACCACATCATAATTTGGGGAGTCTTTAACATAAAGGATTCAAGGTCATGTTCAGTAAGTGATACCCACTGCACTCTGGGCACCTTTTTGGGGGTTACAGCCACCGCACCCCCTGCAATTTTTAAGTACATTTCATACATACATGAAGCCTGACAAACAAATAATACATGTTGCGGCAAGTGACAATAGGATGGGACTTCATACGGGCGACTGGAGAAATATTTTTGGCACTTTAGAAGGGGTTTTCTTGGTGATAAATGAAAATAGCTCTTTAGCAGAAAAATAAATAAATAAATAATAATAATAATAACTTATGTGTATAGATGATATATCTATCTATAGTGTTTTTTGGCTCTAGTCTTACATAATGTTTAGTAGCTCCGGCTATGTAGGTTCTCGTCAGCACACATATTTACACCCCCGCTCATGCGGGCAGCCATGGTCTGATGAACTGCACTAGTAATGAGCTGGAGAGTCAGCTGCTCCCCACAGCTGGGCACAGGGGCCACAGCGCTGTATGTATACAAGCCTGAAGTAAGCAGATGCCGTATGGGTATTACACAACGTGCATGCTTTTAACATAGTAACCAAGCCGATGCACGTTACACGAGATGGTCTCCTGACATATAAATCATCCAAAATAAACTTAATAACCGGGTTCAGCCTATTATAATGACTTGTTCATCCTGATCTAAACACTACACATTATGCACCTAAATAGAAGGTTTCCACAATCCGTCCATGCATAAAAATAACAGCGTATAAGAGAAAGCGACAGAACAAAGCATATAGTGCCAGTCTGTATGTACCAAGTCACCTGCTGAACCTATTAAAAAGGCAATGTCATGAGAAGCATATTATTGCCTTTCATACGACTACTCTCAGGGGCTCACACCCTAAAAGGGCAGATGGACACCCCTGCTCAAGACACCCCTCTAGGAAAACTACAAAATCGGTAGTGGCTCCTTTTACTCTGCGGCAGACTTGGTAGAGTAGCATGGGAATATGACTCAATCGTCATATAATGACTCCTATAAAAACCGATGAAGATCCTGCACCTGAAGTAAAGATATGTTTTAAGCTACATTCACACGACAGTAAAAGTGGCCGTTTTTGTAACAGCCATCATATTGATGTTTTTAGAACCAACTAAAGTCTAGGGGACTATTCACATGGCTGTTTTATTTTTTGTTTTTTAACGGTCAGGGAATAGCGGCCATCAAAAAATAGGACATGTCCTATTTTTGGCCGTTTTCACAGCCAGATGGACTACTTTGAAAATAATGGGACTGTTTTTACCGATCATTAAAAATGCGTACACTGTGGCTTTTCAGGGGTTAAAAAACAAACAAAAAAAACTCATCCACTTGCACGCATGGGGAGCCTAGCTCCGGCAGGTCCTGCGCTGCCAGCGTAATGATGTCACCAGTGAAGAGCTAGTGTCTCCGCACATTCAAGTGAGTATTTTCATTTTTTTCTGCACAAATAGAGAAGGGAACGCTAAAATTGGCATTATTCCTACTGGAAAACACTAAGAGGGGATATTATTCCTACTGGGGATCACAAATATGGCATTAATCATAATGGCAGGCACTATGGGGGCCATTTGATGTCCAGGGAGTGCTATGGGGGCATTATGTACACTGTGTGGGCACTGCAGGGGTTGGGCTGTTAAAAAAATATGAAATTCTCAGGTTTTAATGGCCATTAAAAATGGATGCAAACAGTGATGTAAAATGGCCGTGTTCATTTTTTCACTGTTGTGTGAATGTAGCCTTAAACAGTAACTAAACCTTTGATTAAAAAAAGAAGGCGCAGCGGTTTCTCTACCCTTTCTGGCTTTGGAGCATGCAGAGTATGGATCCACAGAACCTATATGGGATCCCTGCTCCTCATGCTACAAATTTTGAGCAGAACAGAAATGATGTAATAAGCAAAATAAAATATAAAAGGTACAAAAATATTAGTGCACCTCTAAATTCTCACACTCCTGCACAGAGTTGGATGGCAAACCAATCCATTTTATTTCCTTCTTCTCCTTTGATATAATATTCATGGCCATTAGGACATTGAGGGCATCATAAACTCGCCGCCTAATGTTCTTCTGGTCATAGGCCTGAGGGAAAGAAAATAAGGCAATAATTATTACTCCCTGCACATGGCTGCGGAATTGATGAAAAACTAAAAAAACAAAAAAAAAAAAAAAACAGGGTTTTAGGCTACATGCACACGACCGTTGCCTGCCTCCGCGTCGGCTCCTCCTGGAAATTTTGCGTCCGTCAAAAAAAACGGATGATGGACCGTTTTCTTTGACGGATCCGATTTTTATGGCAGATCCATTGTAAAAATGCCTATCCTTGTCCGCAAACTTGAAAAAAATAGGACATGCGCTATTTTTTTGACGGAATAAAAAAACGGATCACGTATGCGGAACAAAAACGGTTGACCATCCGCATTTTTTGACGGACCCATTGAAATGAATGGGGAAGCATCCTGTCCGTGAAAAAAAACGGAACGGACGCAGGAACAAACAACGGTCGTGTGCATGGGGCCTTAGGAACAAAGTATGGCGTGTAATATGAGGAGACTGCCAGTGATCAAATGTTCTCTATTAGCCCACACCAAAGCCACCTACTGCAGCTCTCACCACAAGGCATGAGAGCATCTTGTTCTGCTCCCCCTCCAGAGTTTACCAGGCACAGCTCTGTGCTATTAGTAGCTGCTGTGCCAGGTATTACATCTGAGATCCATTCATTTGAAGGGGACAAAACTGTAGTAAACCACAATGCCAGGCACAGGCTCTACTAAACGTGTGGAGCTGTACTTCATGGAATAGAGTAAACAAAGGGGCACAGCGCCCAATGTTCATGCCCCTTCAAACAACTGGCTATGGTGTCAGACCACCACAATCTAATTTTGATAGCCGGCCCTAGACTAAAGATAGATAATCAGTTTTAAAGAACCTGATAACGCCTTTGACTTTAGTATAGCAGTCTGAGGGCATGGATACTGGGTAGGCTACAAAATACATATGGTTGGCGAATGTCCCACCACCATGGACCAAAGGCTAGGGGATGTTAGAGTGATGCTGTGGACTGATTATCAGTTACTTATCCATCATTCACCCACAAAAGAATAAAGCACTACTGGTATAAGGGCACTTACAGAGTCAGAGGCCAGCTGTCCGGCAGAGCTGGTAAACTCTGCCACCAGTTCATCTGCCACTTCATTGTAGGACGTGGTCCCTTTGGTCTGGACCTTCTCACAAACCTTCATCGAGAAATGTCGCAGACCCTTCCCACTTTTCTCCCCCCTCTTGCTTCTCTTACTGTGGATGAGAAAATCATTTTTAGAATAGTTGGCGCATTCGATTTCCAAAATGTGGCTGTGATTTCACAATGCCGTAATCTTCGGAAACTTACCCACAACCAATCAATAGTGAGGCTACGAGACAGACTTGTCCCAGCTGACCACACCTTAAGCAGTTACAGAGGCATTTTGCTTTTGGCAAATGGTATCAATTCCTCATGATCATCAAGATCTCAGCTTGCTGTCATTTAATAAGAACCTCCCAATGGATAATAATCTGCCCTGGTCAATTATGGTGATAACGTGGGTGTTGGACCGGTTCCAGTACAGATATCAGAGCAATGTCTCGTGACCAGCTATGACCCTGTGTTTCCATCATGTGGCCAGGACAGACTTTTATACACAATGGCAGTTCTTATTGAATGGCGGGAACTTGAAAAGGAAAAATGGATACTGGAAAATTGCTTTCATTTTCATTATATAAAAATGTAGAGATGAGAAAACCTTACAGAGGTAGAGACTTGAGATGTTGCCAGAGTAGTTTTTTGGGAAGGGTGTGGGTGGATATTACCGTATTTTCCGCGTATAAGACGACTGGGCACATAAGACGACCCCCTACTTTTCCTGTTAAAATAAGGGGTTTGGGCTATACTCGCCGTATAAGACTACCCCTCTTCCAACGCACACCAAATAGAAATTAAACAGACGATCAGAGCATGAGAAAACCACTGAGAGCAGAGAGAGGGGGCTGCTTCAGGAGCGACTGGCCGGGATGCAGCGCACTGTGGCTCAGCTAGAGGGCGCCTGTCCCTAAAGCTGGAGAAGGACAGCTTCTCTAGTCCATCTTGGAAGTAAAGAGGACCTTTCACTGGTCCAACAATTGTTAGGCCTCTTTCACACTTGCGTTGTGAAGATCCGGTGTGCACTTCCGTCGCCGGAATGCACGCCGGATCCGGCACAACGCAAGTGAACTGAAAGCATTTGAAGACTGATCAGTCTTCAAAATGCTTTGTGTTACTATGGCAGCCAGGATGCTACTAGCATCCTGGTTGCCATAGTAGCAGTGGGGAGCGGGGGAGCGGCATACTTACATTACGTGCGGCTCCCGGGGCGCTCCTGAATTACGTCAGAGCGCCCCGCGCATGGATCACGTGATCCATGCGATCACGTGATCTATTCACTGGGGCGCCCTGACGTCATCCTGGAGCGTCCCGGGAGCCGCACGGAATGTAAGTATGCCGCTCCCCCTACTCTTTAATATGGCAACCAGGACTTTAGCGTCCTGGCTGCCATAGTAACCATTGACAAAAAGCTAAGCGTCGGATCCGGCGATGCGTGGAAGCGACGTTTAGCTAAAGGCGGATCGGACTAATGCCCTTCAATGGGCATTAATTCCGGATCCGGCGTTACTTCCGGATTTTTGGACGTAGACAAATCCGCAGCATGCTGCGCTTTTGTCAACGTCCAAAAAACGTTGACATACTGAACGGAAGACATCCTGATGCATACTGAACGGATTTCTCTCCATTCAGGATGCATGGGGATAATCCTGATCAGTAGCTTTCCGTCCTAGAGACCCGAGGACGGATCTCTAGGACGGAAAGCTAAAACGCTAGTGTGAAAGAGGCCTTAGATAATGATATATACCGTATGTGTAGAGCAGCGCCCACGGATAATAGTAAGTGCAGGGAGATCACTGGGCGCCGCTCTACACATACATATCATTAGCTAACAATCGTTGAACCAGTGAAAGGTCCTCTTAAGTTTCAGCACGCAGTATACCGGCGTATAAGACGACCCCCGACTTTTGAGAAGATTTTGATGTTTTAAAAAGTAGTCTTATACGCTAGAAAATACAGTACTTTGATAATAAGCTGGTGACAGCTAAAGCCCTTTGATGAATAACATTACAAGCATCACAAGGCCCTAGTTGGGGTAGAGTACCATTTCTAAAGGTTAGCAATTCCCTCTCAGAATGCACAGCAGAATAATGAAAATGCTGTTAGCCTTGCCGCCAAAAAAACATATTTAAAGGGGTGTCTCACTTCACCAAGTGACATCTATCATGCCGGGAAAATTCATACAAGCCACTTACTAATGTAATGTTAGTATCCATATTGCCTCCTTTGCTGGCTTCATTCATTTTTACGTCACATTATGCACTTATCGTTTCCATGGTTACAGACCACCCTGCAATCCAGCAGCAGTGGTCGTGCTTGCACACTATATATACTTTTTTTTTAGTGTGCAAGCACGGCCATCGCTGATGGATTGCAGTATGGTCGTAACCATAAAAACGAGTCGTTTATAATGTGATGGAAAAATAAATCCAGCCAGCAAAGGAAGCAACATGGACAATCACAATACATTAGTAAGTGCCCTGTATGAATTTTCTCTACATGATAAATACTATTGGCTGAAGTGACACAACCCCTTTAATAAAGCCTTGATACATGTATAGCCATTTCTGAAGCTTCTACTTCAAAAGACTTGTACTAGTAATTCTATGGAAGTGATGACTGAAGTATTGGAAAATTTTGATTCGGCTGCTTCGACAAATTTTTAAAAAAAATTTGCATTGTGACAAATTACCTCGTCACGAAGCACATTTCTTTGTAAGTAGTGGGTGCAATGCCAAGGAACAGCGATTGCGCCGCTCCCCCTCACTGTGCACTCAGATGGCGTTTTCATCGCCAAACGCGGCATCTGACATTGATATCAACGTGTAAAATAAAAAAATAAATAAAACCATACTTACCTCATCCATTTGATCCTGAAGAGCCGGCCCCCGCCATCTTGATTGAAGATCCAGCGCAAAATCTAATGTGGCCTGTAGTGAGGTCATAATACGTCACCACTCACGGGACTTCGCACGGGATCTTCAATCAAGATGGTGGCGGCCAGCTCTTCGCATTAAAAAGGATGAGGCAAGTATGATTCTTTTTATTTTTTTACCGACATTTCAGGGAAGTCGAAAGCACGAGGAAATTCGGCTTCGATGAGAATCAAATTTTCCCTGAACTTCGGATCGAAGGCCACATTCACTCAACACTAATTCTAGGCCGCAATAAAACCTTACAGAGTTTTGACTGTGCTATTCTTGAGGTCAAAAATATCAGAATCCCAGATGTGAACAGAATCTAAAGATCCTTACTTTTGCGGCATTTTCTATAATTCACCATTAAAAAAAATCATCTATTAAAAAGTTATATAAAAGTTAGCTTACAACTTAAGTGATCAATACACACAGTGTATACCAATATATAACAATCATCCATATGCTCTATATGTGCAAGTGTCAGTGCAGAAACCTGTGGAACTTATAAACATAATATAATAGATACATTTATTTTCAAAAACCACACAAAAATACGATAATACAATCTATGTGACGTTTCTCCTTGTTCTCGGACACAGATTGATAGCCCTGGATTTCCTGCACGTATCTAGTGTTACTGCGACTCATTCAGGATGCAGAGACCCATGGAGAAACATGGCAGATGATAGAGATGCTTCCTGACAAGAGGTTGCCATAGTGGCCAGTCACCCTCCAAAAAAATCCACAGGAATTAGTTCCAGATTCCTTGTTCGGAATAAGATGGGGAAGGAAATAGACATAGAAGTGTCAGGCGGCTGCCAGAGAGCAACCGGCCTAAACTGCTCTACATTTACTCCTCTCACACGGTGGCTTTCAGTCTATTCAGTTCTGTTCTAGGGCGATGCCTTGTATAGCAGACGATGCCATATACATGGATGTATGGAAACCACGAGAGACAAATCCCACCAGGCCGAGCAGTAAAAAGTTTTCATCACAAACGACATCCTTTTCTCCCATTTCAACCCATCATCTTGTTTGCCCTTACCTCTCTGAGAAGTCCGACTCTATAAACTCTCGAGTACGTTTTCGATCCCTATGGAGGAAAAAAAAAAAATTGCTGGTCTTAAAATGTCCTCTTCTAAAGAAACGACACCCAGGCAAACTTAAAGGGTTTCTGTCACCAACTTTTGACATTATAAGCTGTCTGACATTAGCTATGTGCTAATGTCAGACCAGCCTGATAATGTCCTTATTATAAAAATCGGATGTATATATAGTCCGAAAAACTTACATTTATTATATGTAAATTAGCCTCTAGGAGCAGGGGGGGCGTTGCCCTGCTCCTAGCGGCTCCGTCCGGCAACCTGCTGGCACGCCCCTTCACACTTTGATTGACAGTGCAGGGCAGCGATCCTCCTGCACTGTCTCGTTCTGAATCGCGCGCCCGCGCCGCCGCTCTGTATTCGGCGCAGGCGCGGTGAGCAGAGGACGCTGGTGCCTGCTGTCCTCTGCTCACCGCGCCTGCGCCCGAATCACAGAGCGGCGGCGCGGCGCGCGATTCAGAGCTAGACAGTGCAGGAGGATCGCTGCCCTGCACTGTCAATCAAGTGTGAAGGGCGTGCACAGGCGGCGACCGCAGAGCGGACGCTGCGACTTACATAATAAATGTAGTTTTCGGACTTATACATCCATTTTAATAAGGACATTATCGGCTGTCTGACATAGCACATATGTCAGGCTAATGTCAAAGTTGGTGACAGAAACCCTTAAAAGCTTGTGCCACAAAAAATATTCAACATTTTTCAAAACAGCACCTGTTTCTGAATACTTTTGTAATTGCAAGTGATTAAAAATTAAGTATAGCCACCAAGTTATTTAATGAAATCTGTCTGTGTAGCGCCACCTGCTGTTTGTTGTTTTCCTTATTTCTCTGTCCACCCCACTGAGGTGGTCACATGCGCCCAGTTTAAATCTTCAACTGCCACCAGCCCTATCTTCTGTTAGAAGATGTGTCAGTTACATGGAAAGAGCTGCATAAGAAAGGACACACCCCCTGAGCTGCCAGCCTGAAATAAATCTAGAAGAACAATTGCAGCAATGAATGGGGAGATCTTTGGATCCATGTGAGGCACAGGGCTGGTTCTAGCTTTGGTAGAAAGAGATTGTCCTGTGCTATACGATGTCTGATTTTTATTTATTACATCAATCATGGCACAAACCCTTTAAGTATAAAATACAAACTTCATGCTGGCATTGATATACATGCGTTTGAACCTCAACTTATGGCTTCTGAATTGATGGTACTTATAACAACATGATTATATATTTTAATATTACATAGATGCAGAAAGGTCCAGGACCGGTACCGGTTATGTACAGGGTCAGACTGGATCACCAGCGTTCCAGACATTTCTCTGGTGGGCCCAAGAACTGAGCCCACCATTTGGAACGGACACTGGATTGAATCAATTGCCACTAGGTTATTTCTTATGAGTTTATTCTAATAATATGACCATACAATGACATGAACACATCTATGTTTTTTGTGGATCCATGTGGTCATTTCACAAATTACAAAACAAGTCCTACTCTGGTCCCTAGTTCAGAAAAAAATAGTTGGGAGTGAGAAAAATACGGAGGGCACACAGAACTGAAGATATCTGTATTATTATCTGCGGACCGAAATACGGACACAGCTGTATGCATGAAGCCTTAGGGCTCTCTCAGACAAGCGTGTCCTGTGTAGGAATTACACTCCATGTCTGAGCGCATGGGATTATCAGGAACGCATGGGATTATACTGATATTATAATGCTGTGCGTCTCTGCATGACCTTACTGTTACAGACTGCAAAAAAAAAGGGGGTCAGTCAGCACATCCCAATGCGCTGAATGACCCCCTTTTTCTTTGCAGTTTGTATGGGAGGTGTGGCTGACTGCAGTTGGTCTTGCACCCCTGACTAGCCTGTCTGCCCTATAGGCTGATTTTAATTAGAGAACGTATTAGGGTACTTTCACACTTGCGTTGGTGCGGATCCGTCTGTTTATTTGCACAGACGGATCCGCACCTATAATGCAAACGTTTGTATCCGTTTAGAACGGATCTGTTAGCATTACTTAAAAGAAAAATGACAAAGTCCAAAACGGATCCGTTTTGAATTACATTTAAAGTCAATGGGGAACAGATCCGTTTTCAAATGCACCATATTGTGTCATTGAAAACGGATCCGTCTCTATTGACTTACATTGTAATTAAAAACGGATCCGTTAGGCTCCGCCTCTTCAGACGGATACCAAAATACTGCATGCTGCGTTTTGGTGTCCGCCTCCAAAACGGAATAGAGGCAGAACAGAGCCGAACTGATGCTTTCTAAAGGGATCCTTATCCATTCAGAATGCATTGGGGCTTAACTGATCCATTTTGGACCGTTTATGAGAGCCCTGAAACGGATCTCACAAACGGAATCCAAAACGCTAGTGTGAAAGTACCCTAAAGCTGTAGCCTGCTCTCATTTGTATCTATTAGTAGCCATTTTGGCACCAGGAAGAGCATAGAGTGGGCCCAGCATGCATGCTGGTACCTGCATCCCTGGATTCAATGGAGGCTGTTATGGCACTAAAACACGGAAACCAGCGATGCGTTCGCATTTTGCGGACCGCACATCGCTAACCTCTCATAGAAAATACCCACTCTTGTCGTAGTGCGGTTCAAGAATAGAACATATTCTTTTTCGGGAGGCGCAGTGCGGACCCGGAAGTGCGGATCCGCAATTGCGGACCCGGCCGGGACATCGTCTGTCCCCATTGAAACTAATGGGTCCGCAATTGCGGACGTGTGAATGGACCCTAACAGGTAGGATTTAGTGTTAGGAACCCGTCTAATCGAGATCGCCGTGACGTTTGGCAGATGGGTTCAAATAATTTTGTACAAAATAATTTGCCAAGCATCTCATTTGCATAATTAAAGTAGCATTAGCACCAGAATGTTTTCTATGGCATGGTTGTACATTATTTGTGTTTGCAGAGTGCTGCTGCATAACCCCTTTTTCCCCCCTTACCGTTACGGAATCATACTGAAATAATGCTGTCAGTATAATTCTGTACAAGTAAAGTCATGCAGAGACACACTGCATTATAAATCAGTATAATCCTGTGCGCTCCTGCGAAACCAGCAATGTCCAGGAATCAAGCTCACAGGACACGCTCGTCTGAAAGAGCTCTTAGTGGCCTCAGTCTTCTCACTTGACTAACCTTTCATACTTTTTTATGATGGCCATGATACTGTCTCGCATCTACCATGACTGACATCAAGGGGTGGAAGCTTATATCCCCCTTTTGCATTCGGGTTTGTATGTAGAAATTAAAGTGCACCTACATTTTTAAGTCAATTTTTTTAAGTGTTAGTTTAAAAGTATTATGAAAATGATTTTATGGGTATTTTTAACACTTTTAAAAAAAAAGTACCGGTACTTGAAAGTTTGGGTACACTTTAAACATTAATGTTTACTCACACATAGCTACTACAATTGTACAGATTAAAACAAGAAATAAAAAGGGAGCAAAAGGAGACACTAAAGATGGGAAGGGAAAATGTGAAACAAAAGAAGAGAAAGAAATAAAGGAAAGCCGGACTCCCATACCAAGCAGAGAGTTTCAATACCCATAAATCAAATGGCGTACACATAGAGGTCATGTACAACAATTACCCAGGAATCCAGCTGGTGGCATCTGTGATGTGACTCTGAGTGACCATGGCTGAGGTGGCCGCGGTGAACTGTCTCCCTATGAGAAGATCTGCTCCCGCGCTCAGTCTCTGGGGAGTGCTTATAATCTAGAACAACAAAAGTGACACAGTGATAGTAAATCCACCATGGTAGTACAAGCACAGTCGTCCCGTTTATTGTCTGACGTGAACCGGCAATTCTTCACAAATGGTTCTCAGTCTCCACGTCAACTCATGAAAAGCTTCACAATACATAAAGCCAACCATAGTAAATGGGAGAGTCTCAAATTAGTAATGAACTACTATGCTCAGCAAGCTCAGGAAGAGATGCAGAGTTTTGAGTATATCGACCCATGAGCATTGCTTGTAGGGGGGGGAAACGTCATAGTACAGGATTTCACGTGTCTAGATAGATATGGGGCCTACTCACATAATCTCCAGTGTGGACGGCCCTGACCCAGGATGCAGCAAATACCAACAAACACAATACAAAGGCAACAGCACAAATATGCAATTTAAAAGCAAGTGCACAATTTATGGATATATGAAGTCGAACAGGTCACATGCTATGAAACACGTATTGGAGACGAATCCGCTTTCTAACTCACTTTGCAGAAACTACAGCCAAAAATGGGTTAATAGCAGTGAGCCAGAAGCCCGCAGCAGGTGTATAGAATAAAGACTAATGATGGTCACATGGGAGATCCAGAAACGGTCCCAATCCCTGGCAGGGCAGTCGGAGGCCCCCCAGAACACACGTCACTGCTGCTCTTGGCTGACCCCTGGTCCACTTCTCCGCTTTGATCTCCACCGGAAGCGAAGCTGGGACCCCAGGCTGTGACCCTGCACTGGAGGCTTTACTGCAGGTCTCAGAGACCCACAGAGAAAGACAGCCGCACTGTGACAATCCTTCACACATCTTCTCCGGCTGCAAAAACATTTAAAGCCGTAGCCTGCATCGCTCAGACCTTTCTATCCTGGCTCTGGGTATATTGTGCCCATTCACGGGTTGTAGGAGGGATTTATACAAAAGATTCAAGGTCGGTTTTTCCTGCTCGAATGTTAAGCTATTGAATGGTAAAGGGTACATATGTCGGTTATGTAATCCTCTTCTCGGTGGAAGAAGGAGGATTGTTGCCATCAATATGCATTAGGCAAAAGAGATTGATGCAGCTATAGGAGTGAGTACTTCTATAAGGCCTCATGCACATGGCCAGGCAGGATTGCGGCCTGCAAACAGCGGGTCCGCAATATGCAGGCACTGGCCGTGTGCTATTCCCATCATGAATGGGTCCGCAATATGCGGGCACCGGCCGTGTGCTATTCCCATCATGAATGGGTCCGCAATCCGGAGCTGCGGTGCGGTGCAATCAGAGTGCTTCCGTAGTGTTTCTATCCGTGCCTCCACACCGCAAAAAAATAGAACATGTGTTGATCCGTCCCGGCCGTTGCCCGTGCATAGAACATGTCTCGATCCGTCCCGGCCGCTGCCCGTGCATTCGGGACCGCAAATTGCGGTCCCCAATGCACAGAACGGCCGCACAACGGCCGTGTGCATGAGGCCTAATACACATATAAAAAAAGAATACAAGTAACTGAAATTCTGAGATTTGCTTATACGTGTGAAGCTATAGAACAGGTCCCAGACCAAGGGGTTATATAGGCCCTGTCATTTATCATGCCCTATATACTAGGATAGGAGGGTCAAGCACTTATACATCCCTTCCACTATGACCTTTGGGCCAGTTATGAAATTTGCAAACGGTTTCAATACAAAAAAAATTAAATAAATCTTTCATTCTTGGTCTATAGCAACTAAGCAGGCAACAATGTCTCCATGGTTACAGACTACAAACAAACCATGTGTAGTCTGATCCTGCAGTCATACTGGTATCCATTTGCCTCCCAATTGTTAGTTAGAATTAGGGAACAGATAGAAGGCAGTGGAACTAAAGGATTAGAGTGGTGATGGTCTGGTACCATATAACTCAGCACAAAAGACTAGGGCGTTTCTGTGAGCCACAATATGACCTGCAGTTAGTTTCTAATTTCTTAATATTAGTCACAACACAGGAAACATGCATCCATAAAATGAATGCTATTTTTTTTCCATCACAGACTCATGTTGTAAGATTAAGATCGTATGAGATAGGTAACACATCATGAACTTCACTTGTAGAGATAAATGGCCACCGATGTAACACCGGGTGACTCCCCCGCCCAGTCTCAAGTGGGGGAACCTCTGCTATGACATCCACAGGTCCTTATAATCCTGATAGCAATAACCCTCTATGTTCAGGGGACGTTGATAAGATTTATCTCTGCGCCATTTTCAAAGCTTGAGAGTGAACAGCACGGTATGTAGAGAGACACTGGGTTTGGTCGCTCAGCTGGACCCAACTCGAGTTTCGCTAAACAAAGTAAACGTTTCATGCAGTTCCATCATTTATAGCGAGTGTCGTTAATAAATGCAGTTTGGTTTACTCAACCAAGATGGCGGCTTCCAGATGTGGTGGCAAAATGGAATACCTCATTCTGGCAAAGATGATCCTTTGGACTGTGGCTTTAACCCTACTTGGAAGGGGTGTGCGTGTTAAGACATGGGAACAAATCATTCCCAATCAGGTCCCTAATACTGTTAAAGAAAATACTGCCACAGTCGTCTGGTCCTGTGAAAACCAATTAGGCTGTTTGCTTATCATGCGCTAGTTGCCAGAATACCGCGGGTAACGTTACCTTGTGTCTCTCCTGCTCAGCGGGTTTGTTAGAGGAATTATTTTTACATGTGCAGTCAGACATTCCAAGCGCTTTCTGACAAACAGAAAATTCACTTTAGTTTTCCAACACTTCACATCACTCCGGCTTAACCCATTCTGTTCCTGCGGAGCCCAGACTGACAACAAGACGTGGAATGTGTGAATACGCTCATACAGAATAGCACTTGGCGGGTACAAAATGAAAAAAATCTTTCACGCTCAGTATGTAATTGTGGTTACCAAAGTGGAACAGCCACCAAGAATAAAACTCACATGTGATAACATCAATAGGAGGCCACAGGGTGAATGCAAATATGAGGATTAAAGGGGTTGTCAGACTAAAAAATGTCCCCCATATGCACGGACCCCGCACACTGAAAATACTTACCTGGCTCCCCGCTCCTGGGTAACGCTAGGAAGACTCGCCCCCCGTCCCTGCCTGCCATGGGCTGCTCTCCCCCGACACCGGATGTTTTCATCCACGCACGGGGAGAAGCAGCAGCGGCGGTGCGGGGACCAGGAGTGGCGTAGGAGCAGATTCATTGTGAGTGACCCGGGAATATGGGACCGTTTTTTAGTATTGGATAACCCCTTTAAGTGCATTAAAGGGCTTTTGTATCCGAATGGGAAAAAAATAAATAAATATTGGTGTCAGTTTCCTTTTGTAGCCGCCTCCTCCTTCTAGATTGAAAGGGCCAGGATACCGCATGGCATCTCACCTGACCCTATCAAGAAGGAGAAGCAGGGGCTGACAGAGGAAGCAGGAGAAGCAAGGTGCACAGAGTGACTTGGGCCCGCCCCCGGTGCACTTGAATGCTCATTTTCATATGGGTTAAAAGTACTTTTTCTCCAGAAAGAAGCAATGGATCACTAGGTGAAAGGTATCATCACATTCAGCTTGGCTAACACAAGACATTATGCCTGGTGAATTTCCAGGGGACAGACTCCCCCCAAGCGAACCCCTGTCACTGCTCCAGTCCCTACTGCTCTCCACTTCCTTTCCCAGTTCGTCACACTGGAAACATCAGCAAAGGCCCCTTAGCCACATCACTGGCCATAGGGGTGACCCTTCGCAGCCAGTGACTGGCCGAGCTGGCATTTCTGGTGCGTCGAGCCTGGACAGAAAGGGGAGAGCGGCCTGGGCTAGAGCAGCGCTAGAACATCAGACTGGCGACAGTGGCGAGGCAAGTATCTGTTCTTTTACAATTCGATGCCCCTCTGACCGCACTGTCACCAACTTTTATTCAGCTGGAAAACTTCTTTAAATGATCCAACTACCCCATCTCTAAAAAAAAAAAAAAAAATCCACTGAAGTCAGGTATTCTGCTAGGATTAGGCATCCACAGACGTAGTTCTCCTTCAGGATTGATCCTGGTGAGCGTATCTACATATGCATATCTTTAGCTATTCGTATTGATAGCAACTTATTCCATGGCGCCGTATGTAGACATTGACCTCTTTGAAATATAAGCTACATGGAGGCAGACATACCCATGTCTGCCCGAAGAAATTTCATAGGAGGTTAACTCCATAAAGCCCACCATCAGTATACATACGTCCTCCACCTAAACGCCTAATCCTGCTGCTTAGTACTCCCACTAAAAAGACTGCACCAGTCGGATCCTACTGAAGTGACAGGGAAATGATCAGCTCTTGGCTACAACAAGTGTTAAAGGGGTTTCCCGGGAGCTCAGTATTGTTGGTCTATCCTCAGGATAGGTATCAATATATGATCAGTGGAGGTCCAGCCTCCCGACACTCCCTCCACCGAGCGGTTATACGAGTCTGCAGCACTCTGGTGACCACCACGGCCTCTTCCTAGGTCAGTGACGTCACATGGCCCATGTACAGAGCTGCAATACCAAGCACAGCCACTATCCAATGTATGGCGCTGTGCTTGGTATGCTATGTCAATGTGTCCATTATTGCTTCATATGGGAGTGAAAAGGATATAGATCAGGTACGGGGAAAAGACTTTACTTTATGAACTAAATGAAACAATCTATTAGCCAAATTATTAGAAAATGTATCAGAGATCAATGGAAGATAACCTAAAGGCTGGCACGGTTAGTACAATTCTGGGCGCACTGGCTCCTGGAATTTGTCCGCACTGATCTTAGATAAATGACTATGCTAAAACTGTAGGATCAGCAACTTATCTAGTACATACTGCCCACCGGCAGTAAAATATAGCATACAGATATGTGCATTCCCAAGGTGCACACTAACCTCTAGGACAATCAATGTATGGACTGGGGAGGAGTATGGCAGTGTAATTATGGAGGAGTCCACAGGATGGCGGCTTGCTAAGAAAAGATGGTGCTTGTAGGACAGTTGTTTGTCCTCCCTCCTATGACTTCCAGCATTGTACCCTGGGTTCGATTTTTACCTTTATTTTTTTTTCACAGCACACAATGAAAAAGTGCAATTTTGAATAAAGGGGCGGTACCAAAAATATTTTCTAAAACAGCACTTGGACCTGAATAGTATTGTAACTGCATGTAATTAAAAATTTAGATTAGCCACTGAGTTATTCAATGAAATCTATAATGCCATCTGCTTATTGTTCTTTTTCTAAGGTGGACGCACATGCTCAGTTCTATCCTTCAACTGCAACCAGCTGCACAAAAGAGACACGCCCCCTAAGCTGCCAGCTTAAAGTAAATGCAGCACAGCAATTGGAGCAATGAATAGGGAGCTCTCTGGATCCATGTGAGGTACACGGCTGGTTACAGCTGTCCGATTTTCATTTTTGACATTAATCATAGATTAACCCATTTCAGGCAACCTCTTATTGAATGCATTATTTATTTTTTCCTGGAAATGCTCTTTGAACAGGCTTTTAATTAACCTAACCTGTCGCCTATGGGTATTACATTTTACGCTTCGCTCTGGCGGGGACTGATGCAATAAATTGCAGTAATGTATTTTTACACCAATAGGTGAATTAGCTCCTGATAAATTCGGCCTATTTTGCGTGTAAGCTTATCTAGGATAGGAAATCCAGTAGAGGGCCGCACTCAGGACTTATGTCAGTGACTACACGCTATACATATCTGTATAATATTTACACGACAGGAGATGTAAGTAAAGTGGGAGGGCAGGGGGTAAAATAGGCAAAGCAGAAAAACATAACATTCGTTGGAGCTGAGACACTGGTGAATATGTGAATTATAAAAAGGGACGAGCTTCTCAGCTGGATCCAGAGAACAGAAGACAAGGGGCAACAGTGACACCTACTGGGCAAAGTCAGCGGCGCAAATAACAGATTCAGGACAGTGGCCCAGATTAACTAAACCTGTAGATCAGGGGGTCGGCAACCTTCTGGCACTCTAGCTGCTGTGAAACTACAAATCCCAGCATGCACACTTGCTTGGCTGTTCTTGTAACGCCCGTAAAAGTGAATGGGGCATTCTGGGAGTTGTAGTTTCAGAACAGCTGTAGTGCAGGAGGTTGCTGACCCCTGGGGTATATGGTGTAAATTTGGACAGGTTGTCTAGACCTGCAACAAGTACATTACAGGGGCTCAGGCTGGATGATGCATGTAGTGCATGGATAGACACTTCTCTCTGACTCTATACCAAAAATCCCGAAAAATACCCACATATTCATACGGCAATACCGAACTTGTATAGTTTCTATTTTATTACTGATAAATAGGCATGAGCGAATCAACTTCGGATGAAACATTCAAAGTCGATTCGCGTAAAGCTTTGTTTCAATACTGTGCAGAGTGAGCGCTCCGTACAGTTTTAGAATGTATTCACTCCGATGAGCCGAAGTTATTACTTTGCGGGTTCGGTTCCAAGCGGTACCATGAAACCGAACCAGAGTTCGGGAAATATTTTATTCACAGTCTAAATCAATTTCTGAAGTTATTGCACGAAGTCTAGCGAGACTTCACAAAGTAATAACCGGCTCATCGGAGCCAATACATTCTAATACTGTACGGAGCGCTCGCTCTGCACAGTATTGAAACAAAGTTTTTTGCGAATCGACTTCGGAAGTTGATTCGCTTTTCCCTATCTATCAGTAATAAAACAAAATAAAAACTATACAAGTTCGATATTGCCGTAATCGTATTGAGCCGGCAACCTGAGATAAATATGTGGGTAATTTTCAGGATTTTTAGTATAGATTCGCTCATCCCTACTTATAAGGCCTCATGCACACGACCATTGGTGTTTTGCGGTCCGCAAACCGCGGATCCGCAAAACACGGAAGCTGCTCAGCGTTGCGCTCCGCAATTTGGGCTCCACAGCGTGCGCTGCGCATTGAGTGTGCCATGTTCTCCGATAGTGACTGATACTAAGATGTGCAGTAGTGCAGCTTAGTATCGGAAAAACGCCAATCCCGGTATCGTATCTAAACGTTATCAAAGTGTCAAGACTTGTATACGCAGTGCAAACCTACTATACAAGCACTGCCGCCTGCTTAAAGGGGTGTGTTAAAGGGGTATTTCAGGAAATGGCATTTATCATGTAGAGAAAGTTAATACCAGGCACTTACTAATGTATTGTGATTGTCCATATTGCTTCCTTTTCTGTCTGGATTTATTTTTCCATCACATTATACACTGCTCATTTCCATGGTTACGACCACCCGGCAATCCAGCAGCAGTGGTCGTGCTTGCACACTATAGGAAAAAGCTCTGGTCTATGCACACTCAGAGGTCCCGGCCACCAGAGCGACTTTTCCTATAGCACGACCACTGCTGCTGTATTGCAGGGTGGTCGCAATCCATGGAAATAAGCAGTGTGTAATGTAAAGGAAAACAGAATCCAGCCAGCAAAGGAGGCAATATGGACAATCACAATACATTAGTAAGTGCCTTGTATTAACCTTCTCTACATGATAAATGCCACTTGCTGAAGTGACAAAACCCCTTTGAATACTTTGATTGGGGAGGGGCAGATGAGGGTCTATCTTCAGGGGAGACAATCTGATATTGACGGGTTTACCTTGAAGATAATCCACTAATACTCTGAACCGGAAAACCCCTTTAAAAGGAGTTCTTTAATGGTTGATGTAAAAATGAAAATCAGACATCATATAGTACATGAAAAACAAAGCTAGAACCAGCCCTGCGCCTCACATGGATCCAGAGATCTCTACAGTCACCGCTCCAATTGATCTGCTATATCAGACTGGTAGCTCAGGGGTGTGTGCCCTTTCTGCTGGAGCTCGCTCCCTATCACAGCTTTGGGACATGTCCTTTTTGCTGCAGCTCTATCCCTATCCCAGCTCAGGGATGTGTCCTTTTTGCTGCAGCTCTATCCCTATCACAGCTCAGGGATGTGTCCTTTTTGCTGCAGCTCTCTTCCTATCACAGCTCAGGGATGTGTCCTTTCTGCTGCAGCTCTATCCCTATCACAGCTCAGGGATGTGTCCTTTCTGCTGCAGCTCTCTCCCTATCACAGCTCAGGGATTGTGTCCTTTCTGCTGCAGCTCTCTCCCTATCACAGCTCAGGGATCGTGTCCTTTCTGCTGCAGCTCTCTCTCTCTCTATCACAGCTCAGGGATCGTGTCCTTTCTGCTGCAGCTCTCTCTCTATCACAGCTCAGGGATCGTGTCCTTTCTGCTGCAGCTCTCTCTCTATCACAGCTCAGGGATTGTGTCCTTTCTGCTGCAGCTCTCTCCCAATCACAGCTCAGGGATCGTGTCCTTTCTGCTGCAGCTCTCTCCCTATCACAGCTCAGGGATCGTGTCCTTTCTGCTGCAGCTCTCTCCCTATCACAACTCAGGGATTATGTCCTTTCTGCTGCAGCTCTCTCCCTATCACAGCTCAGGGATCGTGTCCTTTCTGCTGCAGCTCTCTATCACAGCTCAGGGATTGTGTCCTTTCTGCTGCAGCTCTCTCTCTATCACAGCTCAGGGATTGTGTCTTTTCTGCTGCAGCTCTCTCCCTATCACAGCTCAGGGATGTGTCCTTTCTGCTGCAGCTCTCTCCCTGCAACTGCCACAGCTTCTAACAGAACATATGGCTGGTAACAGTTGAACATTTAAACTGAGCTTATAAAGTGGACAGAGAAATAAGGAAAAGAACAAACAGCAGGTGGCGCTATACAGATACATTTTATACATGCGACTACAAAAGTCCAATATTTTTTGGTGGACAATACCGCCAGCATCCACTACTACAGTGCTGTACCCCTCCCTGCAATCCGCACAGCTAACCAGTTTTAGTGAGCAGTCAACAGAAAGGTTAGGCCATGAAAAGCAAGAAAATACAAAATAAAAAAAGTAGATTGACTTGCCTAGCAGGTAGGTTTGCCTCCTACGGTCACTAATCTAAAACTGGTTAGCTGTATGTCTGCATGGGCGTACATCACGGTAGGGGGAGCTCTCACTATTGACTGGTGTCCACCTCCTAAGCTGTAGCAACCTACAACCACGCTTAACTGCCCTGTCCCACAATGGCATGGACGTGAAACCAAACATGTCCACTAGAGGGAGACATTTCATACCATACCTTGTGGGTGCAATTATTTTTGTGTCCACTAGATGGAGACATAGAAAATAAAGCTTTCGAGAGAAAGTTTGTGCATACAGTGACCAGACATACTGTATAGACACAGGTCTACCAAGTATAGTTAAAACCCATTCCATAGTCTTCACGGACAGGTAACATGGACATACAGGAAAATCTATTTTTATTGCAAAATATATACCTTCAAATTAGGTCACTTACAAGCTTTTGCTGTAAAAAGAGAAATTTAGTACACCATGAGCCCTCTCTGTATTTCTGACTAAGGCTACTTTCACACTTGCGGCAGGACGGATCCAAGAGGCTGTTTAGCCTGTCCTGCCGCTATTTTGCCGTGCCGCCGGACTGCCGCTCCGTCCACATTGACTATAATGGGGGCGGGGGGGAGTTACAGCGCAGCACGGCAGTGCACGGTGAGAGGCCAAAGGGACTACATGTCGGACATACAAAAGATAAATCAGGCGGCACTCCGTGATTTGGGTGGCGGTGCACGTGTCCAGGGTCGGCGTCCCAAGTAAATTGAAGAAGAAGGCCGGCACTCGCTGATATCAATGCAATCTTTTTTATTTTCTGCCACTCAGAAAATCTGAGTGGCAGAAAATAAAAAAGATTGCATTGATATCAGCGAGTCCCGGTCTTTGTCTTACATGTCGGACATGTCGTAGTTTTACTTCGGCGGCCTCTCGCCGTGCTGCGCCGTAGCTCCGCCCCCTTTATAGTCAATAGGGACAGAGCGGCAGTCCAGCGGCAACGCGAAATAGCGGCAGAACGGATCCGACAGGGTGAACAGAGTGTCGGATCCGTCCTGCCGCAAGTGTGAAAGTACCCTAAGGGCTCATGCACACGACCGTGGTTTTGGTCCACACACAGGTCTTTCCGTAAGTCCATTCCGTGGCCCCGCAAAAAGAATAGAACTCGTCCTATTCTTGTCCGTTTTGCAGACAAGGATAAGACAGTTCTACAGATGGCAGGATGTACCATTCCGCAAAATGCGTGAGCCCTGAGAAGCATGCTGCATTTTTAAAAATAAGCCAGAAAGACAAAAAAAAAATGGCACCTAATGAATAAAAAAAAACGGCAATAGCGAACAAAACACTTGTGTGTGCTGCATTTCAGCTAACTGGACATGTCGTTTTTACAGCAAAAAAAAAAAATGTAGGTGAAAAAAATGCAAATGTGCAAAAAAAGCCACTAAAAAACTGTGTGAATGTTCATCTTTGTTTATTATCCATTTTATAGCACCAACATTCTCAGTAGCGCTGTACACTGAAGCCTTTCATTCACATTGGCCGCTGCTCCACCTCTTATCTCCGTTCATTCTCCGTATGCTTGCCTCTCCCAAGGACACAAATACAGGGGCAATGGGTCTTTCCAACTTTTGTGGCTGTATTGAGAGCACACCACAGAAGATACAAAGAGACGTTACAAGTTCCTGTTGTATAACACACCTGCCATTAACAGCTGTCATAAACTGACATCCTAACTGACGGGCTGCACTCAACTCCCGGGTGTATACAGGACTACACTTTGCCCTGCAGCCTTACACCATGTACAAAATGTACTCCAGACAGAAGCGGCAAAGCGGCTCATGGGCAGGACCACCTTCAAAATTGCAGAGGGTTTCTAGAAATTCGAAATTGATGTCCTATCCTTGGAATGGGACATCGTTACCTGCTGATTACCATTAACATTACCTGAATCTGACTCCCACCACCGCTAAGAGGACACAGCACTCGGACAGAATACCAAACAGCGCCACCCATTGTATACTGGCAGTGCTTGGTACTGCGTTCCCTTGAATGGGACTGAGTGGCAAATGCGCCATGTGACCGATGAACTTGACGACGCTGCCCTAGAAAGAGGCCTCTTCAAACACCGAACTCTATGAGGTTCCAGATGGGCTCCAGCAGTGGTCCCTGAAAAACGGACCGCACACAGCTGTGCTTTTTAAGGACCCATGGACCTGAATGGGCATGTTCGGTCTGAAAAGCAGACCAAAAGCAAAGCATGGCTCTGTTACTTTTTTGCAGGCCAATGGACGTCTGAATAGGCCCAATGCATTCGTGTGCTGTGAGAGGAGAACACGGATAACGCACATCCGAGATTCGCCGACGTGCGAGAAAGACCTAATAGCGCAATAGTTACACACGGCCAAATAGAAAGGCATCTCTTTTAATGATGTAGAATAATACATGTGACGATTACCAAATACATCCAGTTCCAACATATAGCATACATGGTTCAGTGCGGTATAGCCAGAGTATTAGACACTGCAAACCTCAACTCTTTTCCTGGCTAGGTTTGGCCTGGATAGATAGACGTCGACTTCATGTGAACTTGAGCTTATCTCTTGGTCTGAAGCCACAGGGTGACACATCAAGTAAGGAGTGACGGCTATAAAAAGGCTAACATAATGAGTGTATCCACAACTGTACCGTTACCAGGAGGAGCGACACTATAGCTGCCTATACACAAAGGATCCCTAGACCGACGGCTATCCGTCCCGGCTTCTCCAAACACATACCTGTTTGCCTCGGCTGGCCGTATCTCTGTATGCTGTGGGAGAGTGGAGAAAGCTGCTGCCAGACAGTTCTGGAGTTGGCTTATCTTCTGGGACCACAAAAGGATTGGGTCAAAATATTCATTTCGCCCGATCCTCGTCTCCCCCAACATCATGGGGGAAGAGTCAGGAGCTCCCCACACATAGTGTGCTGGGTGAACCCGCCGTTCTTAGTGGGTTCAGCCGACCAAATGCGTATGGCCAGCCAAAGACCTCATACGCACGACCATGTTTTTATCTGTTTGCGGACAGCGCACTAATCCATTCATTTCTATGAGGCCATGCACACATCCGTACTTTTTGTTCCACAAATTATAGAAGTCGTCCTATTCTGCTCCGTATTGCAGACAAGAATAACCATTTCCATTGATGGGAATGAAAGAAATGTGGAACGCACACAGAAGGTGGATCGAAAGACGGAAACGTCTGTGTGCATACAGCCGAATACGAGCAGGAATTCTAGGTTGTGTGTCATTGCTATTTCTGATGTGACTTTACTCTTGTTGGACCCTGGAGGTGTAGGTACAAGTGACCACCCACTGACAGTGGCCACATACCCGATAGCTGTCCGCCGAACACTGTTCCTCCCGATCCGCTCATACACATGTATACCTTCTTAATACAGGGACGAGAATGAGAGGCTAGCATGACCTCTTTGGCAGCAGCATATCCCCCTTGAGAAGAAGGGATTGTGCGTGTGGAAATCTGCTGTCAGGTAACATCTCCATACACACTATTAGGTGCACAAACTTTTTTTATTTTTATTTCTAAATCAGAAAAAAAAAAATACAAAAAAGTAGTTGGACGGAATCAAGAAGAAAACTCATCATTGACTTACGCACTCGCAGAGCTGAGGCAGAGTCTCAATGTGACTGTTCTCTGCTTTTCTAGTGTATGTCAGTGCTATCGGACGACAGAAAAGGAAATAAAAAGGGCAAAAATAGCTTCCCCTGCTGCAGAGCCAGATACAAAGCCTTTGTGGTTTCAGATACATTCAGCGCTGTGATGCATCTCAGCAGGTAACAGCAGATCTGCCTTTCACCTAGATTCCTTTATTGATCCCGCATTGGAAAGCAAAACAGCTCTGTAGCTTTAAAGGGGCGGTCTCACTTCAGCAAATGGCATCTATCATGTACAGAAAGTTGATACAAGGCACTTACTAATGTATTGTGATTGTCCATATTGCATCCTTTGTAGGCTGGATTCATTTTTCCATCATATTATACACTGCTTGTTTCCATGCTTACGATCCACCCTGCAATCCAGCAGTGGTGGCCGTGCTTCCACACTATAGGAAAATGCACCAGCCCTTGTGAGCTTCCACAGTTCCGGCCACCAGGGAGGCTGGCATTTTGTTTAAATTATGTTTTTATTTAATTAAAAACCATAAAACCATACGGTTTTCGCACTGGCCACTAAGACTTCTTTCACATCACCGCTTAGACCTATCGTTCTCCTGCTCCGTTTAGGAGCCGGAGAACAGAAAGGACGGAGAAGGCACATAACTGACACATAACTGAACCTAACGATCCCATAGACCAGGCATCCTCAAACTGCGGCCCTCCAGCTGTTGCAAAACTACAACTCCCAGCATGCCCAAACAGCCTACAGGTATCAGCCTACAGCAGGGCATTGTGGGAGTTGTAGTTTTACAACATCTGGAGGGCCGCAGTTTGAGGATGCCTGCCATAGACCATAGACTATAATGGGGTTCGGTAGGTTTCCGCTCAGAAGATGATTTTTAAGCGGAGACAAAAGTCCTGCATGAACAACTTTTGTCTCCACTTAAAAATCATCTTCTGAGCGGAAACCTAACAAACCCCATTATAGTCTATGGGGTCCTAAGGGCTCCGTTTGGTGTCAGTTATGTGGCTTTTCCGCTCTTTCCGTTCTCCGGCTCCGTTTGAGCGGTGATGTGAACGAAGCCTTAGTCTAATAATTGGTACCACTTGTTGGTCTGTACTAGAGTTGAGCGAATTTCATATTTTGAAAACCGTTCACGCTTCATTTGGTGGTAAAAGCAGAACTGCGTTATGGATTCTGTTACCACGGACCATAACGCAATTCTATGACGGAATGCATAACGGAATGCCTTTAAAAGGCATCCCGTTATCCATTCCGTCATAATAGAAGTTTATGGGCTGCAAAACGGATCCGTCCCGTTTCCGTTATGCAGGGGAGTCCTCTAAAGGCATTCCGTCATAGAATTGCGTTATGGTCCGTGGTAACGGAATCCATAATGTAATTCTGCTTTTACCACCAAACGAAGCGTGAAGAAATTTCAAAAGATGAAATTCGCTCATCTCTAGTCTGTACAGATCACTGTACAGAGCTGTGGGGGCGTGTAACAATAATCTCTGAGGTTTTCCTCATGAATATTTGTGGGTGTCAATAAAGACTGGCTTTCCACCTGCTCTGCAAAGGAAGTGAAAAAAATTGCTGCCCTGCCTGCAGTCTGATACTCATCGGATACTCATGTTGTATGTGCGGGACTTCAAGTCCCTGCTGTACAGTACAATGATATTGCTGATACACACAGGACCTTTCCCCTACCTGTTCTTGTGCAAAGCTCTGCAGACACTTCCTCACAACCAGCAGAAGACTATAGAGAAGAGAACTCCTCCAGTCTTTGTAAGGGTGAGGAGGGAGGGAAGATCCTGTGCACAGCATTTGTTAATTCAGTGCCAGAGACAAGGAAACCCTGCATCTGCTCAGTACCTGATGTAGAGCCTCCAGCCCTGAGTCTGTGCTGCTTAGTGTAGGAGCGGTTAAACTTGGCTGAATCCAGTGGGAGGAGACACACAGTAGACATCTCAGCCAGCAAATCAGTGCAGGGGGCATGGCCAGCCGATCGGCCAGTGCAGGGGGGCGTGGCCAGCAGATCGGGCAGTGCAGGGGGCGTGGTTTGGTACTCCAACCAGCACAGCCTTCACAGTGACTCTCCACTGCACAGGGGCAGACCTGCTCCTCCTGCTCCCTCAGTATTGTGCACTGAATGTCATCAGAGCAGGGAAAGAAGCCGACATCACAGGTCATGTGACCTCAGCTAACTAGGAGAACGGGGCCACTGTAAATGATGTAAGTGAAATGAAAACCCCTTACATTTGCTTAGTTAGAAATATACAAAGAACAAACAAAAAACCTGGACAACCTCTTTAAGATCCTTTTACACGGACTGATGATTTGGCCGATTATCGGGGATAAGTGTCTGTATAAATGCTTATCCCTGATAACATGCCTGTGTGAAAGGTGCAAGCACTCATTTATCAGGTGACCATGACGTTCTGCCGTCACCAAAAATCATCATCCCTATGCAGCAGATCGTTCTGTCTGAACACCAATCTGCAGCGCAGGAATAGTGATTCTCTATGGGGACAAGTGATCGCTGTATTGATTGCTTGTCCCCATATATTGGAGGTAATTGCTGCATGTGAATACAGCCCTCATCTTCACTGCAGATCAGGCAATTATCAGGAACATCTTTTTCGTTCCCGATAATCTGCCAGATCATCGCTCCGTGTAAAATGACATCGTTGATATGGCTTGTCAAACGTGCCAAGATTGCATCATGTAAGTAAGAGCTTCTCTAAAACTTTTAAACTCCGGAGTCAGATTATCGTCATTTCTGCTTTTGAAAGAATCTGCTTTCGCTTCCACAATTTCCGCTGATGTAATAAGTCGAGTTTATACAAAATCTAAGATTCTTAACTTGCAATCACAGTTCATGAAAATACAATATGGCCGCCTTTACGCGACCTGGCGGCCACATGCGGTCAAAACTCTGTCCACCTGCAGCAGCAAATGGGCGCACAATTTGGAAGGTAAGACCTCGGGCTTTACCTGCAAAATCGAGTGCCCACTGGCGGCCCAGGGTGGATGGCGTTTCATTCGCATTTGACCGCCAAATTGTGTAAATGCGGCTATAAGGATGGGGACTACCTTCCTACTTATTGAGTCCAAGTGGTTTGGTGACACTGGGGTGTAAACAGGTACCAAAACATGAAAAGGGTCTCTCGTCCACTAGGACCACCTTCAGCATCATGCACGTTCAGGACATAAAAAGCATATGGTTATTGTGGTAACTTTACTTCTGTTCTTAACCTCCAGGCAAACTGCATTAAGGGGAATGTGTCACCGAAATTTTATCTGCCAGTTAAAACCAAATAGCAACACATACGCTTTTTTCTAGTTTTTAATTTTATTTCATGAACATGATTATGGGGGCGGCCATCTTACCTGAGCTGTTCTTAACAGCATTTAGAGAACTGCTTTATAGCAGCCACATGCGCCATAGACACAATGGAGAGGAGGGAGCCTCATAGACCTTTATGGGAGCGATTTCTAGGCATGCTCTGTGACCTGTGCAGAGGTCAGGAGGGAGGAGATAAGCTGTGATATGTGAATGGTGGATCCTGTGTTATCTGTGTATATAGGTGATATGTGTCATTCCAATTCTGCCTGTAATGATAAGCAGACAACTGCAGTAAAGTGATAACCTATTATTAGGCTTAGTGGCCAGTGCAAAAACTGCAGGATTTGATGTGTTAAGTATAGATATTGACGTGGAAAATTAAAAATATCGCCAGAAATTCGTTAAAAATATGTTTTAAATCATAGGCCATTCAACCCCTGTAAGTCTGAAATCCAAGAGAGGGAGCGCTCAGACTCATGTGTACCATCAAGCAGCTCTTTAGCTTCAGCTCATTCACTGGTTTCACAACCAAACAAGTAATGGGTAATTATAGAAGCCAAGTCCAGTCCATTGTCTCTACGGTCCCTCGCTTGGATAGGCCCTCCCTTGGATAGGCCCCCCCTTGGATAGGCCCTCCCTTGGATAGGCCCTCCCTTGGATAGGCCCTCCCTTGGATAGGCCCTCCCTTGCTCATTTCCCCCCTCTGACTTCATGTGTTCTGCAGCTATTGGAGAGGCTCCTTATTCGTGAAGGTCTATCTCATCCGCCTGGCCTTATGTCTCCGTTATTTGATAACTTGACGTTTCCACCGGCCGTGGGTAGGGACCACTTTCTTTCTAGGTCTTCCTCTCTGATGACTGCGGCCTCCTCTTGACCTCCATTCGCTGTTTTGCAGGAGGCGTGTCCTGGATGGAATATGCCCAGCTAAGAGACTTTCTCAAAACAAAGGGGCAGATTTATCATGCCTTAACTCCAGAATTCTGGCTTCAAAAAGTCACAAAATAGGGCGTTCGCGGCTTTTTGCAGTTGCTTGTGGAATTTTTTTTCAACTTTTTGCATTTTTACACCACTAACTGCAGTTTCATAATGTGGGTGGAAAAATGGGTGTGGTTAGCTACGTTGAGGAGTTTCACTCCAGATTTATCATTGAGACTTTAAAAAAAAAAAAAAAAAAAAGCCACAATTTCACTCCAGGAGGACGGTGGAGTAGGAAAACTGGAGGAGCTTTTCTAGACAAAAGTGTTAGGCCCCTTTCACACAGCCGGGACGAATTCGGTCCGGATGTGTTCAGGGAAACTCGCACCATTTTGCAAACCAGTTCAGTCAGTTTTGTCTGCGATTGCATTCAGTTGTTCAGTTTTTTCCGCGCGGGTGCAATGCGTTTTTCACGCAGCCCTGGCCCCAAAAAAGTGAATGGGGCTGCGTTAAAAACGCATTGCATCTGCAAGCAAGTTTTTTATCCTGCATCAAAACGCATTGCACCCGCACGGAAAAAACTGAACAACTGAACGCAATCGCCGACAAAACTGACTGAAACGCAGAATATAGAACATGCTGCATTTATCACACAACGCAGAACTGATGAGTGAAAAAAAACAACCTCTTATGTGAAATGAAATGGGTCAGGATTCAGTGCGGGTGCTATGCGTTCACGTCACGCATTGCGCCCACGCGGAAAACACGCTCGTGTGAAGGAGGCCTTAGGTTTAAGGATAAGGATAATTTATCAAACAACCTGTGACAACCAACATAGACTCAAGTAAAACTGACTTGAAATATTCCCCTCATGATAAATTCCCCCCCAAAGTTTCCATTGGGGATTTCTAAAATGGCCATGCGTGTTATCTCATCACTTTACACTCCTCTTTTGAACACACCCGAACCTCAAGCCCCCTCTTTCACCATTGCTTGGGAGACCCATTAATTTTTAAGTGTGTATTAACACACCAGTTTTTTACCGCGGTTGGTGGGTCCGTGTTTTTAGCACGGAAGCATGCGCCATCACGCCCATTATAGTACTATGGGTCGGTGAAAACCATGGATGCCATCCGTGTTTCACGGATCATTAGGAAGAGATGCTTTGAAAATTGTTTTTCAGGTGTGCAGGTTCAGTGAAACACGGAGGACAAACGGACAGCAAAGAATGGACACACGGACCACACACAGATCAATCACTGACCACCTTTTCACAGATTTAAGCACGGATGTGTGAATGAGGCCAAACCCGAATATCTGCGACAGGCTGGCCAGAGAACCTGTGTGAAGATTAGTCCCACTGTATTCAATGATGTTAATCCACTGCTTTCCCATATCAAATCAGTCTCACAGCGCCTTCATTTTTCTACACACAGATATTTTCGAACGCGTGACGGGTATAAAATACCTCATTCACTTGTACTGCCGCACACCATCAGCGTTCTGTTGGGATTCTGGCATGGAACCCACACCTAAATCTTGACAGAATTCTGACATGTGAACATGACCTTACTACATATAGGATAAGTTCGAAGATACTCCAGCAACAGGCGTCTTTTCCAATCGCAACTTTATTTCAATCCATAAAAACAGCTCTAAACAGCAAACACCTTCCTTCACCGCGCCAGTGGTTTACATGTTTCGAACCTTGCGGTTCTTAATCATAACCTTACTATATATAGACTATAAACAGCGAAAGGTCAAAATTCTGAGAAGCCATTTCTCCACTAGAGGCCACAATCCGTATACCACCCATATTCTGAGGCTTCCTGACTGCTCAGCCAATCACAGGCGGAGGCGGGTCACCACTGTGGGCAATGATTGGCTGAGCAGTCATTTCCTGTATGACAAGAGGTACCAGGAAGTGATTCCATTTGGCTTATTCGCAACAAATGCCCTACTAAATGAAATTTTGCAACCGTCCCACAAAATAAAAAAAAAATAAAAAAAATGAAACTGCAGGTCCACTTACTGATAATGTGCTACTTACCATTTGGAGCTCAGCATTCACGATTAATGGATCTGAAGAGAGGTCTCTTTGGTGATTTCTACAAGCACTTGAAGAGCGCCGTTAACTGGTCATCAAGCCCTGGAAGAGAACAGACATCAAAGGCTCAATAATCCAGGGGAAAACGTCCACAAAACCCGGGGGGGTGTCTAGGGAGTAAGTGCACATGGTGACTATGTACAACCTTACACAAATGGCCTCCAGCCCAGAGCCAATGACAATAATCAGCTACCATACAGGCAGAGCTTCGTGTGTTTTGCGTGGGTTACACCTGAGTTCAAACTTCATGCCGTACTTTCACAATGATCAGCTTTCATTTTCACAATGTCTACAGTGATGGACAAATGCTGTATCCGCCAGAAGAGAACTAAACGCTTATTCCTGGGTGCAACGTGTCCTGTATTAACCCCTTAGTGACCACACACTTTAAAAAAAAAAAAAAATCGCATTCCAAGAGCTATAACTTTTAGTTTTTTTCCTCAATGTACTAGTATGAGGTCTCATTTTTTGCATGACAAGTTATAGTTTTCAATGCACTATTTTGGGTGCATGTAAGGATTGATTAAAGCCAGCTGTTTAGCTAAAAAAACACGTTGTTTACGTCAGTAAAAAGCCGGATTAGTGGTTACTAAGGTGCCCGTACACTGTGTAACCTGGCCGCTGTAGCCGCATACAGAATAGCGCAAATTTCCGGCCTGCACCTGTACATGCCATGCTTCAGGGCTCATGACCATATGTTCGGTCCGCATCCAATCTGCACGTTTTTGCGGATTGGATGCGAACCCACTCATTTCAATGGGGCCTCAAAAGATAGACTGATGCTGTCCACGTCTGGGTGTCCATTCCGCGGCCCCACATAAAAGATAGAACATGTCCGATAGTAACGAGCGAAGCGGGCCTCGGATGGCACACTGTTATGGGGGGGGGGGGGGGTATCTGTGAATGACACCGTTTGATAAAGGCCTCATGGAGTAGGCTGAAACGTTGCCTTGGAATAAATTGGGTCATCACCATTTAACTCAGGAGTGCTGCCTCTTCTCTGGGCTCTATATATGTGAGGAGGATTGTCCGTCCTCCTGAGGATTTTGCACCCGCCAAGCTCTTTGGACGTGCTGCTGCCTATCTCCGGATTTATATTTTTAACTAGACATTATACCTATTACAATGACGGGCGCTAGAACATTAGTGCTGGCACTGTTATGGGGAGGATCTGTGGATGACACTGTTATGGGGGAATCTGTGGATGACACTGTTATGGGGGAATCTGTGGATGACACTGTTATGGGGGAATCTGTGGATGACACTGTTATGGGGGAATCTGTGGATGACACTGTTATGGGGGAATCTGTGGATGACACTGTTATGGGGGAATCTGTGGATGACACTGTTATGGGGGAATCTGTGGATGACACTGTTATGGGGGAATCTGTGGATGACACTGTTATGGGGGAATCTGTGGATGACACTGTTATGGGGGAATCTGTGGATGACACTGTTATGGGGGAATCTGTGGATGACACTGTTATGGGGGAATCTGTGGATGACACTGTTATGGGGGAATCTGTGGATGACACTGTTATGGGGGAATCTGTGGATGACACTGTTATGGGGGAATCTGTGGATGACACTGTTATGGGGGAATCTGTGGATGACACTGTTATGGGGGAATCTGTGGATGACACTGTTATGGGGGAATCTGTGGATGACACTGTTATGGGGGAATCTGTGGATGACACTGTTATGGGGGAATCTGTGGATGACACTGTTATGGGGGAATCTGTGGATGACACTGTTATGGGGGAATCTGTGGATGACACTGTTATGGGGGAATCTGTGGATGACACTGTTATGGGGGAATCTGTGGATGACACTGTTATGGGGGAATCTGTGGATGACACTGTTATGGGGGAATCTGTGGATGACACTGTTATGGGGGAATCTGTGGATGACACTGTTATGGGGGAATCTGTGGATGACACTGTTATGGGGGAATCTGTGGATGACACTGTTATGGGGGAATCTGTGGATGACACTGTTATGGGGGAATCTGTGGATGACACTGTTATGGGGGAATCTGTGGATGACACTGTTATGGGGGAATCTGTGGATGACACTGTTATGGGGGAATCTGTGGATGACACTGTTATGGGGGAATCTGTGGATGACACTGTTATGGGGAATCTGTGGATGACACTGTTATGGGGGAATCTGTGGATGACACTGTTATGGGGGAATCTGTGGATGACACTGTTATGGGGGAATCTGTGGATGACACTGTTATGGGGGAATCTGTGGATGACACTGTTATGGGGGAATCTGTGGATGACACTGTTATGGGGGAATCTGTGGATGACACTGTTATGGGGGAATCTGTGGATGACACTGTTATGGGGGAATCTGTGGATGACACTGTTATGGGGGAATCTGTGGATGACACTGTTATGGGGGAATCTGTGGATGACACTGTTATGGGGGAATCTGTGGATGACACTGTTATGGGGGAATCTGTGGATGACACTGTTATGGGGGAATCTGTGGATGACACTGTTATGGGGGAATCTGTGGATGACACTGTTATGGGGGAATCTGTGGATGACACTGTTATGGGGGAATCTGTGGATGACACTGTTATGGGGGAATCTGTGGATGACACTGTTAGTGGGGAATCTGTGGATGACACTGTTAGTGGGGGAATCTGTGGATGACACTGTAGTGGGGGAATCTGTGGATGACACTGAGTGGGGGAATCTGTGGATGACACTGAGTGGGGGAATCTGTGGATGACACTGAGTGGGGGAATCTGTGGATGACACTGAGTGGGGGAATCTGTGGATGACACTGAGTGGGGGAATCTGTGGATGACACTGAGTGGGGGAATCTGTGGATGACACTGAGTGGGGGAATCTGTGGATGACACTGAGTGGGGGAATCTGTGGATGACACTGAGTGGGGGAATCTGTGGATGACACTGAGTGGGGGAATCTGTGGATGACACTGAGTGGGGGAATCTGTGGATGACACTGAGTGGGGGAATCTGTGGATGACACTGAGTGGGGGAATCTGTGGATGACACTGAGTGGGGGAATCTGTGGATGACACTGAGTGGGGGAATCTGTGGATGACACTGAGTGGGGGAATCTGTGGATGACACTGAGTGGGGGAATCTGTGGATGACACTGGAGTGGGGGAATCTGTGGATGACACTGAGTGGGGGAATCTGTGGATGACACTGAGTGGGGGAATCTGTGGATGACACTGAGTGGGGGAATCTGTGGATGACACTGAGTGGGGGAATCTGTGGATGACACTGAGTGGGGGAATCTGTGGATGACACTGAGTGGGGGAATCTGTGGATGACACTGAGTGGGGGAATCTGTGGATGACACTGAGTGGGGGAATCTGTGGATGACACTGAGTGGGGGAATCTGTGGATGACACTGAGTGGGGGAATCTGTGGATGACACTGAGTGGGGGAATCTGTGGATGACACTGAGTGGGGGAATCTGTGGATGACACTGAGTGGGGGAATCTGTGGATGACACTGAGTGGGGGAATCTGTGGATGACACTGAGTGGGGGAATCTGTGGATGACACTGAGTGGGGGAATCTGTGGATGACACTGAGTGGGGGAATCTGTGGATGACACTGAGTGGGGGAATCTGTGGATGACACTGAGTGGGGGAATCTGTGGATGACACTGAGTGGGGGAATCTGTGGATGACACTGAGTGGGGGAATCTGTGGATGACACTGAGTGGGGGAATCTGTGGATGACACTGAGTGGGGGAATCTGTGGATGACACTGAGGGGGGAATCTGTGGATGGCACACTGTTAGTGGGGGAATCTGTGGATGACACTGTTATGGGGGATCTGTGGATCCACAGATTCCACCACTCAGTGTCATCCACAGATTTCCCTCAGTGTCATCCACAGATTCCCCTCAGTGTCATCCACAGATTCCCCCTCAGTGTCATCCACAGATCCCCTCTCAGTGTCATCTACAGATTCCACCCTCAGTGTTATCCACAGATTCCCTCAGTGTCATCCACAGATTCCACCCTCAGTGTCATCCACAGATTCCCCCTCAGTGTCATCCACAGATTCCCCTCAGTGTCATCCACAGATTCCCCTCAGTGTCATCCACAGATTCCCCCTCAGTGTCATCCACAGATTCCCCCTCAGTGTCATCCACAGATTGCCCACTCAGTGTCATCCACAGATTACCCCACTCAGTGTCATCCACAGATTACCCCACTCAGTGTCATCCACAGATTACCCCACTCAGTGTCATCCACAGATTACCCCACTCAGTGTCATCCACAGATTACCCCACTCAGTGTCATCCACAGATTACCCCACTCAGTGTCATCCACAGATTACTCCCACTCAGTGTCATCCACAGATTCCCCACTCAGTGTCATCCACAGATTCCCCCACTCAGTGTCATCCACAGATTCCCCACTCAGTGTCATCCACAGATTCTCACCCTCAGTGTCATCCACAGATTCCCCCCTCAGTGTCATCCACAGATTCCCCCCTCAGTGTCATCCACAGATTCCCCCCTCAGTGTCATCCACAGATTCCCCCTCAGTGTCATCCACAGATTCCCCCTCAGTGTCATCCACAGATTCCCCCTCAGTGTCATCCACAGATTCCCCCCTCAGTGTCATCCACAGATTCCCCCCTCAGTGTCATCCACAGATTCCCCCCTCAGTGTCATCCACAGATTCCCCCCTCAGTGTCATCCACAGATTCCCCTCCTCAGTGTCATCCACAGATTCCCCCTCTCAGTGTCATCCACAGATTCCCCCCCTCAGTGTCATCCACAGATTCCCCCCCTCAGTGTCATCCACAGATTCCCCCCCTCAGTGTCATCCACAGATCCCGCCCCTCAGTGTCATCCACAGATTCCCCCCCTCAGTGTCATCCACAGATCCCCCCTCTCAGTGTCATCCACAGATCCTCCCTCAGTGTCATCCACAGATCCCCCTCAGTGTCATCCACAGATCCCGCCCTCAGTGTCATCCACAGATCCTCCCCTCAGTGTCATCCACAGATTCCCGCCCCTCAGTGTCATCCACAGATTCCTCACCCTCAGTGTCATCCACAAATTCTCCCCTGTGTCATCCACAGATTCCCCCTCCTCAGTGTCATCCACAGATTCCCCCTCAGTGTCATCCACAGATCCCCCCTCAGTGTCATCCAGATTCCCGCCCCCTCAGTGTCATCCACAGATTCCCACCCCCTCAGTGTCATCCACAGATTCCCACCCCCTCAGTGTCATCCACAGATCCCCCCCCCCTCAGTGTCATCCACAGATTCCCACCCTCAGTGTCATCCACAGATCCCGCCCCTCAGTGTCATCCACAGATCCCGCCCCTCAGTGTCATCCACAGATCCCGCCCCCTCAGTGTCATCCACAGATCCCCCCCCCAAGTGTCATCCACAGATCCCCTCCTCAGTGTCATCCACAGATCTCCTCCCCGCCCAGCGCCACCTCCTAGCTATTCACTGCACTTACCTCAGTAATTGAAGAGGAGCACCGTAATCTCGCACAGGCGCACTGGCAGAGGCCAGGAAGACGGCGCATGCGCACTTCGATGCCTCTGCCAGTGTGCCTGTGCGAGATTGCGGTGCTCCCCTTCAATTACTGAGGCAAGTGCAGTGAATAAATTAGCTGGGAGGCAGCGCTGGGTGGGGAGGAGCAGTGCCGGCCGCCCAGGCCCCCAGTGGCGTAGGGCCCCATGGCCATTGCTATGGCGATCCCTACGCCACTGAATAGGATGCCGCCCATATAGTGTCCTTGGAGTGTGTACAGACACCACACACATAGGGATTTTATTAGTATAGATAATACGGGAATTTTCCCACGTGGCGATGCCCATGATGTTAATCTTTTCAATTGTTTATGTATTCTTATTAAAAACTCTTTTTTTCTTCACCTTCTAACAGTTGCCCTTGGGAACAAGCAATCATTAGATTGCTTCTCTCATAGACTCCAATGCATTAGCTGCTATGGAGCACTGCCACGGGCAGGCTCTCCTCGTGAACTTATGTGTGACAGCCTTAGATCATTCAGGAGGGTGCACATACCATCCAGCTCCCTGATCCTTGTTAGTGGGAGCCGATGCATGGCCAGGAGCCCGCTCCCAGGTTTTAAACTCCCTGATGCCATGGTAACATCTGACCATGACACCTGAGGGGGTAAAATGTGTGCGATGGACGTTATCGTCGATAGCATACATTAGACCCGGGTGCTTGCTGTCTAAAACAGCAGGCACCAGGCGGCTATGGCACCCGCCATCTTTAAATGTTCAACCGCCGACGTATATATTCGTTAGGCGTTCGGGAACAGGTTAAGGTTATTTGCACACGGGCACAAGTTTAACAAAAAATTTGCACAGATTTCAGGGTGGATTTCTGCAGTTTTTGGTGCAGATTCGAAGTGGCTGTGTGCACTGTGTATTGCAGTGTGGACCCTTTGACTTGAATGAGTCCGCAATCTGCAAGACACGGCCAAACATAGAACATGTTCTATTTTTTTGCGGTGCGGAGGCACGGACCCAAAAGCCCATGGAGGCGCTTTGTAGTGCTTCCGATTTGTGCCTCCGCTCCGCAAAAGAATCTACAGCATGGGGTGCACACGGCCAGTGCCGTATATTGCAGACCAGCTATTTCCGGTCCCCAATATGGGCACTGAGCCCTTATACTGTTGTTTTCCCACACGGGGATCCCCCGAGCACAGATCAGCAATGTGTGCCTGTAGCCTTATACCTGCAAATTCACTACTGTACAGCTCAGAGTTCTGAGAAGGAATGACACGCATCGTACGGAGGTCAGACATCGCCAGCACTTGTGCAGCACACACCATATGACGTTATATTGTGGACATCCTGCGTACTCCTTTCTTACCTGGCCATTAGCAGGCACCTATTATTTCTAGCTTTTTGTCAAGTTTTGGCTAGTTTAGGCCTATGCTCAAAATACCTTCCTTCCTGACCCTGCCTTATCTACAGAAAGACATACTTGAGGAGTTCCGCCCTTGTCATTCTCCAAGGTACTAATATCTGCACACCAGGATGGATATTCACACGTAGCAAAAGAGTTGCAGTTAAAACCACATAGAAAACTGCAGCGTTTTTGCCCTGGTTTTGATGCAGTTGCTAATATTACAGGTGAAATCTGTTCAATAAATGTATTTTACTGGCAATATCTGAAACCAATTGAAAAACAGTGATAAAATTGCATGCAGTTTTATTGATGCGCTTTATACGGCATCAAGCTCTACGTGTTAATGTACCCTAGGGCAGTGGAGGCGAACCTATGGCACGGGTGACAGAGGCGGCACTCAGAGTCCTCTCTGTGGACACCCGCACCCTGGAAAAAGTCTATGGTGAACCAATATGCCTTAGACTTTTCCTGCCATTCATCAGCGCAGGACGCACTATGTATAGCACAGGCAGCGCACTGAATGCAGGCAGGATAATATAGCCAAATGATAAAGTACATGGAAAATACTATACGGGACTGTAGTATTCAGGGTAAATTACCGTGTTGGTACTTTGCGATAAATAAGTGGGTTTTGGATTACAGTTTGAGCATCAACTGTGCTCATTTTGCATCTGTTCCGTTAGAGATCAGATATTTTAGATGGGATAAAAAGTCATGTGCGGAGGAGGAGTTCTTTTTTCCCGTCTAAGGGCTCATGCACACGACTGTATGTGTTTTGCGGTCTGCAAAAAACAGATCTGCAAAAAATACAGATGACATCCGTTTGCATTCCGTATTTTGTGGAAGGGAACAGCTGGCCCTTCCTAGAACTGTACTATCCCTGTCCGTAATGCGGACAATAATGGGAAATATTATCTTTTTTTGCGCAACGGAAATACAGACATACGGAAACGGAATGCACAAGGAGTAACTTACGTTTTTTTTTTGCGGACCCATTAAAGTAAATGGTTCCGCATACGGTCCGCAAAAAAACAAATGGAACGGTAACGGAAAAAAAAATACGTTTGTGTGCATGAGCCCTAAAAGTAGATTCACACGCTGCAACAATCTGTCCGTGTAAGAATAGGGCAGGGGTGGCCAACCCGCGGCTCTTTGCCCCTTCAAGTGCGGCTCTAGCAGGGGAACTGGGAAACAGTCAGGCCAGCGCACTCTGCACCCCCTTTCCTGATCGGGCACCGTTGCTACTCTGCAGCTCCAGCTCGCTCGCCACTATGTCCTGATGCGCACAGTGTCACAACGTAGTATGTGGAGACGCGCACTATGATCTGGGGGTCTGATCTGAGCATTGGGGGGTCTGATCTGAGCATTGGGGGGTCTGATCTGAGCATTGGGGGGTCTGATCTGAGCATTGGGGGGTCTGATCTGAGCATTGGGGGGTCTGATCTGAGCATTGGGGGGTCTGATCTGAGCATTGGGGGGTCTGATCTGAGCATTGGGGGTCTGATCTGAGCATTGGGGGTCTGATCTGAGCATTGGGGGTCTGATCTGAGCATTGGGGGGTCTGATCTGAGCATTGGGGGGATCTGATCTGAGCATTGGGGGGTCTGATCTGAGCTTTGGGGAGGATCTGATCTGAGTATTGGGGGTCTGATCTGAGCATTGGGGGTCTGATCTGAGCACAGTGGGGGGCCGAGTCTGATCTGAGCACGGGGGTTTGTAGGAGTCTGATCTGAGCACGGGGGCGGGAGGAGGAGTCTGATCTGAGCACGGGGGGGTATGAGTCTGATCTGAGCACGGGGGGTATGAGTCTGATCTGAGCACGGGGGGTATGAGTCTGATCTGAGCACGGGGGGGTATGAGTCTGATCTGAGCACGGGGGGCTGAGTCTGATCTGAGCACGGGGGGCCGTCTGATCTGAGCACGGGGGGATTTGAGTCTGATCTGAGCACGGGGAGGGGGGAGGGAAACGGGGAGTCTGATCTGAGCCCAGGGGGGTCTCGGGAGTCTGATCTGAGCACGGGGGAATAAGTCTGATCTGAGCACGGGGGATGAGTCTGATCTGAGCACGGGGGGAGTCTGATCTGAGCACGGGGAGGAAGTCTGTTCTGAGCACGGAGGGGGATCAGTGGAGTCTGATCTGAGCACGGGGGTGAGGTCTGATCTGAGCACGGGGGATGAGTCTGTTCTGAGCACGGAGGGGGATGAGTCTGATCTGAGCACGGGGGCTGGTAGTCTGATCTGAGCAGGGGGGGTTAGTGGTCTGATCTGAGCAGGGGGTTAGTAGTCTGATCTGAGCACGGGGGGTTAGTAGTCTGATCTGAGCAGGGGGGTTAGTAGTCTGATCTGAGCAGGGGGGTTAGTAGTCTGATCTGAGCACGGGGGGTGTTTGGGGAGTCTGATCTGAGCACGGGGGGGTGTTTGGGGAGTCTGATCTGAGCACGGGAGGGGGGAAGTCTGATCTGAGCACGGGGGAGGAGTCTGATCTGAGCACGGGGAGGAGTCTGATCTGAGCACGGGGGAGGAGTCTGATCTGAGCACGGGGGAGGAGTCTGATCTGAGCACGGGGGAGGAGTCTGATCTGAGCACGGGAGGAGTCTGATCTGAGCACGGGGAGGAGTCTGATCTGAGCACGGGGAGGAGTCTGATCTGAGCACGGGGGAGGAGTCTGATCTGAGCACGGGGGAGGAGTCTGATCTGAGCACGGGGGAGGAGTCTGATCTGAGCACGGGGAGGAGTCTGATCTGAGCACGGGGAGGAGTCTGATCTGAGCACGGGGGAGGTCTGATCTGGAGCACGGGAGGAGTCTGATCTGAGCACGGGGGAGGAGTCTGATCTGAGCACGGGGAGGAGTCTGATCTGAGCACGGGGAGGAGTCTGATCTGAGCACGGGGGAGGAGTCTGACCGGGAGGAGTGCTGAGCACGGGGAGGAGTCTGATCTGAGCACGGGGGAGGAGTCTGATCTGAGCACGGGGAGGAGTCTGATCTGAGCACGGGGGAGGAGTCTGATCTGAGCACGGGGGAGGAGTCTGATCTGAGCACGGGGGAGGAGTCTGATCTGAGCACGGGGGAGGAGTCTGATCTGAGCACGGGGGAGGAGTCTGATCTGAGCACGGGGGAGGAGTCTGATCTGAGCACGGGGGAGGAGTCTGATCTGAGCACGGGGGAGGAGTCTGATCTGAGCACGGGGGAGGAGTCTGATCTGAGCACGGGGGTGGGGGGGGCGGTCTGATCTGAGCACGGTGGATCTGACACTGGGAGTCTGGTTTGTGTGGTCTGATCTGAGCATTGGGGGTCTGATGAAAAATATTTATTTTCTTATTTTTCTCCGCTAAAACCCCTAGGTGCATCTTATAGGGTGAAAAATACGGTGATTCGTGTGTAAATGTATAGGGGTCAACCGATATTGATTTTTTAGAGCCGATACCGATATTCGTGAACTTTCAGGCCAACGCTTTTTAAAAAAAAATATTTTAATAGTTTGGACTTTTTGGGCACTGCGATATGTTTTTTTTATTTATTGTTTATATATTGTATATGTAAAATTGGAAAAGGGTTAATTTATACTTAATATTTTGATGTTTTTTTTACTATTTTAAATTGTTTTACTTTTTATTTTATTACCATTTCCCCCCTTAGGTGTAGAACCTGTGCTCTTTACATACCTTGTCCTATTCACCCTAATAGAGATCTATCAGGGTGAATAGGACCTGACACTGTCCCTGCTGCCCTGTGCTATGGGCACACAGCAGCAGGAACCATGGCAGCCAGGGCTTCAGGAGCGTCCTGGTTGCCATGGTAACCGATCGGAGCCCCAGCATTACACTGCATTACACTGCACTGGCCACCAATGTTTTTTATACTTTGGACAGGGGGGGCTGAGGGCGCACTGGCCACCAATGATAATAACGTTTATGATATTACAAACGCAGGCATTAGAAGCACATTGCCCAGACCCTGCCTCTGATAGAGCACTGCAATCCGCGGCAATTAACCCCTCAGGTGCCGCACCGCTCTGTCAGAGGCAGGGTCTGGGCAATGTGCTTCTAATGCCTGCGTTTGTAATATCATAAACGTTATTATCATTGGTGGCCAGTGCGCCCTCAGCCCCTCCTCCTCCTCTTCTCTCATTGGTGGCCAGTGCGCTCTCAGCCTCTCCTCCTCTTCTCTCCATTGGTGGCCAGTGCGCCCTCAGCCCCTCCTCCTCTTCTCTCCATTGGTGGCCAGTGCGCCCTCAGCCCCTCCTCCTCTTCTCTCCATTGGTGGCCAGTGCGCCCTCAGCCCCTCCTCCTCCTCTTCTCTCCATTGGTGGCCAGTGCGCCCTCAGCCCCTCCTCCTCCTCTTCTCTCATTGGTGGCCAGTGCGCCTCAGCCCCTCCTCCTCCTCTTCTCTCATTGGTGGCCAGTGCGCCCTCAGCCTCTCCTCCTCTTCTCTCCATTGGTGGCCAGTGCGCCCTCAGCCCCTCCTCCTCTTCTCTCCATTGGTGGCCAGTGCGCCCTCAGCCCCTCCTCCTCTTCTCTCCATTGGTGGCCAGTGCGCTCTCAGCCCCTCCTCCTCCTCTTCTCTCATTGGTGGCCAGTGCGCTCTCAGCCTCTCCTCCTCTTCTCTCCATTGGTGGCCAGTGCGCCCTCAGCCCCTCCTCCTCTTCTCTCCATTGGTGGCCAGTGCGCCCTCAGCCCCTCCTCCTCCTCTTCTCTCCATTGGCAGCGCGGCACAGGGGGAGGGAGAGATACTGCCTCCTTCTCCCCTGTGCTGCTGAGGGAACATGGCCGCGCTGAGACCGGCATGCTCATGTTCTGTGATAGCACAGTTATCGGTATATCGGCCTGGTCAGGGGCTGATACCGATAACTGTGCAAATCATGAATATCGGCCGATAATATCGGCCAAACCGATAATCGGTCGACCCCTAGTTTCTGATGTAAATTATAGTAAATATGACGGCTCGTGAGAGAACACGGCCGTCCTGCTAAGCTCAACCCACTTTCCTTGAAAAGTGGTGATCCCAGTGTAAAACCACAAACATCATTCTTTAAAAAAAAAAATGGCGCAAATGGCACTAGGGCAAAAAATGCATTAAACCGTGTGCACATACTGTGCTGGTTCGTCTCACTGTTTCTGGCAGAATCTGCAAAGAAGGCCCTAACGAAGCCTCCGACACACGTGAACGAAGCTCTACAATTCTCCTGCACACGTCACTTTTAGGGCTCATGCACACTGTGTGCGCCCCGTGCCGATGCTGCAGACTGCAAATATCGGTCCACAATGCACGGGCACCGTCTGAGTGCATGCCGTTTGCGGATGCGGACCCACTGACTTGAATGGGTCCTTAATCCGAAAGAGACGGTCTGCATCGCAAAAAGATACAGTAGGACATATTCTATTTTTTTGCGGTGCGGAAGCACGGACAGACTTTGTAGTGCTTCTGTGGGCTTTTGATCCGTGCCTCCACTCCGCATCTTGAGGATTATGGACCCATTCAAGTGATTCTGTGATATGGATCGTGTAAGGCCGGTGCCCGTGTATTGCGGACCTGCAATACCGCCACGGCTGGGCAACAAGACCCCGAGGTCTGTGGGTCGATGAAAAATCACTGACACAACACGGATGACCGCCATGTTTCAAAAGTGTTTCATGAGATGCTTTGAAAATTGAAGGGGTATTCTGGCTGTTAGAAGTTATCCCCTATTCACTGGGGGTCCTAACGGTAGGATTCCCACCGATCTAAGGCCTAATTCACACATCCGCAATCTTCTTCCGCACCCGTTCCGCAAACTTGCGGAACGGGTGCGGACCCATTCATTTTGAATGGGGACGTGATGGATGCGGAGAGCACACACTGTGCTCTCCGCATCCGCGGAGCGCGCCACCCATCTTCCGGACGGCGGCTCCGCAAAAATATAGAGCATGTCCTATTCTTGCCCGCAATTGCGGACAAGTATAGGCATCTCTATAGGGCTGGTGGCAAGGTGTGTTGCGGATCCGCAAAACACTACGGACGTGTGAATAAGGCCTAATAGTTATCACCTATTCTGTGGATAGGAGATAACGTCTAACAAACAGAATACCCCTGGCAGTCCGTGGAATACAGATGACACACAAGGCAAGGAAAGGACGCTTGGACCAAACATTGATTCTTCATGAACATCGGACCGGTCAAACAGACCCAGAAATATAGCTATACATCCCTGCAATCACATCTAGAGAAACTGTCCTGCCGCACGGTCCTGATAATGTATATCTGTTGGTATATGTTCAGACGGCTTTATGTAGGAGTCAGGTACTGGAACGGATATTGCTATGACAAAGCAGAGAAACGTTTCTCAAGGAAACCCTTTAGTATGGATTCCCTGCTTTGTCCTTCTAGGATCTGACACCGTTCTTGGCTCTTGCACCGACTGACCAACTAATGTGTATGGGGGGCCTCCAAGGATGGAGAGAAGGTTTAGGTTCTTGGATTTCAACATGTCTGATTTCCTGTCCCCCATGGACGTTCAGCCAAGTGTGCATGTGTATGGGGGGAGATAGCTGTTGGATCACAGCTGTGTAAAGTGTGTGACCAGACTTCGGGTATATTCACATGAAGCAGTTGAGTTTCTGGTTAAAAGTGCGTAGGTAAAAATGCTCGCAGTTGGGTCGGCCGCAAACCCATTCACTTCAATGGGGCCGCAAAAGATGCGGACAGCACTCCGCGTGCTGTCCGCATCCGTTGCTCCGTTCCGTGCCCCCGCAAAAAAAAATATAGCATGTCCTATTCTTGTCCGTTTTGCGGACAAGAATAGGCATTTCTATAATGGGCCGCGTTCCGTTCCGCAAATTGCGGAACGGAACGCGGAGCAGCTTCCGTGTTTTGCGGACCGCAAAACACCAACGGTCGTGTGCATGTAGCCTTACCTGAATCACACCTACTTGTTTAAGGGCATGTTCACACACAGCAGCCTTTTTGCAGAAACTGACCCATTTATCTAAATAGGGCCTTCATAAATCATTGGCCTTGACACCACAACGACCCCATTCAGATGAATCGGGCTATGTGTTTTTTAATAATTCCTAATTTAATATATATAGTGGCTCTATAATAACGTAGGAATATTTTCTAGCACTGAGGCCGAGTGGCCGGTGTGTAGTGTATATGCACGCCCTGCACCTATGTTTGCACGTTGTACAGGAACTGGTAGCATGTCAGGAAATCTGGTTTAGGTGTGTCTATAGGCAAGCACATCACTCGGTTTCTATTACAGCAATATCTTTTCCATTTGTTTAAAATAATAGGGGTCTGCATAAGGGCTCATGCACTTGAATGGGTCCGCAATCCGGAAGGTCGGTGCGGAACGGAGGCACGGAACCCCATGGAAGCACTACGGAGTGCTTCCGTGGGGCTTCTGTCCGTGCCTCCGCACCGCAAAAAACTAGTGCATGCGCTGCTTTTTTGCGATGCAGACCGTCGGATGCGGATTGCAGACCTCATTCAAGTGAATGGGTCCGCCATCCGTGCATTGCAGACTGCAATTTGCGGTCCGCAGCACGGGCCCAGCCGGCAAACGTTCGTGTGCATGAGGCCTTAAATAGTTGTGTTTGGTCCGCATCACGGGCCAAAGTAGAGCATGTCTCTGTGATTTTCCCACCGACCCATACGACAGACGCATTAAAATCAATGGGTCCGTGCGTTGTCCGTGGAAAAGGCAGATAGCACACGGAAATGTGAACGAGGCCTAAGGATCATTGTTAGCAACAACACAATCCTGGCAGCAGATAAGAGATATTTCACAGTACCGCTTCCTGCCAGTGGCAATATGGGGAACGTAGTGGTCCAATAAGAAAAGAGCGAGGTGGCACAGACAGCGACATCACCTACCGGCACCTGCCTGTGCCACGGGAAAAATATATATGTGGATTCCAGGCAGAAAAGCCAGCAGATTAGCCCTATTGATCCTCCAGTACAGGGATGGCCAACCTGCGGCCCTCCAGCTGCTGTAAAACTACAATTCCCACCATGCTGTAGACAGTCTGGGCATGCTGGGAGTTGTAGTTTTGCAACAGCTGGAGAGCCGCAGGTTGGCCATCCCTGCCCTAGTAAGTACATGTCAAGTGTGAACACATCCATAACAGCGGGGAAGACTTACTAACAAAAAAAGCTGGCAAAAGGGTATCTGTTAGGAACCATGAGGCCTCACGCAGAATCTGCACAGAATTGCTATACAGCACCTTAGTACAGAGCCAAAAGGCCGCCGTGTAGTGCCATGCAGGCTTCACAGCCACCGTAATACAGCCGCGTGCACAAGTCCTTATACTTAAACACTTTTGAGTCCTCCGTCCGTTTCTGCTTCCTGGTTTTTGACACGTAGGACATGCCTGCTCAGCCAGTCACAGGGGACCAGCGAGGCACGTGGGAGCGATGCGGCCTCTTTAAACATTTGATCGCCAGGGGTAGCCTAGGAATAGGCCATCCATATTGAACTCCTTTAAAACCCCCTTAACTATAGCAGTAGAATAAGGCTAGGGCTACACGACGACATGTGTCGCGCAACACATAGGGCACAGCTACACTGCAACATGTGTCGAGCGACATTGATGTTGCGCGACAATTTTTATAAGGATAGTCTATGGTGTTGCACTGCGACATGCAACATGATGCGATTGCGACGCGACAGTCGCAGAAAAATCCATCTTGGATGGATTTTTTGCTACTGTCGTGTTGCAGCATGTTGCAGTGCGACACCATAGACTATCATTATAAAAATTGTTGCGCGACATTGGTACGACACATGTCGTTGTGTAGCCCTAGCCTGAGTGCTCATGCACTCGACTATGTTCGTGAAACATGGTCCATGTGTCTGCTAGATCTCCTAGGCCGACCACAGCTCCCCTGAACTGACTGCATCCTATTGTTTTGTGTAGTCAGGTCATATGTGATGGTGGATCTCTTGTACTGAACTGCGAGTGGTCGGCCCAGGAGATCCAGCAGACACATGGACCATGTTTCCTGAACCGATTCCAGTGGTGTGCATGAGCCCTTATTGTAGTGCTATAGTTAAGGAGTTCAATATTGATGGTCTATTCTTAGGACACCCCTGACGATCAACTGTTTGAAGAGGCCGCAGCGCTCCTACGTGCCTCGCGATCCCCTGCTGCGGCCATCCAGTGACTGGCAGAGCAGGCATTTCCTGCGTGTTGAAAGACACCAGGAAGCAGAAACAGACTTAGGACTCGGAAGTGTTTAGACCTATTAAAAGAAATCCAGCACTGAAAAGGTCTTTTCTTAAAAAATGTTTTAGCTTTATTGAAAATTCATTAAAAAGTCCTTACAGAGAAACCCTGCAGTCAACTTAGTCCTAGTTCACACCAGTGATTTCCATCGGTGACTGTGAGCCAAAACCAGGAGTGGAGCCTCCACAGAGATAAGGCATAATGGAAAGATCTGCTCCACACATCTGGTTTTAAAACCACTGAAATGTGAACTAGGCCTAACGCTGGGTTCAGACCTGAGCGTTTCTGAGACGCGCGTTTTCCGGGCGTTTTTGGCAATAGTAAACGCGCGTTTTACACGCGTTTGTGTGATTGACTGCAGTGTTGTCCAATGACCAAATATCCCTGTCTATATGAAGTTTGGCCTTACCAGCATGTTGCAAATTCTTAAACGCGCGTTCGAACGCGCGTTTTCAGTGTCAAATACGCGCAAAATACAAGCTCAAGTACTTGTTTATGCGTCGGGCGTTTTTCAGCGCGTTCGAACACGCTGTAAAACGCGAAAATGTGAACCAGTCCCATAGGGAAGCATTGGTTTGCATCGGTTATGCGTTTTACAGCGCGTTCGAACGCGCTGTAAAACGCGCAAGTGTGAACTGAGGGTAAGGCTACTTTCACACTAGCGTTTTTGCTGGATCCGGCAGGGTACAGCAAAAACTCTTCCGTTACTGATAATACAACCGTCTGCATCCGTTATGAACGGATCCGGTTGTATTATCTTTAACATGGCCAAAACGGATCCGTCATGAACTCTACTGAAAGTCAATGGGAGATGGATGCGTTTTCTATTGTGTCAGAGTTAAACAGATCCGTCCCCATTGACTTGCATTGAGGGTCATGCTCCGGTTTGCTCTCCGATATGAGAACAGGATGCATTTTGGAACACTCCGTTCTGTTCAGTTACGTTTTCTCACCATTGACAATGAATGGGGACAAAACGGAAGCGTTTTTCCCCGATATTGAGACCCTATGACGGATCTTAATACCGGAAAATAGAAACACTAGTGTGAAAGTAGCCTTACATGTGTGAGAACAGCTCCTTACTTATAGCTATTACCTGGGAAACATTAGCAGGGGATCAATGAGGGAAATATTGTTCGTATTTTATTTTAACCCATTCTGCCCCTCCCTTGTCGCCGGACAACCCCCTTCATTCTTCAGCTTCTGTTCCAGCATAGCAACGCATCTTTCCCTGTTCTACAGCCATTTTACACAACTCTCTAAATATCCCACATAATGGCATTTCCCATTGGTACTGGATAAGTTCACAGTGCCTTCTAAAAGAAATGTCTGCTCAGTTCATCCAAACACATACTTAGGCCCTGTTCACATCATTATAATGGTGTACACTTAGGAGGCACGCCTGGTAAAGCCTCAGGCGCACACACTATGGGGGAGATTTATCACAAGCGATGTAAATGAAAACTGGCATTGTTGCCCATAGCAACCAATCAGATTCCACCTTTCATTTTTTAGAGCTCCTTTGGAAAATGAAAGGCAGGATCTTATTGGTTGTTATTGGCAATTAAGCCAGTTTTCCTTTCCTTTTTTGGTTCTGCTGTCTGGGACTGAGGTGATATGCGGCTCCTTTACATGCGTGGATTAACGGGAACGAGCGTGCATTCCAGATAATTGGCCCAAACTTAGGGCCTCGTTCACATGGCCATATTTTTTCTCCGATCCGGATAGGATGCAGACCCATTAATTTCAATGGGGCTGTAAAAATTATGGACAGCACACCATGTGCTGTCCGCATCCGTCCATTTCGCAGTCCTGCAAAAAAGATAGAACATGTCCTAGTCTTGTCCGTTTTGTGGACAAGCATAGACATTGTTACAACGGGTCCGTAAAAAAAAAAGAAAAAAAAAGAAAACAGATGCAACACGGAAGTCATATGTATTTTTCACAGATCCGCATTTTGTAAGGGCTCATGCACACGACCGTAGCCTGTTATGCGGTCCGCAAATCGCAGATCTGCAAACCACGGATACCAGCCATGCCCTAGCCTCTATAGAACAGTCCTATCCTTGTCCGTAAAATAGCCAAAAATAGGACATGTTCTATTTTTTGGAGGGGCCACGGAACGAACATACGGATGCGGACATTGAAGCGAATGGGATCAGAAAATCTTGATTGGATGCGGAAAAAAAAATTGTTGGTGTGCATGATGCCGTGACTTCAGAGACAGTACTTGGTGCCACTTCCTCGCTCTGATTTACCCAGATTGGCACCATTATACAACTGCAGCCATCAGCCAAAAAAAAATTGGTCATCTAACAACGTAGTTTTGATCCACATTTTTTGTGGATCGGATGCGGGCCCATTAATAAAAAAATAAAATAAGTAGAAACGTCCTATTCTTGTAAATTTTGTGGACAAGAATAGGCATTTCTAACAAATTAAGGACGTGCGGATCCGCAAAATGCAGAATGAATACACGACCGTTATCAGTGTTTTACAGATCCACAAACTGATCTGGTCGTGTGCATGCGGTCTAAGACTGTTTTCACATTTCTGTGTGACATCTGCATTTTCGGGACTGACCGCAGTTCATGAGAGCCAAACTCACAACATCATACACCACTAAGATACTGTGAGGTCAGCTCACACGACCCATGGTCAGTCCCGGAAACGCGGCCCTCACAGGGACCGCACATGCCCATGTGAAAGCAGCCTTAGAATATTCATAGGGCTCAGTTCACCCGTTGGCAGCAAAAGTGTCCAAATATCTGTATAAAACCGTATAGGGTACACAATTACACTGAGCAGTAGTAAACGTTTTTTTTACAATAGGTGTCTCCATCGCAGGTATACATCGGGAATTTTTATACATTAAACGGACTCTAAAATGTAAATCGGTCAAAACAGAGTTAGTCATCTGGCACAGCTCATTGTGATCTGTAATATCACGCTGGCTACACCTACAGCTCTGCTACATCTGCAAGGCTATTAAGAACCAAGCTGGTTCAGTTGAGGCTGTGATTTCATACTCAGCCCCTAGGTGGAGTTGCCACAAGTGGGCAGTGTCACCACACGCGTTGCCATGCGGCTCAGGTACCAGAGAATGCAGGCAATTGTTCCAGGTCCTGACGGGTGTGGGGGGGGGATTCATTTCGGAATAAGCAGCGAAAGACGTGTGCTGTTACCAACTTCCTGCTTCTGCTCCAAAATAGGGTCATCTGATGCCGTGACTTCAGAAACAGGAACTTGGTGCCACCACCTCGCTCTGATTTACCCAGGTTGACACCATTATACACCTGTAGCCAAGGACAGTTTCAAATATCTCTCGGCTCTATTCAGACGTAGGTCACATGACACCGCGACAGATTATATTTCAACGTGTCAGGAGCCTTCGTGATGGAAACCAGTCTTGTTCTCATTTATCAAAGGGGCCTCTCAAAATAACGCTCATGATAAGCGTTTTGCACAATAAGATGCAATTTCTAGAATCGCTCCCTTCAGGAACGACGGTGCTAAAAGAGCACGACGGCTCCGTTACTTTCTGGAGTCTTCCCTGGAAACGTGCCTGCATGAGCTGTTAGACTACCTGTTACGTATTTTTGTGTGCCTAATCCACAGAGTAAGGCCTCATGTACACAAACGTATTTTCTTTCCGTGTCCGTTCCGTTTTGTTTTTTTTGGCGGACCATATGCGGAACCATTCATTTCAATGGGCCTGCAAAAAAACGGAAGGTACTCCGTGTGCATCCCGTTTCCGTATGTCTGTTTTTCCGTTCCGCAAAAAAATAGAGCATGTCCTATTTTTTTCTAGTTTGCGGACAAGGATAGACATTATTACAATGGTTCCGCAAAAAAAAAACGGATGACATACGGAATTTGCGTACTGCAAAACACATACGGTCGTGTGCATGAGGCCTAAGGACTCATGCACACGGCCGTGTTTTGCGGTCTGCAAAAACTAATACTGGCTGAGTGCATGCCGCCATTTTTTTTTTACTCCTCCAGAAATGTCCTATTCTTCTCTGTAAAACGGACAAGGACAGGATAGGTTCTATTTTTTGGCGGGGCCGCAGAAGGGACTTACAGATGCATTGAGATAAATGGATCGGATGCGGACCAAGACTACGGCCGTGTGCAAGACCCCCCCTTGTACAGTGTCGGCTAAGTACATGAGATTTTCAAAATTGACCTGCAGAGCGGATTTTGGAAGTCAACTGTTAGTGCGGATTTTCATTGAAGCTTTCATCCAAAGTGGTGAAATCTGGGGCAAATCGGCGCCAAAATCCGTAAAAAAAAAACTACAAAATAGATGCTTTCTACTTAGTAATGAGGCGAAATGTGCGCGCAAATCTGCGTGTAACTCCAAACCAAGTATATTGACTTGTCCTGATAGTCTAAAGGTATGTCCACATGACAAATTTTGACAGTGTAAAAATCCGCAGCATATCCCGCGCCCGTGTTTTTTAATTCAGAATGGGACGGTCCGCTTAATTGCACTGAATGGAGCCAAACCGTGAGCAGGCTCCCGCCGCAGCTTTCAGAGGTGTCCGTGTGTTAGCTGCACCAAAAATTGGCGAGGTCTAGAAAGCGGCACGCGAAAAATCCGCAAACACAAACTGCAGCACAGCCTACCATCGAAAACAATGGGAGATGGTTTCAGCAAAGTTTTCGGCACCGAATCCAGGATGAAAACCGTGCCAAAAATCCATTGTGTGAACATAACCTAAGGGTTTATACACAGATCTGTAGCAGAATTTTCGTCTGAATGGACTTTGCAGGAATCCATGTGACTGCCCTGATGGGAATATGCCAATCACGGAATACAGGCTACCATAAACTGCGCCTGCTGCTGTTACCATCATCTTCTGTGCTGTCAAGTTCCTTCCCATAACTAAAAGAAGCAACTGCAATATTATAATCAGAGAACTGCTCATCAAGCAACTCCCTAAAATGTAAAGTGCGGCAGAACTTGCGCTGACAGCCATATACGTCATACCATGTGCCAGTAATTAAACGTTTTCACTGCAGCAATTACATGAGCAGCCATCCTTCCAGCCTCCCCCAACCAGTGGTGGCCGGCCGGCGTGGTGTGTGGCAGTGATATAAGTGGGTCTGCTCCTGAAGAGCGGTGGAATGTCCCCTCCTCCCCGGCAGCAGACAATACTGTCCCCCTCATTAGCATACAGCTGACACTTGCCTCTTTTCACACTGACTGTCCCACTGAGCTGCATGTGGTCCCAGGAGACAGTCTGACCCAGGAAGCAGGCTGCAGGGAACAAATGGGGACCCTAACCCCAACCCCCTACACTCCTGCTTAACCCCTCGACTGCCAGGGGCCTCCTCCCCAGCAGGGAAGGGGTTAACCCTAGGGATCAATGGGAATGGCTTTTACATATCTAAAGTGGGTTTGAAAAGGAAAAATACACACTCCAAAAACATGCTTGGTTAATAAGCATCCTATGGAATTGTGTGCGAGTATATATACAATTCTATATATATATATATATATATATATATATATATATATATAGATAGATAGATAGATAGATAGATATAGAGCTATAATAATAATTTAGAAAACTAAAGTTTTAATCAAAAGAGCAAATATGTATAGATAATCTGCTACATACATAATATCATTGTTACAACAGTCTACATTCCGCACATTGGTACACAGACCATACATAATATCTTCACTATTACAGTCTACGTTCTGCACATTTGTACATACACCACACATAACAGTCGAAATATTACAGTCTACATTCCGCACATTGGTACACAGACCATACATAATATCCTCAATACTACAGCCTACATTCTGCATATTAGTATATACACCATACATAATATTCTCAATATTACAGTCTACATTCCGCACATTGGTACATACACCACACATAATATCAATATTAGTCTATATTCCGCACATTGGTACACAGACCATACATAATATCCACAATTTTACAGTCTATATTCCGCACATTGGTACACAGACCACACATAATATCCACAATTTTACAGTCTATATTCCGCACATTGATACATACACCACACATAATATCATCAATACTAGTCTATATTCCGCATATTGGTTCACAGACCACACATAATATCCACAATATTACAGTCTATATTCCGCACATTGGCACATAGAGCATAAATCATTTCATTATCACCACAACCTACATTCTGCACACTGGTATACACACACATGGTAATCTCCGGGGGTGCCAGGCTAGATATAGCAAACAATTCATTAGGGGACATGAAAGTAACCATGGAGTTAATCGCATATACCCAGGCCATTTCCATGGGCTGCCCCCGGCTGCACACACGCTACAGCCCAAGCCATGCTGTCATATGCAGCACATACAGGATATGGACTGCTGCACTTTCCACCACTGTGATGCTTAGAAGTTTTAATAACTATGGTCCATGGGCAGATCCCCCCCAGGTTCTTACCCCAGCAGTCCAGCCTCATGCCCAGCCCAGTGGGGGGCACTTCTACACACTATATACCCCACATGAATACAAGTAGCAATGTCTGATGATGTCAGCAGCACCCCAACATGACCAGAAATAATGGCTTCCTGCACAGTCATGTTCACACACAGACCAAAAGCAACTACCCCAGCAGAGACCTGTGCAAAAGACAGAAAGACTGCACTGGTGAGAGGGTGAGGGCATGAAATATTTAGGAAATAAAGCAGAGAATCACCCTCCCCCCCTTCTCCAGAGCATGCTGCAGGAAATTAGTGCATTGTGCTGCCTCCCAGGCTGAGAAGGAGCCCAGGCTGGGGGGCTGGGGAGAGCCTGTATTGTGGGGTGCAGGGGGGCCCTCACTTGCACACTTACCTGCACACAGCACACGACTGGCTCACTATTCTCAGCTCACTACTACAGCCACTCTTTGTTACCATACCCTGAAAACTTGAAAATGAGGCAGGCGTGAGCAGCCGAGCGCCGAGCTCATCCAACGCAGCAGTCACAGAGCAGGGCTGGCAGCTGCAATACATTCCAGTCAGTGCAGCGTGAGACGCTGTGGAGGAGGCTTGTCTCCTTGTAGAGGGCTCCCACAGCACAGCCAGTCTGGTGGTCCCTCTGCTGTTACAGCCTGGGAAAGTGTCTGTGCATCACATGCAGGACTTTACACGGTTAATGCATGTCCCTGGTCAGACTCTGAATAGAAACAAAAAAGGATAAAAAAGCAAATTAAATAGTTCTTGATTTTTTTTGCCTTTCTGACTAGGTGTAAAAAATAGCATCTACCGTCCCTTTTCCCATTTAATTTCCCATAAAAAGGTACTTATGTGGCTGTACTGGCACCGACCGGTACCACAAAGACTATTGAATATGTCTCCAGTATTGGAGGATTGGACACTCGTTAACAAAATAATATAAGATAGAAATGTCAGATTGCTGCAGTATGACTGATGCAGTTATGTCTGATTAGACACTGGGTCTTGCCACAAGTGCTTCCCCCGTTGTACTATACAAAGGGTCTCAGCGGCTACTTTTGGGTAGTAGAGGTAATTTAGGTAGGGCACACACCTATATCCAGATCACATGTATCAACCAAGTGATTTAAAATATAATAAATTTATTAAAAGTTAAAACAATTCATAAAGTACAAAGTAAACGTGATTGATCAAAAACAGTGTCTGGAGACATATGAAATAATAAAAAGAGTAGGATAGTCCAATATTGGGTCCTCGATTTTTAGCAGAAATATTATGACATTGGCCAATGATATAAATGTGTATTGTTCACTCTTTGATGCTATGGTATCAGGCAGTTCAAAACAACCTTTGAAATGTTCCGAAAGGTAGTAGGTCAGGATCCAAATTCAAAACACAATCAGTACAAACTGGCTATATACCACCAAATTCTGATGTCCGTAGTGTGGAAACGATTATGAGGAAAATCGAGCAGCGTCCCGCTCTATCTTTAACAGCGGCGTCCCACTGTTACGGAGGCGATCGCTTTTAAGCAGGCTGAGTAGTGAACGGTCCTACCGTGATCTGGTGCGATGGTACCTCACCTCCCACCTTCCGGCTTGCGAGCGCAGGTATCGGGGATCTGTCCGGGGAACGCGTGTGTAATGTCCACGTCGGCGTTTTCGAACACGAGGGCCGATGACGTATTGTCGATATCTTTCTGTGTTCAATCCCGTGTTGCACGCGATATAAACTCAGCGCGGTGGCGGGTACCATCGCACCAGATCACGGTAGGACCGTTCACTACTCAGCCTGCTTAAAAGCGATCGCCTCCGTAACAGTGGGACGCCGCTGTTAAAGATAGAGCGGGACGCTGCTCGATTTTCCTCATAATCGTTTCCACACTACGGACATCAGAATTTGGTGGTATATAGCCAGTTTGTACTGATTGTGTTTTGAATTTGGATCCTGACCTACTAGCTTTCGGAACATTTCAAAGGTTGTTTTGAACTGCCTGATACCATAGCATCAAAGAGTGAACAATACACATTTATATCATTGGCCAATGTCATAATATTTCTGCTAAAAATCGAGGACCCAATATTGGACTATCCTACTCTTTTTATTATTTCATATGTCTCCAGACACTGTTTTTGATCAATCACGTTTACTTTGTACTTTATGAATTGTTTTAACTTTTAATAAATTTATTATATTTTAAATCACTCGGTTGATACATGTGATCTGGATATAGGTGTGTGCCCTACCTAAATTACCTCTACTTCTATTTTTATCGATTAGGCATATCGATTGGTATAGGAGCACCACTCCATAGCCCTTAATTCCCTAGTGCGACATTATACAATACTCTACTTTTGGGTAGTGTACCTCTTGGTGAGAGATCATTGATGGCTAGACATGCCTCCAGGCTCAGACTGGCCCACAGGGGTACAGGTGAACTCCCCAGTGGGCCTCTAGTCTCCCACCCCCTGTACAAGTAGCACATAACACAGTAGACTTAGTGCAGTACATACATATATTGAATGTACAGCACCTCAACCAGCCGATGTTCATATAAAAAACATTATATATTATTAAAGAAACTCCCCAGTTTATTATTGTAGACATGATCAGAGCTGAGATGACTACTAGGTATAGAGGAAAGCTACCAGTGTCCTCTTCTCCCCAGGACCTACCTTCTCAAAGTTCCTGCAGGGACCCCCAGATTCAATCATCTGGTAGCATCTTGCTGCTGTGTGAGCAGGTAATATTTGAATGTCTCCGTAAGGTGGGCCCCCAAAATACATTTTACTGGTGGGTCCTAGATACCCCAATCTGGCACTGCATGCCTCGATGATGCACTTGAAGACATTTGCCCAGTTGACAGACTTTGAGAGGGGGAGCATCATTGGACTGAGAGAAGTAGGATGGTTATTTTGACAAATTGCCCACCCTTTAGGCCCCTTTTATACGAGCGAGTTTTCCACGCGGGTGCAATGTGTGACGTGAACGCATAGCACCCGCACTGAATCCTGACTCATTTATTTCAATGGGTCTGTGTACATGAGCGTTTTTTCCATGCATCACTTCTGCGTTGTGTAATAATCGCAGCATGTTCTATATTCTGCGCTTTTCACGCAGCCCCGGCCCCATAAAAGTGAATGGGAGTGAAAAACGCATTGTATCCGCAAGCAGGTGCAGATGCAATGTGTTTCTCACTGAAGGTTGCTAAGAGATGTTGTTTGTAAACCTTCAGTTTTTTATCACGCGAGTGAAAAACGCATCAAAATGCTTTGCACCCGCACGGAAAAAACGTAACAACTGAACACAATCGCAGACAAAACTGACTGAATTTGCTTGCAAAATGGTGCGAGTTTCACTGAACGCACCCTGAACGTATCCGGAGCCAATCCGTCTCGCTCGTGCGAAAGAGGCCTAGGCTTTTGTGACCTGTTAGGAGATCCTGGGAGCAGTGGTTATGCACACACAGTAGATGGCATAGGCAGACAAAAAGTGGAGACAATCGTTCGGTTCGCAGCTTCAATGTCCACCTTCCAGACACAGCTGGGACCTCTATTTTCAGGCGCTTAGCACAAGGAAATTTGGCATCACAGCACCCAGTACGTGTCCTGCCATTGACAGCCGGCCATCATCGGCTTCCTTTGCAGTGCTGTCATTAATGAAAAACCTGGACTCCTATGGACTGGAACCATATCATCTTTAGCAACGAATCCAGGTTCTGTTTGGGATCCTACAATGGAATTGTTCGAGTAGGGAGGCCTCATGTTGAGAGCTTCAATCCTACCATTGCTGTGGATTGACTCATTGCCCCAACTTATGATCTGGGTAGTCATCACATACAACGGTGGGTCCCCCCTAGTGGTGATATGAGGGACACTAGCAGCTCAGTGATATGTGCAGGACATCCCGTGGCCATATGTGTTGCCTCTCATGGCTTCCAACTAGTATTTTTCAGCAAGATAATACTCACCCACACACAGCAAGGGTTTCCCAGGAATGTCTGGGCCAGATAACAACTCTTCCTTGTTCTGCCTGGTCAATCATTTATATGACCATCTAGGACAGTGATGGCAAACCTTTTACAGACAAGTCCCCAAAATGCATCCCAAAACCTACTTATTTATCTCAAAGTGCCAACACGGTAATTTAACCTGAATCATAGTGCGCCCTGCGCTGATGAATGGCAGGAAGAGTCAAAGGCATATTGGTACACCATAGACTTTTTCCAGGGTGTGGGTGCTATAGGTTCGCCATCGTGCCATAGATTCGCCACCACTAATCTAGGACATTAACTTTGACAACCTACAAGTGTGCGGGATCTACAGGTCAAACTGCAACATCTGTGGGCAAATGTGCAACAGAATACCTTAAGTAACCAATATGCCTCTATGGTCAACTGTATCTCACCTCCTATCCAGGCTAAAGGTGGCCCAACAGAGTACCAGAGCTGTAGTGCCCTGAAGCAGGGACACTCTGAAGTCTTGACATTTTTGGACATTTTCCTATTTCCCCTATGCAAAGACATCAACTTTTTACTGTATTTCATTTTAAAGGGTTAACTTGCATTGACTTATACTGTTTACTACTGTGTAACTGCATTTTATATGTTGTGATATATATCCTGTTCATTTGCACTGTACTTGCGAGGCTCTGGGGAAAGAGTTCATAAACACTGAGAGACTTTTGGGACTTTGAATGGAAAGCTGGTTATTTTCCATCACTACCATAGGGTTTAAAAAAGAACATGTTTTGGAGTGAAAAAGCCAGACTTGTTTACCACCAAGACCAGACAGTCTAAACTTTTGGATGCCTGGTTTTGCTCTGTTCTTATGTCTGAAAATTTGTTTGCGTCTGGAAAAATTGCTTTGTCATTGCCACTGAGTATCATTGAAGGTCAAATGCAAGTTTATGACAGATAGGAGTTGTAACATTGTAACTGTTTTTGCTGAGTTTCTCCACTTCACCCCTCCAACCTAGAAGGTTCTAGTTTAGCCAGAAACTGTATATAAGGAGAGCAGTTAGAGCCCCTAGTGTTCTGCGGTTTGGGACCAGTGCTTAGAGGGGAAGACTGCCAGTCTGTATCAGTGACCAGAAGTGGACGCTGCGCCACAGACCATGGGTCACCAGTCCTGTAACCAAGGAGTCACCCAGACTACTGAGCCACAGACCATGGGCCTCCAGCATTTGACCAGGGTGCCAGCTTTCTGAGAGAGGGAGGGACATCTAGCTCAGGCCTTTCCTCAGCATCAAACCCTTTTTCCAGGAGCAGACTGGAGAAGCCAGCCCTATGCCTCACCTTTATTGTTCTGTACCTGAATCCCTCCAGTAAAGAAGCACCCTGGTTTACTGCAGACCCTGACTGTCTGGACTTAGTTCCAATTGGGGTGCACCACGCCTTACCATCCCTTCCGGAGAGCAGCAACATGTGATGACACCTTGATGGTGTCCGGGGGACAAAGCGTAGTGTTGGGGCCACCCCAAACCTGGCCACTGAAGAGCCTCCTTCTAATTATACAGTTTTCCCCAATAAATCTTATCATTTCACTCTTAAATTGTAGTATATACACTCACCTAAAGAATTATTAGGAACACCTGTTCTATTTCTCATTAATGCAATTATCTAGTCAACCAATCACATGGCAGTTGCTTCAATGCATTTAGGGGTGTGGTCCTGGTCAAGACAATCTCCTGAACTCCAAACTGAATGTCAAAATGGGAAAGAAAGGTGACTTAAGCAATTTTGAGCATGGCATGGTTGTTGTTGCCAGACGGGTCGGTCTGAGTATTTCACAATCTGCTCAGTTACTGGGATTTTCACGCACAACCATTTCTAGGGTTTACAAAGAATGGTGTGAAAAGGGAAAAACATCCAGTATGCGGCAGTCCTGTGGGCGAAAATGCCTTGCTGATGCTAGAGGTCAGAGGAGAATGGGCCGACTGATTCAATCGGATAGAAGAGCAACGTTGACTGAAATAACTACTCGTTACAACCGAGGTATGCAGCAAAGCATTTGTAAAGCCACAACACGCACAACCTTGAGGCGGATGGGCTACAACAGCAGAAGACCCCATCGGGTACCACTCATCTCCACTACAAATAGGAAAAAGAGGCTACAATTTGCACGAGCTCACCAAAATTGGACTGTTGAAGACTGGAAAAATGTTGCCTGGTCTGATGAGTCTCGATTTCTGTTGAGACATTCAAATGGTAGAGTCTGAATTTGGCGTAAACAGAATGAGAACATGTATCCATCATGCCTTGTTACCACTGTGCAGGCTGGTGGTGGTGGTGTAATGGTGTGGGGGATGTTTTCTGGGCACACTTTAGGCCCCTTGGGCATCGTTTAAATGCCACGGGCTACCTGAGCATTGTTTCTGACCATGTCCATCCCTTCATGACCACCATGTACCCATCCTCTGATGGCTACTTCCAGCAGGATAATGCACCATGTCACAAAGCTTGAATCATTTCAAATTGGTTTCTTGAACATGACAATGAGTTCACTGTAGTAAAATGGCCCCCACAGTCACTAGATCTCAACCCAATAGAGCATCTTTGGGATGTGGTAGAACGGGAGCTTCGTGCCCTGGATGTGCATCCCTCAAATCTCCATCAACTGCAAGATGCTATCCTATCAATATGGGCCAAGATTTCTAAAGAATGCTATCAGCACCTTGTTGAATCAATGCCACGTAGAATTAAGGCAGTTCCGGAGGCAAAAGGGGGTCCAACACAGTATTAGTATGGTGTTCCTATTAATTCTTTAGGTGAGTGTATATCATCATTACAATGGCACATAGAAAACTCCTTTTTGGTGTCTTTTTTTGTTGTCAATGAGTGTATTTGTACATTTTCCAATTCATTGCTAATTCCTTAAAGGGGTTGTCTCACCCTCTTCAGAAAGTGGCATTTATCATGTAGAGAAAGTTGATACAAAACTGACAAAATGATTGAGCAAGAAGTTGTCCGAGTTTTAAAAAATGATGTCTTACCCCAGGAAATCGTATAAAATAAAAGTGGGGACCAGATCAGTCGACAAATAGCATCGTCAGGGGACTTGTAAAGGTGAGTATTCACTCTTTGTACTCTTACCCCTCTTCAGTCACATTTTTATTTAAAAATTATGCCACCAGAATACCACTTTAAAATGAGTGCTGGGATATGCTTACACAGAGCCATGGCTAAACCATGAGAAAATAACATAATGGCTAGGGCACAGGGTGTTTTTTACTACCATGTAAATTTGACCATGGACATGGTGGTGGTAGATATAGTTAGAGCAGCATAAGCAACACTGATCTTGGCGAAACAATAGGATCAAATGGGCTGCAATCTAACTTATCTGATCTCTGTTTAACCCAATGGAAGACAACCCATGCCCACAGCCTAAATCTCTATGAGGATGAATGACCACTGTAGTGATCGTTCATCCCCCTTTAGAAGTAATGATTTCTGCATATAAATACAGCTTTCCCCTTTGCTCAATGATCAGGCAATTATCAGAAAAAAATGGTTCGTTCCTGATAACTGCTCATGCATCCACCTGTGTAAAAGGACCCTTAGTCTGGTGGGATGAAAATGAGATGAAAATGAATAAAGGGAAACAAAGTGGGTTATATTAGTATCTTGTAAGTGGTCGTATGAGGTTAGAGCAACACGGCTGCTTACTTCCAGGCAGAGTGCCACATATCCTCATAGGAGGGGAGATCCAGCTACCCATTCTCTAAGACATGAACCACCAAAGCAAAAGCATGGAGAAGATTATACAGCAGTACTGAGCAGTGTTGCTGTGAACCCAGCACCTGGATGAGATAGCAAAACATTTACTATAGCCTTTACTATAGCCATCAGCAGCATCTATGTTAAGGCTCATTCACATGGTCGTAAGGGTTTTGTGGTCCCCAAATCGTGTATGCACAACGCACAGATCCCAGCTGAGAGCAAGCCACCATTTTTTTCAAAGTTCTGTAAAAATGTCCTATCCTTGTCCGTAAAATGGATGAGAATAGGATATGTTCTTTTTTTGTGGGGCCACGGAACGAACGTGCAGATGTGGACAGCACACATGTGTACTGTCCACATCTTTTACAGCCCCATTGAGATGAATGAGTCCGCATCCGATCCACAAAAAACACGGATCTGTTGTGTCCCGAAACTACGGCCGTGTGCATGAGCCCTTTGTATTCCCCCTCTGTCTCTCTCTTCGTATGCTCCAGCCCCCTTTCCTCTTCTTACCTCTCCATAGACTTCTATTGACAGCAGCTGTAACCTGATCTCTCAGCGAAGCTCTTCTCTGCCTCATGCACACTGAGAATTAAAAGTGAGTCATCAGTGAAGGAGGCAGGTGAAAAAGGAGAGGAGTCAGATAAGTGGAAAAATAAGCATTTTTCTCTAATAAGGGCTATTACAAACTTTCTTGTCTTTACTAGAGTTGAGTGAATCGAACTTCGGATGCTTAATCTGAAGTGACTTTGTTCCAAACTTCGGAATAATACTGTACGGAGTTTCATCTCCGTAGAGTATTAGAATGTATTGGCTCCGATGAGCCGAAGTAAGTTATTCACGAAGTCGTGCTTGACTTCATTGAATAACTCAGGTAGCTGATTTTTAAAGTTTAATAAGGGCTATTACAAAATTTCGTGTCTTTACTAGAGTTGAGCGGTAGTTGATTTTTAAAGTGGAAAATTTATTCTGTAATTTTGAGCCAAGTTGAAAAGGCAATACCCTACGAACAATTAAGGTGGTGCCTGCCACTGAAGGTTCTCCAAACGGCCACTTTAAGGCCTTTTTCACATGTCCATATCCGTGGTGACATCTGTGACAAGATGATCAGCGGTTCATCCTTGAAGGATCCGTGTTTGGGCTGTTTTTCAGTTTTTTCCCCTATGTGTGTCATCCATATTCCAGACACAGTAGACAATTGTTGGGAGGGAAGCATTCACTCCCGTCAATCGCCTGCTCGTTAGAGGGGGAGACCGCTGCTATTACATGCAGCGATCTCCTCCTCAGTATAGTACTATACAGTCTCAATGTTTGCCGGCAGCAGATCCTAATTACCCTGCACGATCTGCCGTACTTACTTGTTCATCGTGTAATCGACGGCAGTATTACACTGCAAGAAGATTATAAGAACGCTCATTAGCGATCATCTTAAAGGGGTTCTGCAGTTTGTTACCACTGATGATCTATCCTCAGGATAGATCATCAGCATGTGATCGGCCGGGGTCCGACACCCGGGACCCCCGCCGATCAGCTGTTTGAGAAGGCCGCGGCGCTGCAGGAGCGCCGCGGCCTTCTCACTGTTACTGCTGCTAGCGCCGCCCAGTGACGTCACGACTTGTATCAAGTGGCGTGGGCGGGCTAAGCTCCGTTCAGTGAACAGAGCTTAGCCTCGCCCACGCCACTTGGATGCAAGTCGTGACGTCACTGGGCGGAGCGCTAGCAGAGGTAAACAGTGAGAAGGCCGCGGCGCTCCTACAGCGCCACTGCCTTCTCAAACAGCTGATCGGCGGGGGTCCCGGGTGTCGGACCCCGGCCGATCACATGCTGATGATCTATCCTGAGGATAGATCATCAGTGGTAACAAACTGCAGAACCCCTTTAATAATCTGCCCATGTAACAGGGCCTTAACACTAACATGAAAAATGAATGTACTGCTAGCTTGTTTTATATCTTTTTCAATTTGGGTAGGTAGATAAGTTGCTGCTGGACACATCTGGTACCTCACGTCTCTAGAGGGAATAAAACATGGCATAAATCCAGTGCTGGATCCTTTTCATCTCTGACAGTGGAACCATTGACAATCCACTAGAGACATTGGATTGTTGGTGGATCCCATGGAAAGCAGCAGAGGCCTCCATGACAAATGCCAAGTCTTTGACCAGTAGACACACTTCTAGAAGATCTTAACATTGTTTTGTTTACTTACCTTATAAACAAAGAAATGCTTAAAGGGGTTTTGCCATCTCAGACAATGGGGGCATATCGCTAGGATATTCCCCCATTGTCTGATAGGTGTGGGTCCCAACTCTGGGGCCCGCACCTATAATGAGAACGGAGCAGGGAAATGAAAGGAGGGCGCGCTGCGCATGCACAGCTGCCCTCCATTCATTTCTATGGGGCTGCGGAAAATAGCCGAGCACTGGCTCGGCTATTTCCGATTGACCCAGAGAAATGAATGAGAGCAGGGACCGCGCGTGTGCGGTGCGCTCCCATTCACTTCTATGGAAGCAGCAGGGAGCAGCGCTTGGTGGTTGACGGACCCTGGGAAATCTGGGGTCCTCCAGCCACAGCTCTCTCCGCTCCATTCTCGTTGTATGTGATGGGAATACCCCTTTAAAGGTCTGTTTGTAGAGAAGAATTGTCACCTATAAATCACGGTGTTTTGTTGCACATGCTTGGGTAGCTGCATTTCCCTCTTATTCATTGTGGAGAGATATGCACAAATGGATTAGTTATTCAGTGTTTTTTACTGGGCACACGCATTCCTTCTCACTGGTTACGCCAGTACGCCGGCTCCCCTGGAAGTAAAATGGTTAAGGTGTTCTCACCCCTCCCTGACTGGCGTTATCTGCTTACATGCAGAGACACATATGCAGAGTCATCTGCTATCTAGCCTCATTCAGATGCCTATAACTTAACAAACAAAGCTGCAAGATTTGTGCAGAGGATTTTACATGGACCACACCTCCATTGCAAACTCTATGGGAGGTAGAAGTTATTAAATTCCAAATGAAAAATATGTATTTAAATGGCCAAGGTGTAAACTGTCTATGCAAATCCTGAGAGACAGGTATTGTAGCAGACTCCAGAGTAAGGGCATGGCCACACGGTCAGGTTTCTGCATGTAGTTCTGAGAAACCAAAACCAGGAGTGAATAAAAAAAAAAAAAGAGGAAAAGTCATATCTGTCTTTTATACTTTTTCTTCTTTTATGATCCACTCCTGATTTTGGCTTCCAAAACTGCATCAAGAAACCTGACCGTGCGGTCGTACCTAATAGACATGGTATTGTGCCCTGAAGAAAGAACAAGATCAGTGTTGTAGAAAAGCAGGGTTTACGCTCAGAAATTTGAGTCTGAATCAGATGAACACAGCTGGCTATAGGTGTATATGGTCCTGCTGGTCCGCTGTCTACACCACTCGTATACTGATAAAAGTATAACATCCTTACACATGAAACCCCAGCGGACCTTGCCTATGGCCTGACCTAGACCTGGTTCCAAGAATTAAAGTTTTTTTTCTGGAATTTTTATATTAATAGCCTATCCTCAGGATAGGTAATCAATATGAGATCGGTGGGTGTCCAACTTCTGGCACCCCCACCGATCGGCTGTACAAAGAGGCCGCAGTAATCCTCTTCCTAGGGGCCTCTTCCTAGGCCATATGACGTCACATTCATCGGTCACATGGCCTAGCAGCAACTCAGTCCCATTCAAGTGAATGGGCCTGGGATGCAATACCAAGCACGGATGCTATACAATGGCCCAGTGGGGTAACTAGAGTTGTATGAGCCCCAGGGCAAACTTTGAATTGGCCCCCCTCCACCCCCCGGTCACACCCTCTGAGACCGCTATTGTTACGCCCCTGCTCCCATCACTACAGAAATACAGGGTAATACAGCCCCACATACCTCTTACATCCAGTGACGTCTCCTTTGATGTAGGTCTTCTCCTTTCAGACCAGACCACCATTTCTCAGCCATTTTTCGTCTCTGCAGTTTGACAAAAAAAAAAAAGAAATCTTAGTTTACTACTTTTCCATCATCCTCCCATCGTTTAGACAAATCATCCTACTACCCCAATACTGTGCCGCTGTGCTCCCCAATACTATACTGCAGAAACAGATAAACCCCCTGATAATACTAGTACCACACAGAGCCCCCCATATAAAATACCCCTTCTTTGTGGCTTCAGTAGAAGCCCCCATTGTGCCCCCCAATAATGTGCCAGTAAGAAGTGCCCCCATAGTGCCCCCCAGTAAGGTGCCAGTAAGAAGTGCCCCCATAATGCACCCCAATAATGTGCCAGTCAGAAGTGCCCCCATAGATGTCCCCCAATCATGTGCCAGTAACAAGTGCCTCTCCATGCCCCCCCCCATGTGCCAGTAACAAGTGCCTCTCCATGCCCCCCCATGTGCCAGTAACAAGTGCCTCTCCATGCCCCCCCACCCCATGTGCCAGTAACAAGTGCCCCTCCATGCCCCCCATGTGCCAGTAACAAGTGCCTCTCCATGCTCCCCCCCATGTGCCAGTAACAAGTGCCTCTCCATGCCCCCCCCATGTGCCAGTAACAAGTGCCTCTCTGTGCCCCCCCCATGCTAGTAACAAGTGCCTCTCCATGCCTCCCCCATGTGCCAGTAATAAGTGCCTCTCCATTCCCCCCCGTGCCAGTAACAAGTGCCTCTCCATGCCCCCCCATGTGCCAGTAACAAGTGCCTCTCCATTCCCCCCGTGCCAGTAACAAGTGCCTCTCCATGCCCCCATGTGCGAGTAACAAGTGCCTCTCCTTCCCCCCATGTGTGAGTAACAAGTGCCTCTCCATGCCCCCATGTGCCAGTAACAAGTGCCTCTCCACCCCCCATGTGCCAGTAACAAGTGCCTCTCCGTGCCCCCCGTGCGAGTAACAAGTACCTCTCCATGCCCCCCCATGTGCCAGTAACAAGTTCCTTTCAATGCCCCCCATGTGCCAGTAACATTATTGCGGCGGGGCTGCGGGTCGTTACACCCCTGTACAGTGCTGTGCTTTGTTTCTTTGTAAGAGCTCCAGTAGCAGCCGTAGCTTTCTTAAACAATTGATCAGTGGGGGAGTCGGACCACTGCCGATCTGATATAGGCCATCAATATAAAAATCCCCTTTAATTATAGGTACATCAGTCAGAGCTGCCCATTTATTTTAGCTGGACAGCATGGTGGCTCAGCGCTAAACACTATTTCCTTGCTGCTCTGGGATCCTGGAGGGGCTTAAATCCAACCAGTAAGTATTTATATGTTTTCCCATTGACTGTCGTTATCTTCTACTTTCCTTCCACATTCCAAAAACCATACTAATATGTTAATCGTTTCCTATGAACATTGGCCCTAGTGTGCCTATCTGTGATTACAATCTCTGTACAATGCTACAATGGTCAATAGCAATAATTTAAGTGTTGTCCATTTACACATAGACATTATTACTAGAGTGGGACAAATCCCACCATCATAATGCAATATTGCAGAATTTTAGAAGAATTGCAAAAAAAAGTACTGACCATTGCCCCAACAACTGTTCTTGTGAGCTACAAATTCCTGTGCCCGTGTGTAGACAGTGAACCAAACCTGATCGGACCCTAATGTAGAGCTCCCTCAGGGGTAGTCAGCTCCAAACAGAGACCAGAACAGAAAGGTGTAGATGCGGGGTCAGACTGGCCCAAAGTACTAGGGGATCCTCCGGTAGGTCCAGGCTCTGATACCATGCTGTTTTTTCTTTTCTTTTTTTTTAGTTATATTTTTTTCTTTCCCACTTCCCAAAAGTAGTTCTTACCTGTCCTGAGGATTCCTGGCTTCCTGGCTGCTCCAGTCAGTGCCCGTTGCCGCTTCTGCCGACTTCCGTGCTCATGGAGCGTCCCCATCACCATGGGAACGTCTCCATATACTAAAATGTACTGTCAGATTTGAGAATTACGTTGAAATCGCAATGCGATTAATTCAAGTTATATTAATCGCATTGCGATTACAACTTAGCACTGCTATCTTACATATTAGGCTAGAATTAACGAATATGGAATATAGCAGCAGTGCTAAGTAGAAATCGCAATGCGATTACTCCAAGTTACATTAATCGCATTGCGATTTCAACTTAGCACTGCTATATTCCATGTTCGTTAACTTCGTTAATTCTAGCAAGCTGACCTATTATAAACCCAGCTGAAATCGCAATGCGATTAATATAACTTGAAGTAATCGCATTGCGATTTCAACAGACATTGTTTACTATGGTTGCTAAAACGAAGATGGAGAATACTTTGTTATCTTCGTTTTGAGGAATATGACGAATACATTCGTCATATTCGCTAATTCTACCAAGCCAACCATAGTAAACCAGGTCTAAGTAGAAATCGCAATGCGATTAATTCAAGTTATATTAATCGCATTGCGATTTCAACGTAATTCTCAAATCCGACAGTACATTTTAGTATGGAGACGTTCTTGGCTTGGTAGAATTAGCGAATATGACGAATGTATTCGTCATATTCCTCAAAACGAAGATAACAAAGTATTCTCCTTCTTCGTTTTAGCAACCTATTCGTCAACTTCGCTAATTCTAGCAATCAAATAGGAGGGTTGAGAATAGAGACAGCTGTGTTTAATTCGCTATGCGATTATATAATTTTTTTTTTAATAAATAGAATAATTATAATAATTATCAAATAATATAATTATTCTATTAAAAAAAGCAAAGTAATATAATCGCATAGCGAATTAAACACAGCTGTCTCACTCTCTATAGTCAACCCTCCTATTTGATTGCTAGAATTAGCGAAGTTGACGAATAGGTTGCTAAAACGAAGATGTAGAATACTTTGTTATCTTCGTTTTGAGGAATATGACGAACACATTCGTCATATTCGTCCTCTTCGCTATAATTCTAGATATGAAACCAATAGGAAAGTAGCCTAAGTTAAAATCGCAATACACGATTATTTAAATCGCATATTAATCGCGATAACTAGAATAATGATGAATATTCGATTTCGACGAATATGAAACGAATATTCTTTCGAATATTCGCGAATTTCATCAAAATGAATATGGAATATGGCACCTGCCGCTCATCACTAAAGATGACCCAAATGTATTTAATGCGGTTCCAGCATGGGAAACCACATTTACATTTCCATTATGTTTTCTTGAATGCCACCGTAGGGATTAATATTGATTGAATTTCTGCATATAATAATCATGGTTTAATTCTTGTATCAGCGGACAATCATGTTTTACATTGATTGAATGGTGTCTTTAGTAATCATGTTCTTTTTTGTTACCTTTGTGGTTATTTATGAACTAGTGTCCTTTATCATATTGACCCTTTGCATAGAATTGATTGTTGCTGCGTGTTGAGGGGTTCTCGTACACCAAGGTACCCCGTTGTTTTCTTTCCCCTTGTGGAATATTTTAGTGTTTTGAAATTTACCTAATAAGGTTTATATTTTTGTAGTGCGTCCACAGTGTGGCATATTCTTCCTTTCTTCTTTTTCTTACATATCCACAAGTCACATGTCACCACTGAAGCCAGCTTTTGGCTAAAGAGGATCAGGTAACCATGCCCATGCCAGGGAGGAAGAAAACAAACCCCAGACCAGAAGATGGAGATGTGGGAGCCAGCATGGAGGATTGCGCAGTGGGGAGCATGTAAGTATGATCCTTTCAGTAGGGCAGGCAGTCTGCTGGCACCGGTTAGGCTTCGTTCACATCACCGTTCAGCCTTTCCGTTCTCCTGCTCCGAAGCAGGAGAATGGAAAGGACGGAGAAGGCACATAACTGAGCCAAACTGAGCCCTTAGGACCCCATAGACTATAATGGGGGCCGTTATGTGTCCGCTCAGAAGATGATTTTGAAGCGGAGACAAAAGTCCTGCATGCACTACTTTTGTCCCAGCTCCAAAATCATCTTCTAAGTGGACACATAAAGGACCCCATTATAGTCTATGGGGTCCTAAGGGCTCCATTCGGCTCAGTTATGTGCCTTCTCCGTCCTTTCCGTTCTCCTGCTCCTAAACGGAGCAAGAGAATGGAAAGGCTGAACGGTGACGTGAACGAAGCCTTAGAAATGATGTATTCCCCGGATAACCCCTTTAAGGGAGTGGTGAGAATCATGTAAAGAAAAACATGCTGCAGCATGCACTGGGTGCAGCTATTTTTCCACCATATGGGGGGGCAACATACAGTATATAGATAAGTGATACATATCTATAGCTCAGAATACTTAGCATTGATTACTGTGGATCGTAACTGAGGATAATTCCAGTCACAATAAACTGTTAATAAGGCTACATTCACACGACCGTATTTTTCATTCCGCATCCGATCCGCATCTGTTTCCGTTTTTTGCGGAATAGATACGGTCCCATTCATCTCTATGGCCTTTTAAAATTTGCGGACAACTTTCTGTAAGTTGTCCGCATTCGTGTGTCCGCATATTTCATCCGCAAAAATATGAAGCATGTCCTATAATTGTCCGCAAAAATCGGTCCGCAGCCCCATAGAAGTCAATGGGTCCGCAAAAAACAGATAACATACGGAAAGGTTTCCGTATGTTATCCGTATTTTGCGGATCCGTTTCCGAATTATTATTAGAATATTTTATTAAAGAACATTTTTTTTTTCCCTCCCTCCAGTTCAGTATTTTGCGGATCTGCAAAAAACGGAAGACATACGGAAGCCTTCTTCCGCAAAATGCGGACATACGGCTTCCGCTTTTTGCATCCGTAAAATACAGATGAAAAAAATACGGTCGTGTGAATGTAGCCTAAAGGTTCTCCAGCTTGAAATAAGTGACAAACACATTGATTTCTTTTTACACAGTGGTTAAAAAAGGGTCCTTTAATGGATGTTCCAGGAATTTATAGGTGATTGGCAAACCTGTATGCGTCTCCCAATGCTGCCTAGGTTTCCTATCATGCTTCAAGCTTTGCAGAGACATAGTTGGCCGGGTCTCCACACACTCCACTTGCTCTGCGTCCTATCTAAGTACAGCAAGTGACAGCTCAGTGACATAGAACTTCTGACCCCTAGAACACACTACAGAGTCTCAGTGTATTCCCGTGGGATGCGGATTCAGCCTGTATCTCTGCCCCATGTTTGTGATAACTGTCAGAGTTTACAAGTATCAGGCATCGGAGAGCAGCGTGAAGCTGCATTTCATAGAAATACACTGAAAATTCTGCACACAGCACTCACAGATACTGTAGGCCAGTGGTGGCAAACCCATGGCACGGGTGCCAGAGGGGGCACTCAGAGCCCTCTCTGTGGGCACCCGCACCCTGGAAAAAGTCTTTGGTGTACCATCATGCCTTAGACTTTTCCTGCCATTCATCAGCGCAGGGCGCACTATGGACAGCACAGGCAGCGCACAGAATGTAGGCAGGCTATTATAGCTAAATGATAAAGTACATGGAAGATACTATACTGGGCTGTAGTATTCAGCTTAAATTGCCACGTTGGAACTTTGTGATAAATAAGTGGGTTTTGGGTTGCAGTTTGGGCACTTGGTTTCTAACAGGCTCACCATCACTGCTATAGGCAGTTAGTTTTAATCAGGTTTGTTTTATAACTCTGCAGTTAATCATTGTAGGAACTCCCCTACTATATTCTGCTCCCCTGGATGACGCAGAAAGGATATCTTCAGTAACACTCTATGCAGGGGGGGTTCATACATGGAAACGCAGAGCTGGGAGGGGTCTCAGAGCTGCCAGGAGAGCAAACTGGTGGTCAGGCTGGAATCATAAGACACAGCTGACCCTAAAGAAAGGATTCAAAATGTATGGATGCAACTGAGCTGGCATGAAACAAATTACACTGTTAGACTATTGCTGGCGAGTAACCATTGTATGTAAAAACAATTGCTGTAGCGTTTTTTTTAATTTAAGTCATATTGGTCATCACCTAGCTCTGTGAGACCTTTAATGTCAGCCATGTTCGTGATCGCTGGGCATTATGGTTGTCATATTTAGATAACGGAAACAGGACGGAACCGTTTTGCAGCCCATAGACTTCTATGTTGGTGATCGCTCGGCATTATGGTTGTCATATTTGCATAACGGAACGGGACGGATCCGGTTTGCAACCCATAGACTTCTATTATGACGTAATGAATAACGGAACGCCTCTAAAGGCATTCCGTGAGGCATTCCGTTGTAGAATTGAGTTATGGTCCGTGGTAACGGAATCCATAACGCAATTCACCTTTTACCACCAAACAAAGTGTGAACGAATTTCATAAGCAGAAATTCGCTCATCTCTAGTCATATTGATTGCTGCCTTGCTCAGCCAGAGCTTTAATAGTCGCTACGTTTGTTTTACCCAGCTTTTCCAGAAATAGAGATAATTATACATTCAGAGTGTCATTTTTTACATTTTACAACCAGAGTAAATTCAAGGACCCTTTTTATGAGTAATTTTCTTGAATTTTATGTTAAAATATATTAAAGCTGTAACCCATATATTTTTTGGCTTCCAGCCACCATTCTTTACATCATCATAGATCATTCTATTATGTCCTTTAGATCACTATAACAAGACGGGAGATAGACTGAAGCAGTTTGCGCCTCTCCCTGTAACATCTGCAGAAGACAATCGGTTAACTCTCCATCCCAGGAGGCCATGTAACAGGTGGCATGTGGCTTTTCACAGCCTTATGTCTCATGTGTGCCATCTAATATGTATGCACCACTGACTTTAACCCACTGAATCTGTGGAATAAAAATGAGGTCAGTTTAAAAAAAATATCACATTTTCCTTTTTCTACAGGATAAGCTATCTTTGAGAAACTCATTTTAAACTTAATCATAATGTAAGAAGTCTTATACAGGGTGTAGATTTAGGTGCTTAGGAACATAGTAAATCTGGGTGGCATGCAAGAATTTTGTCAGGTGCCACAGGAATGTCATAAAACGTGATTGCAGGGGGTGTAAAATGTTTTGGAAGTATTTAATGGCTAACGTTAATTGTGTTGGTTCCAGAAGGAGGATCTTAGCAACAGAGGGGAAGCCACGGAGCAGCAGCATTGTGTTATGAAAAGGGGAGAGCGCAGACTAAAAGGAGCAGCAGGGGGGCATGTCTGAAACTGGTTCGAGAGGTAAAATGGGGTTACAAGAACGGCCACCTCAAAAGGGCGCATCTTGAAACATAAGAGTGTGCAGGGATAGTGCTGTGCTAAGCAAGTGGAAAATACAGTGATTGTATGAAAGTATGGTAGAAATTGCCAATTTTCACAAATAGCCGCCATATTTTAACGCAGTAAAATCTTAATCCCTCCCCCATCCAGCAGTCACATCCGCTTCCTGTGCTTGTCACCACCGAGGCCATCGACTGACCAGTAATGATCACATGCGTGTAGATGGCATGTCTGACAGGAAAAGTTTTTTGTTTGGACCATGTCCAGACCGCTGAGAACCTATGTCCAGTCTCAGACACCAGACAGTCTTTTGGTGTTCTCTTGCTGCTAGCCATAATTGGCAAAGGCCTGGATCAGACCCCTTCCTTCACTTTTTTAATTCTTTTTATTTTCAAAAATGGACTGTTGCAATAAAAAACGAACCTGAACTCAACCAACCCACCTCCTGCCCTTGGACTCTCGGAGAGAACCCCCAGCACACATTTCAAGAAAGCTTTTTGAACCAGTTAGCCCATATACAAGAGAACCTTTCACGCTTACTATGCTCTACATACCAAACCTTCTGCGCAGACAAAAATAATCCTAATGAGGCAACCCAGGTTTCAAATCTTGGAGGTTAAGAATCTTTCCAGCTTTTAAGAATTATTCTTCTAGCCAAGTGTAGAACAGATAAGTCAGCCATAACGCTTGACCTACGTCCCGTTATACCACAACATCTACCTATAATAGTATTGATTGGATCATATGGGATCGAAACACTAAGAGAGTTGTTAATCTTAGCTATTACCGTGAACCAATGGATATGAAGCTTTTGTCACTGCCACATTATAAGGACCAAGTCATCATTTGACAAGTTACACCTAGGGCAAAATAATCTTGTGCAACATCAAATTTTCTAAGTAATTTGGGAGTATAATAAACATTGTATAATAAAAATAAATGTGCTATTCCTGAAAACCTTTGGGATTAGTTTTTGAGTGTTACTACAGACTTGTTCTGCTATCAGAAGAGACATTGGATCAGACTCCTTCACTACTTAGGCTACTTTCACACTAGCGTTTTTTGCGGATCCGTCATGGATCTTCAGAAACGCTACCGTTACAATATTAGAACCGCATGCATCCGCCATGAACGGATCCGGTTGTATTATGTCTTCTATAGCCATGACGGATCCGTCTTGTACTCTATTGAAAGTAAATGGGGGACGGATCAGTTTTCTATTGTGTCAGATTGTGTCAGAGAAAACAGACGAACCGTTTGGCTCCGCTTCGTCAGGCGGCCAGAAAAACGCTGCAGGCAGTGTTTTGGTGTCCGCCTCCAGGTTGGAATGGTGACTGAACGTAGGCAAACTGATGCATTCTGAGTGGATCCTTTTCCATTCAGAATGCATTAGGGCAAAACTGATCCGTTTTAGACCACTTCTAAGAGCCCATCATGAATCTCAGAAACGGAAAGCCAAAACGCTAGTGTGAAAGTAGCCTTAGCTGCACGGTCACTCTCTTGGATGACTCCACTCTTCAGGCACTATCTCACTTGGTTCTCCTTGGCTAGTGTTCGCTATCTTTAGCCAATTAGCTATTTCAGCCACTACATTCTGGCTGGCTGTCTCTTGGGTTGTGCTCCACACTAGTCTTACCGCCCAAAACCCAGGCCCATATCCAAGTTCCCCTTCGGTTCACCATCGCACAACACTCTAGCGACAGCATGTTGCCAGCAACACGATCACAGGTCTTTACAAGCAACCGATGACTGCGGCTGTCTCCTGGGGAATGACAGACAGGGCTCTTGTTCCCGCTGCCCTCATAAGGCATATACCGCCACAAGCCCTTTGTCTCGATAGACTCCAAGGAAAGCAACATTTTGTCTTTGTAATTCAGTACGCTGTCCTGGATTATCAGAGAGCTGTGCATGTTGATGTAAGAGGAATAAGCCGCTGTCAGGCACCTTTGGCCCTGGTTTATCTACCAGGGGGAACTAAACATCTGATTGGAAATCTGATGTTCGGGGATTGTTGCTCATCTCCATACACAGTCTGGCTGATCCTGACAAAATTGGAGGGTTTCATCTACATTTATCAGTGATTAGGCCTGTAGGCAGGGGCAGATTGGCCATAGACCTCACAGGGAAATTTCCCAGTGGGCCGATGCCCAAGGGCCGCCTGGACCCTCCAAACGGTCAGCCAGTGGAAGTTTTTGGGGATGTATTTTGTGCCTTATTTGGGGTGGTATAATGTGCCACAAAATGGTACTACTGACCCGGCCTATTTGTGTTGGCCCTGCCACTTTTAGTATTTTCCAGGGCCACTTTAAGTTCCCAGTCCGCCCCTGCCTGTAGGAATGTTAGTTCAGCCAATAATCAGATTGTCTGAACACCCCATCGACTTAATGTTCATTTGTCAGCTCATTGGATATTTTATGCAAGCATAAAAATACTCACTTGGGGATGTGCGGCCGACCAAATATAAAGTGTATGGGGGATGAATGCTTGTAGTAAACATCCTTTATTCCTCATACAGTTTCAAATTGCCCATGTAAAGGCTGTTTAGATGAGTTTGATCTTCAACTGGTGCTTGTTATGGCCCCGCACTGGATAATGTAAAAGGACCCTTAATGATACAGGTGTATAGAAGGCTTAGGTCCAATGTCCTATACAGTATGAGCACAAGGGTAATGTCTGTTTTCTAGACGGGTGATGTCATATAATGATAATTAGACAGTGATGTAACTACTGTGCATTGAGCTCTTTCAGGACACCCATTAGTAAATCTCATTTTAGAGTGAATATGGCCCTTGTAAAGCATTATGTCACAGATTCCAGGGGAGCGGACAGGTATGACTTTTACACTCGTAGCCATAAGCTTCAAGCTATGCCTCAGACTATTAAAGGATACATTTTGACCTTCAAGATGCAGCCATCATTTTTTTTATTTTCCAGTTAATGAAGGCATTTTTGAAGGTTGAGTTATAAATTTTGATGGAACCATTTTAGGGCACATATAATTTATTGAAAACGTTTTATTAATATTTTGGGGGGAATGAAAAAAACTATTCTACTTTTGTTTTAGGCATCATTTTTACGATGTTCTTGCGGTACAAATAACAAGTTAACTTTATTCTGTGGGTCAGTACAATTATGGCAATATCCAATATATATCATTTTGTCATTTTATAACTTTTTATTCTGTCTTCAAGAGCAGGGATTTCATTGCCTCTTTTTGCAGGAAGACAACGCCTCAAAGCATAGAAGTAAATCAACAACAGAATGGCTTAAACAGAAGAAAATATGCCTTCTGGAGTGGCCCAGTCAGAGTCCTGACCTCAACCCAATTGAGATGCTGTGGCATGACCTGAAGAAAGCGATTTACACCAGACATTCCAAGATTATTGCTGAACTGAAACAGATGAATGGTCAAGTATTACCCTGGGTTCACACCTGAGCGTTTCTGAGATGCGCGTTTTACGCGCGTTTCTGTCGCGCGTATTACAGCGCATTTTTGCAAATAGGAAACGCGCATCATACGCCCGTTTGTGACTCTGTAAAACGCGCAAGTGTGAACTGAGGGTTACTCCTGACCGTTTTGCACGTCTGATCTGCAAGTACAGGAAACGTTTGGTTGAAGTTATTGCTGCCAAAGGAGGTTCAACCAGTTATTGAATCCAAGGGTTCACATACTTTTTCCACCTACACTGTGAATGTTTATATGGTGCGTTCAATAAAAACATGGTAACATTTAATTCTTTGTGTGTTATTAGTTTCAGCAGACTGTTGTGACTTAGATGAAGATCAGATCACATTTTATGACCAATTTGTGCAGAAATCCATATCATTCCAAAGGGTTCACATACTTTTTCTTGCAACTGTATATACAACTCCTCGATTGCCTTTTATTCCATTTTATGGGAGGCATGAGGCATTTTTTGCAGTGTTCTTTGTGTAGGTTATATACTGTTATAATATATAATTCCAATCAGATCTCAGTAAAAGTTAATTTCAATGGGAAATAGAAGTTTTTTTTATATGTTTAAACTTTTTTTAAAGATTTTTTTAAACTTTTTTTTTTAGTCCAATTTGGAAAGACCATATATATATTGATGACCTATTCTCAGCTGTCGATCAGCTGTTTGAAGAGGAGGTGGCGCTCCATGTGAGCTCTACTTCCTCTTCATTACGCTGCACGTTGTCTCCCTTGCAACGGCAGTGTAGTGTAATTAGAAGTACTCATTCCTTTTAAATTAATGGAGCGAGTACTTGTAATTACACTGCACTTCCAAGAGAACCGTCTGTATAATGAAGAGGATGTATCACTTGCATGGAGTACCGCCTCCTCTTTAAACAGCTGACTGGCGGGGGAGCCAGATGCCGGACCACCGCCGATCAGATATTGAGGACCTATCCTGAGGATAGGCCAAGGCCGGCATCAGCACCCGGCATACCAGGGCAAGTGCTGGGGCCCACATGAACCTGGAGCCGGCCATGGGATAAGCCATTATATATATTGCCTGCACAACAAGGGGCCAATGAAGTGACAGAAGGACACTCCTTTCACTATCACGTGCTTTTACGTCATTTCACAAGAACATTTACCATTTACCATGACATACTTTAGTAGGAACATCACAATGTCAGAAGGGGTTAAAGAGTAACCAACCTTTTATTAAACTTTATTTTAAAAAAATTTAATGGCTTAAAAATAATATTTGTAATATACTTTATTAATGGATTTTGCTGTTTTACTTAGCAACTAGGCACCCGAAGTCCTGGCTGCCTATTGCACTTTAGAACTAGTATACTCGTACACCGCTGGTACTCCTGTGCTATGCCAGGATTTAGCCGAGCTGAGTGGACACAGGCAGGAGCAGAGTTCACTACGGCCCCTATAACACCAGTACTGTGGAATCCATACACCTGTACTCTGCTGACATAGCAGCGGTGTATGTGTAGTGTACGGGAGTTGTAATGCCCGTCACTACAGAAGGGTCACTTGTGTGTTGTTGTTCCCCTCCGGAATTGAGGAGATTGGTGTAATGTATCTTCATGTAATGCAATGCTGTGTATTTCCCTGTTACTGTGAAATGTGCCAAGTGCAGGCCTGCTAGGGATGTCATTCCAGCTCTAGTCACTAGAGAGAGCTAGGGAGCCCTAGGTTATATAAGGCTCAGTCAGGGAAGGGAAAGGCAGTTTAGACGGTGTCTAAGACAAGTGCAGGCCATGAGCCTGTGAAGTCCACTCCAGGCCATGGGCCTGTGAAGGCAGTGCAGACCCTGGAGTCTGTGAAGGCCACATGTCACGGGCCTAGGCAAGTCAGCAGGAGTCAAGCTGAGGCAATCCTTAGAGCAAGAGGTACTGTAATGTCAGAGGAGGTACGCAGCAAACTGGAGATTCAAGGATATAAGCCAGAAGTAGGGCATTGGGGCCTTGAAGTATAATTGCCAGTCAGGACAAGCCAGGAAGAAAGTAAGGTTCGCCTGCAATTCAAAAGTCCTGTTATTTAACCCTCTGTTTTACCTTGCTGGATATAAGCCTGCTGTAACTGAGACTGTACAAAAGCCTATTGTCTGCAACAAGAACTGTTTTAAGAGAGTGCCTTCTGTATTACCACTGTTTCAGTAAAGTTGGAATTCTGTTTCAAGATACAAGTCTGCACCTCCATTATTCCCACTATAAATACGGTGTGCCACCGTTTACTGGCACTGGCGTCACGAAACATCAGGGACTTAGCCATAGGCACGTTAATCTACAACACCAAGGGCACCTCACATTGCACCTGGCTGAGCCCCTCGAGAACCCAGAGAGTGCCCCAGAGGAACAGCGTGCCGGCCTCTCCATCACTGGCATTCCCCAGGTTAGTCCCACACATTGCTCTGACTTGGGGATGCTACATATGTGTGAGTATACTGATTCCAACGTGTGACAGGCACCCAGGACTTCGGGTGCCTATTTGCTTAGTAAAAGAGCAAAACCCATTAATAAAGTATATTACAAAAAATATTTTAGGCCATTTAGAACATTTTTAAGTAGAGTTTAATAAAAGATGAGTTACTGTTTAAAGTAGCCCATACACTTTACTTTAGATGTAGGCCAAGGAACTATTACTTCCAACGCCCCCTGTGAATGCACGCTCAGTGTGATCAAGCATGTTGATCTGGCCATGGATGCATATGGAGGGCGAGACATGCCCTTTTTGTCCTTCTTCTAGAAAAGTGACCACAGAAGGAAAGATTTTGCCCAAATCAAACTAGTTACCATTATACACTGGTCATTAAAGAGATGTAAATTAAAAGAGAAGAACTAGAATGAGTAAAGGTCGTGTAATTCAACTTAATTCATTATGTAGATTTAAACGGGTTGCCTCACTTCAGCAAATGGCATTTTTCATGTAGACTAAGTTAACCCTTTCATCCTAATTTGCTTGTATAGTTTTTCTTGTATTTTATTTTATTTTTTTAAAGTTTTTTTCTTTTGTAGTTATGTGTACGGAGCTTTGTGATGGCTCATTTTTTTCTGAGCCGTCTGTTCTTTTCATTGATTTCATTTTGGGGTGTGTTTGACTTTTCAATCTTTTTATTAAATTTTGTGCGAGCTGAAGTGACCAAAAAATGGTGAATCAGCCATTTTGCCTTTTTTTTGGCGTTTGCCATATAAAAAGTTTTATATTGTAATAGTTTGAGTGTTTTATATTATATAGTATAGTGTTTATATTTTGAGTTTTGATTTTTTTAAATTATTTTTAAAAACATTTTTTTTTAACACTAAGATTGTTTCTCTCATAGACCCCAATGCATTAGCATTGGCGTCTATGAGACTTACACTATTAGGGTCATTTATCAAACTGGTGTAAAGTAGAACTTTCATAGTTGCCCATAGCAACCGATCAGATTCCACCTTTTGTTTTCCAAAGGAGCTATTAAAAATGGACAGTAGAACCTGATTGATTGCTATGGGCAACTAAGCCAGTTCTACTTTACACCAGTTTGATAACTGACCCCATATGTTCCTATGAAGCCTTGATCCAGCTGTCTGCTGGGTGTCGCAAGAGCAGCGGGCACCATCTTTAAAGACCCACATGTATGGCACTGGGTGGGAAGGAGTTACAAGGCACTTACTAATGTATTGTGATTGTCCATATTGCCTCCTTTGCTGGCTGGATTCATTTTTAAATCATATAATACACTGCTCGTTTCTAGGGGTTATGACCACCCTGCAATCTAGTAGTGGTGGTCGTGCTTGCACACTATAGGAAAAAGTGCAGGATCGTGGAAGCGCACATAGGCACGCATGCGCAGCAACTCTCATCCCAGCCACCTTGTATCTGTGCTGCAGTGGGGGTCCTGACCCCTGGATATAAGCATTGTATAATGTAATGGAAAAATGAATCCAGCCAGCAAAGGAAGCAATATGGAGAATGACAGTACATTAGTAAGTGCCTTGTATTTACTTTGTCTACATGATAAATGCCATTTGCTGACATGACACAACCCCTTTAAGTACAATATCATTATAACTATCATTACCATTTTACCATGGTCATTATAAAAAGATGGAAGCTTTCCATAATTGCCATGGAGTTCTCCCTGTGCTATGTTCAAGGGCAAAATGGACAAGAATAGGACATGTTCTATCTTTTTTGCGGGGCTACGGAATGGACATACGTATAGCACACAGTGTGCTGTCCACATTTTTTGCGGACCCATTGAAATGAATGGGTCTGCATCCTATCCGCCCAAAAATTGAACGGACGCGGAAACAAAATACGTTCATGTGAATATAGCCTAAGGGCTCATACACACGAACGTATTTTCTTTCCGTGTCCGTATTTTCTTTCCATGTCCATTTGCTGACATGACACAACCCCTTTAAGTACAATATCATTATAATTATCATTACCATTTTACCATGGTCATTATAAAAAGATGGAAGCTTTCCATAACTGCCATGGAGTTCTCCCTGTGCGATTTTCAAGGGCTTCTGATCTCACAACAGATGGTGCAATAAGTTGCCAGTCATTGCATCAAGCAGCAATATCTTATCATGCATGGCTACACAGATCATGGTGTTTTACTGATCTGTCACGAAAGAAGAATTTCATATGTATTGCACCCTCCATGTAAGACTTTCGAGGAGTCAGAGTTTGTTTGAAGCAGATGCATGATGATCATGGAGTCAGACAGATCTGCATTATTACAATGTATATGGTGTAGGTGTAAGTGTGTGTATGTATGTACAAGTGAGCTTTTACTTCCAGATAGGACATGTGGCAAGGAAATGAATCTGCATGCATTCTGTTGACAAGAGATCACAAAAGACGCAGTTTTCAAACAAAGAACGTGCAGCTAAATAGGCCATACATAAAAAGACATATGTCTATTGTTAGGGAAAGGGGCAGTTTCATTCATTCGGCGTGGTGCCTGTAGGGGAGAGGCAGTCCCAACAAAGACACTCTTGTGAGAACAAGCCGTGCTACATAGGATCATCCACAATTATCATGGGAGAATTCATGGACTGCCTCTATTTATTCATATTTACTGTTAAAACCTACACTATGTGCACACGTAGCAGAAACGCCGCAGAATTTCAGCTGCGGTATCATAGTAGCGACCAAGTGGATGGGATGTTAACAAGTCTCATCCACATTCTGCAAAAAGAAATAAACAAATGATAATTTTTACGTATAAATAATCATCGATCATCAGTAGGGATGAGCGAATTTCATATTTTGAGGTTCGCGTGCGGGTTCGTGTTGTGGTATTTACCGAATTGCAGATTCCATTACCACGGACCTTAATGCAATCCCATGACCGAATGCATAACGGAATGCCTTTAGAGGCATTTTGTCATAATAGAAGTCTCTGGCCTGCATAACGGATCCGTACCCGTTCCACAAAATTGCGTAATGGATGTGGACCCATTTTGCAGATATGTGGACGGACCCTTATTTACGGACAAGGATAGGACTGTTCTATTAGGGGCAAGCTGTTCCATTCCACAAAATACGGAATGCACACGGACGTCATCTGTATTTTTTGTGGATCCGGTTTTTGTGGACCTAAAAATAGCATCAGCAAAAGTTATTCAACCTGTTAGTGACCACCTATACGCCTGGTACGGTGATCACTGACGGGCCTTAGGAAAGGCAGCTGCCTTTTTACTGTGGCCTATCCTAAGTGCTGCACGAGTCTCCCATGCAACGGAGAGTGGGAGCTAAGCTCTCACGTGAAAACCAGGTCCCTGTTCTAATGGGCTAGACCTGTAGAAGCGCTGATCCAGGAGGTGTAATCCTTAAAGAGGACCTTTCACCGGTCCAAAGTTTGTTAGTCAATGGTATGTACATGCAGAGCGGCACCCAGGGATGTCCCTGCACTTACTTGTATCCCTGGGTGCCGCTCCGCTCATCGCAGCGCTCAGCTCATATTATTAGATCCGTAATAGGGTCTCAATACCGGGAAAAAAAAATGCTACAATTTTTTCCCCATTTATTGTCAATGGGGACAAAACTGAACTGAACAGAACGGCATGCTCCAAAATGCATTCCGTTCCATTTAGTTGCGTTCCCATACCGGAGAGCAAACCGCAGCATGTTGTAGCTTGCTTTCCGTCCTGGGATGCGGAGCAAGACGGATCTGTCATAACCCCTATTGCAAGTCAATGGGGACGGTTTTCTCTGCCACAATCTGCCACAATAGAAAACAGATCCATCCTCCATTGACTTTCAAATAATAAGTCTATGGCCTGCATAACGGATTTGTCCAGTTTACATTATGCTGGAGTCCCCCATTGACTTTCAATGGAGTTAATGACAGATCCGTCTTGGCTATGTTAAAGAAAATACAACCGGATCCGTTCATATTATCAATAACAAAAGCGTTTTTGCTGAACCCTGCCGGATCCCGTAAAAACACTAGTGTGAAAGTAGCCTAAACATTCCGTTCAAGTGACAAACAGACCAGGTTTCCAAGGGGTTAAATTGATAGATCATCTCTGGATATACGGTATCATCAGTATCTGATCAGTGAGGGTCCGACACTCCCGTAGATCCGCTGTTTGCTAGGGCAGCGGCGCTCACAGTAGCGGTCTTCTTGCAGCTTTTCCAAGGCCGAGTGACGACACATAAAAGTGAACGGGGCTGAGTACAATACCAAGCATTGCCGCTATACTATGTGCGGTACTGTACTTGGTGAGCTGCGGCGCTTTCTCAGCTGATTGGCAGGGGTCCTGGGTGTCGGACCCCCACCGATCAGTATTAAATTCTGGGAAAACCCCTTTAAACTTTAAGACTGATGGCTTCTCTCATTTATAGCACAGAAGCTGTGCTCAGTACTTTCCCAGATGACAGAATGCCAGGTCTTGTACATAAATACTACATGTATCATGTAGTATCATGCAGTAATATCATGCAGTATGATTGTTCTACCCTGGCCATCAGTTTCCACAAAGCCACATATGAAGGTTTAATACATTATCACAAGGTATAAATGAGTAAATCTAGGAACATTGCTTGTTTGTTTGGTAATTTTACCATATAAAATTCTCATGAGACATACTGAGATAAATCACTAACCTGCTAGGACAGTAATGAGCTGTATATATGCCCTTGACACAATGAAAAATGTGTTCTCAGACCAGTTTTCCCTCTTTGCAGTGGGCCATGCCAGCTTGTTACAGACATAGTATCTTTGCCAGGAAAAAGAATTTTGCTATGACAACAACAACTGTAGTTAAAAGGGAATACAATCCTTTAGTACAAGGCTGCCAAGTTAAAAAGAAAAAAGTTTACTCACAATTGTTTCACTGATTTCCCACAAATGAGTGACATCACACATCAGTACTTGTCATTCTCAGATAATTGCTTTCAAAACAAAACTCTAGTAGAGGTAATAAACTTCTTAAAATATGTTCTCCCCATGTTTGCGTGGGTTTCCTCCAGGTACTCCGGTTTCCTCCCACATTCCAAAGACATACTGATAGGGAACTTAGATTGTGAGCCCCATTGGGGACAGCTTGATGCTAATGTCTGTAAAGCGCTGTAGAATATGTCAGCGCTATAGAAGTGCGTAACATAAACAAATAAATAAATGTGTTATGACCAATGGGTGGGACCCACTGGTCAAACCAGAGAGTGTGGATTCTCGGTGTCAACCAAGGGATGGCAGCCACTAACCCCTAGGGTGTTATTCAGCACTCTCACAGGAGACAGGACAGAAAGTGGTGAGAGAGAAACTGAACCACTACCTACAGGGTTAGCTAATATGGTTGACAGCGGACTCACAGAGTAAGACAACAGGTAACGCTCTAATAGCTCAAGTTACAGTAAGAACCGCAGTTAGTCCAATAGTAGACACAGTGGTGAGAAGTGGTATTCTAGAGAATACTAGAGTAAAGGCAGAAGCTGAAGCGTGTCAGAAACAAGCCAGAGGTCAGAATGGAAGCAAGCCAGAGCTCAGATAGTAGTGTGATACAGAGGATCAGACAGGATCGGACAAGTCCAGTAGTCGATGCAGGCAGCAGGCAAACAGAATGGTGAAACAGGCTGGGTCAAACACAGGAGATCAGAGAAGAAAACCTTTGCTATTACTGATAGTAACTCAACGCTCAGGCAACTTCCTGGAAAGCCCGCCCAGGGGCCATGCTGAGAGGCAGGAAGCATGCTCTCCTGGAAGCATAAATGACAGGAAGCGGTGGGCGCGCGCCCCTATGGGACGCCAGCATGGAATGCAGTACGGAGGCAGTGTGGCCGGAGGATGTGTTTGGCTGGCAGGCACCTGCCACTTCTGGCAAAGACAGCAGCGGGCAGCGAGGCAGGAGATGCTCGGGATATGACAGGTAAGACTTTGGGAGATATGGCATAACAAAAGCCCTTTTACACAAGTCCAGGATAGGGACAATCATCTGGGACAAGGGCTCATTCCCAAGAATTGCCCCATTAGTTAAAGCCCGTACTGAGGGTTAGTCCGTACCGAGTAACTTGCAATGCTACAAATGAAGATTAATGAGCCTCATTTTTACCAGTTTTTCAAATTAGGCAATAATGATGGCTTGTAATGTAGTTGGGTAAATGTAGCCAAAGACAATTCTCTTTATCACCAGTGTCAGTGGCTTTGAGAACGAAGATAACAACAAGGAAGGATTCTGTGTGTACTCCACACACTAGGTCAAGTTGACCAACAAAATCCCAAATTTCCAAAATCGGATATTTCAGATGAATTCAAAAATGTCCTTAATTTAAAAAAAAACATCTCACATACCATGGGGAAAATTTATATAATTGAAGTCAGTTTAGAGTCTGCATTGGAGTACTTTGCACCAAATTAATCAAATGTTGCAAGTTGCTAACTCTGGGACATCTTTAAAGCTAACACTTTTGTCTAGAAATACTACTCCAGTTTTCTCCTTCAACCTAGTACTTGGAGTGAGTTTGTGAATTTTTTTTACGACTTGATGAATCCGGAGTGAAACCCATTAACTAACCACGCCCATTTTCCACCCATGTTTCAGAACTAGAGTGTAAAAGTTGCAAATTTTTGCTCAAGAGACCCAAAAAGAAGAAGTCCCTTATTTAGCAACTTTTTAAAGCCAGAATTTTGGAGTGCAGGACGTGATAAATTCCCATCAATGTGTTACAGAGTAACACATTGAGGGGAATTGGTACTACATTGTCTTTGTTACCTGAGGAGGGGCCGCTTGTGCCTAGAAACAAATGTATGTGAGATGTTTTTAAATAAAGAGCACATTTGGATTAATTTCCTGCTGTCTATGGTTCCATTAGGGACCTCATGCCGTTGACCTAGCATGTGGAGAACACACAGGATCCCTCATTGTTGAGAATTGCCCCATGTAAAGGTTCCACCGATTACCTTATAAACCAGCAACTGCTAGTTCCCGATTATCACTCACTCCCTTTGCCTGTGTAAAAGGGCCCTTAAGGGGTTGTCAAAAGAAATACGTATGGACATCATACAGGATGGCTCCCCATTCAAGTATTCCCCTTATTAGCCAGCTCCTATGGCCTGATGTAGGGCCATAACAAATTCTAATCAATGATAAAACAAGTTGATAGGAACTAGTTAGACATCTATTACATAGGCCGATTGAAACTGTGGGGGGGGAGGGGCAATCATTACTACGATCATTTGTCCCTCATACACTTTACATTAAGTTGGCAACACTACCGCTGCATTTTTCGGGACTACAGACATTCTATCCCAAACATCAGGATGTTAAAAAAGCCCTTAAGAAAGAGTGGCTCCCACAGTGGCTCCTACCCTGGGAGCCATGCCAGGTTTTACATGGTTGCCCATTCAGTAGAATAGGCACCAGGTAATATTACAGTTACCTTGTTGCAGCCGCTGCCTGGTGGGGAATGTGTGGCTGGCTACATCTGCAGTCAAGTGAATACTAGTGGTTTTAGGAGCAAGATGATCAACTGATTGTTGGGATTAGTTCCTTGAGACAATAGGACATCTTGAGACAACCTCTAAGAGGCAGAATGGTGGTAGCCTCATTTTTCTCCCTGTTGATTCCTGTAATTCAGGACAAGAGATTGGGAACTTGAAAGATTTAACCATAAACATCTTAACATGGATGCAACATATAAACTGAGCTTCTTTTTTTTTTTTGTAAGTAGCTTTTATTTTTATTTAACCATAAACATCTTAACATGGATGCAACATATAAACTGAGCTTCTTTTTTTGTAAGTAGTTTTTATTGGATTTTTACCTTTTTACAAACAAAGAGTAAGAGAAATATAAGAAACAGGTATCATTTTCAACAGAAAACCTGTCTGAGCTTTTGAATGGCCTCCTGGATCCCTGTTCAGGGCGCCGATCAGCAGATACATTACACCCTGCTGGATCACTTTAGATGGAACATCTGATCCATGGACTCTATGATCATTTTGCAACTGATGCAACCTTTAATAATATACTTGCAAGTTCCTGAGTTATGTCATCGGTATTAATTATGTAATAGCCCAACTTATTTACTTCTACACCTGCTTGTTATAGAAGATCTATGTCAATCATATTGCAGCAACACAATGCATAAAAGCATGCCGCCGGGATAAAAGGGTTCATTTGCTGCCAGGATGGAAAAGAAATGTGATCTGAATGACTTTGACCACAGAATGATTGTCGATGACAGATGGGATGGCTTGAGTATTTCAGAAACTGCTGATGTCTTTCGATTATCAAATACAACAGGTTCTAGAGTTGTACAGAAAATGGTAAAAATATCCAGTGAGTGCCAGTTCTGTGCACAGCAGTGTGTTGAGAGATGTCAAAGAAGGAATACCAAGGTGGTACAATCTAAATGGAAGGCACATGTGTTACAAGAAAAATATACAGAAGTGCACCTCTAAACATATAGCATGTCCAACCCTGAATTGGATGCTCTATAGCAGGGAGGCTCAACCTGCGGCCCTCCAGCTGTTGTAAAACTACAACTCCCACCATGCCCTGCTGTAGGCTGATAGCTGTAGGGTGTCTGGGAATGCTGGGAGTTGTAGTTTTGCAACAGCTGGAGGGCCGCAGGTTGAGCATGCCTGCTCTATAGCAGCTGAACACCACACTAGTTTCCTCTGCTGCCAGCTAACAACAGGAGCCTGGATATACAAGCCTGGCCTAAAAACCTTGAAAAATCTGATCCGAATTTGACATGAATCCATGGATGCATCCCGGTGTTGACGACCATGTGCATCCAACATTTTACCTACAGTGCTTTTGGAAAATCTTCAGATCCTTTCACTTTTTCATATTTAGTTATGTTGCGGCCCTGTGCTTAAATAAAAATAAATTAAAGTTTTTCACCATCATTTTCTGCACATGACTCGGATATTAAATAAGCCAGCATCTCATCTGCAGACAGCTGTTTCAGGGTGATTGCCCCTCATCAGTGCAGAGCAGAGAGTATGACTTAACTAGGTGAGAGGCCAAGTCAGGATTTGGGGGGTATTATCTCTCCTTGCAGATGAGGTGCTGGCTTATTTAATATCCGAGTCATGTCTCAAGGCCTATTTAAAGGGTTGAACATTGACTTATAGCATAGCTGCCTTACATCTGGTGGCATTAGAGGCCATTTCTTTTTTTTTTTGCTGCGGATCCATTGTAACAATGCCTAAAATGGACAAGAATAGGATATGTTCTATTTTTTTTGCGGGGCTACAGAACGGACATACTGATGCGGACAGCACACGGTCATATAAATGGGTCCACATCCTATCCGCAAAAAAAAACAGAACGGACACGGAAACAAACAACGTTCGTGTGCATGTAGCCTAATCCTAATGCATTCTGAATGGAGAGCATTCCGTTCAGGATACATCAGTTCAGTCCCTCTTACGTTTTTTGGCCGGAGAAAATACTGCAGCATGTTGCAGTATTTTCTCTGTCCAAAAATCTAGAACACTTGCCGGAATGGCGGATCCGGTATTAATTTCCATTGAAATATATTAGTGCTGGATCCGCCATTAAAATTACCGCATTGACGGATCCGGTCTTCCGGTCTGCGCATATGAGAACCTTTAAAAATGTGAAATAAATACCGGATCTGTTTTTCCGGATGAAAACCGGAGAGACGGATCCGGTATTGCAATGCATCTGTGAGACGGATCCGCATCTGGATCCGTGTACAAATGGTTTCCATTTGCATACAGATTGCCAGATCCGGCAGGCAGTTCGGGTGATGGAACTGCTTGCCGGAATCTAACAACGGAAGTGTGAAAGTACCCTAAATTAGCAAAAATGTCAAATTATGTTTTCACGTTCTCATCATGGGTTATTGAGTGCAGAATGATGGGGAAAAACTTTAATTTTTTTGTTTTTAGCACAAGGCCACAACATAACAAAATGAGAAAAAATTAAAAATGCCTGAAGACTTTCTGAATGCATAGTATATCATTTAATGGTTTCTTCCTGCAGATACTATAGGCACACCAACGTTCATGTCATCTCAAATATGACAATAAATCCAGTGCACTCCAGTTACTGCATAGTCAACGTATCTGATGGATCCAATAGAGAGGCTTTCATAGCATTGATTTACTGCTGCCAAATCTGAAGAAACTGCTATTATGACAACATGGAGTCTGCAAGGAATCTGCAGAGTCAGCAATTTCTTGAACACATTCAATAAAATAATCACGTTGTCTCGAAAACAAATAGGACCCAGGACTAGAAAAGTGCCAATTGTGACCCATTTGATTGGTGCCTATATGAACCTTTAGTTACCGTACATCTTTGGTCCATTAGTAGCATAAATGACTTCAACGGTTTCTTCAGATTATCAATTTTTCAAATCAGATCTGATTTACTTTTGGCATTTCCTCTTGACAAACTGCTTTAACATGACATGATTCATTGTGGCTGAGTAAACAGTTTTTAAAGGAATAACTCTCAATATTTTAAATTTGCTTTTGCAAATTCTATTCTGAATTCGGACTTCACCCACTAACCTGTCCATACAGAAATTTTCATATACACTACGTTTAAAGGTTTCCCTTATGTGTAAAGCCACACCAAGCACATTGGGGGTGGCTGAGAACATTGGTGAGATGTTCAAATTGTTTTCATTTCGAACGTTAAGTGGCTGAACAATTTTGCCGTAAATCTTCAATCTCTGATTGTCAATGGCTGCACTGTTTTCCCACAAAACCGTTCGCCCACTGAACAATCGCTTTGAACACCAGTCATGATGAACATATTGGTCTCTCAAACACCCCAATTTGCTCTGTGTGCCCTTAACCCTAGATCAGGCATGTCCAAACTGCGGCCCTCCAGCTGTTGCAAAACCAAAACTCCCAGCATGCCTGGATAGCCTACAGCTATTAGGGCATGCTGGGAGTTGTAGTTTTGCAACAGCTGGAGGGCCACAGTTTGGACATGCCTGCCCTAGATAGACCAAGTGGGTTTGTTTTACTTGTATCTAGGTAGGGCAGCGACTCCCTCAAGAGCTGGTATAGAGGATAGGAGGAGTGGTAGTGGTAGTGATGAAGTGTTGTGTCAAGGTGTACTCCCTCAGGCTGTTGTTGCCTGGATATCAGTGCAGTAAAAATATAGTGCAGAAGACTGAGGTCATAGTTAAAGGGGTTCTGCACTTTGTTTAAACTGATGATCTATCCTCTGGATAGATCATCAGCATCTGATCGGCGGGGATCCGACACCCGGGACCCCCGCCGATCAGCTGTTTGAGAAGGCAGCGGCGCTCCAGGTGCGCCGTGGCCTTCTCACTGTTTACCGCCGGCCCAGTGATGTCACGACTAGTATCAACTGGCCTGGGCCAGGCCAATTGATACTAGTCGTGACGTCACTGGGCCAGCGGTAAACAGTGAGAAGGCCGCAGCGCTCCTGGAGCGCCGCTGCCTTCTCAAACAGCTGATCGGCGGGTTCCCTGGTGTCAGATCCCCGCCGATCAGATGCTGATGATCTATCCAGAGGATAGATCATCAGTTTAAACAAAGTGCAGAACCCCTTTAAATGTAACAAAGTCTTTTTTACTACGTAGAACATGAAATACATACAGTAGCAGCAGGCTTTTAGTGCACTGCTTCTCTGGCACCGGCAAGGATATGGAGGCAGGCTAGATGGCTGCAATTCTGCACTTAGGTGATACTGGCCTAGTGGTTGTTTGGTGATAGGTGGCTTGGCTGTAGTCCCTCATCTTACAGCAGTGTCTGTAGATGCTGAAGTAGTAGGTCACTCTGTATTCGGGAATCTCAAGGCTTTACTTGAGGACAAAGGAGTCGTTTTCTCTGGAGAATTTGGTAAAAGGAGCAGGAGCCTAGCAGATTGCTTCCTCTTTCTCTGGACAGGAACTCCTCCTCCTGCCAGGAAGCAGGACCAGCCCACTCCTACCAAGAGAGGAGGAAAAGGGTGGCTAACCCTGTTCCTGCCAACCTTTGCCATCCTTTCATTGCTGGTAACTACAGGCAGAAGCAAACAGTAGAATACAGAATGCAAAACAATACACAATTTATAGTACCCCCATGTCTGGGGTACTACATATGCTTAGTCATAGTGTCAGATTTTTGTCTTACCACCGTGTACACCACAAGCAATCTCAAACCTCTGTCTCCAATTTTTTTCCAGCCACCTGGTATGTGTCTAGTCTTCTTTTTTTTTTTTTAACCTGAATATGAAAATTCACATTAATTCCTTAATGATGTGGTCCCATGAAGACAAAGTCTAACCACATGCCCGTTATGGTTGTCATTGAAGAGGTCCCCAAGTTGGGACTCCTCTCTATGATCTCGGTATGGCATATTTTCTGCCTTTCTTTTTATGGGCTTCTCTACAGGACAATTGTACCAAAATAAATAAAAAAACACAAAAAACACTGCTATGAGATTGTTAGCTCAAATCTGCCATGGGGAAAACTTGCATGGAGTTTCAGTGTGCTCCTCCTCCATTCCAAAACCATTCTTACGTGAATTAGCATCCTATAAAAATGACATAGAAACTCGATTCAGTGGTGACAGGACCTACGGTATGTGAATGCATACTTCGTACATGCCGGACAATATACAAGTGCAACATAAATAGTTGGTATAACAAGCAAATAAATAATATATGCTGTGATTATAATGGAAAAGCTTTGCTTTAGGGTTCATGCACACAACCATATGTATTTTGTGGTCCGCAAAACACGGATCTGCAAAAAAATCTGTGTGACATCCGTTTTTTTTTTTTCAGATCCATTGTAACAATACCTATCCTTGTCCGCAAAACAGACAAGAATAGGACGTGTTCTATTTTTTTTGCGGAACGGCCATGCAGACATACGGACCCGGAATGCACACGGAGTAATTTCCTTATTTTTTTAAGCCTTGCTGAAATGAATGGCTTTGCATACGGACCTGTAAAAAAAACGGAATGGTATCGGAAGAAAAATACGTTTGTTTCTGACTCTCAGAAATTATACTCAGTACTCTCCTAATACACACTGCTCACTATTTCCTCTAATCTCTTGTAGGTTTACTCAAGGCCTTAAATACCATAGAGGAAAGACTTAAAATGTGATCCTAAAGGAGCATGCCACTTGACAGATGCAGAAAACTGTCTGAGACCAAAGAAAATAATTCCTATTAACTCCTTGCTGCAAATGTGCTCAAAGTAGGGAGCATCTAAGATTGTATAATCTATAATTACCTGAAAGTTAATGAGCTCTTATAAGTCAGAAAAAGGAAGTAAACGTGCCTTTTAAGTAGATCTCAGCTTGTCTTAACCCCTTCCATGCAATAGACCAGTGTTTCCCAACTAGTGTGCCTCCAGCTGTTGCAAAACTACAACTCCCAGCATGCCCAGACAGCCTTTTGCTGTGCGGGCATGCTGGGAGTTGTAGTTTTGCAACAGCTGGAGGCACACTGGTTGGGAAACACTGCAATGGAGGGTCCTTTCTAGCTGACAAACATAGAGAATATACAGATAGCTACAACAACGCCTTATAGACATAGCCAAAAAAGCATTGTGACCCTTACTGTTCCTGGTAATATACATGAGATTATGGCTGATAGGATCAAGGTCAATCTAATGTCCATTGGGCCTAGCAAACCTGGCAAAAAATAAAATGAAAAAGGATCCCACAAGTTTTATTGTAAAATGTTCAGCCCTTTGTTTCTCCAGGAGAGAAGTAGTTCCAGTGATGTCTGGTTGACACTTATCTTCCTTGCCTTATTAAAGTAACAAGCACATTTGACAAAGTTGGGACAAGGAGCTAATGTATGTGAGCAGCTTTACCAGCACAAGGGTTAGTCCCACCAAAAGAACTTATCACTTGGCAATGTAGATGATAAGCGTCTCAGCGGCGTAGTTATTGGTGAAGCAGGGGTAGCGGCTGCTTTGGGGCCAGAACTCAGAAGCGGCACATTATTGCTTGGCCTGGAGACACGTCACAGCTGAGGCCAATGCTGAGGCCTTGTCTGTGTGGAAGTTCATAGAAAGGGACCAGAATCGCAGGGAAGACTACCCAGGAGCCATGGAGCAGTATCAGGGCAGCGGGGAGCAGGTGATTATAGATTTCTTCACAAGTACTGCTGGGAGTTAGGGTTAGAAAAATATAACGTCATCACAGGTCCTGAACAGTCTAAGAGTAAAGGAACTGCACTGACAATGGTGTAGTTCCAAGGTTGGGACGCAGCAGGTGCCGGACCGTGATGACATCATCAAAGGTACTTTAACCCCTGATAGTATGTAGAAAAAAATTGCCGGAGAACTTTCTTTTGCCAGCTCCAGCCTCATCACCGCTGTTCTGCAAGTCCTCAAGAAAGGTGAGACATATGCGAGGGTTGTCAGAGGACAATACAGCTGTCAGGGGGGAGTTTGTGGTCAGGGTACAATACTGCTGCCAGTGGGGGGGAGGGTTGTCAGGAGACAATGCTGCTGGTAGTGGGGTTGGGGTAGTCAGGAAACAATACTGCTGCCAGGGGGATGGGTGCTAAGGGGACAATACTGCTGCCAGTGGGGAGGGGTTGTCAGGTAACAACATTCCGTTTTTTATTAGGTTCTGTTGGTGGAGATATCTTATGCTGCACTGTGATATTTGGTACTGCTAGGGATGCATTTTGTGCTGCACGGTAGTGTTTATTTGGTACTTTTGGGAGGTATTATATGTTGCATGCTGGTATCAGATGCCGCTGGGGAGGTATTTTGTACTTTATGATGGTATGCATTGTCTTTGGGGAGGGTAATATATGTCTCTGAATATTTCTGTGTTCCACTTTTATTTCCTTTCTTGCATTGCTGGTTTACAGGCATGACCAAGTAAATCAAAGTATTAAAGCTCCTGAAATCTAGCAGAAACAGGTCAGGTCTCCAACTGTCAGGGCCCTGAGGAAAACACAGAACTGGTTTATTACTATTAGGCCCCATGCACACGACCGTTGGTGTTTTGCGGTCCGCAAACCGCGGATTCGCAAAACACGGAAGCTGCTCCGCGTTCCATTCCACAATTTGCGGAACGGAATGCGGCCCATTGTAGAAATGTCTATTCTTGTCCGCAAAATGGACAAGAATAGGACATGCTCTATTTTTTTTTGCGGGGGCACGGAACGGTGCAACGGATGCGGACAGCACACGGAGTGCTGTCCGCATCTTTTGCGGCCTCATTAAAGTGAGTGGGCCCGCGCCCGAGCCGCAAAATATGCGGCTCGGATGCGGACCACAACAACAGTCGTGTGCATGAGGCCTTAGGCTACATTCAGATGACCGTTGTGTTTTGCGGATCCGCAAAACACGGATATAGGCTATGTGTGTTCCGCATTTTGCGGACTGCACATGGCTGGCACTATGATAGAAAATGCCTATTCTTGTATTCTATTGCAGACAAGAATAGTACATGCTCTATATTTTTTGCAGGCCCGCGGAACGGAACAATGGATGCGGACAGCACACTGTGTGCTGTCCGCATCTTTTGCAGTCCCATTGAAATGAATAGATCTGCACCCATTCTGCAAACTTGCGGAATGGATGCGGACTCATTCATACGATCGTCTGAATGAGCCCTTACTCTCCTTTGCTCGGTGCATAGCACTCAATAATTGCTATGCAGTAAATGGAACCAGCAATCATGTGTCACAGGTTAGGGGTGAGCAATACGTGGCCTGCTCCGGGCACTGACAACCCATTCTACGCCATTGTTCCTCACACTGATGTAGCTGTGCACTACATCACCCCCATAGAAATGAATGGACCGCTGGACTGACACGTGCACTACTGCTCCATTCATGGAGGGGACTGCGAGACTCCTTGTTCTCCGAATCACAGGTGTCTGAGTGGTCAGACCCCCCCTGTTCAGTTATTTATCATCTAACCTGTGGATAGATGATAAATAATTTTCATGGGATAACCCCTTTTATATTCTTATTTTACGTTCCTTAAACAGGACCTCTCCTGACTTGTCTATTTTAGTAACTTCCTGCATTCCGCCTGTAAGAACAATTCTGGAACACCAGTTATTATGACTCTGTGTTGTGCCGTTCCTTTATTATTCCTGCTAGAAGTTATGAATAAATTCCTAGCAGTTTGCCATGATGATACATATGGGTGTTACCAGTGGCGGTGTGTCCCTACACAGTCTGACACTACCCAATCAGTGCTGCCGGTGTCAGATTGTGCAAGGACACACTCCCAACTGTTAACACCCATCTGGACTTTCATGGTAAACTGCTAGCATTTCATTCGTACCTTCTAGCGGGAATAATAAAGGAATGGCACAAGACAAAGTGTAAGAATAGATGTTCCAGAATTGTTTTTACATGAGGAATGTAAGTACGGTAGTTACTAAAACAGACATGTCAGGAGAGGGGACAGGTCATCTTTAAACCAAGGGAAAATGTTTTAAAAATATACATACTCTTCCATTTATTTTTATACAGTCGCACTCATATCTTATGTGTACATTGATACTATCCATTTCTGAATGTACATTATAGGCAAATTAGAAATGTAACTATTTTTCACAATGCTTTGCAGGAAGGAGACAGTTCATGCAGTGGACGCAGGATATCCCCTTTAGGATTTAGATTTTTTAGGCCTTTTCATCTTTGCCACCGTTCTGTAGATGCAGAGGACACGTGCCATAGTGCATCAATGCCTTTACATATGGATATTAAACTGCGCACAAGTCCATACATTAGGAAGTCTGGATGATTGCAGAAGGTTCCATTACACGGAGCCAAAGACAGTGAAACAAAAGGTGGAAGTTGTAATCCAGGCTGATTAGTGATCAGCTTGGAAAGTGCTTACGGATGGGGGATGCTGGTAAAAATACTTAGACTGGGATTGGAATAATGAGAATGCTTTGACTTGCTGGTGACAAGAATGCAGGAGTTAGGGAGGATCTGAAGGTTGTGCGAGTGTTTGCTTGAAGGTAGGGAGTTCAGGCTCAGTATGCCATACCTATTGTGAGTGGGAGTTGGAGGCATTCAATAGAAGGAAGTCAAAGGTCATGGAAGCCGTTGAGACTGATAACTTGCAAGTTATAGGAAAATTACAGAAATTAGGCATTTTCTTCCTTCACTTATGGACTACAGAAGTAGGACATGTAAGAGAAATGTCATGGTGAGCACTGACATATGGGAGAAAGTTCAGCTAAAAGGACAAGGATCTTCCCATCAGATTTCCACAGTTGGCTTTTACTTTCAGCCAGCATCCCGCTGTTAAAGGGGCTGTCTCGTCACAGACAATGGGGGCATATCGCTAGGATATGCCCTCATTGTCTGATAGGTGCGTGTCCCACCTATATTGAGAATGTAGACCCGCAAAGTGGTGGCTGGAGGACTCCGGTCCGGCCACCACCAAACGCGCTCCCCATAGAAGTATATGGGAGCGCGCCCCGCATGACCGGCCACCGCTCCCTTTCACTTCTACAGGCTTGATGGAAATAGCCGAGCCAGCACTTGGCTATTTTCAGCGGCCCCATAGAAAATGAATGGAGGGCGGCTGCGTGTGTGCAGTGCACCCTCCACAAGTTTTAGGGTTCTGTTTTTCGACCCGCACCTATAAGACAATGGGGGCAGATCCTAGCGATGTGCCCCCATTGTAACGGATCGCCTGGCACCCCGACTGGGTACCTCCGTTTAAAGATGCTCCTAGCGCTTCTTGAGGATTCCAAGCACTCTAGCAGACACCTCAATCACCGAACCTGAGAAGCATACGAATCCTCTCAAGCCTCTGAATGCTGTAGACAGTTGAATAGGAACCATACGAATAGGTTTGCACTCCTAGCAGTCAGACTGGAACAGCATCCAATAAATCCTCCCCCAATAATGAGACGACACTTCACTTTGAGGGTTAAACAGGAACTCTTCCACTTTATTGAGGGCTACCTGCCCGGTATTTATGCAGGTCTCCCACCTGGTGGACACTCCCCTAGGGGACCAGAAGGAAGACTGCGACACAGGGGATACAGCAGCCAATCACACACAATGTGACAATACAGACACCCCCAGCATATCCCTCCCCTCTGCCTGTGATACAATCACCCTACATGGGTAATGTAATCATCACAGGCAGGAGAATACACAATGTCTTCTGTCCTGGAGACAATTGAGGAGTCATTCAATTATCTCTCAGGACAAAGGGAAATCGCCAATACACACGTGGGGACAATAGGACAGACATCACTATTCAATACACAATGTCCCACCCTTTACAGTACACAGACATGTAACATATCCCCAGATGGCTTGGATCTGAGCGCTCAATATATCCAGGGATAGAGGCAGACTCCATTGAGCACATGGTTGCAAAAGGACATAAAATTACACAATGTTACAATTACTACATAAAACATATACATGCAACATATCCCCAGGTAGCTTAGGTCTGAGCGCACATTATTGAATGGCGCTCAGACCACACACATATCCAGTTCAATTGCCATGGAGCTAAAGTCTTTCCCATAGTCTTTCATTATACAAATGGGCTCCATAGCAGAGCTATCTGGGGTATCACCGCTCCAACAGGACAAGCATACATGGGGCCATAGTCGCAGGGCAGGAGGCGAGCAAGCAGTCCCTTCCAGGAAACTGGGGCAGACTCTGGTACAGGGTCCAGTCCGCTACACCCATTATCTGTGATGAGACAACCCCTTTAAGAAAAGCATCAGCCAATGCTGGAACAATCAGCACTTACACACATAGTGTGGCAGAAGTGGCACATGCGAGAATTATTCTGGCCCAAGTGGCTAGAACTAGAGGGTGGTGAAGAGGCTAGATGTGCAGTAATTGTGTTGCTGAGTAAGATTTAAGGCTCATGTGCACTGACTTGTAAGGGTGCCTTCACACGTGGCAGATTTTGTGGCAGAAAATTCAGTGACTGAAAATCAGTTCCATTTATCTTAATAGGGCTTGCAGAAATCCCAGTGCTTGCTGCCACATTCTACTGAATGGAACAGATTTTCAGTCTCGGAACTTTCTGCCACAAAATCTGATGCGTGTGAAGGCACCCTAAGGAGGTCACTTTTTATGTGTCTGGCCAGGCTCAGGTGGCCCCCAGGGGGACAGGGGAATCCTCGGGTGTCCTGCAGTGGCGTACATAGAGAAGTAAGGGCCCCTTAGCAAGGATCAAACCAGGCCCCCCACACAGGAAAGAAAGATTTCTGCCTAAACCCTTTTAATTGAACTTTGGGCCATTTTTCCATACCTCATTTGCTAAAAGTTATTCCTTAACAGCAGGGGTGCACAACCTCCGGCCCAGGGGCCACATGTGGCCCTCGATACCATTCTGTGCGGACCCCAACCATCTGGTAACTGTATTTCTATGTCTTGTGGCTGGTCACATGTATTTTTCATGTATTCTCCCATTAGATGGGAGTACTAGAAGTGTAACTAGACATTTATGATAAATACTATGGGCCAGATTTATCATTAGCTAAAGTCACTTTAATGGATTGAAAAAGTCGCAAAAAAATGCGCAATCGGTAAAATTGCGCATTTTTTGGCGACTTTTTCAAGCTCTGCACTAAGCTCTCCAGTTTTGTGAAAGTAGGCGTGTTATCTTATGTAAATGAATCTCTAGACAGATTTACTATTGCAACCATTTAAAAAGTCGCAAAAAAGTCGCAAAAAAAATGCGCAATTTCACTCCAGGGGGGACCATGCTTATCTTATGCGACTTTTTAATAGAACATGCGACTTTTTTGTAAAGACGTGCGACTTTTGTAAAGCCACTTACTGAAGGATAAACTGCTACCGTCAATCCACATTTATCACAGTATTAAAGGACCATTAATAAATCTGACTAACTAAAAGTGACTTTGGGCAAATGTAAAAGTGGAGTAAGATGTAAGTGTAATGATAAATCTGGCCCTATATGTTCAATATGCCAAAAATACAGTATTTCAGTTGGTAATACCTCTTTAAGTTTTATTTTTAGCCCTTGGAATTGGTTTAGGCTGGCTATGGAAGTTACGCCGCTGCCCTGGTGGGCCCTTGAACAAGAAAGACTGACTGCACTACATGCAGATGGGCAGCATACAGCATCTCAGCCAGGGGCGGATTGGGAGTTCAAAGTGGCCAAGGAAAAAAACGGAAAAGTGGCCCCATGTTATAGGCGGAGCCAAACTGGCAGAAGGTGTGGCCAAGACAAGTAGGTGGGGTCTTTTGGGAGGTCTTTTTGATCACTTTTGTATTCAAATTTTTTGCTCTCCATATGAAATAAATATGTTTAAATTTTAAAAGTACAGGCACTTTGTGCACAACAATGACAATGATCTTTATTTTGTATAGTTTATTTGTGTTTTTAATATACATTTTTTATACTTTTAAAAGCATTTTATTACTTTTTTTTCACTTATTTTAAGTCCCCCAAGGGACTAACATGCAATTGTCTGATTGCTTCTCCCATAGACTGCAATTATTTACCATTGCAGTCTATAGGTAATTTACGGTGTTCTTATGGAGCCCTACCACAGGCAGGCTTCCCTAGAAACATCGCTGTGGCAGGCCTCGGAGTCTTCCAAAGGCCCAACACTGGCTCCGAAGCAGCAGAGCTCCAGGGGAAAGGTGCCTCACATTCTGTGGTCGCAATTTACCACATCATGTGATGGGTTCAATGTCAGTGATTGGATTATTGCAGATCGCAGACAATGCCTCTGGTTGTCTCCTGTGTAAAGCAGCAGGCACCAATGGCTATGGCGCCCATTCAGGTTTTGAGCAGGCACCATGTTTAAATTCCCGACTTCCACTGTACATGTATGGTGGAGGCCACGAAGGGGTTAAAACAAAAGTCGATATAACTAGTGCCTTCAACATTATAATAGTACTGGAGAACACCCCAGCAGGGACACCCAACACGGGCCTATAGCACAGCAGGGCTGGCTGCCCGCGATGTGTGTTAAAGAGCTAGTGTAACACATCGCTGGCGGCCCACTGCATATAAAAGGCAATCGGCGTACCGGGAAAATTACCTGTGAGGTACAGTGTCAATCCGCCCCTGATCTCAACCAGCCTGTTCATATAGAAACTGGAAAGATTATTTAATAAAGTACCCAGTTTATTATAGATGCATCAAGTGGCTGAAGTGACTTGTAAGGACAATGGTAAGCCAGCCAGTATCATCTTTTATCAGGGACTTTCTCAAACTCACAGCAGGGACCCCCATATTCAGTCATCTTGTAGGGTCTTGTTGCTACTGCCTGCCACTGTATAAGCAGATTATATTTGCACTTATATTTACAGTGGGTCCCCAGAATGAACTTTATTGGTGGGCCCTAGGCACCCCAGTCCGACACAGTGTGTGTGGCCCTTGATCTTGACATGGTACCCCACTCGAGGATGGCGAATAATTGAGGCAAACACAGCACACAGTTCAAAGAAGCCGAACTTTTCTCTGGCTTTGGCACAAAGGATAGTGGTTACATACAATAGCACTTAGCTTGGTGTTTGCAGTCTCAGTTTGGCTGTTACACATAAAGGCACACAGCTTGGTGGTTATGTTCCCTTATGGGCACTCAGCTTGGCAATTACACTCTCTGGTGGGTACACATCTTAATGGTTACAGCAGTCTCAAACAGCTTGGCTGTTACACATAATGGCACACAGCTTGGTGGTTATGTTCCCTTATGGTCGCACAGCTTGGCAATTACACTCTCTGGTGGGTACACATCTTAATGGTTACAGCAGTCTCAAACAGCTTGGCTGTTACACGTAATGGCACACAGCTTGGTGGTTATGTTCCCTTATGGGCACACAGCTTGGCAGTTACACTCTCTGGTGGACATACATCTTAATGGTTACAGTCTCTAGTGGAAACAAAGTTTGGCTGTTACAGTCTCTACTGAGCATATATGGCAACTCACTGTATATAGTAAATGCAGTGACGCCTTTGGTCTCTGGTGTCACTGGCAGGATTGGCATGGCTTCTACTCGCCTCTGTACAGGAACACACTGGAAGTGGTCTGAAACTGTTTGCAGGATAAACAAAGTGTTTCCGAGCTACAGAGTACTTTCCTCCGCAGATCCAACAATCCCGTGTAGAATCAAAGTGATGGCAGTGGTCCACAGCCGCTCAAGATTTACACAGTACCGAACACCAGCGGAGCCTAAATGCTCTCCACATATCTCCTCCAGCACTCAGCGACTACACATCAGCACAACATATAAACCCAAGAACTATGATCAATGCTCTAATAAACTTATGCAGGACCACAGGCTATGATGTCCACCCAAGGCTGGCCCAATAATGGAAGTGGACACGGCACAGTTCAAAGGAACAGAACCTCATGAGACAACTCCTTTAAGGACCTTTCTGCAACAATATATTGTACATAGACATTTTGAGTAATTGTGGATCTACTTCAATCTACTTCATTTAGCCTATAACAAGAGATAAGAATAAGACTGAAGGTGCAAACAAAGCATCAGCTATTCCAGATTACGTTCAGACATCTTCAGCTATTGTAATTTTACACTTTCAGTTATCCGGAGAGGCCATCGCTTCTTACTACTGTATCAGCCAGTTCACTTGTTCCCCTGTAGTCCCCATCTGAGAGCTGGAGGTTTTATCTGGCTGGTTTCATCAACCTTTCAAGGCGAAAAGTACCAGGGCATTGCCAGTATCTACCCTGCCCCCATATGTAATCCTCTGGAGAGGACACAGTTAGCATAGACACAAGCTGGGAATCTTCTATCTTGGATACGCTTTATCTTAATGGAGAGAACAATATAAGTGGGATGGACTAAGATTTGAGCATTGGAGTTGCACAGTAGTAACATATGCATGATGCGCTCAGAAAAGGGGAACAGCTGGGCAGTGCGTGTTGATGGAGCGACCAGCAGGGATAATAAATAATTGCTCAACAGACTTTCTAGGATCTGAGCGACTCTGGAAAATATAGCCTCATGGGACATGTGGGAGGCATGAATAGTCACAAGTTGTATGCCCCTTAATTAAAGAACATCTTACATGGTTCTCACTCAGCAGTCATTTTACATTTTATTGTTCTCTTTATGTGTCTTTAATTATATATTTTATATTAAACCATTTAGTAACAATGTATTGTCATGGCCCAATACATTTTAATCATGTCATTACTTGGTATTTTTAATAATAAACAATTATTAAAGTTATTTATATTAAAGATATCCTAATATAATGTTATTGCTGGAATAAAAAAAAATAACTCTCTGGGGAATCATAAAGGGAATGTGTCATCAGAAAATGACCTATAGTTTAAGTTAGGTTTTTATGTTAAACATTTTTATAATATTTATTATTTTTGCAGATTTTTTTTAATGTCACTATTTATCATTTAAAAAAAGAATCCTAAAATAATGCAGTTTTTGCACTGAATATATATAGAAAGTGGTGAGGCACAGCCTAAATAAGCCGGTAAATAGGGTACAACACGGCCACACTAAAAATCTATATACATTTTATTACATGATCTCCATATAGAAACAATAGCATGACATTAAAAACGTTAAAATCACATATACCATGTGAAGCACACTAAGGGCTCATGCACATGGCCGTTGTGCGGCCGTTCCGTGCATTGGGGACCACAATTTGCGATCCCCGATGCACGGGCAACGTCTGTGTGGTGGCCAGGACAGATCCAGACCCATTCAACTTGGGTTTGTGATCCGTCCGCACTGCAAAAAAATGAATGGGTCCGCATCTGTGACGCGGAGTGCACACGGGCCAGTGCTCGTGTATTGCGGACTGCAATATGGCCACGGGCACACAACGGTCGTGTGCATGAGCCCTAAGGGAGTGCCCTAATAAGCACATTCCCAATACCAATACCCTCTTACAATAGATCAATGTTTTTCCAAGCCCACAAGTGGTGAGCAAATACCCCTCAGTTGGAAACAATAAGTAAATGATATATATATATGTAATTTTTGAACTGGCCACTATTCCATTGACTTCTATGGGAGATTTCTAGGCATGAAGAGGTCAAGAACTAGTAGATAATCTGAAAACGTAGTGTGAATGGTAGATCCTGTGTTATCTATAAAGAGGTGATATTTGTCATTGTAATCCTGCCTGTGATGATGAGACAGCTACTGAAAATGTAAAGTCTTGATATATTCTAGGACTAAAGGCAAGTTTACACTGTTGGATGTAACAGCTGATTGTCGGGAGGGAAGCATTCCTTCCCGACATTCGGCTGCTCGTTCAGTGACGGAGACTGCTGCTATTACATGCAGCAGATTGCTGTTTAGACCGTACAACCTTTTGCCCAGAAATGATCATTTAGGTGCCTGCACAAATGACAGGATCACCCGTTTTGCTCGTTTATCGGATGATTAGCGGCACATTTAGATGGGCAGATTTCGGGAACGAGCGTTCCTGATATCTGCCTGACAGTTGGGCCATGTAAATCCACCTTAATGGTCAGTGTGAAAACTGCACAATTTTAGGAATCTATTTCAAATAAAGATAGTAACATGAAAAATAAAAAAAATCACCAACATTTCTAACAAAAAAACATGATTTAAATGATAGGTCATTTTGTTATTACACAATCCCTTTAAGTGTCCTGAGTTTGCCTCCGCATACACAGACTTTATGTTAGTTTGTATGTGGAGTCTATTGACTGAACAGTGTCCTGTCTACAGCAGCCTGTATTCTGCTGTCAGGACTGTCAGGAAATAGTGAGGTATGTTAAAGGGCTGTTCCAGCTATGGGTGCAGATGTGTCTCACGATAGTGATACTGGGAGACATAGCCAGGGGAGGAAGTGGTTCAGTTACACAGGAAAAGAGAGACCTCCAGTATTAGGTTAGGTTCACATCTTCGGCACATAACCCCAGTAGTCTGTTCTGGCAGAGGAACAGACCACTGGAGTTGCCATACCCGGCATAGCCGGATACTGCTGCACAGCGCTGTATCCACATTGACTATAATGGGATCTACTGCATGCAGCGGTATTTGTCAGCCCGAAAGACAGCATTTATGGCATAAAACCATCCGGTCCCATTATAGTCAATGGGAATCCGGCAGCGACAGGCAGTGTGCAGCAGTATCCGGCTATGCAGTATCCTCTGCCGGAACAGACTACCGGAGTTATGTGCTGGAGATGTGTACGTAGCATTATACAATTGTCTAGGCATCCAGATTTAGGCCCCATTCACACGTCCACAAGTGTTTTGCGGATCCACGGTTCCGCGGATCCGCGGATCCGCAAAACACGGACATCGGACACCAGATTTAGGCCCCATTCACACGTCCACAAGTGTTTTGCGGATCCGCAAAACATGGAGATCGGCAAAGTGCATTCCGCAATTTGCGGACCGCACATCGCCGGCACTATATAGAAAATGCCTTTTCTTGTCCGCAATTTCGGACAAGAATAGGACATGTTCTATTTTTTTCGGGAATGCAATTGCGGACCCAGAAGTGCGGATCCGCAATTGCGGACCCAGGCAGGACATCATCTGTCCCCATTGAAATTAATGGTTGCGCAATTCCGTTCCGCAAAAAACGGATCCGCAAAAAAAACGGATGACATCCGTGTGCATTCCGTTTTTTATGGAACATCTGGCCCCTAATAGAACAGTACTATCCTTGTCCGTGATGCGGACAAGAATAGGACAAGTTCTATCTTTTAACGGAACGGAAAAATGGAAATACGGAAACGGAATGCACACGGAAACACTTCAGTTTTTTTTGCGGACCCATTGAAATGAATAGGTCCGTATACGGAACATAAAAAAACGTCCCGTACACTCGCAAAAAAACAGCATAAGGCCTTTTGCACACGAATGTTTTTCTTTTCCGTTTACGTAAAATTTTTTGAGTTTCATATACTAAACCATGCATTTCAATGGATCCGCAAAAAAAAATGGAAGGTACTCAATATGCCTTCCGTCTCCGTTTTTCTGTTTTTCCGGTCCGTTCAAAGATAGATGTCCTATTATTGTCCTCATAACAGACAAGGATAGTACTGTTCTATCAGGGGCCAGCTGTTCCGTTCCGCAAAAAACAGAATGCACACGGACATCATCCATATTTTTTGCGGATCCGTATTTTGCAGACCGCAAAATACTGAAAAAGCCATATGGTCGTGTGAAAGAGGCCTAAGGGTATGTTCACACAGGACAGATTTTAATGCAGCATTTGAGGAAATCTGCACATAGAAAAACTGCAGCAAGAGTACCTAGTGTGAACATGCCTTTAAACTTCTGTCAGAATATACGTCCACTCTCATCAGCAGCTTGGACTAGCTAAAGGGATTTTCTGGCTCTCATAGTTAAGAACTACCTTTTGAATTGCGGCCAGGAATCGTCCATGGCTAATATGAATAATAATAATAGATAAATGCTATTTATGCAGTAAGTAGTAAGAAAAAGTAGTAGGACTTGGGCGTACAGGGAATGGTTCTGGGCTTGGCTCAAGGTCTAGTTAATTAATGATCAGGATATTGGTATGTGCCATGCATTTACATACTGATATATCTCGCTCAGTTGGGAGCACATTGCCAGCTTGTCTGGCAAAGTATGAGGTTTTGTCTTCCAACCAGAGTTTGCAAACTATGGGGCCCATTTATTAAGACTAGCGTTTTAGACACCGGTCTTAATAAAGCCCTGCACTGGTGGTGGATCCGGCACAGTTATGTAGAGACACCTGCTATTAAATACCTGCTAACTGTAGGCTAAAGAGTCCAGTGGATGGTCCTACATAGTAATTGGTAGCCTTCTTCGTAGGTGTGGCCGCACAGGCCTCCACTGAAGTCTTTTAGAGTTAGGCCCCTTTCACACGGGCGAGTTTTCCGCGCGGGTGCAATGCGTGAGGAGGACGCATTGCACCCGCACTGAATCCGGACCCATTCATTTCTATGGGGCTGTGCACATGAGCGGTGATTTTCACGCATCACTTCTGCGTTGCGTGAAAATCGCAGCATGCTCTATATTGTGCGTTTTTCACGCAGCGCAGGCCCCATAGAAGTGAATGGGGCTGTGGGAAAATCGCAAGCATCCGCAAGCAAGTGCGGATGCAAAAATAATAAAAGTTAACTTACCTTAGCCACTTGATCGCGTAGTTGCGATCTCTCCTCTCTTTCCCTGCATCAGCTAAGATCTAAAGGACCTGGGATGACGTCACATCACATGGTCCAATCACATGGTCCATCTTACCATGGTGATGGACCATGTGATTGGACCATGTGATGTGACATCATCACAGGTCCTTTAGTTCTTAGCTGATGCTGGAAGAGAGAAGACAGATCGCGACTACGCGATCAAGTGGCTAAGGTAAGTTAACTTTTATTATTTTTTAACCCCTTCCACTTCATTTTACACAGCATTCTTTATTAAGAATGCTATTATTTCCCCTTATAACCATGTTATAAGGGAAAATAATCAATTCTCCAGAAGACCCGAAACCGGACTTCAGTGATGAAGTCCGGCTTCGGGTTGGGTACCAAACATGCGTTGCATATTCCTGCAACGCACCCGCCTCTTATCCGGGTGTCAAACATGACGCCCGTGTGAAAGAGGCCTTAGAGTATGGCCACACGGTCAGGATCTTGATGCTGTTTTGGAAGCCAAAATCAAGAGTGGATCATAAAAGGAGAGAAAATATAAATTTCAGATACAACTTCCCCTCTTTTTTCAATTCGCTCCTCGTTTTGGCTTCAAAAAAAGGAAACCTGAGCGTATAGCTGTACTGCTATTGAGATGATCAGGCCAGCAACACTTTTAGACTTCAAATAAGAGAACATGCATGTCTGACCACCTTGGCACCTCTCCTAAGGATAGGATCAGAACAGGGCCATCAGGATCAGTGGGTGAGGGAAACCCCAAGGCTTGTGCTGCGTGTGCCTGCCTTATAATCAGATCCTAAATCCTGACTTTATGCTGCTAAGCTGTTGCTTTAAAAACTAGGTCAATGTGTCTAAGGGCTCATGCACACGAGCGTAATGGCTCCCTGCCCGTGCTGTGGACTGGAATACCTGGCTGTGTGCACTCCGTTTGTGGATGTGGACCCATTGACTTGAATGGGTCTACGATCTGCAAAGTTTCGACCAAAGGTAGAACATGTTTGCGATGCCGAGGCAAGGACCCAAAAGACCATGGAAGTGCTTTGTAGTGCTTCCGTAGGCTTTGGATTCGTGCCTTTGCTCCGCAAAAGATAGGTGTAGTCCTATTTTCGGTTGTATCTTGCAGTTTCGGAGCCATTCAAGTCAAGTCGCGGAGGGCACATGGTCAGTGGCTGTATATTGTGGTCCAGCCGTTTATGGTCCGCAACATGGACACTGAGCCCTTATGATTGTGTGCATGAGCTCTTATAGTGAGGGAGAGGAGCGGTATGGATTCTGTAATTAGCTAGAATGAAACTAAACATAAAAACTTTGAGGTACAGTCTGGCAGATGTATTGTGTATATGTGCCCTGTGAGTAAGGGTAGAGTAGAAGTGCACCTACGTTCACCTAGATCACTGATGGCTAACCTCCGGCACTCAAGCTGTGGTGAAACTACGACTCCCAGCATGCTCCATTCATTTCTATGGAGTTCTGAGAACAGCCAAGCAAGTGTACGTCTTGGGAGTCAAAGTTTTACCACAGCTGGGGTGCCGGGGGTTAGCCATCAGTGACCTATATTATCAGTTTGTTGCGTGTATACGTGCCCAGAGGCTCCTTAGTACATACGATTTTGATTGCTTTTGAACAGGTGAAGCAAATAATGTGAGAAGCACCTGGCTGTAGGACAAACAGAACTTTAGGTGCTCTCTCTTATCATCTGCTGATCTGACTGCATAGAAAACTCAGTAAAGTCTGTTTTTTCTTAATGATCTCTCACCCTAGACGTTTTCTGGGAGTTAGGTATTGATGACCTATCTATATCTGATCGGTGGAATATTTTTACATTTTTTATATTTTTAAAATGGGGAAAGGGAGTGATTTGAATGCTTACCGTATATATTTTAATTTTTTATATTTTAAAAAACTTTTACACTTTTTACTGTTTTAGTTCCCTGCCTAGGAGAATTTAAAAGGGTTGTCTGGCCATATATTGATGACCTATCCTAAGAAAAGGTTATCAATATCTGATCGGCGGGGGTACGATCAGCAACACCAGGCACCCCCACTGATCAGCTTTTTGACGAGGAGGCAGTGCTCCATGCGAACGCCGCTAACTTGTCTTTATACTACGCTTCATCTCCTGTGAATTGGCAATGTAGTCTAATTAAAAGTACTCACTCCATTCACTTGAATGATGCGAGTACATGTTATTACACTGCACTTCTGAGCTGAAGTGTTATAAAACGTCGCTCCGCATTCAAACATCTGATCGGCAGGGGTGCAGATTGTCGGACCCCCACCGATCAGATCGATGACGATAGGTCATCAATATATCTGGCCTGAAAAATCCTTTTACTTGAGATTCTCTGACCGCTTTTGTGGCGATAGAGGTATCCAGATATGAAAATGATTGTTAGGAGTAGTAACTTTTACATTCCAGGATTGGGTCATAACCTCATCCATGTTTCCTTTCCAAAGCCAGATCAGGAGATTGTAGCCATAAAATCATTAAGATGGAACCACTTCACAGAGACCAGAGACCCCTATCATAAAATGTGAAGATGTCATATACCAGCGGTATACAGACCAGTCAGCAAAAGGCTGGTGTTCTTTCCAGCAGAGGTCACACATGAAACCCCTATCCTGCAATATACATCAAAGAAATACGTGGCCTAATCCATATTTAGTCCACGTGCTTCCTCATGAGAACTCAGGCCATGGATATACTTCCATGGTATTAAAATCAAATAGATCCCAGCTCAGTAACAGGGAGCAATTAGACAACTACAGCTATCCTGCCATTACCTCCGCCATGTTTGGTACGCAAGTGTGCGGGACATTAGGAGTGGATGGAGGTAATATAAAATTGATAAGGTGAATACCCGAAAAGATATTACAATACAAAGATTTTGAGGCAGACTTGGTTTCCAGCAAGTGGTCGTAAAAACTGTCATAAAAGGTTATTGCCATACTCCCTGGTCTCCTCTGACATCACAGGTGGGGGGGGGGGGGTTGATGGAGGGAAGATGGACTGACCGATATTTCTGCTTCCCCAGGCAACCGGACTTAACCACCGCATAAAGTATCAAGTTGTGTTTTCAACCCTTTTGTTTTCCAAACTGTGATTTTGCACTGTTTGTATATATGTCTGTACATTTTATGTTGTATTTTCTATGATAACTCCATTGTTTGTACGCACTTGAATAAGAGCCTTCTTCGATTCCATGGCCTTAGAAGAAGTTTTATCTATATTGCTTTATTAACCTGTGAATGTTAGCAGTTTGTAGAGTGTACTTGGGCGTTACTTAAAACAAGATGTCTCGTCAGCCTAATATGATGAGTGGGGGCAGCTAAGATTGATTAGTTTCAGATGACGGAGTGCTGACAGAGGGAGGTCCATCGTGACCCTGCAGACTCCCATCCTGAATCTGTCCGTGATCGTGACAGCTTCTCCCATAGATTGCAATGATTTACCATGGCAGTCTATGGTAAAATCACTATGTTCCAGGAATTTCGCTAAGACAGGCCTCAGGGCCTTCAGAAGACCCAAGGCTCCCTAACAAATGAGCAGCTCCCTCGATCTCAAAGAGGGGGAGACGTTCGGTACCTGGGAGCTCAGCACTTCAGAAAAAGGATTGCTCAGTTGACGTGATCACAGTTGACCATGGCATCTGAGGATTTAAAAGATTCCGCTACTGGGAAAATCTCAGGCACCGGGCAGCTATGAGCGGGCACCAGAAAGATCTGACATCTGCTGTATATTTACAGCAGTTGGCCCGGAAGGGTTAAGGGACAGGCAGATGGTGACAAGTCTATTATCAAACTTCCAACTGGTCAGTTCATGCTGGCTAATTTTGGCCATGGCGACCATGTTGTTCAAGCATGGCTTAAGTCTGTCGAAATGGCAACTGCTCCTATATAGCATCTGTTTGTTCTGGCCAAACAGGAGACCTCCTCTATGAGGTCCATGTCCTAATAGGATATGTTTATCCTGTTTATATGCCTTCATGAGATACAACTTTAGTTCTAACTATGTAGTTAAGTACTCCACAATATGCAGAACGCATACATGAGCAGTATGTATTATTCATTCATACCTAACCTGCCTACAAGCATTGGTTCCTGTTACGAATAGTTTTGAGCCTTTGCACATGCCCTGGATGCATCATTGACAGGTAGATAGATCTGAATTGGCCCCCACAGTCATATACACAAACAGAAACCTCCTCTCTGAAGTTTTCAAACATTTTTCTCCCTTTGTGTTTCACTCCACTATAATTGCTATTGGCTCAACCAAAGGCAACATCCCACTCCTCCGCTGCCACTCCTGCACATGTCAAAATACACTGCTCACTATTTATAGGCGAAGAATAGAGATCCCAAGCCAGGCCTTTGTCAACAACAAACAGAGGAACTGCATGTCAGTACATTGCTCACATACTCCACGTTCTGTTCTGCTGAACCAAGGTTCACAACCCTAGCAGTAAACACAACACATTGGGGGTCATTTATCAAAGACCAGCTTTGATAGCCCCTGCACTGCCAGAGGATGCACATAATTTATGACGAGGTGGTGCAACTTCTCATAAATTAGGCGTGTCTTCTGGCAGTATGCGTCTGGAGTGAAATTTTACTCCACAGAGTGTAGTTTTTTTAGACAGCTTTTATGGAAATGGAGTAAATGTTTGTGAGTGTGCCAGGGCCTATTTGCCAGCCCCAGTCCAGCTCCTGCCATGCTCCAGTGGCAAGGACAGCATAGAAACACCAGTGCGGCGACAAAACGGAGTCTTGTGACTTTTTTTTACACCCAAAACTGGCATAGCTCTGTAAGTAAATGAAGCCCATTGGGTCAGGTTTGCTGAGCGTGTGGATGGTGTAAGCCTAAACCTTCACCAGATTTATCACAGGGGCTCAGGCTGGATAATATATGTGGTGCAGGGATAAAAAAAAAAATCTGACTCTGTATCAACTATTGGTTGCCTTTAGGGATGAGCGAATCGACTTCGGATGGCACTTACACTTTACCTTCGCTGCAAAGGTGACAACGCGCAGGTTCACACATCCCTTCCAACAGCTGATCGACAGGGATGCTGGGAGTCAGGCCCCCACTGATGTGATATTAAAGGGGTTGTCTGAGTTATTTTTTTGTTCTTTGTATGTTTCTAACTAATCAAATGTAACAGCTTTACTATGCACTTACTGCATCTGTAGTTGCTCCTTTCGCAGATTGTCATTGTAATGTCAGCGTCTCTCCCTGCTCTGATGATGTTTCGTGCACAAGTCTGAGAGAGCAGATATGTCTGTACACAAGATGTCACTGTCCTGGCCACACCTCCCTGTTCTGCCATCTGCTGCTGCTGTCTGCCCTGTGTCTCCCTCTCACTGGATACTTCAGGAAAGATTAACCCCCTTCAGGAGCACAGACTCAGAGCTGAAGGCTTTACTGAGTAGCTGCAGGCAGTGAGGAGACAAATGCTGGGCCCAGGAGCTCACAGACTAGAGGAATTCTGCACAAGAACAGGCAGGGAGAAGATCCGGTGTGTATCAGCAGTGTCATTGTACAGCTCTGACTTGTAGTCCTACACATACAACATGCTGCTGAGTATCCCAGCAGGCAGACATGTCACTCAGAGCAGCACTTATATTCACTCCCTTTGCAGAGTAGGGGGAGGGGCAGAGATTGGTGTTATTGCAGGTAAACAAAGGGCCAGAAGAGAACCAGGGAAATGAGGAAATATATATTTTTTTTCACCTAAAACTTGCTTAGCTCAGTTATATATTGCTGCCCATCAGATTTACAGTGCTATATATTTTTTTTCCCATAACTCGGGCAACCCCTTTAATGACCTATACTGAGGATAGGTCATCAATATTAAGCCACTACACAACCCCTTTAATCACATGTGCCAGAACATTATTCCAGATTCTAGATTAGGAGTATGTTAATCATTCAACAGCTATAACTGAGTCTCAAACAAAACAATTGGACGAAGAATGGCTCAGTTGTTAGCACTGGGTCTTTACAGCGCGGTCCTGGGTTTGCATCTGATGTTCCATGTGCAGTACCCCAGACCAAAGATCCAGAGACTGACCTTCTCTGAGGATTATCTACTGAGAGAAAAACCTTACCATTTCTACAGTACTCGGGAAAGAGGGAATCTGCATGGCTGAGCACTGGAGTCAGGTATTTGCTGATCAAAGCTATAGACATTACTGCTTTGAGAGGGACATTGTTGAGACACCCTTCACACTGGGATATGACCTGGTCAGTTGTACCCTGTATCCCTCAGTTGGAAATAACAGCGAGTATTGAAAGAGTATTTCCAGCCATAGATTCAGATAAAATGGAAAGAGTAGAATAAATCCGATTCTTATTAAAATCCACAGATTGCTATCTGGGGAGATTTGCGCTATGATTTGTTGGAACTGTGTTTTGATACCATTCGATGTACTACAACTCCCATTCTGTAGAGGGACATTTATTTTCTATATTTGGTTTAGTTACTGACTCCTGCATCATATTCCAGCCATTGCACCCTATACTTCCTGCCTTGCATCTGTACCAAACCTACAACATCAACGGCACCCCAACTACCATCAGACAGCAGGAGCCTCAGAATGAGGGTGTGCCCCGAGGAAAGAAAGGGTGTGTCCTCCTTTCACTGCCCTGGCCCTAGGTAGCATCGGTGTAAGGACTGCCTCTGTGATGGACTGTTACAGCCAGAGCCACTAGCACTCCCATCCTCTGCTCTGCTCCTCACAGCTTGTGGCACATGTACATTCTGAATATATGATAATAGATTAGATGAACAGGAACAATCTCTATACAGTGCTGCAAAATATGTGGGCACTATGTATGGGGCACATTTATTAAGACTTAATAAAGCCCCATTGCTGTCGGTGGATTGCCTAAGTTATGAAGAGGAGCAGGCTCCTGTCAAGTCCTGTCGCATTACTCTCTTTCCATATGCGAAGTAGTTGCACTACCACTGGATTCTGTAAGTCCTGTTGCATTACCCGCACTACCACTGGATACGGTACATCCTATTACAGTACCCTCCTTCCACAGGTGGAGGAGTTACTCTACCTCAGAATGCCATATATCGGCTTGCCTCCCTTCTGCAGGGCGAGCAATTGCACTACCATTGGCTGCTGTCCATCCTGGCGCCTTGCCCCCCTTCCAAGGGTGGAGTAATTGAGCTACTACTGGATACCCTACATCTTTTGCTGTACCCTCCTTTCAACAAGGGGATTGTTTGCACTACCATTGGATATGGTACATCCTATCGCGTTACCCCCTTTCTCCAGGTGAAGTAATTGCACTAACGTTGTCTACTGCGACTCCTCCCTCATTACTTAGTTGTTGCAATATACCCCCTACCACGGGTGGACCATTTGCAAGAGATGGTACCGTCTGCACTAACACTGGATATTGTGACTATAATTGCACTAACCCTTTAGTTGAGAAGTCCCTTTGTGTGTTGGTGTTGAGCACCTCCGTGTCGACCTCTGCCTTCCTGGGGTGTACACATAATTTTTCTTGTGCCTTGAGTCGCTTTGAGGCAGATACACTACTGCGTTAGTAGTTATCATTTACACCGACTGCAACCACGTTCTTCCTTCTCACATGTCTGGGTAATGGATATGTAGTTTCTACCATATTACCTTTTACTCCATGGAAGTTTCAGCCCTAACATTGTGTGCTTTAGGGCAGCCTTTCCGCTGCTCCTAGGTATTGGACTTGTCTCTACATTTCCTTCTCCCACAGGTGGAACTTTGGCTAATGTTCTACTAGCAGTGGGTTCTGTGGCTCCCACAGGTTTTGTCTGCATTACTTCCCTCACCAGTACAGGTATTTGCAATAACTTGGGATGCTGTATCTGATGGACGGCTTCTGGTGTGTACTGATACTGATTTCTTTAGCTGGCATAACCTGCTCGTGGCACTCGTCTACCCCGTTGTCCCTTCACTGGTGGGGCATTGACATTACAAACTGATGCTGTAACGACATTGGCATAGCTTCTTTTAGGAGATTGAGTAATCGCATGCGGGGTTCACATATGTGAATCGTCTGCATTGTTCCCCGAAACAGACGGAGCGGTGGTGCTGTCTTTTGTTGCTACCACTAATGGTTTATTTGTTGCTAAGGTTCAACACCCTATGAACATCTTGGAGCTCTGGGCAAATTCTTCTAGCTCTCAGACACTGCACTTGGCCACATAGTCAGGATTCAATCCCACAACACAACCACGGTGGCTTACCTAAATCACCAAAGAGGAACTCGCAGCCAAGCCGAAATGGAAGAGAGGGTAAAGATCTTCAAGTGGGTGGAAAAGGCAATTCCAGCTCTGTCAGCAGTCCGCATACCGGGAGTGGACAACTAGATAGTGGACCTCGTAAGCAGTGAACACATGAACCCCAGAGAATTGTCCCTCCATCCTGATGTTTTCGATGAAGTGTGCAACAAATGGGGGACGCTGGACATCGACCTGATGGCATCCAGGTTGAACAACAAAGTACCACGCTTCGTGGTCTGATCCTAGACCCCCAAGCGGTAGCGACCGACGCCCTGGTGGTTCCCGAGCGCAGGTTCATACTCCTGTGCATATTTGCCCCCTGCCGCTGCTCTCCAGGGTCCTCAAAAAGGTCAGCAAAGGGAGTCCAAGCAATCGTCCTCGTACCCCATTGGCCCAGACGTTCGTGGCACGCTGATCTGGTGGCTCTGCTAGCAGACGTCCCATGGCCACTACCCTCCAGGGAAGATCTCTTCTGCCAAGGTCAGTAATTACGGTACTTAAAGGGGTTTTCTGGTACCTAGATACCAATGGCCTCAGGATAGATCATTAATATAACATTGGCCTAACACCCAGCACCCCCACAATCAGGTGTTTCAGGCAACCGCTGGTCGCCAGAATCTATACAGTGGAGGGAGTTGGAGGCAGAAGGCTTTGTATACTGTGTAGTGACCTTGTGTGCATGGGCGTAGCTATAGGGGGTGCAGAGGTAGCAGTCGCTACCGGGCCCAGGAGCCTGAGGGGGCCCAAAGAGCCTTGTACCGCATAAGAAGACACACAAAGCACTGAGGGAAGGGGGGCCCAAGCTGAACTCTTGCACCAGGGCCCATGAGCTGTTAGCTACGCCCCTGCTTGTGTGGGTACTGCAGCTTAGCCCTCATTTAAGTCAAAGGAAGCTGAGCTGCAGTACACCAGTGCCAGAAAGGAGCCTAGGGATAGGCCATCAATATCTAAGTGCCTGAAACCCTTTTAATGTCAAAGCATATAAAAATGTATAACATAATAGTCTTCCTCTGATTACAAGGAAATGATAACATTTTTAATTGAGATCTTGGATTTTTTATTTATTTTTTGCAGGGCAGATCATGGGAGATCTGGAACTCTTCGTGAGACTGCATGAAGTCTTTATGGTGAGGTATATAACAACACATATCCAAGGTGTAAAAAGAACATCTAAGTTGCAACAAGAAATGAGCAGACATATCTGAGGTGCTTCTGTGTAGCAGCTCTATAGACAAACATTCCCTGATGAAGTACACATCTGATGTGATGAGACCATTAGCTGTGTCACGTTAACATGTGAGCTCCTGAGTAAAAAAGTTGCCTAAAAACTACTGTCACTTGTTAATTTACTTAACACATGGCAAAGTCCCGATGCGAGCCAGCACGATGTTATAATGTTGGGGGTGACAACAGATGTCTCTTCTTAAATAACAGGTGCTGCGTCTCAGGCCTCTATACAAGTATGTAGCCACTATACCCCCACAATGGGCAGCTATTCCAGTGTGTGCACCATACTGTACATTAATATGGCTGCTAGATTAAAATCTTGTAAGAATAAGTTTCTTGGACAAGAAGACCTGATAATACCAATAATGATATCACTACTGATTGTTCACTTGTAATATCCCTAGTGACTTGTATGCTCTTAAAGTGAGTCTCCACCTTTTAACAACATGTTAGATCCAAATGTTGCGCTGATTAATTTGATAATTCATCTTTACAGCAACTAGAGCTAAATATTTCTAATATTGAGCTCCAACTCCAATATATAGACACACACGTGCAGCGCAGCCCAGAGGAGCTGGTGCAGAGGATGAGAGTGGTAGTGACCCTGATGGAGTTTTGTGTCATGTGAGCTCTCTCAGGTTGTCACTCTCTGGGGTTCAGTGCAAGGAATAAGTGAGGTGAAGGAACCAGGCAGAGATTATGGAACTAAGAACGTCTTTCTTTATTAAGTGCAAAAAGACAAATAGCAGAACATCCAGAAGCACTTTGTGCAAAGTGCAATTTCTTCTCCCAGATAATGAGGTATGATGGCTGGCAATGTGGCAGAAGATGACACTCACAAAATTGCTAGCTGACAATGTCTCTCTCCTGATTCCCTTCCCCAAGGCTCTACTTTGGCACCTGCGGCTGTAGGTGTCCACTCTATGATTACAGGGTTCCAGCTGTGTCTGCCCTGAGCTGTAGTGGCGGTGTCTTGATGTGTTTCCCCTCACTGTCAAGTGGAGTCTGTATAGCTTGACTGCTTGATCACTCTGCTGACACAAATATGTCATAGCTTACAGATCATCTGTAGCCTGGGATCCTGCAGGATCTCTAGGGCAGTGTTCCTCCTAGATGAGCTGCCTCTGGGATCCTCATGGCTTGGAGGAGCCGAATCTGGATCATAGGCTCTCTTGCTCCTCACTCTTTACTTTCTGACTTCTAACTAGCTCTGCTGTTCCCTTGGCAGGAAGTCAGACCAGCCCACTCCTACCATTTAGTGAAGAATGGGACGGTAAGTCCCATTCCTGTTGCCAAACACTGCCAACCGTATACCATCTGCTGGTGAACAGAGTGTATAGCATGACATTACATTATATTGCATTACAAACCATTTACAATAGTAGTACCCCCTGATCTGGGGAACTACCTATGTAACACCCTCTGCAGGCTTTAGTCAAATAGTTTGCCTGGATGCTGGTTCCTTGTCAGTCGGTATATGTTCCTTGTCAGATGTCAGGCTTCTGGTCAGGAATTCAGAGTTGCAAGTGACAAGTGTCACCAAGTTGGCCTCTACACTGGCCAATGATCAGGGCAATTATTGGGATGGAATGGAACACTCCTTCCCATTAATTTCCCTTTTTGATAGCTACTAACATAGAAAACATTTTTGTCCAAAGCCGTTCATTTTTCATATAATATATATCTGTTGTGCTTGGAACATAGAGTGATATCCTGAAATGTATGGAGTCAGATAAGCTCACCTGCTGAATGATACATGAATATTAAATGGCACTGCTAAGTATTCATACGTTACATGGACTAATCCAATATTCATGTATTAATGAGTAAAGTGGGCCATAGATATGACAATTATCAGAATCATTCTACTCATTTTTACAAGCGCTAACATTAATCATTATGTCTACGGTACAAAAATTTCTCAGTTTGTAAAGCTCCACCTACCTGAGAAAAATACCTGTGGGTCAAAGCAAATGCAGACAAAAAAAGTAAAAAAATAAAAATCACAAGCTATGTACTGTTCCAGCTTGTGGTGGTCAGAAACAGAGAGAATATGGGAGCGACACACATGGAAAGGTTTCCATAGATATGAGCCATCAAGACACATTTGTTATATGCCTCATTAAGGAAGAGGGGGAACTGGCATGCAAGCTTTTAAAGAAATTAGGTCAGGGGAGTGGCATTGGATAAAGGGGGTGAGGGGAACACAATGACTGTAACGTCCACTAAAAATCTTTATGGTAAAGAGGTCACAAAGAACATAATTAATGTGAAAATGTGAATAAAAATAGTAGATTGAATGTTCCTGTTTTGAATAATCACTGTCCTTTCTCACAATCTATAGGATAATTACTCAAGGACCTCTGCTCGGTGCACCATGCAGGGATGTGGGCGTTTGCACAATGCAAATACATGAACAGTACAGAGTTTTTTCTGGTTTGGTATAAGCAAAGCTTCATCTCCGGATAAAAGAAGAGTTCTCCAGCTCTCTAAGGCCTCTTGCACACGACCGTATGCCCTCCGAGAGATGCGGTCCGTGAGCGGGCCATATGTCCCGGAGGGGCATTGATCGTGCGCACGGGAGCGCACAGCATCATAGATTACAATAATGCTGTGCACGTCGGGCCGCCCGCGGGGCTATTGTCATGATCATATGAGTGCGGGACAATAGCCCGCAGGCGGCCCAACGTGCACAGCATCATTGTAATCTATGATGCTGTGCGCTCCATGCGCATAATCAATGCAGCTCCGGGACATATGGCCCGCTCATGGACCGTATGTCTCAGAGGGCATACGGTCGAGTGCACGAGGCCTAAGGAGAGTTCACATCACTGTTATTTTTCTGTTCTTCTGATCCGTCAGAGCAAAAAAAAAACTAAAACAGGATCCTGTAAAAGTAGAGATTCTGTGCATCAGTTATGCATTTGGCATCCGTTTGAGCTATTTCTGTCTAAGATCCGTTTTTTTAGACAGAAAAAAAGTTAAAAGTATCGCATGCAGGACTTTATTTTGTCTAAAAAAATTATCTTAGACAGAAATGGCTCAAACGGAGGCCAAATGTGCATAACTGATGCACAGGATCTGTTTTTTTTTCCTGTTTTTCTGATGGATCAGAAGAAAGGAAAAATAATGGTGATGTGAACGCTCCTTTATATACTTTAGCCCACATCTACTATTGTGGTACATTTACTATGTGGTACATTTTTGGTGCAATTTGATCCATCTCATCTTAGACAATTTTACGAAACAAGCCAAAAAGAATAATGCACTGTAGCTCGGAGGTGGTGTGTTAGGTTAGCTTCACACTAGCGTTAACATCTTCTGGCAGGCTGTTCTGGCAGAGTTCATTGTATCAGGCATAGCTGGAAAGGGTCAGAACACCACAGGCCCCACTGACTGCTGCCTTGTTTACGGCATTAGTGCCGGGATTCGGATAAACAAAAACCACTGCTTGCAGAGTTTTTGTCTGGCCGAATCCCAGTACTAATGCTGGAAAGGTCAAAGGCTCTGGTGGGGAAAGGTAGTATCTGGCTAAGCCAGATACAATGAACTCCGGCAAGCATTCCTCTGCCAGAACAGCCTGCTGAAATATTTAAATGCTAGTGTGAAACTAGCCTTAGGCCTCATGCACACGACCGTATGTGTTTTGCGGTCCGCAAACCGCTGATCCGCAAAATACGGAAGCTGCTCCGCGTTCCATTCCACAATTTACGGAACGCGGCCCATTGTAGAAATGCATATTCTTGTCCACAAAACGGACAAGAATAGGACATGCTCTATTTTTTTGTGGGGGCACGGAACGGAAGTGAATGGGTCCACGCCCGAGCCGCAAAATATGCGGCTCGGACGCGGACCAAAACAACGGTCGTGTGCATGAGGCCTTAGTGTGAAAGTGGCTTCAGATGTTCTAATTTGCACCAAAATTTGGCACAAAATTCTGTGTAAGCCAACCACTAGATGGTATAAAGTTAGACAGGCTTGTCTTAGTCTTCATGCTCATGGCTGTGTTTGCATTTTGGTTTGAATATGGATCTGCAAAATATAGATACCGTCTGTGTGCATTCTGCATTTTTCTCACTCCTTTCAATAAAAAAAAGGGCTATTCTCATCCGCAATGCTAACCAGATATGTTCTATAATTTGCAGGCTGGCCACGTGGATCCACAAGAAATATGCATGTACAGTATGCATGGCCCCAGTGTGGTATCTGCAAAATATGTGGACAGTAGATGAAAAATACGACCGTGTGCATCTATCATCCAGCCTGAGCTACTGTGATAAATATGGCGGATCTATAAACTGCTCAAAAAAGGGGTTGTCCAGGATCAGGGCTGAACCCGGATATCACCTCTTCTGTATTCCCTTCCTAGGTAGGAGAGGAGCACCAGCAAGTGACCCAGCCAGAGAGTGTAGCCACCTGTACAACCTAGAAGAGATTTGCAGAGAGAAGAGTACACCAAGTATGTAGACTATAGATATGTTGTTGATTGTGTGTTGTCATATTTAAGGTTTACATACATATAATACAGGTAATACATACTTCTGTCCCTGCTTTTCATGAAAGGAGTGCTGTACAAATGATCTTTGAATGCAGTGGGTGTGCAGTGGCCAGGTTTGGGGTGGCCCAAATGTGATGCTGGATCCCCCGGACACCATTGAGGTGTCACTAGGTGTTGCTGCTGTCTGGAAGGGATGGTAAGGTGTGGTGCACCCCAATGGGGAATAAGTCCAGAGAGTCAGGGTCTAAGGTAAACCAGTGTGCTTACAGGTTATAGTTATTAGATCTCTCTCTCTGTTCCTCTCTCTGTGACTCCCTTAACCCCTTAGTGAATAGCCTATTTTGGGCCTTACTGACCAAGCGTTTTTCTTCCTTTTTTCATCGTCATGTTCCAAGAGCTATACCTTTTTATAGCTTTATGAGGGCAAGTTTTTTGCAGGACAAGTTCTAGTTTTTAATGGTGCCATTTTGAGGTACACATAACTTTCTGATTAACTTTTAATAACTCTTTCTGAGAGGGAGATGGGAAAAACTGCAATATTGCCACTGCGTTTTTACGTTATACATTTTACGGCGTTCATTTTTCAGTATAAATAACATAATATCTTCATTCTCTGGGTCAGTATGATTAAAGTGATACCAAACATATATAGTTTTTTTGACGTTTTACAACTTTTTTGCAATAAAACCACCAATTTTTTTTTGCATTGCCGCTTCCCAAGACCCATAACTTTTTTATTTTTATTTTTATGGAGTTGTGTGAGGGCTTGATTTTTGTGGGATGACTTGTATTTTTCATTGGTATCATTTTGGAGTAAATTACGCTTTTTGATCGCTTGTTATTACGTTTTTTTGGTGGCAACTAAGAATAAATTAGCAATTCTGTCTTTAAAAAATAAAAATTTTAAGGCGTTCACCGTAGGGGATAATGTACATGATATTTATGTAGTCCGGGTTGTTACGGAAGCAGCGATACCAAAAATATGGAGAAGATTTTTTTTGCCATTTTTTTTTATTGAAAAGCGTATTTTCAATGGAAAAAAAAGCATAATTATTTATATGGGATTTTTTTATTGAATAAATGTGTTTTTTTTAACTTTTTTTTACCACTTAATAGTCCCACAAGGGGACTATAACAGGCAGCTTTTTGATTGATTTTAAAATGCAATGCACTATCCTTATAGTGCTGGGATCAGCAAACTTCGGCACTCCAGCTGTTGTGAAACTACAATTCCCAGCATGCTCTATTCATTTCTGTGAGAGTTTTGAGAAGAGCAGAGGAAGTATGAATGCTGGGAGTTGTAGTTTCACAACAGCTGGAGTGCCAGGGAGTGGCCTAACCCTGTGCATTGCATTTAAATGTCAGTGCTATTCTGACATTGACAGCGCAGCCTGCTGGAAATTACTGAAGGCTGGTCTGGGGCCTACATCAGACCCCAGGCAGCCTTCACACACATAGTCACCCCACGATCGCTCCCTCTGTCAGCACTTTACATGCCGTGGGCGCCATTGCCCACGGCATGTAAAGTGTTAAACAACCCGGATCGGATCAGCCAGGCTGGTAATGAGAGGTAATTAGCAGCTGGCTGAGGAGCTCAGGTAAGGCTACTTTCACACTAGCGGCAGGATGGATCCGGCAAGCTATTCAGCCTCAGAAAGTAGCCTTAATGTGGGCTGAGGCTCCTCAAACAGGGCTCCCCATCTGGGGAAGAAGCAGGCTGCTCCAAGACCTGCAGGAGGCAGGACCCTCTAACCCTGTGTGGGGTAGTGTCACAAGGGTGTCACGACCTATCGCTGATCCTGTTGTGTCTGGGGTCAGAAGGTTGCAGCGGGTGGCTACTCACTCGGTTTCAAGAGATCGCTCCATGACCTAGTGGTGGAATGGATTACGGTCCAGGTTTTCCTGCTTAGGTTTGCAATCCTTTTTGTCCCATTTAGGAATCTGTAGCTTTTCCTTTTAGCTGTTCTCTGTCAGCCAATCCCAGCTGCTATATATTCTCCCTTTCTGCTTCACTTGTTGCCAGATATAGACCTTCTTTCCAGATCTTCTATTCTGACCTCTGGTGGAGTTGTTGTGGAGGTGTTGGAACTGGTGCTGTCAGATCTCTGGTTCACTCCTGTTGTTGTCTCCCTTTGGGGATTGTTTGTGTTGTTTGTCCTTTCCCTGCTGTTACCCTAGGTGTCAGTGGTGAGGACTAGTGCTCCCACCACCGTTTTCACTACCTAGGGCTTCTTTCAGGGTAAGCGAGGGACGAGGCACGCGATTGGCGTACGGGTTAGCAGCCCGTCTACGGACGTCAGGGTAGCCAGGTGCCAGTGCTAGGTGAGTTAGGGGTCACCACTCCTCCCTCTCCCTAGTGAAAGGGTACTCCTCTTCTCTCCTCTGCGACGTACGTTTGTTACCTGCCATATCAGACATGATATTATATCTGGTCCTTATTTTGAAAAACAAGATTTTTTAAAGATCTAATATGGATACTATTGCTGTTTTGGCAAAGCAGTTGCAAGGTCTGTCTCTTGAAGTGACAGAATTGAGGGCGTCGGTCCTTCAGCAGCAGCTGCTGCAGCAGACCCCGAGCTCAGTGGTTGTGTAATGTCCCAGAGTGCCATTACCACTTATGCACCCCACTACTGTCTCCTATGGGCTAATACAATGTAATCTTATGCATTTATTTCAGGTCCTGTACACCGTGCATATTTACTGTATTTCTTGCAACTGTTTATGTTAAAGTGTAATTTACCTGGTTCACCAGAAGGTGGCAGCAAGCATGGCAGAGCTACAGTTAGAGAAAATGGAACCCTTTTTTCCATTCTAACTCTCGCTCTAGGGAAAGGATGAGACTAGTTAGTTAGAGTTAGTCTAGCTTACCCCCTGCTTGGGGAAGGAAGCAAGGGCTGGGCACGTCGCCATTTGATGTGCCCACGCCAAGCTCCGTCTAAGCCAGCTAGAGCACCTTCAGCTCTGCTGGATATGGAGGCCACAGCTTGAAGCCTCTGAAGCCAGAAGGAGAAAGTTTTCCCTGGACAAATCTAGAGTCAGACTACAGAGAGAAGTTGCAGCATACAGCTAAAGCAAAGTTATTCAGTCAACCTGGGAGCACAGCAGAGCCAGAGAGCAACTGATGTATCAGAGTTGAGTTTGTTTGCCTGCCAGAGTTAATGCTAAAGCCTGCAAAGCCTGAAACTGTTGGAGAAACGTTTATTCAAGTAAAGCTGCTATTGAACTTCATCACAAGGTCTGGACTCAATTTATTTCTTCAACTCTCTCAATTATTCACCCTATTTGCTCTGCCTCGGACGACAACTCCTGGGATCCAGCGTATACAGGTAGGAGCACCATGACACGTGCACAAAACATTAAGGTACATTATAGGCTACCCTACAGCACTCTGGCATTCCTACACCTGGGTACCATCTACCACAGTATCACTAAAAAGGGGCCCTGTGCCCTTGTTGCTTCACTGCAACTGGTGTCACGAAAAACATTTACTTTAAGGGACCCCTGGCCGTTGCTGTGCATCGCAGTTGCTATTGGTAACCAGGTCAATCCGGATCCTAAAGTTGCTCTCCCAGACAGATTTTCTGGAGGGAGAGACAAATTTGTGGTTTTCCGAGAAGCCTGTAAATTATATTTCAGGCTGCGCCCAAATTCCTCTGGTAATGAGGAACAGCGGGTGGGGATTGTTATCTCTGTTCCCCAGGGGGAACCTCAATCCTGGGATTTTTCGTTGCCAGCTGGTACCCTGGCCCTCCGGTCGGTAGATGAGTTTTTTGAGGCCTGGGTATAATATATGTCTAGATTATCAAGAATTGATAGATGCCTTAGGGATAGGATGACGAGTTCTTGTCCTCCAGAGACTTTTCTCAGGCAGGAGTCTGTTTGTTCTGACGAACCTATGCAACTAGGGGGTTTCACTCATCAGGTTGGTCCTCCAGGGGTTCGCTGTAAGACAAGAGTTTGTTTTTTCTGTGGTTGAAGGGATAATTTCATTGGAGCTTGTCCATCAGTACCCAAAAAGAAACAACCGCCGGAACTACTGACCCCAGGTTGTGCAGAGGATGACAACCTGGGTGTATACATCTCCTCCATACGAACGTCTCAGTTTGTTTTGCCAGCTATGGTAGTTTCGGGTAATAAAACTTAGATGATTTCTGTTTTCTTAGACAGTGGGGGGGGGGTTAATTTGGTGAATGCCCGATTCGCTCGGGTCGGAATGTGTTTTTTTCTTTTAGTCTTTTACCGATATTTATCCCCATATTCGCTATAGACTCTGCTCCTCTTACTCAGGGGAACCTGACACACTTTGTACATAACATACATCTTCGAGTGGGGGCCCTCTATAAAGAGTTTATTTCTTGTCCTTGAAGGTTTTCCTACTCCTATGGTATTTGGTCTTCCCTGGTTGGTAGCGCACAATTCAGGATTTTCCTAAGTCATGACGTAAAGTCATGATTTTATGAAAGACACGGAGGCGAGTATTTGCTTAACTCTTTCTTTACTGAAATGTATAGCAGCAAAGACAACTGAAAATAAAACATGGAGGTAACCACGGTAACCACTCCACCCCCTGCTCCCCTATATAAGGAGCATCACTGACAGGACACTTCCTCTTTCTTTGCACTCCTGGGCTGGAGAAAATGATGAAACGACCCCGAACACTAATGCGGGCCTAAACTTCGGATAGGCAACAGGCCAACAGGAACACAGCTGGGTGACCTCATGGGAAATCTTCGAATCCGATCAACCTGAAAGGAGAGAAAAGAAGATACCTGGTAACGAATAGCCAGCGACAAAATCAATCAAACAACAAAATTAATTATTGATCATTGTCCAATAATATAAAAAATCATACAGAGAAGATCCAGTAGAGTATGGGAGGGTAGAGAGAAAAGAGAGAGGTGGGCAAATACTCGCCTCTGTGTCTTTCATAAAATCATGACTTTACGTCATGACTTAGGAAAATCCTGAATTTTATATCAAGACACGGAGGCTCCTATTTGCAAGTTTAAAGCTGAGCGATTACTGCAGAAAAGGCGTGAGAAGAGGGTCTAAAATAAAATTCTCTAAAGGTAGAGACCTGAGACCAATCTGCTAGTTTCATAACATCCTCTAGACGGGCGCCTGCCACAGACATGGATGTGGCTGAAGCCCCACGAACCGAATGCGCCGTGAAAATGGAAGTATCAATACCGGCGAGGGATAAAATCCACTTGACCCAACGGGACAGGGTAACACTCGTTACTGGGGCAAAGGGACGTCGGAAGGAGACGAATAACTGAGGAGAGGTCCCCGAACGGAAGGGCAGAGTACGGGACTCGTACTCCCTTAAACAAGACACTGGGCACAATTGAAGAGAAGAAGGGAAGGAAGGATAAGATACAGACTTAATACCCGTCTTTGTCCGTCTAGATATATCAAATCTGACACCCTCTGGAGAGAAGTAACGAGCGTCGATGTCTAAAGCACGGACATCGGAAACACGTTTGCAAGATATAAGACATAGAAGGGTCACTAATTTTGCTGACAGTTGCCTCAAGGTAAGCATGGAGTTATGGGGCCAGGCCTCCAAAAACCGGAGAACCGTAGCCACGTCCCAAGTAGAGGAAAAACGAGGTCTGGGGGGACGTGACAAACGGGACCCCCGTAGTAGTCTACATACCATAGGATGTTGGCCGGCTGGACACCCGTTGAAACCTGCGTGTCTGGAAGAAATAGCGGAACGATATAAATTAATCGTGCGATATGCCTTCCCCTCCTCGAAAAGAGAAGTGAGAAATTGAAGAATGGCTGCTACAGGGGCTTGTAAGGAATCCAAACCCCGTGAACTGCACCAGCGAACCCAGACGTCCCACGCAGCTCGGTAGGCTCGTCGAGTCCCTGGAGACCAAGCTGCCTCCAGAAGCTGCCTAGTTGCCGCAGAAATCTCCTGGGAATTCCAACGATTCCCGAGATCCTGCATGCTATGAGTTGCAGGGAACCGTCTAGAATGAGGGGATGCATCTGACCAAAGGGGTCCAGAAGCAGATGCGGAAAAGACGGTAGGATCCGGGGTTCCTCCGTCAGGAGACTGAGCAGCTGAGGAAACCAAGACTGAGTCCTCCAAAAGGGTACTATCAGGACCAGTTGGGCCTGCTGAAGGCGTACTTGAGCCAGAACTCTGGGAATAAGGGCAAATGGAGGGAACGCATAGTGAAGGGAACCCTCCCAAGATTGTTGAAAGGCGTCTATGGCTTCTGCGTCCGGATCCGGACGCCAACTGAAAAATCTGGGTAACTGAGCGTTCAGACGAGACGCAAATAGATCGATAGAAAATGGCCCCCAAGTAGACATGACGTTGCGGAAAACCCTGGGATCCAATCTCCAATCGCTGGAGTCCGAGATGTAGCGAGAACTCCAGTCCGCCAAGGTGTTGTGGAGCCCTGGGAGGTATTCCGCCACAACAGAAATGCCCCTGGAAAGGCAGAATTCCCAAAAATCCTTGGCTAAAGATGACAGAACCGAAGAACGGGTCCCTCCCAGACGATTCACATAACGGACCGCCGACACGTTGTCCATGCGGAGGCGAATACACGCCCGGACCGACCCCTGCGCAAAGCTGCGGATCGCAAAAGATCCCGCTAAGAGCTCGAGGGCATTTATGTGAAGTCGAGACTCCTCCGGGGACCAAGCTCCCCCAGTGGAAATCCCTTGACAATGGGCTCCCCAGCCTAACAGACTGGCATCTGATTCGATGACCAGGTCCGGTAGAGGTCCGAAGATGGCTCTGCCGTTCCATACCGATAGGTTGTGAATCCACCACGAGAGCTCGTCCCTGGTCTCCATATCCAAGATCACGGTATCGGCGTAAGAGGCTCCGGATCTCAGATGCGCAATTTTGAGCCTCTGAAGGGCCCGATAGTGAAGCGGAGCTGGGAATATAGCTTGGATGGATGACGTGAGGAGACCAATGAGACGGGCCAGATGACGCAGAGAAATCTGAGGCAGGGAGAGCGAATGCCGGATTTCTTTGCGGATCGCTCGAACTTTGGCAGAGGGAAGGCTGAGCGTTAGGGATACCGAATCGATGGTAAACCCCAGAAACTCCATAGAAGTTGCTGGGTGGAGGCAAGACCTCTCGGTATTGAGGAAAAAACCCAAGTCGAGGAGAAGGGACGTGGCCATGTCCAAGTGTGCTAATAGCGTGGAAGGATTCTGAGCCATGATGAGGATGTCGTCTAAGTATATGATCAGACGGACACCTCTTGCTCTGAGCCAAGCCACCACAGGTTTCATGATCTTTGTAAAACACCATGGGGCTGACGAAAGACCAAATGGGAGGCAGGTAAAACGCCATGTCTGGTCGTTCCACAGGAATTGGAGCAAATTTCGTGAAGTCGGATGCACCGGGACTGTGAGATAAGCGTCCATCAGATCTAATTTGACGAACCAGTCCCCTGGTAACAGCATATCCCTCAACAGATGGATCCCTTCCATCTTGAAATGCCTGTAACGAACGAAGGCATTCAAATTCTTGAGGTTTATGACAGGTCGGTACTGACCTCCTTTTTTTCTGAACTAGGAAAATACTGCTCAGAACCCCGGTGAGAGGGTTCGGAGACAACTCTATGGCTCCTTTCCTTAAGAGAGCTTCCAGCTCCGTGTCTATGAGCGTACGATTCTGAATTGAGGGGAAATTCGGTACAGAGGGGAGGTTCACAGGAAACGAGACCAACTCTATGAAGAAACCCTGTATCGTGGAAAGGACCCATTGGTCTGAGGTGATCCTTGACCACGCATGGGAAAAAAGACGGAGTCTTCCCCCAACCCGTTGACAAGTGAGATCTGACACACACGGACGACTTACCGTATGGGCGTCTGGAACCAGGAGCACCTCTGAAGCTTCTGGAGCGGAAAGGTCCTCCACGAGAGGGAAAAAATGACGGCTGGTGCTTTTGATCCTGCAGCGACTGCCGATAGCTGAAGGAGCCTCTGCCCGTGCCTCTGGGCTGGAAGGTTGAACGGCCGGCGAGTCGGCTCCTAGAACTGCCGGCCCTGGAGGAAAAACGAGGCTGGAAGACGCGGCGCATGGATGTCTGCGCCTTGTCTAGAGCCGTGAAGGCCCCTACATATCTACCAAGCTCCTTGATAAAAGGGTCCCCGAAGAGGAGCCCCTGCGCCTCTTTACCTGCCTCAGATAGGGACAAATTGGCCAATTTCGGTTCAATTTTCATAAGGATGGCCTTCCTTCTCTCAATGGCAATAGAGGTATTTGCATTGCCTAAAATACATATGGCTCTCTGGGCCCATCCTCTTAACTCATCAGGGTCAACCTGAGTACCAGCGGCCCTGGCAGATTCAGCAATATCAAATATTTTGGCCAAAGGGCCTGAGATATCAAGAAGCTTGTCCTGGCAAGCTTTCAATGCAGAATCTAACCCTTTACGAGGGTTAAACCTGGATTTGGCCAAAAATTGAACCACTTTCGGGTCCACACTAGGGGTCTCGCAAATCTTATTAGCTATTAAAGGGCGAGGGCATTCTGCCCGTAGCTTGTTGCGAGCCTCTTTGGACAGGGGAGTACGGATCCTGGCTTCCAAATATTGGGCTACATGGGTGGCGGGAAGCCACTCTGAGGACCGAGGATGATGCAGGTGGTCCGGGTTAAATAAGGGGTCACCCGTGGGGTCCAGGATAGCGTCCTTGACGTCTTCCTGTTGTACAATAACGGTACCCGTTTGTAGTGACGGGTCATCTAGGGCAGGATCAACTGCCACATCAATCAAATCGTCCCCTGAATGGTGGGACCATCGTTCAAAGGCCTCCTCATCAGACTCTGCGTCTGAATCTGATACCGGGTCCGGTAACGACCGGGCGGTTTTCCATAGTCGTGCCCTTTCTGCCGGGCGCGGGTTAGCTCTTTTACGCGACTCATTCGCGCAGTCAAGGGATGGATCAGAGCCATCATTCATGTGTTTTCTGGAGGCTGGTGGAGGCATGTCAGCAGCAGAGGCCGAGTGGGACCTAAGGGCCTGGGAAATAGACTGAGTAAGGGTGGCTGAAACAGAACCCATGGCCGTGACAATAGCTTGAGATATAGATTGTTGTAGGGCCACAGACTGAAGGTCAGAATTCAGTGGTTCATTCATCCTATGAGGGGAATTATGCCTGACATGTGCAGAACGCCTCTCCTGCACAGAGCCGGCAGGTGAGGCAGGAATGCTGGAAGGGACATGAGACATGATGACAGGAGAACAGTGAATCTGCAGGAGTAAGTCACCCCAACAGAGGAAGGATATAATAATAGCCTAGCAGACCTGAGAGGACGAATCTAACTGGCAGGAGCGCGGCAGTGATGAGAAGGAGACCGTAGAGAAAGGGATAGCCGAGGGCTAGACAAGCGCCGGATCGCAAGGGAAACTGGCCAATCACTAATGAGGGGGCTTGGCCAGATTATGGTGTCCGCAAGGGAACGAAGAAAAGGACCAATCGGGAGTGAGAAGGCGGAGGAAAGCAATATGGCCGCCGAAGTCGCGGCCGGGAGTAGCAAGATGGCGGCCGAGAATCCCGCGGATCGCGAGATCTCAGGCGCGGCGCGAAGGTGGAAGCGCGCGAAGCTGGGACCGCTGGGGAGAAGGACAAGATGGCCGCGAGCGACCAGAAGGAGGGCAAGATGGCCGCAAACGACCCAAGATCAGGCCGGAAGCGTGGGTGAGGGAAAAAACCCCGGGAAAGGTGAGAAAAAGGGGGAGATCAACTCCCAAGGTGAGCCGCAAAAGAAACGCTCAAAAGAGCGCCATATGAGGGAAAATCCCCTCCAAAGGGAGGGAGAAAAGACCCAAAAGGCAGAAAATGAAATAAATATACAGAGGGAAGTCTGAAACACAAAAACCCAAACCAGAAAAAACTGGGTGGAAGCGGTGAGAAAAGCAAAGCAACAAGGGAAAATATAGATATATGATAAAACAGTAAATGATAGGAGAACAATACTTATCTTGACCAGCAGCAAAGAAAGAGGAAGTGTCCTGTCAGTGATGCTCCTTATATAGGGGAGCAGGGGGTGGAGTGGTTACCGTGGTTACCTCCATGTTTTATTTTCAGTTGTCTTTGCTGCTATACATTTCAGTAAAGAAAGAGTTAAGCAAATAGGAGCCTCCGTGTCTTGATATAAAATCCTGTTGTTGATTGGCTGGCCAGGGAGATATTGGAGTGGAGTGAGCATTGTAGAGACAATTGCTTAAGTAGAAGTTGCTCAGCCACCTCCATTACAACCTTACCAGCATTTGTGTCCAACTTTGAAGATGTTTTCTCTGAGAAGGGATGTCAGGAGTTACCACCCATCGTCCATATGATTGCCCAGTTAACCTTCTCCCTGAAGGCAAGTTACCTAAAACCAGGTTATATAATCCTTCTGGCCCCAAAAGACAAGCAATGAAGGACTATATTTCCGAGAGTCTGGCTAAAGGACATATCAGACCCTCTTCTTCACTTGTGGCTGCAGGGTTCTTCTTTGTGAAGAAGAAAGATGGGGGCTTGCGTCCTTGTCTAGATTTTCGTGAACTAAATTGTATAACTATCTCTATAATCAGATTGCGGGTGCAAAATGGTTTTCCAAAATGGATTTAAGGGAAGCCTACAATCTGATTCGCATCAAAGAGGGGATGAGTGGAAGACAGCGTTTAACACTCCTGAGGGGCATTATGAAAACCTGGTCATGCCATTTGGCCTGACTAATGCTCCTGCTGTCTTTCAACACTTTGTCAACGATGTCTTTTGTCATCTTATCATCACAGATTTGTGCTGATACATCTTGATGATATTTTGATCTATTCACCCGATCTGGAGACACACAAGGTACATGTCAGGCAGGTTTTGCAGATTTTACAGACTAATAAGTTATATGCTAAATTGGAGAAAAGTGTATTCGCCGTACAGAAAGTACAATTCATGGGGTATCTGCTATCAACTTTGGGGTTCCATATGGATCCAGAGAAGGTTCGCATGATCCTGGAATGGGATCTTCCTGAGAACCTAAAAGCTCTGCATCATTTTGGGTTTTGCCAATTTCTATAGAAAATTCATTCAGAACTATTCTGTGATTGTCAAACTCCTTCACGGACATGACAAAGAAGAGGACTGATTTTTCTAAATGGTCTGACGCTGCTAAACTGGCTTTTTCCTCTCTGAAGGAGAGTATCCATCTTGGACCCATACTGGTCCAGCATGATGTTTCTCAACCTTTTATTGTGGAGGTTGATGCATCTGAGGTGCATAGGAGGTGGGGGGCTGTACTGTCCCAGGGTCCATATCCAAGTAAATGGCATCCTTGTGCTTTCTTTTCTAAGAAATTGTCGGCAGCCGAGAAGAATTATGATATAGGCAACAGGGAACTTTTAGCTATTAAATTAGCGTTTGAGGAATGGCGTCACTTTTTGGAGGAGGCAGCTCATCCTGTGATTACAGATCATAAAACACCTGTTATATGTTAATTCTGCTAAACATCTTATCCCTAGACAATTTAGGTGGTCTTTGTTTTTTTACCAGGTTTAATTTTGTTATCATCTATCGTCCGGGGGCAAAAAATACCAAAGCTGATGCGTTATCCGGAAGTTTGCCTAGAGGGGGTGATGTTGACAATCCAGTGCTGATTTTACAAAAGGAGGCGGTTGTCTCTGTGTTACACTCAGACCTGGAGGGGATGGTGTTGGAGGCTCAGAGGGACCTCCTGGTCTCCTGTCCCCAGGAAAGTTGTTTGTGCCCTTGAATTTGTGCCTTGAAATATTTAAAGAACATCGTAATTCTGCACTCGCTGGGCACCCAGGTAGTAGGGCAACCGTAGGGCTATTGTCTTATAGTTTTTGGTGGCTGAGGTAGTGCCAGGATGTAGTTGATTTTGTGTCTACCTGTGCACGCGCTAAATTTACTTATACTCGTCCGGCGGGGTCTCTGTTGCCACTGGTCATTCCCAACAGACCATGGACACACCTCTGACCTACTTGTATCTGTGGGTAAAACTGTTATCCTGGTAGCAGTAGACAGGTTCAGTAAAATAGTGCATTTCATTCCCTTACCCGCGTTGCCAAATACTAGAACCCTGGCTCAGGTTTTTATCAGTGAAATAGTGAAGCTTCACGGGATCCCTTCCAATGTTGTTTCGGATCGTGGAACCCAGTTTATTTCTAAATTCTGGAAAGCTCTTTGTTCTCGTCTTGGGGTATATTTGTTCTTTTCCTCAGCCTTCCATCAGCAATCGAACGGCCAGACCGAATGCACCAACCTTTAGGAATGGTTATCTTACCTTTAGCAGAGTTTACTATAAAAAATCGCCATCAAGAATCAATTAGTAAGTCACCATTTTTGGGTGCATATGGTTTTCATCCTCAATTTTGCACTTTCAGTGAGGGGTAGCCTTCTGGGATCCCTGAGGAAGAATAGTTTACGTCATCACTCTCTTCTGTATGGCGAAAGGTTCAAAGCAATTTGACAAATATGGGAGACAGATATAAACGTATGGCTGATAAAAAAAAACGTTTACCAGGTCCGGACCTAGGGGTGAATGACCGTGTGGTTGTCGACTAGAAATATTAAGTTAAAGGTTCCATCTTGGAAATTGGGTCCTAGGTTTATCGGTCCTTATAAAATTAACCCGGTGGCATTTCGCCTGGAGCTACCTTAAACATTGAAAATTCGTAATGTATTTCATAAATCGTTGCTCAAAAAGTATGTTGCACCTCCAGAACCATCACCGTTACCGCCCACTCCAAGTATTGTTGATGGTATTGTCGAGTCCGAGATGGCAAGAATTGATGATTCTCATTTTGTCCATCGCTTCCTTCAATATCTGGTGCATTGGAGGGGTTAGGGTCTGGAAGAAAGAATGTGGGTGCCAGCATCGGAAGTAAACGCCAGCAGATTAATTCATTCTTTCCACATTCCTCATCCGGAAAGACCTAGTCCTGCGTGTCCGGTGGCCCCTAAAAGGGGGGTACTGTCACGAGGGTGTCACAACCTATCGCTGACCCTGTTGTGCCTGGGGTCAGAAGTTCGCAGTGGATGGCTACTCAGTCATTTTTAAGAGATCACTCCATGACTTAGTGGTGGGAATGGATTTCGGTCCAGGTTTTCCTGCTTAGCTTTGCGATCCTTTTTGTCCCATTTAGGAATCTGTAGCTTTTCCTTTCAGCTGTTCTCTGTCAGCCACTCCCATGCTACTATATATTCTTCCTTTCTGCTTCCCTTGTTGCCAGATTTAGATCTTCTTTCCAGATCTTCTATTCAGACCTCTGACGGAGTTGGAGTTGCTGTGGAGCTGTTGGAACAGTTGGAACTGGAGCTGTTGGATCTCTTGTTCACTCCTGTTTGTTGTCTCCCTTTGGGGATTGTGGTGTTTGTGTTGTTTGTCCTTTCCCTGTTGTTACCCTAGGTGTCAGTGGTGAGGACTAGTGCTCCCACCTTCCTATACACTACCTAGGGCTTCTTTCAGGGTAAGCCAGGGACGAGGCACGTGATTGGCGTACGGGTTAGCAGCCCGTCTAGGGACGTCAGGTCAGCCAGGTGCCAGTGCCAGGTGAGCTAGGGGTCACCACTCCTCCCTCTCCCTAGTGAAAGGGTACTCTCCTTCCCTCCCCTCTACACCGCACGTCTGTTACCTGCCATATCAGATGTGATAGGTAGGCACTAGGGATGAGCGAATCGACTTCGGATGGGACATCCAAAGTCGATTTGCATAAAATTTTGTTTCGATACTGTACGGAGCGAGTGCTCCATACAGTATTAGAATGTATTGGCTCTGATGAGCCGAAGTTATTACTTTGCGAAATGTCACGAGACTTTGCATAATAACTTCAGAAATTGATTTATACTGTAGAAAACCATTTCCCGGACTCAGTACCATATTGAAACAAAGTTTTATGCGAATCGACTTCGGATGTTTCATCCTAAGCCGATTCGCTCATCCATAGTAGGCACTGAGTTGTGTTTTGGGGAGCTGGGTGGTAGACCCAGATCCCGATACAGAGGGAAAACTACTGTGTAGTTAGTGGCCAGACAGCCGAGGATTTATGCTTATGGGTTATGGTTTTGATGCCTGTAAAAGTGACAATAAAGCTGGTTGTGGCCAGTTTGCACCCAAATCTGCAGTGTTGGAGTGGCTTCTTGAAGTGTGCCAACCATCTAGGCTGAGAAGACAGCGATCCTGGAGAGCTAAGTGACTCTGAGTTGTTACATAATATATACAGTATATATATATATATACATACACACACAGATTCCTTAACATTAAAATTGCAACACCAAGAAGAAAAACTTGTGAGTTGTTGTCTAAGGAAAGTCCTGCCATGCTTAATGCACTTGGGCATGCAAATCATCAAGATTGGTTGCTGGCAGGTCTCTTTACAATTGGTGACCAAGGACGTTCAAGGTGTGCTTGATGGGAGACAACTCCGGAGATGCTGCATTTCACAGTAGCAAGTATAGGCCACTGAGGCTGCTCACAGTATCATGAGCAACATGTGGCCTGGCCCTGTCCTGTTGAAAAAAGGCTCCTGGGACACTTTGGAGAAATGGCCACACCACTGGTCACTGGTTCCATGACCAAATCAATGTAACACAGAGCTGTTAGTGTACATGAAATGTACTACCATACATTATGACACCCCACAACATAATCCCGGGAGTAGGACTGATGTGACGTTCCCTTGTGAAGGCCTCTTCATGGCGATGCCCATGTTGTCTCCATGCACCATAACATTTGCAGCAGTGACATGAAATCACTGGAACACCTGTAGCTGGACGTCTGGCTTGTAGCCTAATGTCGTGCAAACGTCTTACGATTGTTTGTGTAGACACTATTTGAAACCCTAGGCTTGGGATGTGACATCCAATGTCACCTGCAGTACAGAATGGATCACCTCTTGCTGTCATTCTAGTTTGTTGGTCTACCGATCATAGGGACACACAACATTGAACAGCGCTGACATCTCGGCCTAGGCACATATCGATCTGCTGCAGTGATAAACCAAGGTCTCTCACTTCAAGGATTCTCCATTTGCGACAAGTGGCGATAACTGGCATGTCGATCCACATGCCACAGATTGGTGCTAGGTGCTTGAAATTGTGAGTTCATATGTGCACGAGAACTTGTATAAACAGCTCATATTTACCAGGAAAAAATTCATTAATGCCTAAAGTAATAACTAGTGCTTAGTGACTGTATGCGGAATTAGAGCTTTGTGGCCTTTCCGTGAGAAGGGAAGATGGGGACGGTCACGTACGTTCCTGTGCAATCAAAGCTTGTTCTAGTGATCAGTTTAGAGAGGCAATAACTCCACCAGATCTGCAACATATAGGTCAGTGTACAGTAAGTAGGTGTGTCCCTTTACGGTATGTTTATAGGTGTTTGTTTCTGATGCGGTTTTAACCTGTTTGGATATATCCTTAGAAGAGCAATAGACCCAATGTCCATATAAAAGTATTTTTAAAACAGCTTATAGTAAATAGAAATATGTATGTAAAACAGGCCCGCTTTTGCCATGAGGTAACATGACAACTTCGCCTCAGGCGACATCTTGTGCTTGCTTTGAACTGGCCGCATCGGCGCTGCCTGTGGCCTCTTACATCCAGTGATGTCTCCTCTGATGTAGATGTTCTCTTTCCTCATCTTCTCCTGTCAGACCAGACCACCATGATGATTTCTTTTAGCCATCTCTTCTCAGAGTTTGACAAATAGACATCTTAGTTTCCTACTTCTCTATTATCCTCCCACCTTCTGAACACCCTTGATGAAATTGATTTATACTGTAAAAAAAACATTTCCCAGACTCGGTACAGTATTGAAATGAAGTTTTATGCGAATCGACTTCGGATGTTTCATCCTAAGTCAATTCGCTTATCCATAGTAGGCATTGAGTTGTGTTTTGGGGATCGGGGTGGTAGACCCAGATCCCGATAAAGAGGGAAAACTACTGTGTAGTTAGTGGCCAGACAGCCGAGGATTTATGCTTATGGGTTATGGTTTTGATGCAAGTAAAAGTGACAATAAAGCTGGTTGTGGCCAGTTTGCACCCAAATCTGCAGTGTTGGACATACTGATGCCCCCCTTGCCAGTAGCGCTTTACTTTTCCCTTTATAAGATGCAATGCATCTAATAAAGGGAATTCTGGTGAGCGCTTCCATTATGGAAACACTCACTAGTATGCAGGAGGTGGGGGAGTACTTACCCCCTCTTCCTGCTCCCTCTTCTCGGGTCCCGCACCGTTTGTCCTGGCTGCCTGCAGCGTCAGGACGTACAGAGTGCACTCTGATCTGACGCTGCAGGAGGTCAAGTGACTGCAGCACGGGCCCTGAGAAGAGAACGGGAGACCGCTAGACCTGGAGAGGAGCGGCGGAGCAGGAGAGGTAAGTTAATTTATTATTATTTTTAAGTCTGGTCTGAGGCCTAATAATGGGCGTCTGATATGGGGGGTCTTGAGGTCTGATATGGGGATCTGAGATATGATATGGGGGATCTGAGGTATGATATAGGGGGTCTGAAGGTCTGATTGGGGATCTGGAGGTCTGATATGGGGGGGTCTGATTGGGGGTATGTGGGTCTAATTGGGGTCTGGTCTAGGGTCTGATATGGGGTTCTGGAGGTTTGGTCTAATGGTATGATATGGGGTTCTGCAGGTCTGGTCTGAGGTCTGATACATGGGGGGTTTGGTCTAAGATGAGGGGGGGGGGGGTTCTGACATGGATGTCTGATATGGGGTCTGACATAGATGTCTAAAGAAGGTCTGGTCTGAGATTGGGGACTCATCTGAGGTTTCATATGGGGTCTGATCTGAAAGGTAAGAGGGTATTTTTTTGTACCTGGCACACTATCTGTGTGGTACCAGTATTTTCAGGGAACTGTTTCTGCAGTATAGTATTGTGGAGCACATATGACACAGTATTGAGTATGTGTGAGTGTGTGTGTGAGTGTGTGTGTGAGTGTGTGTGAGAGTGTGTGTGAGAGTGTGTGTGGGCGGGGGGGGGGGGGATTAGGGTGTTCAGAAGGTAGGAGGATAATAGAAAAGTAGGAAACTAAGATGTCTGTTTGTCAAACTCTGAGAAGAAATGGCTAAAAGAAATCATCATGGTGGTCTGGTCTGACAGGAGAAGATGAGGAAAGAGAACATCTACATCAGAGGAGACTTCGCTGGATGTAAAAGGTACATATGTGGCGCTGTATGTAATTTTTTCCAAGTATGTCTTTAAAGAGGACCTTTCACCTGAAAACATTTACTGAAATAGTTATAGTAACTTACAGTGCGGCCCCCGGTGATGTTTCCCCCCCCCCCTTTTTTTCTTTTTAAAAGGACCCCCCCCCCTCCTTCGTTTGCTGTGGCCCCGGTAATATTTGGCGCCTCATATGGTAATGAGGCGATTCGGCTCAACTGTGCGGGCTATTGAATTTCTCCTAGACGTGGTTATCTTCTCCGTGGCTGCGAGCGCATCCAATTAGCGCACCCCGCTCTTAGCCAGGGAGAAGGAGCTCAAGTTCTCGCAAGAACTTGCGCTTTTACACATCCCGAGCCGTGCGTCATCTTGGATTCCCTGGCAGAGAGCATCGCAGCTCTCCCCGGGGAATCCAAGATGGCGCATGGCTCGGATGTGTAAGCCTGAGTTCTCACGAGAAGTTGAGATTCTTCTCCCTGGCTAAGAGCGGTGCACGCTGATTGGATGTGCTCGCAGCCAGGGAGATTACCACATGAGGCGCCAAATATCACGGGCGCCACAGCGGACGAAAGGGGGGGTCTTTTGAAAAAAAAAAAGAGGAAAGACATCACCGGGGGCCGCACTGTAAGTTACTATAACTATTTCAGTAAATGTTTTCAGGTGAAAGGTCCTCTTTAAAGGGGTTGTCTGCTTTTTTTTTTTTTTCGTACGGGCGCTGCCTTCTCTGCTCTGTTTACCTGCTCACCACTGCAAATGCTTCCTTTTATCTTCATTCAGCAGGACCTGCGCTGACGTCACCACGCTCACCACATGGTAAGCATGATGACGTCACCAAAGGTCCTTTTCCTTCCAGGTCCTCAAAGAAGAAGAAAGAAGACGAGCCGGGCTGCGCGGTCAAGTGGATGAGGTGAGTTTATTATTATTTTTTTTAACCCCTCCATCACTATTTTACTTAGCATTCTGTATTAAGAATGCTATTATTTTCCCTTCTAACCATGTTATAAGGGAAAATAAAATCTACAGAATACTGAACCCAAACCCGAACGTCTGTGAAGAAGTCCAGGTTCAGGTCTGGGTACCAAACATACCAATTTTTCTCATGCGCGTGCAAAACGCATTTAAACGCTTTGCACTCGAGCGGAAAAATCGCGCATTTTTCATCAACGCACCCGCATCTTGTCCAGCCCTGACTGGCGATGCCCGTGTGAAAGAGGCCTTAGACTTAAGTCTCCTTTTCTGTCTGGCTGTGCGACACAATTTTGGCGCACGGCCGGGTTTGAGCCTTGTTCGCCTGTTGGGCCTGACAATGGCAGGGCAGGGATGTGGCAAATGTACCTACATTTATGCTCAAATGGAAGCTAATAACTCTGCCAGCCAGGGGCCTGCGTAGTTTTTACTCCAGGCACATAGACTGCTACAGATGTGGCTAATTTATCATAAGTTAGACGTATCTAGCGGCAGCACAGGGGGAAGAAACTAAGACTGGCGCAAAAAGCCGGCATTAGTAAATGTGCCCCAGCGTGCACAGAGCCTAGAAGCCAATGCAGTGCGTCAAAGTCATCTAATCCTGCCATGCATGCATTACCCTGCTATAATTCTCCTATGGAAAATTGAAACCACATAGGAAACTTAAAGCTGTTTGTTGAACACTAACAATGTCGTGAGTGAGGTGTGAGGCAGTTAAAGAGGACCTTTCACCGCTCCTGACATGGCTGTTTTAATAGCTTCATGCATTCCCCATGTAATAACAATTCTGGAGCATCTATTCTTATGTCTCTATGTTGTGCCATTCCTTTATTATTTGCACTAGAAGTTATGAGTGAATTGCTATTAGCCTTCAGTAAGGGTACAGAGGGGTGGTAACCAGTTGGGGGGGTGTACCTGCACAGTCTGAAAATGGCAGCACTGATAGGATAGAGTGAGTCTGTACAGGTACACGCCCCCAACTGGTTACCACCCCTCTGTACCCTTACTGAAGGCTAATAGCAATTCACTCATAACTTCTAGTGGGAATAACAGAGGCATGGCACAACATAGAGACATAAGAATAGATGCTCCAGAATTGTTATTACATGGGGAGTGCATGAAGCTATTAAAACAGGCATGTCAGGAGCGGTGAAAGGTCGTTTTTAAAGGAACACCCCGGCAAAACATGTCTGCTGTGTACAAATACTCTATCTGAAAAATGGATCTGTAGGTCTAATATGGCAACTCATCCAGTGTGAGGACCCTGCCAGGGCGTAGCTACAGGGGGTGAAGAGGTAGCAGTCGCTACCGGGCCCAGGAGCCTGAGGGGGCCCAAAGACCCTTGCGCCGCATAAGAAGACACACAAAGCACTGAGGGAAGGGGGGCCCAAGCTGAACTCTTGCACCAGGGCTCATGAGCCGTTAGCTACGCCCCTGGACCCTGCCATACAACATCCATAGCTCAGCTTCCAGGAAGCCTCCTGTGAGTGTGATATGGGAGCAGGGGAGGATTGGGGCCCTGGAAAAAACTAAAAGTGGCCCCATGTTGTAGGTGGGACTAAATTGATAGAAGACAGCAACATAAGAAGGAAGGGACAACAGAAGTAGACTGGGTCTACAATACCATACTGAAGCAAAAAATACCACCTCAGCAGAATCAAATGTCACACTGCAGCACAAAATACTGCTGTTCTCTCCGCAGTATTCAACTGTATCACCATCATGAGGACGGTAATACAGTTGAGTTCAGGAGGGCAACTGCGGCTGTCGAGCATCAGAACATTATGTACCTGGCCTGCGGCCATGAGGAGGGCTTGAGAAACCCTGTAGGGTGTATGGCCAATCTGCCCCTGCATGGGGATAGTGCAGATGGGATATATGAAATTAAAGGGGTTATCCCATGAAAAGTAATAGCAATGAACAGAGCATTTCATGTGAAGCATTAGTGCTGATACATGCAATCAAAATATAGTTTTCATGTCCAATACATTTTCCTCTCTGGTAGCGCCCCCTGCTGTTTATCATTCTGGTCCACCTTCTGCAGCATTCAATGGTGGACTAACCTGTCCCATTCCTCCTCTAAGTGCAGGTGTAATGATCTCATAGTGAAGCCGCTCAGACACCTTTCAATCATTTGTCCCTACCTCTAAATTCGTAGAAAGATATAGGTGTGTCTCGCACTAGACAATGGGGAAGGAAATGGAGGGGGCGTTACATACCATATTTATCTCTGGGTTCCCGGGGAAGGACTATTTTGTCTGCAGGAGAGGAAAGAGTTAGTGCCCTTGCACACGACCGTATGCCCTCCGGGACATGCGGTCAATAAGTGGGCCCATATGTCCCGGAACGGCATTGATCATGCGCACAGCATCATAGGTTACTGTGATACTGTGCACATTGGACCGCCCGCAGTGCTATTGTCCAGCGCTCATAAGATTTTATGAGTGCGGGACAATAGCCCCGCGGGCGGGCTGATGTGCACAGCATCATTGTAATCTATGATGCTGTGTGCTCCTGTGCGCACGATCAATGCCGCTCCGGGACATATGGGCCCACTCATTGACCGCATGTCCCGGAGGGCATACTGCCGTGTGCAAGGGCCATAAGGAAGAGCAGAGGAGATGCAGATGCTTGATGAGCTGCTGCCCACTCACAGAAAGGAAAGAAAGCTCTCCAGATATGTGAGTAAGGGCTCATGCACACAAACATATTTTCTTTCTGTGTCTGTTCCGTTTTTTTTGCAGACCACATGTGGAACCATTCATTTCAAAGGGTCCGCAAAAAAAAAAAAGGAAGTTACTCTGTATGTCCATTCCGCAAGACAAATTAGAACATGTCCTATTATTGTCTGCATTTTGGACAAGGATAGGACTGTTCTATTAGGGGCCAGCTGATCCATTCCGTATTTTTTGCACACATGAGCGTAATGGCTCTGTGCCCATGCTCCAGACCACAAATAGCGGTCTGCAATGCATGGGCACCCGCCATGTGAATCCTCGTATTGTGGTGCGGACCCATTGACTTAAATGGGTCTGTGATCCACAAAATACTGCCCTATCTTTTGCGGCGCAGAAACACAGACCCGAAGGTCCACGGCAGTGCTTCTGAATGATTCTGCTCCTTGCCTCCGCTCCGTATTGCTGATGATTCCAGACCATGGAGTGCACACAGCCGTGCCCATATATTGTGGACCCGGCCCTAAGGCCTCGTCTATATTTCTGTGTCAGTGACACGTCCATTAAAAAAAGTGTACGCGTTTCATCCGTGAAGCTGTCCATGAAGGATCCGTGGTTGGTACCGTGTGTCCGTTTTTACCATCCATGTGTCATCCGTAATTCACTAACGTTGCTCAGCTGAAAATTAGTTTCCAATGAATCTCCTATCAGTCTTCAGTGAAAAACAGACGCGCCGCAGATGCCATCCGTGTTTTATCTGTGATTTTCAGGGACCCATAGACTTCAATAGCCGTGCTTGGTCCGCATCATGAATCAAAGTAGTGCATGTCTCCGTGATTTTTTGACAAACCCACGGTCAGTAAAAAACAAAACAAAAAGACACATTTAAATCAATGGGTATGTGCGCCGTCCGTGGAAAATGCGAAGAGCACACATCAGTGAAAAACAGAAATGTGTACAATGGGCCTAAGGGTGCCTTCACACGTGGCAGAAAATTCCGTAACTGAAAATCAATTTCATTCATTTGAATGGGGCAGTGAGCACATGGTTTTCTGCAAGCTCTATTAAAGTGAAATTAATTATTAGAATGTTATAATGGCATCAGCATTGATGTTTCCATATGTGAAGTCCCCTTGTTTCAGTACAGTTTGCTGATAGACTATACAACCCTCCTGTACAGAACATGGCGCAGGGTTGGGTTTTATTTACACATACGTGTCCATTTATGGAAGCAAAAAATATATATATTATACTGGATCCGAGTTTGGAATAGGCAAGGGTCCGATTTCAGGATCTGTCTCAGTGGGGAGATTTATCAAAACTGGTGCAAGGGAAAACTGGCTTAGTTGCCCATAGCAACCAATCAGATTCCACCTTTCATTTTTCACAGATTTGGAAAATGAAAGGAGGAATCTGATTGGTTGTTATTGGCAACTAAGCCAGTTTCCCGTCCTACCAGTTTTGATAAATCTCCCCAGTGTTTTTCTCACTGTGGTCGATCCGTTTTTTTTGCCTGGTTAAATGAAGAAAACCTTTTTTCCCCCCATGCAATGTATGGGGATGGCATTCGTGTGCTGTCTGTGGCTTTCAGGAACCCATTGAATAGAATGGGCACTATGGCTTTCAAAAGTTGCATATTATGATGTATAACATTCGTGACTTTCTACTTCTCTTGACATTTTTCTGTGCTGGCTCATAGCTGGTGTAGATTTGAATTTCTGGCGCAGAGGCTACCTTGAAATGCCCCAAGTTTATTAAAAGGGGTTATCCAGGAAAAGGATATTTATTGCTTATTCTCGGGATAGGTCATCAGTATCAGACCTGTGGTGGTGCGACTCAGCTGTTAGAAAAGGCCTTGAGCGCTGCAGCCTCTTCCTAGGCCAGTGACATCACTGTACATCGGTCACATGGCCTAGCTGCAACTCAGCCCTATTCAAGTCGATGGGGCTGAGCTGCAATACCAAGCACTGCCACTATACAATGTATGGCGCTGTACTTGGAAAGCTGTCGGGAGCTTCTTAAAACAGCTGATCGTCAGGGGTGCCGTAACTTGGATCTCCCATGATGTGATAATGATGACCTATCCTGACCCGATAGGTCATCATTATCTTTTCCAGCATAACCCCTTTAAGAGGCCTGTGGGAGAGAATTAATTTGTTTCATTAGCCAGACTTCTTCACCTGTCAGGGGCTGTGCCTACAGGTGAAGAAGCACCCACCAGCCGTATTATTGACGGGCAAAGCATCCCTCCTGGCCCTGTTAATCTCCTGCCTGTGCTGCTGCTGAAGCTCAAATTCACCTTTGGGGCAGCTACTGCGCAAGCGCCGCTACACTTCTTGGTAGCGGCATGTGCGCAGTATTTGCTCCCGAAGCTGAATGTGAGCTACGGCAGTGGCGAAAGCAGATGTGGCCCTGTCAATCATATGGCAGGGGGTAGCCTCTCACAGGTGAAGAAGTCTGGCTAATGAGATGAATTGATTCGCTCATTTCTCCTGGGCCTCTTCATAAATTTTACCAATTCTGCACCAATGGGAGTTTGGGTGCCTTCACGTGCGGGAGATTTTGTGGCAGAAAATTCGGCGGACTGAAAATCAGTTCCATTCACTTTAATGAGGCTTGCAGAAATCCACGTGCTTGCTGCCCCATTTAGGCCTTATTCACACATCCGTAGTGTGTTGCGGATCCGCAAGTTTGTGGATCCGCAACACACCTTGCCCCCAGCCCTATAGAGATGCCTATACTTGTCCGCAATTGCGGGCAAGAATAGGACATGCTCTATATTATTGCGGAGCCGCCGTCCGGAAGATCGGCGGCGCGCTCCGCAAATGCGTATGCGGAGAGCACAGTGTGTGCTCTCCGCATCCATCACATCCCCATTCAGAATGAATGGGTCTGCACCCGTTCCGCAGATTTGCGGAACGGGTGCGGACGTGTGAATAGGGCCTTAAATTGATGGAACGGATTTCACTGCATTTTCTGCCACAAAGTTGTGTGTGAAGGCGTCCTTATACTGAGGGGCTCATGCACACGACCGTATTTTCTTTCCTTGTCCGTTCCGGGTTTTTTTTGCCGATGGGATGCCGACCCATTCATTTCAACGGGTCCGCAAAAAATGTGGACAGCACACCATGTGCTGTCCGCATCAGTATGTCTGTTCTGTAGCCCCGCAAAAAAAGTAGAGCATATCCTATTTTTCTCTAGTTTGCGGACAAGTATAAGCATTATTCCAATGGATCCGCAAAAAAATATTTTGTGGACCGCAAAACACATACGGTCGTGTGCATGAGGTCTAAGACTGGCGTTTCTTTTGTAATGCAATTCTTATTCTATCTGTCCACAAAACAGACCAAAATAGGACACGGTCCTGTGTTTTCCCTGAGGACCAACAGTATGCTGTAAAACACGGTCTGAATACATGTACAGAATTCAATGGATCCATGAAGAACATGGACAGTACACAGACGTGAATCACTGATGTGTGAATAAGCCCTTATTCACTGGAGGCTGCGGAGGGACTGGCTATGTGCTCCTCAGTCAGCGACCGTGTCCCAGATGGGACTGCCGCATTATCAGTGCATATTCTGTCCTGAAACAAAGGGTCCATATGTGACTCCATTTACCACGGGGCCAACCCCATCACTTCAGAAACTTTTCTAGGGTCTTGTAGGAAATTAAACAAACAAACAAAAAAATTAAATAAACATATAAAAGTCTAATAATTAATAAAACGATGATATTGTTACAAATGTGAATATCCAGATAAAATCCATATGAAACCCCACAGCCTGATAAGAACGCCTGCAGAGTTTAGCAGTATTAATACCAGAAGGAACAGGCTGCATTTTAAACGTGCCCCCAGTTCAGCCTCCCTGACTAACTGGATTAGACCACCTGTCAGCCATATGCCGTCTGTACATCTCAACTTTCAGAAGCCAGCAACTGAGAGGATAATCAGCCTTATGTCTGTTCCTGGAGCCCCTTCTGTAGGAGCTCTGAATGCGGGATTCCTCCTCCCTGCCCCTCCCAGAAGACCCTCACAAAAAGAGATTATCCCCTTGGTCTTTGCCTAAAACCGATTCATTAGTAACTCATTACTTGCCAGAATGTCCTAATCTTATATGCAACCAAACATGAGCTTTTCCTCCATATAAACTATCCTAGCGAGAAAACAGAAAGTGAGAAAAGGCCGAGGAAAAGCCCAACAAGTCTGATTTTGATGGCTTGTCCCGTCATCATATGTAAATTGATCTTTCTAGAGTGCTGTAATTATGGACCTGATTCACGATGGAGATCCTGTAACACAACCTGTTGAGAGCACTTGAGAGAAGCCCATTAGGGATTTTAGCCTTCATAATTAACCAACTAATTGTTTCATCGAGACAAAGCACAGCAGCAGAAAAGCAAGCAGAGGTGCAGCCGGAGACGTGCGATCTCCATTATTAACAAGCCTGGAGGAGTGGGTGGCAGAGGACCCATGAGATTATTTCCCCCATTTCATGGATGCGGTTCAGTAAACCTGTTCAACTAGGCATGTCAGATTTCAGTAATTATATAGCTTTGCACATCAATAAGTAGAAGTGCACTGATAAAGCTTTGCCAGGATTACCAGATTTACAGTACGGTATATAGCAGGCATCCTCAAACTGCGGCCCTCCACTCCCAGCATGCCCGAACAGCCTACAGCAGGGCATTGTAGTTTTACAACAGCTGGAGGGCCGCAGTTTGAGGATGCCTGGTATGGAATCGCTTGGATAATGGCTCTTGTGACTTCACTATAAATACCACCAGAGGGAGCTCTACTCACGACACATTGCACTCATACAAGCAGATACAGGTAACGCAATAGCCAGGGATTAAAGGCATCTTCAGTGTATTCTGTCCTGAGCAAAACCATTGCTCATTGCTCACAAGCATATACAAATATTAAAAAGATAAAAATATAATCTATACACCACACAAACGATATACATGACCCCTGCGTGTATGACTATCTCACATCTTTTTTTGGAAGTCAAAGATTTACTAAATAAGACATGCCAGAAAATGGACTACACTTGCGTTTTTGCCTAATCTGGCAAAAACGCTTCCATTACTGATAATACAACCATCTGCATTTGTTATGCACGGATCCGGTTGTATTATCTCTAACATAGCCAAGACGGATCCGTCATGAACTCCATTAAAAGTCAACGGGGGATGGATCAGTTTTCTATTGTGTCAGAGAAAATGGATCCGTCCCCATTGACTTGCATTGTGGGTCATGCCGGACCTGTTTTGCTCCGCTTCCCATGACGGAAAGAAAACTGCAGCTTGCTGCGGTTTGCTCTCCGGTATGGGAACGCCACCAAACGGAACCAAATGCTTTTTGAAGCACTACGTTCTGTTTAGTTCCGTTTTGTCCCTATTGACAATGAATGGTGACAAAATGGAAGCGTTTCTCTCCGGTATTAAGAACGCAAGTGTGAAAGTAGCCTTACCCAAGTATTCCCTAACAATAGGGAATATAGGCAACACAGGATAGCTCCAAATGGGACAGTGCAATGTTTGGATTTTTAGGAAAAATGATCATGCATGGTGGAATATTCTGCAGTGCATGTTGGTATAACTGTGTGGACCCAGAGGGAAGGTAAAATGCCCTCCCATGCCCACCCTCACGGCATCACCTCCCATGGTCTCCAACTGCACGGACCAACTCAAAAAGTGCAGGAAACAAAAGGAATAAAACTTATCGCATTTGTCCTTTATTACATGTAGTTATTCACAGTGTACATCCAGTTACAGTAGAGCTACAAACACTGAGGTCATTTTACAAAACAGTTTCTAATTTCTTACAGTCAAGTCATTTTGCCTTCATTCTATTTCTTACACAGTCAAGTAAAAGAGGCACAAAATATGATTTATAACATCGGCAGAAGATTGAGGTAAGGCTGATAGCCTCCAGATGTGACTCTTTTAGTAAATACTTGTATTAGATTATGAATTTCGCTTTTCTTAGAACTCTGCACTGTGCTGTTCCTCTGTTATTCCTCAAGGAAATGTATGAATTCTTTTTGACAACTGGGTGTTAACATTCCCCTTCCCCTTACAAATTCTGACACTGTCCAAAAACGGTTCTTTTTATTGGTCAACCATGTGCAAAGGTTCGCTGGCATGTAGCTGATGTATACCAGGAACGTCTCACATAGGTGAGCAAAAAACGGAAACCCTTTCATACGGCAGTCTGTTTGCTTTTGGTTGCGGAGTGGGCATGAATACATCTTTATAGCATCACTACAGGTTATAAAGATTGTGAAGAACAATTAATATATTATTATATAATGAATAGCCTATACATCATTAAAAGAGAACACACCACCAAAACAGGCACTTTTAGGATGGTGCAAATCCACTTAAGGGGTTCTTCTGGGAGTGGAATATTGGAGACCTATCCTCAGGATAGATTATCAATATTTGATTGGTGGGGGTCCGACTCCCGGCATCCCGTCAATCAGCTGTAGAAGAGGCCTTGGCGCTCCTGTGAACGCCGCGGCCTCCTCGCAGTATACCAAGCACAGCGCTGTACCTTGTATAGTGGCTGTGCTTGGTATTGCAGTCCAGGCCCATTCACTTGAATGCCTGCACCTAGGCCACGTGACTGATGAACACGACGTCACTGGCCTAGGCAGAAGCTGCAGTGCTCATCGATGGGCCGTGGCCTCTTCAAATGGCTGCTAGGCGGGGGTGCCAAAAGACTTATCAAAAAAGATAAAAAAAAACAAGGAATTTAAACAGAAAATTCCAAATACATTAGGAGGCGAGCACCTTGTCATGAGATGCAATTCTTGCCAACTGCCCTTTCCATAATGTGGTAGAATAGTAAGTCTTTGGGCCACATCCACTTCTCACCTGCTTGAAATGCCTGATAATAGTGAATAGGCTACATTACCAACAAACTAAAGAGCATGAATAGGTGTTGGCTTCCATTACATTTAAAGGGAACCCCTCACCTTGGAAATGCAGTCCACTCTGTGGGCAGTAGGGTGCAGAGCGGACTGGTAGATACCTTTATGTGAAAACATTCAGAAGAACTAGGAATCTATTCAAACTTCTGCTCATTCTGGGCTTAGGAGTCCAGTGGGCGGTGCTACTCAGCGACTGACAGCTATGAATGCTGTCAATCACTGGAAGGACTGCCCACTGGACTCCTAAACCCAAATGAACAGGGGTGGATGAATAATATCAACCTGTTCAGTTCCTCCCGACTGTTGGCTGGACTGCACTTTGGAGAGGACGGGTTCCCTTTCATTGGCTTGATGGGTTTTGTAATGAATTAAATAACACGTCTGTGCTGTGCATCATGAGGAAGGAATAAAACACAAGTCAGATAAGCTGGCATCACCTTTTCCCATGTGTGAGCGTGGATTTACGGTATCATTCACATTTTACAACCTTTACTTTAGGCTACTTTCACACCTCTGGTTTGAATTCCGGCATAAAAAAGCCTGCCGGAATTCTCCGGATTCTGCGGGATGATTTTGCGGGCCAGTTTGTAGAAGATCCTACCAGAGACGATGCTCTTCTGGATCTAGTATTTTCTAACCATGCAGAGCTTGTGAGAAATGTCACTGTCCATGAAAACCTTGGTAACAGTGATCACAATAAAATCATATTCCAAACTGTAAAAAAAAACTAAATAAACTCGGGTCGGCAGGGCCAAAACACTTAATTTTAAAAAGGCGAATTTCCCAGGGTTGAGCGCTGCACTTCAGGACATAGACTGGGAGCAACTACTGTCACATAATGACACCAATGCCAAATGGGAATGCTTTAACTCTACTTTAGATAAGGCTACTTTCACACTAGCGTTAATATTTTCCAGTATTCACAGGTTCTCAATACTGGAAAAAAAAAAAAAACACTTCTGTTTTGTCCCCATTTATTGTCAATGGGGACAAAACGTAACTGAACAGAACGGAGTGCTCCGAAATGCATTCCGTTCCCATACCGGGAATGGGGTGCGGAGCAAGAGGGATCCGTCATGACCCAAACTGCAAGTCAATGGGGACGGATCAGTTTTCTCTGACACAATAATAGAGTTCATGACGGATCCGTCTTGGCTATGTTAAAGATAATACAAGTGGATCCGTTTATAGCGGATGCAGATGGTTGTATTGTCAGTAACGGAAGCCTTTTTGCTGAACCCTGCCGGATTAGCCTTAAAAAAAGATGTCTAAGGAAGCGGGACATGATTGCCCTGTACAAATATATAGACGGACCATACAAAAAACATTAAGGGTAGCTATTCTGTGTTAAACCCCCTCAAAAAACAAGGGGCCACTCCCTACACCTGGAGAAAAAAAAAAGACTCAGTCATAAGAAGGAACAGGCATTACGTGCAGTAAGATCTGTGAATCTCTGGAACAGCCTGCGGCAGGAGCTGGTCACAGCAAATACAGAAGATGGCTTCAAAATAGGTTTAGATGACTTTTTAATTCAAAATACCATTGAGGCTGAAGAAACGGCCATAGTGCTTCCGTTGGGTTCCGGGTCTCCATACCGCACTGCAGCTCTGGATTGCGGACCCTTTGGTGCCCCCATATTGCGGACCCGCTATTCACGGGCTGCAATACGGACACGGGCGTGTGCATGAGGCCTTATGACAATATATAGTAATCTTGTTATGCCCCCTTTCTGTTTGGCCCAACCCCTTTTTAAACGGAAGATGGACATTGATCCAGGGATTTGTTCTGTGGATCGATATAGCAGGACTACAGGTTGGACTTGATGGACTTTTTGTCTTTTTCCAACCTTAACAACTATGTAACTAGGTATAATGGTGTCCTGCGGAGATCCATATGCATTCCGGCAGACAAGCAGAGACCGCATGCTGCGGTTTGTCTTGGGCCGATTCTTCACTTGTCTGTCGGAACAGTCATGCCGGAGTTTCACACCGGGGTTGTGAAAGCAGCCTTAGGCCTTATTCACACGTCCGCATATATTCCGCAATTTTGCGGAATACATGCGGACCCATTGACTGTGAATGGGGCACGGAACGATGCGGAGAGCACACACTGTGCTCTCCGCATCAGTTTTTGCAATTTGCGGATCTATAAACACTACGGACGTGTGAATAAGGCCTTAGTGTGGTGCTTAGGCAGTGTTCAGTACGACAGAGGTGGATTTAGATTTAGTATGACGAACAGGACCGGAAACCATCTGGAGAAAGCAGATTTACCTTTTCCAAGCAGAACCTCAAAGCTTTTTCTCCTTTGTCCTTATGAGGTTCGATCCCAGTCTTGGCACAAAATATATGTCTACTGCATGGAGCCATGTTACAGCTTCATGAACGTGACCTTACACTGCAGTACAGAACTACTCACCTCAGCAGCAGGTATCATAAACCCCAGTTGAAAAAGGCTCTCGCTGAGCTGGTCTAACGGGCTAAATCTTCAACTGCCACCAACCATATGTTCTGTGACAAGTTGTGGCAGTTACAGGGAGAGAGCTGCAGCAGAAAGGACACAACCCTGAGCTGCTAGGCTGGAAATTCTAGCAGTCGGAGCAGTGAATGTGGAGATCTCTACGTCCATGTGAGGAATAACCCCATTAAGTGCGCCAAGTCCCACGGACATAAAAGGTCTACTGCACTGACTTTTACACAATATAATGATAACATAAGCTGTATAGGACTTTATGACCGCCATCCTTCACATTCATTTAGATTTAGCGACTGACATAACATCAGGAAATTGCTCATAAGACAATTCCCTGATATTTAAAGGTACAATTAAAGGCACCGTAAAATAAAAACATTTCGACAATGAAGAGATATCACAAGCACTAATTTTGTGGCATGAACACCAAAGTCTAAGCTGCTGCTGTTCAGACTGTAGGCCGTAACCTATGGAGTGCCGTGGATCCATCACATGGACAGGAACTACCATCTGGACCAGTGCCGCCTGTGTCCAGACTGTGACGATAAGACTGTGTCTTCTTAAGACATTGCCTACCACATCAGTCACCGTACCAGCAGCTCTGAAAGCCTAGATTTGGGATGTTCTACCAATCCAGTTATAAATAAAATACCCTGATACATGGACATAACATACAAGTAAGAAACAACAGCACAAATATACAAAAGTGCACTTCTCATTCCATTCCAGGTCGTTTTAACCCGATGTGTCCTCCGGCCGTACAGGCTATAGCATTGGCTAAGAGTCATTATACCAGTTGGAGCAGCGCTGAAGGGCCAGTTCCCAACCAGACATGGAGGCCTCGTAATCTTTGAGTTTGCGCTGTGGTTCATACAAGACTTCTGGGTGCCTAAGCTTCTTCAATTCTTCTTTGGTGGACCAGACTCCTATATAAGAAATGGAAACAGGAGATCTTGTTTTGACCAATAGTTATATATCGAATGTATACAGAGCATATGGAGATAGAGATATATAAAGGAAACATAATCACTGTCTTGATTAACCCTTTAGAGCGGTCCTGTCACCTCTCCCGACATGTCTGTTTCAGCGTCTACTGGCTTTCTCCATGTAATACCAATACTGGAGCATCTAATAACTCTATTTTGTGTCACGAAGTTAGGAATGAATTGCTGGCAGTTTGCAATGAAGGTACAGATGGGTGTTACCAGTTGGGGGTGTGCCCCTGCACAGTCTGACACTATAACACCCATCTGGACCTTCGCTGCAAACTGCTAGTAATTCATTCCTAAGTTCTCACAGGAATAATAAAAGAATGGCACAATATAGGTTCATTAGATGCAGGTCCTCTCTAAACTTGGTGGCAAAATAAGAAAACGTGAAGCGCGAGAGGGTCTGAAGACTTTCCAAATGCACCGTATATCACCTAAACCAGTGATGGGCAAAGTGCGGCTCTCCAGCTGTTGCAAAACTACAACTCCCAACATGCCCTGCAGTAGGCTGATAGTTGTAGACAGTCTTTGCATGCTGAGAGTTGTAGTTCTGCAACAGCTGGAGAGCCGCACTTTGCCCATCACTGACCTATACAATTGACGGGTGACAAATACCTTTTGTGGGCTAAACCCTAAGGCTACCTGCGCGGATTTCTATGCAGGAAATCTGCGATAAAACTCGTACATAAATCGGCACTATATATCACAGTATTTGTGCTGTTTTAATGTGGTTTTTGGTGCGGATTTTCAGTTCTTTTTAACAATCCCATTGAAGTCTATGAAGAAAAGCATTATATTTAAGGTGTGACATGCTGTGGATTTTAAAATCTGTAAGTACAAAATACACAATGGGGGAGATTTATCAAGCTGGTGTAGAGGAAACCTGGCTTAGTTGCCCAAAGCAATCAATCAGATTACACCTTTCATTTTCCAAAGAAGCTGTGAAAAATGAAAGATGGAATCTGATTGGCTGCTATGGGCAACTAAGACAGTTTTCCTTTACACCAGTTTTGATAAATCTCCCCCATTGTGCACATAAGATCTGGCAAACCTCAATCACTGTGCTGGTGCAGTATTAGGCTCCATTCACACGTCCGCAATTCTGTTCCGCATTTTGCGGAACGGAATTGCGGACCCATTCCTTTCAATGGGGACAGACGATGTCCCGCCCGGGTCCGCAATTGCGGATCCGCACTTCCGGGTCCGCAATCGCGTTCCCGAAAAATATAGAACATGCCCTATTCTTGTCTGCAATTGTGGACAAGAAAAGGCATTTTCTATGAGAGTGCCGGCGATGTGCAGTCCGCAAAATGCGGAACGCACATTGCCGGTGTCCGTGTTTTGCGGATCCGCAAAACAAACACGGACGTGTGAATGTAGCCTTAGGCTACATTCACACGATCAGTATGAATGGCTCCGCATCCGTTCCGCAATTTTGTGGAACGGGTGCGGACCCATTAATTTCAAAAAAGATAGAGCATTTCTATCATAGGCATTTCTATCATAGGGCCGGCTACATTCACACGGCCGGTATCTGTGTTTTGCGGGTCCGCAATTTGCGGACCGCAAAACCCATACGGTCGTGTGAATGTAGCCTTAGGGTGGTATTTCACTGCCCAATCTTCAGCCTGATTACACAGGCGATGCAAACTGAATGCGGGAGGAACGTTTCGTTCCTCTCTCATTCTGTTCTATTCATGAACGGCAGCACATCCCTGATTATACAAGGATGTGCTGCCAATAATCGGGCCTGATGATGTGCTGCCAATAATCGGGCCTGATGATGTGCTGCCAATAATTTCACCCTGATGAAAGATGCCCATTAGCCTATAAATAAGTGTTTTTGGTCGTTCATCGGCTGATCGACTGCTCAATTATATGAGCCAAATATCGGGAACGAGTGTTCCTATGAACGTTTGTTCTTGATAATGTGACCGACTATCATGTAGTCTATTAGGACTTTACTCCTGAAAATCCGTATGGAAAAACGTATGTAATCCGCACCCTTAAAGTGTCAATGCATCTCTTAAGCTATAGAAGTGCTCAGATCTTACTAAAATTCCCAAAAAATAAAAGGGGGACATTTACTAAGGCTGGCGATTTAGACGCCGGTCTTAGTCCCTGTCTGCTGCAGCTTTATAGGCCCAAGGCTACTTTCACACTTGAACTGTCACCAGAACTGCCTGCCATATCCGGAAATTCGTGTGGAAACGGATTGCATTTGCATCTTGATCCGGATCCGGCTGACAAATGCATTGAAACACGGGATCCATTTCTCCGATGTAATTCGGAAAGAGGGATCGGGTATTTGTTTGTTTCACATCTTTAAAGGTTTGCGCATGCGCAGATCGGGAAACCGGATCTGGTTTTCCGGAACACTTGGTACCGGATCCGGCATTAATACATTTCAATGGAAATGAATGTCGAATCCAGCATTCCGGCAAGTGTTCTGGAATTTTCGCCAGAGAAAATACCGTAAAGGGACTGAACTGAAGACATCCTGATGCATACTGAACGGATTGCTTTCCATTCGGAATGTATTAGGATAAAACAGAAGCGTTTTTTTTCTGCTATTGAGCCCCTGTGATGGAACTCAATACCGGAAAACTTTAACGCTAGTGTGACAGTGCCCTAAGTTATGTAGAGACCCCGGCCTCGACACAACTTAAGCGCATGATCCAGTGGCCGTTCAACAAGATTAAATCTATGCCAGCTCCCTTGCTGGTGTAGACAATGGGGGCATATCGCTAGGATAAGCCCCTATTGTCTAGTAGGTGCAGGTCCCACACACATCTCCTAAACGGAGCCCTGAAAGTGGTAGACAGCGCACTGCACATACGCAGCCGCCCTCCCTTCATTTCTATAGGGCCGCTGAAAATAGTAAAGCGCTGGCTCGGCCATTTCCGTGAATGGGAGCGGTGACTGGTCATTCACTTCTATGGGCAGAGCGTTTGGTGGTGGCCGGACTGGAGTCCTCCAGCTACCGCTTCAGCCTGCTCCGTACTCTATATAGGTGCGGGTCCCAGCTGTGACAACCCCTTTAATTTCATTTTCTACATCAAAAACAGGCATAGAAAATGATTGGCCCTCCCTCGCCCCTTTTCTCGAGAAAAGAGGCATAAGTGGCAAACAAGGGAAAAAAGGCATTGACTTTGTCCCAAGACACCTTTGAGACAAATCTGTGCCTTAAATACGCCAAAAAGTGGCGATTATTTTTCATAAATGACCCCCAAAGCACCAACAAATTATCAAAGAGGTTCTGAACACATACAGTAGTAGAACATTTACTCGCATGTATCCGATGTGAATATATCCACACTTCAGCGATACGGCACGTGCTTCTTATACAGCAGGCATTTCCCCTATGCACACTTACCTACAGCCAAGCCAGCTAGAAAAGCAGCTCCCAGGGAAGACATGTCGGTGTGCTTTGGTTTATCAATGGTTTGGCCAAATAGATCTGCGGTCATCTGCATCACAAAGCTGTTGTTACTGACTCCTCCGTCAGCCCTGCAAATATTCACGTTAGAACATCCTATGCTAACAATGCCAGCAAATATCAGGACGTATTTCTGCAGGCAATAAATACATACCTTATTTTGGAGATTTTAATAGAGGTCTCTCTCTGCATGGTGTCATAAAGCTGCCGATTCCTTAGAAAATATAGCAAAAAAAATATAAGAAAAATATAATGTGAAAACATTAAATGGATAAGCATAAAAATACTACTCAATACAATCTATAATAATAGATGCAATACAGCAAGAATTATCATAAGCATTGTAACAATCGCATCAAAAGTTGTAGTAGTTTTGTTTAACCCCTTCTGGACCATCGCATACATGTAAAAATGGTGCCCGCTCAAACAGCAGACAGCCGGGGCTCATGTCTGCGATCAATTGTGGCCACGGCATCTGAGGGGCTGAACCGCATCCCCATCGGTAGTTCATTTGGAGACCTGCAAATGGCAGAGCTCCACAGTAATGAAACTCCCATAGACTGCAGTGTTACATCACTGCAGTCTGTGGGACAAGTGATCTAAGGGTACTTTCACACTTGCGGCATGGCTATTCGGCAGATAAACTGCTCGCCAGATCCGCCATGCCGCAAGTACCCGTGTGCAGGTCCGACTTTTTGGTCCGGCGATATCTGCCGCGCACTGCCGTAGCTCCGCCCCCCGCCGCATTATAGTCAATGGGGACGGAGCGGCAGCACACGGGTACTTGCGGCATGGCGGATATGGCAGGCTGTTCACCCGCCGGAACAGCCTGCCGGATAGCCATGCCGCAAGTGTGAAAGTACCCTAACAATTGCTTGTTAAAGTGGGTGACTTAAAAAAATAAAATAAAAAAATCATCCTCTCCTCATTAAAATAAGCAATAACAAAAATAAAGATCATAGGCATCGCTGTGTCCCAAAACGCCTGAACTACGTAATGAAAAAACAACAACTCTGTAGACATAACTATGAAAAAAAAAAAACTTTATGGGGGTCAGAATATAACAATGAAAATAATTTTTTTCCCCAGTATTAAAAGAAGAACTATATAATTGTGGTATCTCTGTAATCGCACTGACCCGGAGAATGAAGGAAACAGGTCAGTTTTACCGCACAGGGAATGCCGTAAAAACAAAACCCAAAAAACTGTGGTGGATTAAAAAAAATTTTTACAATTCCACCATGTTTGGAATTTTTTTTTATTTTTTTTCCCAGGTTCCCACTACATTGTATGCAATATTAAAATGGTGCCACTAGAAAGTCCAACTTGTCCCACAAAAAACAAGCCCTGATACGGCTATGTGACCTGGAAAATAAAAAAGTTATGGCTCTGGAAATGTTGGGAGTAAAAAGCAAAAATGAAAAATGGCCCGGTGCTGAAGGGAGAAAAGAGCAGTGATTGCAATATTGATGACCTGTCCTTTGGATTGCCAAGGACGCTGACAGTTAGATCAGCTGTTAGGAATGAATTACTGACAGTCTGCAAAGAAGGTCCAGAGGGGTGTTACCAGTTGGGGTTGTGTCCCTGCACAGCCTGACACTGGCAGCACTGATTGGATAGTGTCAGACTTTGCAAGAACACAACCGGCAACTGGTAACACCCATCTGGACCTTCATTGCAAACTTCTTGCAAATCATTCATAAACTTCTAGCAGGCGTAATACAGGAATGACACAACACAGAGTCATAAGAATAGATGCTCCAGAATTGCTATTAGAAGGGAGATAAGTGTAATTAGTGAGATTTTAAATCAAGCTAATTATCTGATTCATTTTTTTGGGGCTGCATATACATTATCAAGTATTAAAAAATTGGAATCTTTACCTAAAAGCCACTGACTCCATTATGGCTCGTACAAGGTGGCACTTTGTGGTGGAAGGCTTCAGTCCCATGAAGGAGGCACATGCATAGGGGTCATTCACTGGAGCCTAAATGCACAGAAATCAATGAGCAAAGAGAACATGCTCCCTGCCACTGCCTTCCATAATATAGTAATAGAGTAACACTTACATACATGTACCGGCAGCAGGGAGGGAGAAAACAGACACGTTACAAGCAGACCATACAGACTCTATATGCATTATACCTGGCTGTAGAGAGGTCTATGCATATGATACAAATGCCCACGTATAACGTACACAGAGCGGCAATGCAGAACACCATGGCGAAGGTTTGTAGACAGTGACCTGAACCTCAGAAGATTGTATATGACCTTCTGGGAGCAGTATAAGGAAGCCTCAGTTCAACACTTTACAGGCATTTATTAAGACCGGCGTTTTAGACACCGGTCTTAATAAACCTCCTGCTCTGGCGGTGGATCGCCAAAGTTATGAAGAGGCCATTTTCTACGTTAAAAACAGGTGTAGAAAATGGTGAATGAGACAAGCATGCCGGCCGGTCCACCTCCCCCGCACGTTTTAGACCTGGCGTGGAAAAGTCGCAATCTGCGCCTGAAATACGCCTAATAGAGACATATTTTCAGGTTGATAATTGACCCCCATTGTATTTAGTTGTACACATTCATTCCCGTAAACTACAGACACCATGGGGGGGAACTTATAGCTGGCCCCGACACAAAATGAATGGTATGAATCAGCACCTCAGCTGTTTAATAAACCCATCCCAGCTCCCTGCAATGTGTTCCCAAGCAGCACGTGACCCAGCAGAGAAACTGCTGACACCAGTCATTGGCTGCAGCTGCACACATGATGCTGTTTCTCTAGGAGTCTACAGAACGGGGACTAGAAGACCATTGAAGTGACCCATTGAGATGGTATATCTCCTGTCAATGAATATTGGACCTTGATGTCCACCGACCTTACTGTAGGTTTTCTGTTTGACTTTCTGTACATTTTTACAATGTTTCATTGTCTTACGAATTGTACTTTTTAGCATATTTATTTGATGTTTCTTGAATGATACTTGATTGTGCCTTCCTTGTTTGGAATGCTCTATATTGCTAATACTTATGCATAAAAAACTCAAAATAAATATAATTTAAAGAGATGGACTTGTGCAGAAATGGCCACCTGCAGCTCTCCAGCTGTTGTAAAACTACAATTCCCACCATGCCCTGCTGTAGGCAGTCTCGGCATGCTGGGAGTTGTAGTTTTGCAACAGCTGGAGAGCCGCAGGTTGGCCATCCCTGGACTTGTGTGTCGGGGAGGAATGATTTAAAAAAAAAAAAAAAGGTACAGCAGACTGGAGCCGAGAGTTATAACAGTCTAAAAAGCTGAACAACTCCTTTAAATTCCTGAAGGCTGTGCTGTAATAGTAGTCCTTCCATTGCCTGTACTTACCTGCAGGCCTGAAAAGGATGGTACAAAGTAAATCCCCTCACAGTCCGGGACATTTCGGACCATTATCTCTGTGTCTGCAAAATCTGCGAAAAGATCTTAGAAATGAAGACGGTTATTCAATGGATCAGGAAGATCTAGCATATTCTATAATTGACTGGGAATTCATAATGTATTCTCAGATGCATCCTCCATCTGTATTGGGTGGGTTCGCATCGCATTTTATGCGTCTGTTTGACTTATTTATTAGAAAATAAACAACGTTCTTGGATCCTGCAGAGTCCGGTAAAAAAGGAAGTATACTTTTTTTTTTTTTTACAATGGAACTCTATGGTGAAGGAAGCCACTGTATGGCATCTGTCTGAGGCATCCGTTTATACGTATGTTTTTTATATGCATTAAACGAATGGGAAAAACATGATGTGAACCCACCCGAACACAATTACTTCAGACTAAATGACGGGCCTAGAACTCCTCTGAGGACTTACTTAGCACTTACTCAGCTCTTGTGCCCACTTGATAGCAGTCCCTGTATCGGAGGAATTACCCTCCGCTAAACACGCCAACTCATTGCCAATCTTCCAGCCAACTAGCGGGTACAGACCTTATAGAAAAACATACAATTATCATCCTTGTAAGTTTTCCGGTGTTTGCTATGGTAGGTTATAGAATGCGAGTCGTATCTGCCCCTACCGGCTATAGAAGTGTGGAGATTAGTCCCAGTATTGATGGTCATAAATGTTCCAGTTCCCATCGTCAATTTAACATCCCCCACATCAAAACAGCACTGGCCAAACATGGCAGCCTGTTGGTCTGCAACCTATGGAAATGAGCAAGTCATGATAAAAGTCAGACGTAGCGGTCCTCCACTGGACTCCGGTTATATCAGTGGTTTCACTCACCAGCGCCCGGATAGGGATTGGAGCTCCAAAAATACCGGGATCCACTTCTCCAAAGTTATGGCTAAAAATGGGAGAAAAAAAAAACTACCATGTCAGACTGATAACACATAAAGGCCTGTTTCACATTTGCGTAAAAGAGATCTGGCATCTCTTCGCATTCCGGCTTCGCCATCCAGCCCACTATAGTGGGGATCGCTATTTATCTGTCCGCAACCGAGAAGCGGCCGGACAAATACCGCTGCGCGTAGTGGTTTTTGTCCGGCGGCTTCTCGGCATGTTTGCCGGGTTGCGGCCCGATCTCCGCGGGTCCCCATTATAGTGATGTCCGTTAGCATCAGGCAGTGCTGGATCCAGTCGTCTCCGGCAGGCTGCTCCCCTGCCGGAAATGTATAGCGCAAATGTGAAACAAGACTAAGAGGTTGACGGAACAAAAAATCCTGAGTGACCCTACCTGGTGTCCTCCACGGAAGGAAATATAGAAAGAGGGATGGACAGCAGCGAGCAGAGGAAGGAGCTCCAGCTCATCTAGAAAAACAGGTAAAGGATCATCTAATAAAGCTTAAAGGGGTTGTCCCACAAAATATTCTACAGTTTTCAAACCAGCACCTGGGTCTGAATCTTTTTGTAACTGCATGTAATTAAAAATTATTATAGTGACCGAGTTATTCACTGAAATCCATCGGTATGGCGCCACCTGCTGTTTGCTCTTTTTCTAATTTCTCTGTCCTGCTCACTGACGCGGAAGCACATGTCTTTATTCCGTCCTTCAACTGCAGAAAAGACATGGACTTAACACAGTGCCTTCATTTATCAAATCTAACAGAAAGCTCAGCTGTTATTTCCTGAATTGTTCTGGGAAAGAAAGAAAATTAAAGTGCACTGTGAATATTTTCTAACAAAGCCTCTTTTACTGTTAAGCAGCTTTGATAAATACGGGCAACAGATTTCTCTACAAGGGTTGGAACTCCATTTCTGTCAAACAGAAATCCAAGTCTTTCCTATGGTTAAGAAATTTCTGGCTGACTGCAGCCACCACTAGGGGGAGCTTACTGGATGTGGATTTGTAACAGCCAATGAGAGCTCAGCTTTCATTTCTCAAACTGTTATGGAATAATGAAAGATTCTCTGTGATTGGCAGCTGTGACCAACAAGGCCATTTTTTGCTAAGCAGGTTTGATAAGAGGTATTTTTTTTTTTTTTTCTCAAAACCCAATAGTAGTCCGTTATTAATAACATTTTGACAAAGTGCCAACAATTTCCACAGCTCTGTACAGTACATTACAGGCAACATACAATGCATACAGGGCACAGTGCCTTGCCCATGAACAAATGGAGGTCTGTCGCTCCTCAGCACACTGTGCATAGGTGGTTTCCTCAGCCAAAAATGTTCTGGTCTGTATTAAAGGGGTTGTGCATGAATGGGCATGTGACAATTTGTCATGATGTAAAGGGAGCTCATCAGTGCTGCGGCCGGTGATTGGCTACAGCTAGTATTGAGCGAAGTGAGCTTTGGACGCTTCAGCCGAAGTCGCTTTGTTCAAAACTTCGGAATATCCGTCTCCGTACAGTATTAGAATGTATGGGCTCCGATGAGCCGAAGTTAGTATTATTCCGAAGTTTTAAACAAAGCCAATTCGGATGAGGCATCCAAAGCTCACTTCACTCAACACTAGGTGTGGCGATGCCGAACCAAATGTTGACGGTGAGGGAGCCAGCGCCAGGAAGCAAGTCATCTTTCCTTTACAGGACGAAACCCCCCCCCCCACCATACTTTCACAACCCCTTTAAAGGTGCTATCCAAGACTAATAAAGACCTCACAGAGTGGATGGCTTGCGGTGGTGATCATACTTACCTTGTCCCCGCAGCTGGGTTTGGGGTCTGTTGCTCCTGGGCCTGCAGCGACGTAAACAACATCCATGACCTGCTTCGCTTACATAACCCTGACCAGTTGTCGTGGTGCAAAGGGAGCTGGTCACCACAGTGGCCTGTCATTGGCTGCAGTGGTCACGTGTTCCCCCATCAACGGATTTTGAATTTCAGCGCCGCAGGGAGAAAAAGTTGGTCTAGGAGCAATAGACAGCAAATCAAGTGGCGGGGGACCAGGTAAGTATGATGACCACTGCAAGTCACCCCCTCTCTGGGAGGTCTTTATTAGTCTAAGACAGTGATGGTGAACCATTTAGAGACCGAGTGCCCAAATCGTAACCCAAAACCCACTTATTTATTGCAAAGTGCCAATACGGCAAATTAAACTGAATACCAGTATAGTATCTTCCATGTACTTTATCATTTACCTATATTATCCTGCCTACATTCAGAGCGCTGCCTGTGCTGTCCATAGTGCGCCCTGCGCTGATGAATGGCAGGAAAAGTCTAAGGCATGATGGTAAACCATAGACTTTTTCCAGGGTGCGGGAGAGGGCTCTGAGTGCTGCCTCTGTCACCCGTGCCATAGGTTCACCACCACTGGTCTAGGATAACCCCTTTAAATAAGATTGTAAATAAGGCATGTGATACGATTACACCAATGGCATTACCAGTCTCCAGAGCATGTGCGGGATCTAACATGGCTGTTGCTCTAACTTTTGATTTTTTTTATATTCTGCCTATTTTTTAAGTTAAGTAAATAACCATTAAAGGAGTATTCCCATCTCAAACATGTATGCTACATCCACAGGATATGCCATAAATGCCTTACCACCTCTGTGACCCGCACCCAAGGCCGGTGCAAGGATTTTTGCCGCCCTAGGCAAAAGAAAAGTTAGCCGCCCCCCCCCCCATGTGACATCACAATGCCCCACCCACATGATCTGCCATATTAAAGGGGTTCTGCAGTTTATTTAAACTGATCGCAGGGGTCCGACACCTGGGACCCCTGCCAATCAGCTGTTTGAGAAGACAGCTGCGCTGGCAGTAGCGCCTCAGCCTTCTCGCAGTGACGTCACGATTAGTATCATTGGCCTGGGTGGGGCTAAGCTTCATTCAAGTGAACAGAGCTTAACCCCGCCAAGGCCAGTGATACTAGTCGTGACGTCACTGCGCCTGCGGTAAACAGCGAGAAGGCAGAGGTGCTCCTGCAGCACCGCTGCCTTCTCAAACAGCTGATCGGCGGGGGTCCCGGGTGTCGGATCCCTGCAGATCAGATGCTGATGATCTATCCAGAGGATAGATCATCAGTTTAAATAAACTGCAGAACCCCTTTAACTAACGCCAGTTCTCTCCCCCCCCCCTGTCATTCTCTCCCCCCTCTTGTCATTCTTCACACTCCCCCCACTTGTCATTCTTCCTCCCCCCCCTTGTCATTCTCTCCCCCCCCACACTTATCATTCTCTCCCCCTCTTGCCATTCTTCACACTCCCCCCCCCCTTGTCATTCCCTCTCTCCCCTTGTTATTCTCTTTCTCCCCTTGTCATTCTCTCTCTCCCCTTGTCATTTTCTCTCCCCTCTCTCCTTTGTCATTCTCTTTCCACTCTTTTTATTCTCCCCCTCTCCTCTTGTCATTCTCTTTCTCCCCCTCTCCTCTTGTCATTCTCTTTCTCCCCCTTGTCATTCTCTTTCTCTCTCCCCTTGTCATTCTCTCTTTCTCCCCCCTTGTCATTCTCTTTCTTCCCCCCTTGTCATTCTCTTTCTCCCCCCTTGTCATTCTCTTTCTCCCCCCTTGTCATTCTCTTTCTTCCCCCTTGTCATTCTCTTTCTTCCCCCTTGTCATTCTCTTTCTTCCCCCCTTGTCATTCTCTTTCTTCCCCCTTGTCATTCTCTTTCTTCCCCCCTTGTCATTCTCTTTCTCCCCCTTGTCATTCTCTTTCTCCCCCCTTGTCATTCTCTTTCTCCCCCCTTGTCATTCTCTTTCTCCCCCCTTGTCATTCTCTTTCTTCCCCCCTTGTCATTCTCTTTCTCCCCAATCCCCCTTACCTCTAGTGTAGCGTTGCCGAGCTCTTTATGCTCCACGGGTACAGGAGCTTTGTTTCCTGTACCAGGGGACTGACATGAAGTGCACACTCTGTGCGCACTTCATGTCAGTCCGGCCGGGCACAGGAGACAGATGCTCCTGTACCCGCGGACCTTAAACAGCTCGGCCACGCTACAATGAGGAACTGACAGGAGGGAGCGCTGAGCGCTTCCCTTCTGTCAGCTCCTCTCTTCATGCTGCGCCCGGCTGGTGCGCCCTCATGGACGCACCAGCCCGGGCAGTGCTGCAGCCGCCTGAGGCTCAATTCAGAGCGCTCGGGCGGCTGCAGCATGAGGCAGGGCCGGCGCTCCTAGCAGCGCCCCTTCCTAAGGGGCGCTCTACGCGGCTGCCTATTCCGCGTATAGGACGCGCCGGACCTGCCCGCACCTGCCTGGATATGGCAGCCAGAGGTGGTGACAACTGCAGAAACAGCCAACCAACTCCCATACAAGTGAGCGGAAGTTACGGAAACGTAGACCAGCAAGCTATGCGGTTTCTGTGACTTGTGAAATGGGCCCATTCTGTTTTAGTGCACAAAGCACATAGAGAGCATATAAATTACCACTGCGGGGAGCAGTTTATTTTTGCATATGCTGGGGGAAATCAAAGTGATGTAAAGGAAAGGCAGGTAGATACCCACTCACCAGAAGGACATATATCTTCCCTGTATTGTTTCATAAAAAATGCATTGTTCACTCTGACCATCCATGTGTTGGGGCCACTTACCAAGTAAGGGTCAAAAATGGCGGTGCTGCTTGCATTTGAATAGTCAGTTGCGTGTACAGAGCCTGAAAAGGAGAAAAAGAAGCTTTTAATAAGGCTACTTTCACACTGGCGTTTTGGTTTCAGTTCAGGGATCTCAGAGGCGGTCCAAAACAGATCATTTTTGCCCTTAATGCATTCCGAATGGATAAGGATCTGCTCAGAATGCATCAGTTTGGTTCCGTTCCATCTCCATTCCACTTTGGAGGCGGACACCAAAATGCTGCATGCAGCGTTTTGGTGTCCGTCTGACAAAACTGAGCCAAACTGACACAATATTGCACAATATAAAACGGGTCCGTCCCCCATTGACTTTCAATAGTGTTGCCGTTTTGGCAATGTTAAAGATAATACAAACGGATCCGTTCTGAACGGATGCATGCGGTTGTATTATCTGAACGGAAGCGTTTGTGCAGATCCATGACGCGAGTGTGAAAGTAGCCTAACTCCCAGCCCTGCATTCAACCACATACAGTTCTCACCTCCACCATCCAAATCTTTTTATTGGAGCCCTGTTGTACTTTCCTTATTTTAGGGTACATATACATTAGAATTTACTAAATATTCTTTATTATTGCATGCATTGAGTATTCAATATTAGATGGCCTAACCTCAGAATCATTCAAAAATATCTGTTGAGGGTCTGAATCCCGTCACGCACGATGAACAGCTGTTTGAGGAGGCTGGGTCTCTCAAATGACGGCCACAGCCTCTTCCAAGGAAAGTGAAGTCACGTTCATCGGTCACACAGTCTATGTGCAGGTCAAGGGAATGGGCCTAGACAAATACCACAGTCGCCATGTACTGTGCTGTTCTTTGCGAGAAGGTTGCAGCGCTCACCGGAGCTCTACGGTGGGGGTGCCAGGAGTCAGACCTCCACGATCAGATATTGCCAGCCTAGCCGGATACAACCAGGGGCCATGAATGGACTCCGGACTGTCCACACACCAGGGGCAGTGAGTGCACTGCATTGGACAACAGAAGATACAGGTCCTGTACAGCATGCCTGGATCATTCCTATCATACATATGTACTGCAAAAACAAAACTATACGAAATACGAAAAAAAAGGTCTATTGTGAAGAGGCGATGCAATGATCACCGCAGGTGAAACCCTGCATCCTTCAGAAATAGACAGCATTTACCATTCGTGAGTTTATACAGCAGCCATGTGTCAATAGTACCAAAACAGCAATTGCCCTCTTCTGCCGCTTGACGCACCTAAAAATGTTGAAAGACGACACAAATCAATTGAGATAATGCCACACAAAGCCAACAGAACATAGGTATTTGAAACTGCAACATGTTTTATTTCTCCCCACCAACTAGATATAACAGCAGCCACCACTAGGGGAGATTTATACAGCTCCCATTGAACTCAACAATAAATGTACAGCGATCTTCTAGGTGGAGGCAGCTGTGCCGATTTGCTGGTATTGTAAAATCCTGCAGATCTTCCAACCGTAATTCCACAGAAGAAAATCTGTAGTGTATCCTAAGACCAGAGACACACTTGCGAGTCCAATGCGATAAACTCGCAACGTGTCAGTCAGAGGTTCCGTCCTGACCTCCGCTCCTCGACAGGATTGCACAGCATTATACGGATTTCTAATGTTGTGTATCCCTTTGATTCCTGAAATCGATTGTATTACACTGCCAGAATACTGTCAGTGTAATACCAAAGATTCCAGAGCTCTAAGGGTTACACAGCATTATAAGTTAATTTAATGATGTGCAATCCTGTCAAGAAGCGGAGGTCAAGACGGGACCTCTCATTGACACGCTGCGAGTTTATCGCATTGCACTTGCCCGTGTGTCTCTGACCCAAGAGGAAAAATGCATCAAATTGCCGTTGCAGTTTTCACATCTGGTATTCTGATGCAGTTTTGTGGAGAAGCAGCTCTGTGGCCTCTAACTATTGTAGGCTCTCAGTCATGAATATGGTGACTGCAGTATATTGCATGTGAATCCAGAAGGCTTGGGAATTTAGGTTCTTTGTGGTTCCTCAGCAGTTGGTTTCATGAGGCTATACCCGATTTTTCTAAGCATTTCTTTCAGAAAAGCTCATACTTACCTGTATTGAGTATTGGCAAGTATGACCATTTTCAGTGATGCTGTAAACTTCATCTGCTGGTCTAGCGGCTTGCAAGGCAATGAGGACCCTTGACATGGGTTTTGTATTTTTGCAGCATGGAACCCGGCCTCCTTATGATATTGGGGGAGGACGCGGTGTCGTCTGCTTAGAAGGGGCTGTGCTAATAGAATGGGTATGAGCAACGGGCACTTAGACAGTAGGGTGTACCACACATACCATGTGAATGGCACCTTATACGTATGCTTTTAAAATACTAAACCCCACCCCTCGTGGATGGGGATGTTCTGAGGGTTCTGAACCTGTGTGAAATCTCTCATATTGGGGCATGAGGTGTGGTTAAAATCATATCACACCGGTCCATGATTCACCTGTAAAAACCAGAACCAAATGTATGTTTTTTTTCAGATGTAGTTATGGTTGAGTTCTGACCGCACCTCAGCTGCTACCTGTGAACATAGCCTAAAATCGCATCTTGTCGTGTGTTTCAAAAGGCTTGTCAGGTTTCACGACACTGATCGCGTATCCTCAGGATATCAATATCAGACTGAATCAATTGCTACATTACATGTATGATCTCTCTCATCTTTACCTCAGGGATGTTTTGTAAGACCCACGCCAGCCGCAGGGACACATGCTGAGTGGTGAAATTGATCAGGCTCGCTGCTAGAAAACGCTTTCTTCGTGTGAAGAAGTGGAGGAATTTACAGGAACCATGAACAGCCTAAAGACAAAAACGAAGGGTCTGAGCCTACTGGAGTGCATACAGGACGCAGGAGATCCACTCTCAGGTTCTTTTTATTAAAACTGAAGTCTTTAACCAACACAATAACCAAAAGAGTAAGTAAATCTTATTCTTTGTATACGGAAAAGTTATACAATTATCTAATAAACTTTCTCTAACAATTCTAAATGGTTTTGAAGATCTCTTCTGGTAGTCAATGAATAGCAACTTACATTGTTTACTTCCATGGGTTGAAAATCCATCTGTCTTAAAGGGGTTGTCTCCTCTTACCGTCACCTCCTGATCAGGAAGCATCAGAGTGCTCCAGCGCTCTGCTGTTTCAGTAGCTTCCCTTACTGTGCATGAGAGCTACGGAAACAGCGTAGCACAACAAACAATGGTGTTTCTGAGGTAGGGAGGCAGCAGAGCTTGTTGTGCTACACATGCACAGAAATGAGAGCCACTGAAGCAGCAGAGCAGCCTGCTGTTTCCCATCTGGGAGGTGGTCAGTCTCATCTTGCCTTAGTAACGGCGAGAGGAGACAACCTCTAAGTGATAATCCCACAGGGACACAGCTCAGTACAGGATACGTCTCTGATGACTGTACTGTAAAGATACGTTCACATACAAGAATCTGCAGCGGAAAATCTCTGTCAAATTGTGTGGATTTTGATAGATTTGCTTGCACATTTCACCTGCAGAAAACAGTTGTTCTTAGGGTACTTTCACATTAGCGTTTTGGATTCAGTTTGTGAGATCCGTTTCAGGGCTCTCACAAACGGTCCAAAACTGATCAGTTAAGCCCAGTGCATTCTGAATGGATAAGGATCCGTTCAGAATGCATCAGTTCGGCTCCGTTCCGCCTCTATTCTGTTCTGGAGGCGGACACCAAAACGCAGCATGCAGCATTTTGGTGTCCGTCTGACAATGTGGAGCTGAACGGATCCGTTTTGACTTACAATGTAAGTCAATGGGGACGGATCCGTTGTCAGTGACACAATATGGTGCATTTGAAAACGGATCCGTCCCCATTGACTTTCAATGTAATTCAAAACGGACCCGTTTTGACTTTGACATTTTTCTTTAAAGCCAATGCAAACGGATCCGTTCTGAACGGATACAAACGTTTGTTTGCAATTTAGGTGCGGATCCGTCTGTGCAAATAACAGATGGATCCGCACCTAACGCAAGTGTGAAAGTAGCCTTACCTCTGGTCCTTGCCGGAGTCTGTACGCCTGGCCTTCTGCGACGACATCTTGTGCCATGTCGTCACTGTAGCAGTCACATGTGACGACATTGTCATTGCAGAAGGCCGGGTTACAATGAGAATAGTGACTAGCATAGAACCAGGAAAGGAAGCCACAGAAGCACTAAGGAGTAGTGTTTTCTTTAAAAAGCGTGTTGATTTATTTATTTATCAGGACTAGAGGATTTTGCTGCAGATCCAGGAGTAATCTACAGGAAAATCCACAACAATTCCAGTTTGTTGCAGATTTTTACTTGGCCATGAACTCAATGAGAAAATTTGAAACAAACTTGTGATGATTTTAAAATCTGCACAGACGGTCGCGTCCTGCACAGATTATTTATGCAGTGTGTGGATGAGATTCTTGCAAATCTTATTCACTTTGCTGGTACTTAAAGGGGTTGGCCAGTTTATATTTACATTACATTATCATACTGTGCTGGTAAGAGTGCATGTATGCAGCTGACAATAAGCATTATTAAAATATTGGCACTGATGTCCAATAGATTAATATGAATAATTCATGTGTACATGCGGGTCACCTGGGTGCCAGCACTGTGCTCAGAACATGGCTGCTGGTGGAGGGTTCCCCCGTATAAGGGTTCATTCACATGCAATTTTGAATGAGTCAAAATTGCGTAACAGGTGTGGACCCATTTATTTCATTGTGTGCTGTCCGCATCCGTAGTTCCACGGCCCCGCCAAAAATATAGAGTGTGTCCTACTCTTGTCCGCAATTGCGGACAAGTGGATGAAATGCAAATTGCGGAACGCACACAGGCCGGTATCCGTGTTTTGCGGGTCTGCAAAACACTATGGTCGCGTAAATGTAGCCTAAGGCTCCATTCACACGTCCGTACATTTACACATTTGTAGAATGGGTCCGGATCCGTTCCACAATTATGCGGACCCATTAATTTTCAATGGGGCCGGAAAACAATCATTCATCTTACCGGTAATTGTTTTTCTTGAAACCCATGATGGCACCCATGCGACTAGGACTTCCCATCCAGGAAAGGAAACCTGAAGAGATAAAATGGTTCACACCCCCACCACACCTCAGTGATTCTAATAAACAGACCTCCGGAGGCGTGCTGATCACCAAGAACAAGAAGGTTGAAAACAGACACCAACACACAAAGTGGTAAAGAAGAGAACAGAAGAGAACCAATCTGTCAAATTATATCCCTTCTGATACCTTCTAGGAAAGTAACTCTACCAGCTACTGTGTGTATATATATTTTTTTTTTGTATAGGGAAGGAAATTCATGGGGTGCTGTCATGGGTTTCAAGAAAAAAAATTACCGGTAACAGTAATTATTTTCCCATAACCAATGACGGCACCCATGCGAGAATAAACTATAAGATAAAGAAATTAGGGGGGGGGACTACAGCTTGTAGCACTTTTCTCCCAAAGGCTGCATCTGAGTCAAGATGCAGTCTGTAATGTCTAAAAAAGGTATGGGTAGAGCTCCAAGTAGCAGCTCTGCATATCTGGGCCAAAGAAGCATCTGCCCTCTCCGAAGGAGGAGTCAAACTAAGGCCCCTTTCACGCAGGCGAGAATTCCGCGCGTGTGCAATGCGTGACGTGAACGCAGTGCACCCGCACTGAATCCGGACCCATTCACTTCAATGGGGCTGTGCAGATGAGCGGTGATTTTCACGCATCACTTGAGCGTTGTGTGAAAATCGCAGCATGTTCTATATTCTGTGTTTTTTACGCAACGCAGGCCCCTTAGAAATTAATGGGGCTGCATGAAAATTGCAAGCATCCGCAATCAAGTGCGGATTCAATGCAATTTTCCCGCATGGTTGCTAGGAGACAATAGGGACGAGTAACCCCATTAAAGTCTATTTACTGTATTATTTTCCCTTATAACATGGTTATAAGGGAAAATAATAGCATTCTTAATACAGAATGCTTACTAAAATGTGGATTGAGGGGTTAAAAAATAAAAAACATTAACTCACCTCACCCACTTGATCTCGCAGCCGGCATAGTCTTCTTTTTTAAAGACCTGGAAAAGCACGTGGTGACGTCAGCGCAGGTCCTGCTGAATGACGATAGAGGAATCCTTCTATCTTCATTCAGCAGGACCTGCGCTGACGTCCTCAAAGAAGAAGAAAGAAGAGGATGCCAGCTGGGCGATCAAGTGGATGAGGTGAGTACATTTTTTTTTATTTTTTAACCCCTCAAGTCACATTTTAGTAAGCATTCTGTATTAAGAATGCTATTACTTTCCCTTATAACCATGTTATAAGGAAAATAATAAAATACAGAATACCGAACTTCTGTGAAGAAGTCCGGGTTTGGGTCTGGATACCAAACATTCAGATTTTTCTCACGCGCAAGAGTTCCTGCAACGCACCCGCATCCTATCTGGCCCTCACACGCGATGCCCGTGTGAAAGAGGCCTAAGAGGAGAATAAGCCAGGGAAATAGAATTCTTTACCCATCTAGCAATAACACTAGTAGAGACTTTGTGACCTCTAGCTCTACCCAAAAACTTAATAAGGAGATTCTCCTCTATTCTCCAAGATGATGTGGAGTCTAGGTAAAAAACTAAACACCTTCTGACATCAAGACAATGGGATCTTTCTTCCAACATATTGGTTGGATTTAGAGAGAAGGAGGGAAGAATCAGATTCTGACTTCTATGAAAATCGAAGACCACCTTAGGCTGAAACGATGGAAGCCTTCTAATAATCACCTTGTCCTCTAAAATGGTAGTATAGGGAGGGAAGGCAGAGAAAGCCTGAATTTCTGAAACCCATCTACAGATATTATAGCTAAAAGTAAGGCCATTTTGAAAGTAAGCATTTTAATAGCAAAATTGTTATTAGTCTTACCGGTAATTCCGTTTCCTTGAATCCATCATGACAACCACAATAAGAGATGACCCTTGACCTCTGTAGGGGCAGGAACACACAGAGCGAGGTTAAATTTGCCCCACTCCTCCACGTTTTACAAATTACCAAGGTAGGTGAACTGTAGTAGGAGTTCCAATAGTATTACTTCATACCCTAGTTTATTAGGTCTGCAGAGTCGAATAGACTTAAGGCGAGTTTTTGACAAAGGTATTTAGACTGGACCAAGTTGCGGCTTTGCAAATTTGGTCCAATGATACGCCTTCCTTCTCAGCCCAAGAAGAGGCGGTGGCTCTGGTAGAGTGTGCTTTAATACTCCCTGGGCATGATTTCTTTTGAAGGGAGTAGCAGCATTCAATAGTGGATCTAATCCACCTAGCTATAGAGGATTTTGAAAGCTTCTTTTCTTTCTTTCTGCCTGAAAACTGGACCAAGAAGTTATCCTCCTTCCTAAAATCTTTGCAGGCCTCTAAGTACTGTAAGAAGGTACTTCTTACATCTAGGAGTTTCATCCTTTCCTCAATCTCCTTCTCCTGAAAGTTGGGGACTGAAGGTAAGACTATCTCTTGTTCACGATGGAAGTCTTAGACTACTTTAGGTAAGAACCCTGGATCTAGTCTTAGTTTTATATGATTATCAAGAATCTGAAGGTAAGGTTCTCTACAGGAAAGAGCATGGATCTCCCCTATACGTCTTGCGAAAGAAATGGCTATTAAAAAGGCTTTCTTGAAAGAACGATGTTTAATTAAAATCTTGGATAAGGGAACCTAAGGGTGGTCTTGTTAGCCCCTCTGGTACTGTGTTTAGGTCCCACTGGGGGATCCTAGACCTTAACGTTGGTCTTAACCTAGTGGCAGCTCTAATGAATCTCCTTATCCATCTGTGTTCTGCAAGACGTGCATCATAGAAGGTGCTTAAAGCTGTTATCTGTACTTTAAGGGTACTAGGCCTTAAACCTAGCTCTAATCCACTATGTAAGAAATCTAAGATCTTATTAATTGGAGGAGAAGAAGAGGATGCTCCTCTCCTAGCCAGCTACAGAATCTTCTCGAGCTTTTGAGATATATGGCCGATGTTCATCTCTTCCTGCTGGCTTTCAGTGTGAGAATTACTTTGTCGGACAGGCTATACTTCCTAAGTGTCTCGTCCTCAGGATCCAAACAGTTAATCTGAACCTCTGAGGATCTGGATGTTGTATGGGTCCCTGAAGCAACATGCCCCTCTGAAACGGGATTTCCCATGGTTCCTCCAACGATAATTGTTTTAGGGCAGAGAACCAACTTCTTTTTGGCCAAAGTGGAGCAACTAAGATTACTGTTGTTGGCTCCTTTTGTATCTTCTGTATGACACGAGGAATTGGAGGAAACGCATAGACTAAAGTCCAATTCTCTTGAGGAGAATAGATCTATTTCTGGTTGACCCCAGATGGATGTTATCTTCTGAAAGATGTCCCGGTTTAAGGACCATTCTCCCGTATCTATCCTTAGAAAATATGCCTCTATGTTCTCGGAACCTTTTAAATAGTATGCTGTTAACGAAAGAATATTTTCTTCTGCCCAGGAGAAAGTTTTTCTTGCCACTTCCCCCAATAGGTTGATCTTGTTCCTCCCTGGTGTTTCAAGTATGCTACTGTTGTGACGTTGTCCGAGAGGATCTTTAGGTGTCAACCTCCTAAAAGATCTTCCACCTCTAAGAGTGTCCTGAGAACTGCCTACAGTTCTCTGCAATTTAGGATCTTCCTCTCATTGATGGGCCAAAATCCCTAAACAAACTGATCTATCTTTGCGCCCCAGCCCAAAGCACTGGTGTCTGTTATGATCTGTACCTCTGGATGTTTGAGCCAGTTTGTTCCGCGAAGAAGATTCTTCTTTACTTTCCACCAGTTGAGATCTGTTTACGCTTAGTGGTATTTTAATCTTTTTTTCTAAGGTTGAATGCTTTCCATTCCATTCCTTTAAAATACAGTTCTGTATGACTCCAAGGGACTGAGATTAGACAGGAGGTTAAATTCCCTAACAAACTCATAGCTTCCCGGATGGAACATCTTTGAGTCCTCTGAAAGCGTGTTATCTTCTCTTGGAGGGCTTTTGATTTGTCCTGGGGCAGATACTGTATGTCTTCTGAGATCTGGAATCTAACTCTACGCCTAGGAATCTTATTCTCGTGGATGGAGTAAGAGTAGATTTCCTTAGATTTACAATCCATCCTAGATCCGAAAGAGTGTCTAAACTTCTGCGTGGTCCCCGAACTTACTTCTTCTGAGTTGCCGATTATTAAGAAGTCGTCTAGATAGGGAATAATGTTGATTCCTTTTCTGGGTAAGAAAGCGACCATCTCCATTACTAACTTTGTGAATATTCTTGGTGCCGATGAGATGCCGAACGGGAGGGCTACGTACTGAAAATGATGAAGGATTCCTTTTGAATCTCTAATCGTAAATCTTAACAATTTCTGGGATACCTGGTGAACTGGAATGTGGTAATAGGCATCCCTTAGGTCTATTGACGTCATAAATGCCCCTTCTGAGATTAACGGTATTGTTGAGGCAATTGACTCCATTTTGAATTTCCTGTACATAATTAATTTGTTTAAAGGTTTCAGATTTATTATAATGCGAAAGGTGTTGTCTTTTTTTTTTTTTTACTAAAAAAATGGTTTGATTAAAAAACCCTTCCTTTATCTGAATCTGGAACCTCCTGGACTACTCCTGATTTGAGTAAGTCCTGAACTCCTTGCCAGATTTTTGTCTGAACTCTTCTGTTTTGGGACGTGATCTGAAATCTTTCTGGAGGTATTGAAGAGAATTCTATTTTGTACCCCTAGGCAATGATGTTTAATGCCCAGGGAGTTGATGTGATCTGGCTCCACTGAACAAGAAATCTCTTTAATCTGCCTCCCACTCTGGCGTCATTGTTTGTTTTCTTGTCTATTTTGGGGATTAAGGATAAATCCCCTGCCTCTACTACCTTTGGGGTAGCTCCACCGGCCTGACTTCCCCTTTCCTCTGTTTGATCTGGGTTGAGAGGGAAACTGACGAAAGGGACTCTTCCTTGTTTCTCTTTCTTTTGGGAATCCTTTTTTCTGATCGTCTGCTTTTTCTAGTATCTTATCTAAAGTAGGCCCAAACACAAAATTCACCTGAAAAGGGGATGGAGCATAGTTTAGCTTTAGACACCTTATCTCCTGACCAAGCCTTCATCCAAAAGGCTCTGCGTGCTGTGTTAGAGAGAGCTGCTTCCTTAGCGGAAAAGCGTATCGAATCAGCTGATGCATCTGCCAAAAAAGGAGTTGATGGTCTGGGAAGAGGTATAGACTCAAATATTTTCTCTAGGAGTCTTATTTTTTTAGATGATCTTCTAGCTCTGCTAACCAAATGTACATAGCTCTAGCAATGGAAGTTGCCGCTATGTTAGTCTTGACTACAACCATAGTGGATTCCCAAGATCTTTTTAGAAGGCCATCTGCCTTACATTCCATAGGATCACCTAGTTGGGAGGAATCTTCAAAGGGCAATGCTGTTCTTTTCACTACTTTGGCTACTTGAATGTCTATTTTTGGAATATCATCAAAAATTTTGCATTCTGTTTGATCAAAGCATAGTCTATTTCAGAATTTTTTTGAGACACCAAGTCTCTTTTCTGGATCCAGCCACTCATCCATAATCATTTCCCTGATATTTTAATTAATAGGGAACACAATGGATCTTTTTGAGCGAAGACCCCCGAACATTTCATCCTGCACTGTGAGTGTCCTCTATACCCATTGTGGATCTTACTGCCTTTAACAACTCTTCCATATCCTCCGAGGAGAAAAAAAAATATGTTTTATCATTTTCTATGATCTCTCCCTCTGAGAGGAGGACCTCCTCCAATACTTGTCTAGAGGTAGCGGAGTCTTACTCAATGTCCTCTGGATCAGAGGAGGACTGGACAGAAAGCCTTCGCTTTTTTGCAGGGGGATTAGGAGTGCTGGGAGTAGACATTTCTGAAAAGATATTTGGTTGTTTTTCTTTCCATATGTCGGACAGGATCTGCATAGTTTTTTCTTATAGTTTTCAGGTCGTTTTTTTAGAGCAAGCATTGCATTTAAGAGGCTTTGCTTTAGACCTAGAGTCTCTTGAGCCCTAAGGGACAGAAGAGAGCAACCAAATATCAGCAAGATTCTACCATCTCAAAACCTTATATATAAAAGTATATAAATATATACCCCCTCAGGGGACTCCCAGTACTGGCAGTAGCACAGGGATCCTGGCCCTCCAGGCGAGGTGTAGGTGCTTCAGATGTGGACATCACGGCGGAGATGCAGTGAGAGATTCTGTATGAGCGCAGTGTTTCTGTTAAATCTCCCGGCGTCTTACGTCATCTAGCTGCGCCCTTACTATGCTTTGTGCAGCATGCGCCACACGGATATAATATCCTCGGTGCGCTCCATGTGCCACACGATCCTCAGAACATCAGAAGCGCTCCATGCGCCGCACCTACCCCGCCCCACCGGTCCAATGAAACTAAGGAGACGCCGCACTTTCCATGCGTGTCTCGATCGGGAACCAGCTCTGGCTGACTGTTTCCACAAAGTGGAAGGAAGACTGCCACATAGAAAGGACCATAGGCCCCAGCATAAGCCTGGATGAGGGTCCTTGTTGCCCCCGCTGTCCAGCCTTAGCCCCTGCTGCGGGAGGACAACGGGAGATACAGGTAATCTTCTCCGGTCTTCTTTCTTCACCTCCCGATAGGGAGGACTCTCTCCATGTGTTAACCCCCGTAGGGGCAGGAAAACAGTATTCAAATCCCAGGGGGGAGACAAGGGTCTTAAAGAAGGGTGCATTCTTGATGCTGCCGACAAGAATCTTTTAATCCATGGATGATCTGCTAATCTGGAATCAAAGAAATAACTTAAAGAGGACCTTTCATTCCGATAAAAATTCTAAACTAAGTATACAGACATGTAGAGCGGCACCCAGGGAGCCCCCTGCACTTACCATTATCCCTGGGTACCGCTCCGGTCTCCCCGTATGTCCTCCGGTATCTTCAGATTTTCGGCTCAACTGGGAGGAGTCTGCCCTTGTTCTCCTGGGTGAGAAAAAAACCTCTCCAGCTATGAGCTGAGCGCTGCATTTGGCCAGCAATACAGCCTGGGAGAAGGAGACGCTCAGAAGAACAAGGGCAGACTCCTTCCAGTTGAGTCGAAAATCTGAAGATACCGGAGCCTATACCAGGAGAACGGAGCGGCGCCCAGGGATAATAGTAAGTGCAGGGAGATCCCTGGGCGCTGCTCTCCATGTCTGTATACTTCGGTGGATAATCCCCTTCTAAAACAAACTTCCCTTTCAAAATCCACACTGAGAGATGGAGAGTTTCTGGGCTAGCGGACCCTGGTAAAGAAGATCCTCTTTCAGGACCTCTTTGGCCACATTGGAGCTATCAGGATAACCGAGGCCCCCTCTCTTTCTATTTTCTTCAATACATGGGAAATACCCTAACTCCTGTGCTAATCTGTCTATTACTAACGGGCCGTCCAAACAGTTGAGGGAGAAGAACCTCTCTAATCTTAGGTTGGCTCTATTTGCAAAAAAACGTCTTTGTTTAGACACCATTCTCCTTGTTTTAAGGAGACTCGACTTAGGAATTCTGCTATGATGTTCTCCTTCCCCTTCAGAGGCACTGCTGACAGAAAAAGCCTTCTCTCCTCTGCTATATAAAATATCTTCTGGCATAGAAGTAAAAAGGAAGGGACTCTCGTTCCCTCTTGACGGTTTATGTAGGCCACTACTGTAGAACTGTCGGAATAGAAGACAATCCTTCTGTGTTTTACCTCTGGTAAAGCCATCTCTACTGCCTTAAACTCCTTGAAATTGGAGGATGCTTTCCTCGTGTTCAAGTCCCATCTCCCCTGCCAGCACCTGTTCTGGGAGTGGGCCCCCCAACCCCAAGGGCTTGGCATCTGCGGTAATTATAGTTGGCTCTAGAAATGTCCATGGAACCCCTGCGGATAGATTCTCCGGAATTGTCCACCACAACAGGGAAAGTCTGGTCTTTGAAGAAAGGTGGAAACTCTGATCGAAGGAATAAGGGGAGCCATCCCATGATTTTAGGATGTTTGCTTGAAGCTCTCTGGAGTGGATCTGAGCATAAGGTACTACTGGAATCGCTGATGTCATCTGCCCGAGTGCCGCCATTGCTTCCCTGAAAGTACACTGGAAAGAAAGGAAGACTGACCATACTTGTTCCCGGATCGACTCCTTTCTTGGAAGCGTAAAAAAACTTCCTTGCAGAAGGGAGTCCAGCTGAATTCCTAGGAAAATGCAAACTTGAGAAGGAATCGGGTATGATTTTTTCCAGTTTATCTTCCATCCTAGATTTTTCAAAGTGGAGCAGAGGAATTTTATATCTTTTTCTAGTCTCTCTTTTGACTGAGAAACTATTAAAAAATCGTCCATAGGGCGATAGGGCACTAGCGTAATTTCAGACAGTCTTACAAAAGCCGTTCTGCTACTACTTTGGTAAAGATTCTAGGAGCCTGAGAAACCCCAAAGGGCAGCGCTCTGTATTGGAAATGCTGTAACTCTTCCTGGATCCAGACTGCTGTTCTTAAAAACTTTTGGGAGGAAGCATTGATTGTAATATGCATCCTCAAGATCCAAGCTTGCCATCCAGCAATCCTGGAAGAGGAGATTTACAGTTGATTTTATTGTCTCCATACAAAATTTTTTACCTTTGTAATTAACCCATGGTAATCCCGAGTGTGTTTCGGGGTTACCGCTTCTTGCAGTGTAAGTTAACCCCGAGCCACACTCGGGATTACTGCTAGGGCAGTTAAGTAAAGGCTCGGTATCTTCCTGTGGAAAAAGAGCCCTCCCCGCTGAATCCTCATCTGAAGAGAAGAAAGCATCTGATAAGTCCTGGCCGGATTTTCTATCCTCGTCCTCCCCAGAAAAATCCGAATCAGAGTCCTTATTATAGGTAGACCTTTCTGGAGACCTTTGAAGACTCCGACCGAGTGATTTAATAGAAGATTTAACTTCTGACCGTACTAAGGCCTTAATATTTCTAGGTAAGCTGTGAGACTCTTCCATAACCAACTTATCTATACATGCTTACATAGTGGTTTAACATAAGAGGCTGCTAAAGCTACTCTATATCCCCCACATTCTTTAGTTTTTGTTCAGTCTTTCCGGATTATTTCTTTGGCGTTTTTGTCAAGCTTCCCCACTCCTCAGGACCAATACCGGGCTTGTGGGGCTCCAGGGGGTCGGCGCGTACTGCATCACCTAGTTCCGACATGCTGGTGGAAACCTAGATCCTGTGCAAACAAGGCTGGCTGCCTTCTCCTGCTGCCAATTTATCAAACGCGCCTTGGCTCCTTTTAACCCCTAGGCCCAAAAATGCCTAATCCAACGCATGAGGATGCCCACACCTCTTCCGGCCCGGTGCACGGAATGACATCAATGAGCCGCCTGCATGCGCAGAACGCAAGAGAAGTGCGCGCCGCCATCTTGGAAGTGGGACGCAGGACACCCCGCTGCAATGGGCTGGGAGCCGCCTGAACACAGTCACAGTGGCTCCCCAATGAGGCTTGGGAGGAGGCAGGAGGAAGAGCAGGCTCGGGCTGCGGCTACCTAGGAGACTGATGCCGCCACGGATAGGTCCCTTTGCGGTACAGTAGACCCGGACCTCCCCAGCCTCCTGAGGTGAGAACAAAAGCAACGGTAGGAGCCAGAGCCTCTCAGGTACCTCCTATCTGGAGGACAGGAAACCTGAACTGAGGTGTGGTGGGGGTGTGAACCATTTTATCTTCAGGTTTCCTGTCCTTAATGGGAGGTCCTAGTCGTACGGGTGCCGTCATGGGTGAGGGGAAAAGATGCGGACAGCACACAGTGCGGACAAGAATAGGAATCCTCTATTAAGTGCCGGCGATGTGCGGCGTCAGTGTTTTGCCAAAACACTATGGACGTGTGAATGGACCCTAAGGGAATGGAGGCTGCTGATGAACGGGATCCTTCATTAGCGGCCATGTTCCCAGTGCGGTGCTGGCACGCAGGCCAGCGGACCCACGTGTAGACCTGAACTATTCTTATTAAACAATCAGATATCAGTGCTCATAGTTTAATAATGCTTATTACTAGCTGCATGCATTTGCTGTTAGCAGCATATTGTGCAGCTAGCAATATAAATCTGCTGGGGATTTTCTGTCCGCAAATTTCAGACTGAAAATCCCCTGCAATCCAGTTATGTGTGAATAAGCCCTAACAAGCCGTGTACCTGTGTAATCATCATGTCACCAGGACAGGTTTTTATCTTCCAGCAATAATCAATAAATGTAAGGGTGCCAGAGGTGGCACTCAGAGCCCCCTCTGTGGGCACCTGCACTCTAGAAAAAGTCTATGGTGAACCAATATGCCTTAGACTTTTCCAGATAGTTATCTTACAATGTTCGGACCCATGAAAGGTCCCCTTTAAGGGGCAAATGCCTCCTAATAAATTAGGTGCATCTCTGCCCTGTCGTGCACCAGAAACTGAAATCTACGGCAGCCCGTTTCTGGTGTAAGTTATAGTAACAGTTTCAGTTCTCTAAAGATGTCAGCCAGCTTTCCTATGCTGTAATATGGGATCAGGGAATGACATTGATGCAAATGACCTGCCCATCAGCCGAGAGACAGGAATTTGAATAGAAGTGACACCTGTCTGATGGTCCATTCACACGTCCGTACAATGGATCCGGATCTGTTCCGCAACGTTGTGGAACAGATCCGGACCCATACATTTTCAATGGGGCCGGAAGAGATGCGGACAGCACATTTCCGGTGCGCGTCCCCGATCTTCTGGTCCGCTGCTCCCTAAAAAAAAAATAGAACATGTCCTATTCTTGTCCGCAATAGCAGACAAGAATAGGCATTTCTATAGGGATGCCGGCCCGGTGTATTGCGGATCCGTAATACACAACGGACGTGTGAATGGACCACAACTGTGACATCTGGGTGTCTGCAGACTGCCAGGAGCTGACACAGAAAGGTAGGATTGGGGCTACTGAGGTGATGAAACATCCTATATATGACACTGCAGTCTGCCGATGTACCGCGCCATTGTGTAATCCTCTGTTGTCACCTTCACTGCTGTAAACCTTCGATTCCCTGCCAGCATATATAATCCTTTATGAACAGGCTCGGGCAGCGGCTCCCTAAGAGACTGACGCCGCCACGGATAGGTCCCTTTGCGGTATAGTAGACCCGGACAGGCTCTTGAGGTGAGAACAAAAGCAACGGTAGGAGCCAGAGCCTCTCAGGTACCTCCTATCCGGAGGACAGGAAACCTGAACTGAGGTGTGGTGGGGGTGTGAACCATTTTATCTTCAGGTTTCCTGTCCTTAATGGGAGGTCCTAGTCGTACGGGTGCCGTCATGGGTGAGGGGAAAAGATGCGGACAGCACACAGTGCGGACAAGAATAGGAATCCTCTATTAAGTGCCGGCGATGTGCGGCGTCAGTGTTTTGCCAAAACACTATGGACGTGTGAATGGATCCTAAGGGAGTGGAGACCGATGATGAACGGAATCCTTTATTAGCGGCCATGTTCCCAGTGCCGTGCTGGCACGCAGGCCAGCGGACCCACGTGTAGACCTAAACTATTCTTATTAAACAATCAGATATCAGTGCTCATAGTTTAATAATGCTTATTACTAGCTGCATGCATTTGCTGTTAGCAGCATATTGTGCAGCTAGCAATATAAATCTGCTGGGGATTTTCTGTCCGCAAATTTCAGACTGAAAATCCCCTGCAACCCAGTTATGTGTGAATAAGCCCTAACAAGCCGTGTAACTGTGTAATCATCATGTCACCAGGACAGGTTTTTATCTTTCAGCAATAAACAATAAATGTAAGGGTGCCAGAGGTGGCACTCAGAGCCCCTCTGTGGGCACCCACACCTTGGAAAAAGTCTATGGTGAACCAATATGCCTTAGACTTTTCCTGCCATTCAACAGCACAGGGCGCACTATGAACAGCGCAGGGCGGACTATGAACAGCGCAGGGCGGACTATGAACAGCGCAGGGCGGACTATGAACAGCGCAGGGCGGACTATGAACAGCGCAGGGCGGACTATGAACAGCGCAGGGCGGACTATGAACAGCGCAGGGCGGACTATGAACAGCGCAGGGCGGACTATGAACAGCGCAGGCAGCGCACTATGAACAGCGCAGGCAGCGCACTATGAACAGCGCAGGCAGCGCACTGAATGTGGGCAGGCTATTATAGCTAAGTGATAAATTACATGGAAGATACTATACTGGACTGTAGAATTCAGAATAAATTGCCGTGTTGGCACTTTGCAATAAATAAGTGGGTTTTGGGTTGCAGTTTGGGCACTCGGCATCTAAAAGGTTCCCCATCACTGCTCCAGGATATGTCATCACTTTAAAATGGTAGGGGTAAAACCTCTAGGACCCCACCTACTTCGAGTATGTGGGGACTGCAGCGCTAGTTTAGAGCTTTGTCCTCTTCATTGGTTTTATCTGCACAGTGGTATTTCCAGCTGTCTGTTTGTGTAGGGAAATGCCACTCGGCACCATACCAGTAAATAGAGCCACGCTGCTATTTCATGTACTGCAGGGCGGCCGGGGTGCTAAGCTAGTGTTCAGCCCCTTCATTCTTGAGATCGGTAAGGGGTCCCAGAGACCATAGTGTTGGAATATCCTAGTATTTTGCAGTTTCTAAGATAGGAATAACCTTTTAAACTACTTTAACGCCAATTTATTAATGGTCTCTTTACATAAAACTAGTTATTTACAGAACTTTGCAAACATTGGGGGACATTTATCAAGACTGACATTCCTATATGCCGGTCTTGATTCCCCCTGCGCTAGAGTAAGATGCTCTAAATTTGTTAGAGGACCTTTCATGGGTCCGAACATTGTAAGATAACTATCTGGACATGTAGAGCGGCGCCCAGGGATCAGCGCTCACAGCCCAGGGAGAAAAAAACCTCCCAGGCTGTGAGCTCTGCACTGCGATTGGACAGCGCTACAGCCAGGGAGAGAAGCTGATGTCTCCTCCCTGTTGCGAAGTTAGTAGCCATTATCATACAGCGTGGGAGAATGAAAATGGGCCACAGCGGGCAAACTGAGCGGCGCCCTGGGATAATAGTAAGGCTTCTTTCACACGAGCGTGTCCAGATGCGTTGCGGATGCGTTCAATGAAAACTGTGCGATTTCGCGGGCAAAGCCATTAAGTTTTGCCTGCGATTGTGTTCAGTATTTTCTGTGCGGGTGCAATGCGTTTTGATGCGTTTTTCACGCACATGATAAAAAACTGAAGGTTGACAAACAACATCTCCTAGCAGCTATCAGTGAAAATATTTATTCTTATATATATATATTTACAAATATATATTCTTGCGTTTTTCAGGCAGCCCCATTCACTTCTATGGGGCCAGAGCCGCGTGAAAAACGCAAGAATATAGAACATGCTGCGATTTTCACGCAACGCAGAACTGATGCATGAAAAACAACACTCATGTACACGGACACATGGAAATTAATGGGTCAGGATTTAGTGCGGGTGCTATGCGTTCACGTCATTCACGCTGAATTCTCGCCCGCGTGAAAGGGGCCTTAGCTTGACTCCTCCTTCGGAGAGGGCAGATGCTTCTTTGGCCCAGATATGCAGAGCTGCTACTTGGAGCTCTCCCCATACCTTTTTTAGACATTACAGACTGCATCTTCGCTCGTGTGAAAGGGGCCTAAGTGCAGCGAGATCCCTGGGCGTCGCTCTACATGTCCAGATAGTTATCTTACAATGTTTGGACCTATTAAAGGTCCCCTTTAAGGGGCAAATGCCTGTTAATAAATTAGGTGCATCTCTGCCCTGTCGTGCACCAGAAACTGAAATCTACGGCAGCCCGTTTCTGGTGTAAGTTATAGTAACCGTTTCAGTTCTCTAAAGATGTCAGCCAGCTTTCCTATGCTGTAATATGGGATCAGGGAATGACATTGATGCAAATGACCTGCCCATCAGCCGAGAGACAGGACTTTGAATAGAAGTGACACCTGTCTAAGGATCCATTCACACGTCCGTACAATGGGTCCGGATCTGTTCCGCAACGTTGCGGAGCAGATCCGGACCCATTCATTTTCAATGGGGCCGGAAGACATGCGGACAGCACACAGTGTGCTGTCCGTATCCGCATTTCCGGTGTGCGTCCCCGATCTTCTGGTCCGCGGCTCCCGAAAAAAAATAGAACATGTCCTATTCTTGTCCGCAATAGCAGACAAGAATAGGCATTTCTATAGGGATGCCGGCCCGGTGTATTGCGGATCCGTAATACACAACGGACGTGTGAATGGACCCCAACTGTGACATCTGGGTGTCTGCAGACTGCCAGGAGCTGACACAGAAAGGTAGGATTGGGGCTACTGAGGTGATGAAACATCCTATATATGACACTGCAGTCTGCCGATGTACCGCGCCATTGTGTAATCCTCTGTTGTCACCTTCACTGCTGTAAACCTTCGATTTCCTGCCAGCATATATAATCCTTTATGAACAGAAGGATGTATTTATTACCTTCAACGTCAAAGAGCTGTTCCAGGAACTGACCAGATCTGCCGCCCGCAGGTCCTGCCAGCTGATAAAATTATGAAAAGGCTCTCCAGTCTTCCTAAAAACATGATGAGACATTAAAAGATTAAATATCTCACACATTGCTATATTACAAACAACACTAATGTAACTAGACTGATGACACCACTTATTAACCACTTCATTACCGGAGTGTCGATCCCCCTTCCTTAGGGTGCTTTCACACTAGCGTTTTTACTTTCCGTCCTACAGTTCCGTCGTCGGGGCTCTAGGACGGAAAGATACTGATCAGGATTATCCCAATGCATTCTGAATAGAAAGAAATCCGTTCAGGATGTCTTCAGTTCAGTCTTTTTGACTTTTCAGGACGGAGATAAAACCGCAGCATGCTGCGGTTTTATCTCCGTCCTGAAAAGCCTGAACACATGACTGAACGCCTGATCAGGCCTTAAGTCCCATTGACTTACATTGCGGCCGGATCCGGCATTAAAAAAAGACTGAAGGACGGATCCGTCCTTCAGGTGTGCGCATGCGCAGACCTTTAAAACAGTGAAAAAAATACAAGACGGATACGTCTCTCGGCATGGCAAACGAAGAGACGGATCTGCACTTGCAATGCATTTGTAGACGGATCCGCAATCCGGATCCGTCTACAAATGCTTTCAGTTGTCATGCGTTGTGACTGATCCGGCGGGACGGAAGTGCACGCCGGATCCACACAACGCAAGTGTGAAAGGGGCCTTACCAGGCCAGTTTTCAGTTGTAGCAATGCGTCTATCGAATTGCAAATAACTGATTCGTTTCTGAGCCAGCCTACATGTATTTGATATTTTACTCGGGACACCTTAGACCTTTCTTTTGTGCTATTAGATGATGGATAGAATATAAAAAATTTTTTTAGGAAAAACTATGAAAAAAAATAATATTTTTCCTTTCATATCAATTTTTTTTCTATTACAAAAGGTTTCAAGACAAAATGTTTCTAAAACCATTACTGTACTATTGTACTCTGAAAATAGGCGCTATTTATGTAATTTATCTACTGGCCGAGCCCGCCGCAAGACTTCAAAAGACTGGAGCACATTTTGGATTTCGGCAAAATGTTACAAGCCCCTTCAAAGTGACTTTAAAAAAAATAAAATATGTATTATCTGCCTAAGGTATTCATCTTGGGAAAATTTGGACATTTTAACTTTTTTTTACATTTTTGCTTGCGTTATAGAAAAAATACAGCTATAACAAATACCTAGATTTTTTTAAACAAATGTTTGTATATTTTACACATACAAATTCCACTATACTATTGCTAAAACTAATAAATATATATATATATATATATATATATTTTTTATGAATGAAAAAGGGGGCGGGATGTTTGAATGGTTGTGTACATACGCCCTTGAAGAAGCTGTTCTGGCGAAACGATCGTCGGGTGGTGTACTCTGGTCTGTATATGTCATGTTGTAATTTGGAGGGAATGCACTTTGCTGCCTGGGGTTATGCTTTGGCACTTTTTGCACTTTATTATTGATACTATTTCAATTATTAGCTCATGGTCCATGGCAGCCTAGTGTTTATTTGGATCTCCGTTTTTTATTGCACTCAAACTGACCATTGTATATTTTTTAGGGAGGTTTTCTCCAATCTCTGATGCACATTTATGTATTGTTATTATCCTTTGTCTATTGTGTATTGATTTTTTAATATGAATTTAATAAAATTATAATGATTATAATCATGGAATGGTCTGGATAGTCGGTGTATTATGGTTGTGTACATAGCCTAATTACTATTGCTAATACTAGTAACTATTGCTATATCTTTAAAAAAAAAAAAAAAAAGTATTCATTTTTTTAAATTTATAAAAATTTTATTTACCGTACTTTTTTTGTAGTGAATTAACCCCTTTCTGACACAGTCCAGGCAGAAAGAGGTTAATTCCCAGCCTGCAGGCTAACATTTCATTTTAAAGCCAGCAGGTGGCGCTCTTACATAAGAAAAAGCGCTCCCTGACGGTTTTCTGCTCCCTCAATGTAATACACGCTTGTAGCATAGAGCTACAAGCGTGTATTACAGCCAGACCGGACCAGCTGGCTTCCGGACTTCTCACCGTGACCGCAGCTGTCATCTGCGGCGGCCGCTGGCAGATCGCGATGTAACCTGACGCTTTTATACGTCGGGTTACAGATCAGAGCCTACCGCGACGTAGAAAGTCGTGCAGCGGTGGGAAAGTAGTTACGTTACTTGGCAAATGAGTGAACACTGAAATTGTTAATAATAGGCCATGTCCCATCAGGAAAAAAAAATGTATTATTTGCACAACATAAATCTAAAGATACATACAGTGTTTGCGAATGCCATAAATAAATACAGGAAAACCTGAAAATCTATAAAGCTCTTAAAACAACTAAGAAACAGAAGGACAATAACTGCATGAGATTAAATACTGACGAGAAAAAATAAACCCCCAAAAAAACATAACGTAGCCAGTCATTGCTGCGCCGGATGTGGAGACCGGAAGATGGAGACACCGGAGGGAGAGCAGAGGCCTGGGGCACTGGGGAGCAGTAAAGTATGTATCTCTGGTTCAGAGAGGCAGGCTGATGGCACTTAACAAAATGTTATTATCTCTGTGTCATCAAAAAATGACCTATTATTTGAATCACCTTTTTATGCTTTAACTTTTTTTTTTTTTGATTTTTTGCTTCCCCCCCTCCTCCATATCACTATCTATATTAAAATGTGCATAAAATCCTGCAGCTTTCTCACTGTCCACTAGGCCCAAAATATGTCGAGACTTCCTCTAGGGAACCCAAGTGGTACCTTCGAACCAAACCAGAGTCTGGGAAATGTGTTTTTTTTTTACAGTAGAAATTAATTCACAAAGTTGTTACCCGAAGTCCCGTGAAACTTCGCGAAGTAAAAACTTTGGCTCATCGGAGCCAATACATTCTAATACTGTACGGAGCGCTCGCTCCGTACAGTAATGAAACAAAGTATTATGCAAATCGACTTCGGATGTCAATGTGAGTATTTATTTATCTTTGGGGCACAAATTACACCGTTATTGATAAATGTCCCTCTGACTTCTATAGGAGAGTTCTCTGAGCTGTGCGGAGAGGGAGCAGACAAGCTGTCATATGATGGATCCTGTTATCTATAGAGAGGTGTTACCCGTCATTGTGGCGATAATGAAACGTTACCTGTACAGAACAGGAAATCGTGACCCAATATTAGGCCTAGTGGCCAGTGCAAAAATTGCAGGATCATACACATTTTGGTTAAATATAGAAAGTGGCATGCCAAAATTTAAAAACAGCTTGCCAAAATTACCCAAAAAAACTGAAAACATTTAATACAAAAATGTGAGCAAAAGAATAGGTCATTTTCTGATGACACATTCCCTTTAAGAAGAATCCAGCACATCTCAGGACAGAATGATGAATTCACTGAAGCAGAAACAGACGGGCTGGGCCAGTCAGTGTGGTAACAAACAACTCAGGTGCTGCTGTTTAGTCTAAGGGCATGGCTCCACTTAGGCTACGTCCACACGACGACATTTGTCGCGCTACAATTTTTATAATGGGAGTCTATGGTGTCGCATTGCGACATGCAACATGCTGCGACTGCGACGCAACAGTCGCAAAAAAATCCATTCAAGATGGGTTTTTCTGCGACTGTTGCGTCGCAGTCGCAATGCGACAACATAGACTCCCACTATAAAAAATTTCGCGCGACAATAGTGCGACAAAATGTCGTGCGACAAATGTTGCAGTGAAGTTGTGACTTATTGTCGCGCGACAAATGTCGTCGTGTGAACGTAGCCTTAGCTGTGGACAACTTTGGCCAAAAACTGGTTAGAAGCCATCAATAGGAAAATGGTGCAAACTGCATGGAACCAATTCAATCTTGCTCGTGGTTGAAGTAAGGTATAGAGGGCACAGCGATGCGACCTATCACTCCTACTCTGTATTAATCTGTTCGGAACGAGTAACCATCTTTTGGCTGGACCTTTTTTCAATGTTTTTATTGGTGTGACCATTCATTTTTGTCTTTTATCTAGTGCTGGAAGATCTTTTTCTTGGACATTACATTTAATATGACACTTGATAACTAAGCCTCATCCACAACTGCTTACTTGTTCCAGGTAATGAAAGTTGCCCTTTGTGTGGAGATGCCAAGACCAGCGATTTGACTTAAATGGACACCTGCGTCTGTGGAGACATACGAATCGTCTTGTCAAGAAAGAGTTAACAGCGAAACCGCAGTCATGCGGTGGAACAGAGTAAGTGGCAGAGCAGGTATGGCCATCACTTTCCAGAAGATATCACCTTTCGCTGCCTCTTTCACCACAGTCACAAACTGCTTCCATAGTTCTTCAGGGTCCAGCTCCACATGTCCACGGCGAGGGTACAAAACTTTTATCTGCCGAGAGAAGATGGGAGAACATGAAGCGAGAATCTTGGATTGATTTCAGACCCAAAGAAGGAGTGAGGCCTAAATGGACGACAAGTATAATCAAAAGCTTTATGGGGAGGTTTATCAAACTTCTACAACAGTTTTGTGGCCCAGAAAAGTTGCACATTTTGGCTCCTGGCTAGAGCATGGGCGGCCCACATGTGGCGCAGATTGAGGGGTCTTCCCCTTGTGTGATAAGACAGACGTGCATCCTGTCAACTGACGTTCTGCCATCCAATGCAACCACAGGATGGTATTGCAGGTTTGGGGAAAGCCTTCACACTTGGGTAGCCTTCACCTGGCAGACTAATTTATGTGACTGTCCTATTCACCTGAAAGGCGTGTGCAGAAATCCGTGCCCTTGCCCCCAAAGCAACCCTTTGCAAATGAACAAAACCGATTTTCAGTCACAGGAATTTTTGCCACAACATCTGCAATGTTTGAAGACGCCCTAAAGCTGACAAATTTGCATCAAAATACACTTTACTTGTGGATTTTGATGTGTATTTTATGCGGTTTTGTTGCAGATCTCACCCTTAGGGCTCTTTCACACGCCCGTTGCTGTATTGGGGTCCGCAATACACGGGGCACCGGCCGTGTGCATTCCACATCACGGATGTGGACCCATTCACTTGAATTAGTCCGCAAATGGAACGGAACCCAACGGAAGCACTACGGAGTGCTTCCTGGGGTTCCGTGCCTCCGCACCGCAAAAAGATAGAACTTGCAAGTGAATGGGTCTGTGATCCGCATGCGGCTGGCCCACAGTTGGTGCCTGTGCATTGCGGACCGCAATTTGAGGTCCACGGCACGGGCGGAGCCGTTCTGTTCTTGTGAACAAGCCCTAATATTGAAAAACAATTGACATCCTGCAGATTTCAAAATCTGCACACCAGAAAAAAAAAAGAAGCAAAGTGAGATTTGTCCCGCCTCATACCCTTCGCTGGTTCTGTATTCTGCCGTGGTTTTTCAGCACAGAAAGACTATACGTAATCCGCAAAGCCGCCTGTAGACAGGTGCTGGTTTTCAAAAAGAATTTCTGCGCCAATCTTCATGCAGATTACTCAGCCTTCCCACACCAAATTCCGTGTGTTACAGATTTCGTTGTGGATTGGCCCCGATCTCACCTCCTGCGTTGCCAAGAGTGAAATCCACACTAAGAATGCGACAAAACCATTGACATGCTGTACATTTCAACATTCGCACGGTAGGTCTATTTCCGGCCGGAAAAAAATATGAAATGTACATGAGGTTTGTCAAATCTCATTCAGTTTGCTGGTACTGTATTATGCTGCGTTTTTTCCACATGAAAGTCCACAATGTGTCCAGGCACCCGCTGTAGACGGAGCATGTGAATGAGGCCCTAGGCAGGCAATGCACGGTGCGATCTTTACACGGTATCATACGATTCTGCTAAAATGGGAAACATTACATTTGGGCATGATGATGATAGATACATTTGGCACAATGGCGCTAATCTAAAGTAACAATTCTGTGGGACCTCAGTGAGCAGGGATTTTGTGACTGTTTAAAAAATAGAAATAAATCAGAATCATTGATCAGTTTTAATGAAACGTGTTCGATCTTTGATATCAGAGTAAACACGTAATTACCTGTACTAGGTGATCGCACTATGCCCTATAGTCAGGCAGGAGCAGAGTCCAATCTGTATCTTATCTTCTTCTACCCCCCTGCCCTCTCACTCCTAATTATTCCTTGGACCATGGGGTGACAAAAAGCAGGGTGGAGGCAATAAGCACGTGTTCTAAAGGCAGATCGGCAAGCGATTGTCAGGGAGGAAGTGTTCCCTCGCGGAAATCGCTTGCTAGTTAGCGGAGGAGACCGCTGCTATTACATGTGGTGATCTCCTCCGCAGCATGGGGAAGAGCCATCGCTATGCCATCACTTGTCCCCATACTGTCTAGTGGTTTAATGGCGGGAGATCGCTGGACAGCACGATCTGCCGCCGGCAGGCGCTGATTTTAGATTTTTAAAGCAGGTTTGGCGGCGGTATTACACTGCAAGATGATTATTGGCAGAAATATCGGCCAGTGTAATACTGCCTGAAGACCGGTGACAACATGCAGAGCTGCATTACTACAGTCACTAAATGGCGATCCGTGTGGTGAGTGGCTGGAAAGGAGGTCATTTTTACGGTATGTTCACACGTATCAAATGTGTTGCAGATTTTCCACGTGGATTTGTGGGTGGATAATGTGCAATGTATTATAGTAGCAGTAAAGTGATGAGATTATAAAGGGGGATTCCAGGAGCACCATATTGATGGGATAGATCAGGCATCCTCAAACTGCGGCCCTCCAGCTGTTGAAAAACTACAACTCCCACAATGCATCCTGGGAGTTGTAGTTTTGCAACAGTTGGAGGGCCGCAATTTGAGGATGCCTGAGGATAGATCATCATTATTGGATCTGTGGTGGTCCGACTCCTGGCACCCCCGTTAATCAGCTGTTCAAACAGCCTGCAGCGATCCGCTGAGTGCGGCGGCCTCCTCACGGCACAGCGCCGTACATTGTATAGTGGCTATGCCTGGAATTGCAGCCAAGGCCCATTCACCCATGACCACCGGCCTATGAAGGGGCCGTAGCCTCTGTATACAACAATCAGATATTGATGGCCTATCCTAAGGACAGGCCATCAATATTGTATTCCTGTTAACAAATCAAATTCGCACGAAAGGGGAAAAACAAAAAGCCCATGGAAACTGACCTGCGGCGTGCACTTTCACGGAACGTGCTGCATTATAACTAGGCTGATTTATCTGCAGAATGGAGGTCTGCGGTCCCTTCACACTGATGATCGGTGGAGGTCTAGGGGGCTACACATGAATGGTCTTTTTTTTTTTTTACTGAACACCCCTTTAAGATGATGAGGTCGCTGGGACTTATCTCCTGTTCTGGACATTCCACCTCACAAATTACAACATGAGGGTCCGCACACCTGCGAGAGGGCTGTTCTGGAGGATCTTGTTTCATTGTGTAACGCTGAGAAATACAAGCTGCTGAATGCAATGTGTAGAACAGCTACGCCCATGTCGGCGAGGCATGCTGATACTTCTGGTTCCACAACCACTGGTGTGGCAGACGTTTGGAGCCACTAAACCACTGGCATGCCATTATGTAGCTGGGGTTTAGGGTCCCAAACTTACCCGCAGGAACCCCCTCTGCAAAAAAAAAGTTAATAAAATTCAAACTTACCAGCGGAGTCCAGGACCCTTGAAGTTTCACCTCATTTCCCTGCGCATGTGCCCAAGATGCAGTGCATGTGCAACAGCTTCATCTGTGCAGTGTGCATCCCGATCCCACTGGAGGAGAGTTGTCTCCGGGTAAGCTTCTGGGTAAGCGTTTGGGACCCTAAACCCAAATTACATGCCAGCCTGCTGGTGGTTTAGTGGCCTAAAACTTGGTGAAAGGTCCTCTTGAAGGGGGTTGTCCAGAATTAAAAAGAAAAAAAAACAAAAAAACAAAACAAAACAGAACCATGGCTGCTTTCTTCCAAAAACAGCTCCACCCGTCCGCAGATTGTGTGCGGTGCTGCAGCTCTGCCCCACTGACTCCAATGGAGCTGCTCTGCGATACCAGGCACAACCCGTGGAGAAAGATGGTGCGTTTTCGGAAAAAAGCAGCCATGTGTCTCTGATCCTGAACGGTAGGTGGGGGCGAGGATGGGTGATGTTGCAGTCTCCGTCCTGGTAAAAGAAATATCCGAATAAAGTTACTGTTCCAAATATACCCCCCCCCGGATTCCTGTAATTCCTGTAGATATGAGTCTATGCAGATCTGTGTCTTGTCAGCTAGGGTCCCTGAAGAGTCGTGAGGACAACTAACTAGACCCAGACCCCATTAGTGACACCGGTGGCACCGTGGATGACACCGTTACGGGTGCGTGTGTGGGGGGCACGGTGGATGACACCGTTATAGGGGTGGGCACCGTGGATCACACCGTTACACGGGGGGGGGGGGGTCGCGCTGTGGATGTCACTGTTGCAGGCGGCACCGTGGATGACACCGTCACCATTATGGGGGTCCACCTAATTTATGCCGGAGTTGGACACAAATGATGTATGGTCCGGTGCCCATAGCCTGAACCACTGGCCAGACAAATGCTCATGCTACATTCTTCTGTCCGGTGCCAGGAGCCATCCAGAGTCAGGACTGAGGTGCCAGATGCCAGGAACGATGCCACAGAAAAATAAGTCGTGTCAGCAGCTTTTGCTTCCCAGTTTCTATACCATAGCGGAGGGAAAATACAACATACGGCTGGATAGGTAGGAACCCAGCCAAAATGACGAGGACTATCTAAACGAAATCTAGAGGGACAGTCCCCTTAGATCCACTTCTAAGTGTCTGATCAGCACTGGTCTAACTGGTGGTGCCCCTGCCACCCACAAGGAGCCCGCGCACTTTTGTTTGGACGCACTGCTCCGCCATTCATCTCCGTAGGGCTGCCGGTCCAGCTCTGATACTCCGCTACCTCCTGCAGTCCTACACACACATCTACTGCTCCATTCAAACGTGGGCCCCGTTCTGAACACTGGCAGGGCCCCTGCACCCCTCTGATTAGGCGCATCCCCTATTCTGTGGGCAGCACATAAGTTGTAACGGGACAACTTTTTTTAAGAACCTAATTTTCTAGATTATTAAACAGAATTTTCCTTGCAGATTCCCCTTAGCAACAGACAGCCGCTGTCAGCCTGCACTGTTGCTAAGGAGCAAGTTATGCCCCTGGAGGAAATATTATTGCTCAGGTGACCCTGTAGTTTGCCTGTCCAGGGGTAAAAGATGCCTCTTCTGCTAGCTCCCTGGGCACACTGCCATGATAGTGCCAATTCTCCATACATTACACTTCACTTGTGGGCTCCACAACCACTGTATGTCAACCGTGACAGGAGGGAACTGCCGATCCCCACTCCCTCTGGCTCGGTCATTGCTTCCCCTGCAGAACACATACCTTGTCCTCCGCGCTCCCACAAGTCTCTGCGGCCGCGTTGTACACGTGACAACGTAGAATCGTGCTCCCGACGTCCACGGCCAGCACCAGCCGCTCCCGGTATCCGTTCCTGACAGACCCCATGCTCAGGCGCACCGCCGCTCATTCAGCGGAGGCAGTAGAGGTCTCCTGGGCGGAGCGGCCATAGGTGGAACCGTGTTTACGGTGGGCGGGGCTTGCTGACACAAGAAGGCGGTGACTACTGGAGACGTCGGCCATCTTTACTACTGGCAGGTACGGGAGGCTTCACTAATAAGTATATGACAGGGCATGTCATAAAGAATTATTGGCCGATGTTATAAGTAGCGATAATGCTGAATATATTCCCTATTCAGGTTACGGACGGAAAATGAAACCACAAACCTAACTCGTTGCTTTGATCCGCTCTTATAAAAACTAATTCCATGCCGCACCGCCATTGATGGTAAATAATGAACTGGATAGTAAAGAAAAGTGAGAATAGGCTGTGGGCGGGGCTTCACTTGTACTGAGCATGCTCAGTTGTTGCGGTAGGGAAAACTCACAAGGTAGGATCATTTCACGCTGCACCACCATGTTTCCTCAGCAGTAGGAGACACGCTCGTGTCCCTGTCTGTGTTAGCTTCAAGCCAGGAATTCATGTTCTAAAATCTGGCCTGTTGTGTTATGGTTCACGGACAGCGGTTCTGACCGGTGTTCCGTTATTTTTCCCTACTCTGGACTCTGTCAGCGGAGATGTAAACGGTATTGTTGAGTACTTTCCGTGGTCTACGGGAAAATGGCGTCTTGGTCTGCAGTTTGCCCTCTAGCGGAAGCATTAGCTGCCGTGGATTTGGCGGGTGTGTGGTGAAGAGATTTGGCTGGTGGTTTGTTTGGCGCCAGATTGGTGATCGCGAGGCGGCTGTTCCGGGCGCCCCGAGCGGGTGTCAACTGCTGGTCAGTATAGCCGAGGACATCAGGGGGAGCTGGTCACGGGCAGCAGCCGGTCCTGTGCCGGGCTTGTACAGACACGTCTCCATACTGACCAGTATACTGATACATGTACACCCTGCAGGGTGCTTCTGTATGGATCACATCGCCTCCATATATGAGGGGCCTGTGGTGCGGATGTGACCACAGTGTGTGATCCTATACTCCTGGGCCAGTGTCATACTGGAGATGTGACACTGCGCCATTCACTGGAACTGGCGCTGGTCAGGGGGCATTTACTTACAGCGTAAAGAAATAAAGTTGCAAGGCTCCGTCGCACGGGTGTTTTTGTACCGTACTCGCCCCCTGGGAGGGACTGGGATGGGACACTGGGCACGACTTATGTACTGTCCTTTACACGTGGAAACAGACGTAACAGCGAAGCAAAGACCACGCCAGTTGGGGTTGCGGTAGTTTTTGCTCCAGGTGCTCCGCCTGCCGGTGGTACACCTAATTTATGACATGGCCTGAGCCTCATCGTAAGGACACTTTCACATCTGCGTTTCTGCTGTCCGGTTTTTGATCCGACAACATGAGATCTCCAGACCACAGCAAAACGGATCTGTTTAAATGATGCAATGATCCGAAAATGAACATGCCGGATCTGGCGCCCATTTGCGTACGTTGTTTTTGGTGCCAGACACAAAAACGCTGCTTGCAGCACTTTGGTGTCCAGCATGAGAACACAACAAACCGGAACAGAACGCATTCTGGTAACTCCATTCCGTTTTGTCCCCATTGAAAACGATTGGGGACAAAACTGAAGCGTTTTCCTCCCGCTTTGAGATTCTCTGCCAGATCTCAATACCGGAAAGGAAAACGCAGACGTGAAAGTAGCCTAAATGTGGCGCCTTATCTTCCAGCACAGGGGAGGGAAACAAAGATCGGCGTAAAACGCCAGTCCATGTAAATGCTTTTTACCACAAAATATACCGTCCAGGTTGAGGCTAAAAACACACACGGGTATTTTGTGGTGTTTGTTTCCCCCACAGTAGAAACTCCTGCGGGTTCTGCTGTGGTATCTCAGCGACCTGCTTGTGGTGTACCCCACTGAATGGACGCCCACCGTGGCCTCCAGCAGCATCTGCCCGGACACTGCGCCAAGAAAGGACATATAAACCCCAGCTGCATGAAGCGCACTGCGCCACCCACTGGAAAAGGGGGAGGAGCCGTTAGCGGCTTTTTATTACGGAATCTGCGCCAGTTCCCGCCAGCAAGAGAACTGTGTGAACGGGCTTTTGGGGTACATTCACACAACGGATTGTGAAAATCTGCAAGGCAGAACCCACAGTGATTTTGCAGGTCTTTTAAGGGATCCTTTTTGGGAGTGTATAGTTCAATGTCTGCGTTTACGGCACTTTTTTTTGCCACTGCCCATTCATTTCAGCCGGCCTCTTTGGAGGCTGTTTTTGGTGCTGATTCTGACTCTGAAAACACGTCCGTATGGTTTTAGTGACTTTTTTTTCTACCATTGGATTTTGGAAAAAACGCCAACTCCAGATGTTGGGTCAAGGTCTGGAAAGGCAGGGGCACAAGTCGTTTTTGGCCTTGGTGCAGCAGGTTAAAGCTTGTGACTAGAGATGAGCAAATGTCATGTTACGAAATTTGTTCACGCTTCGTTTGGTGGCAAAAGCAGAATTGCGTTACCATGGACCATAACGCAATTCTTTGCGACATAGGGGCGCTGTGACGTCATTGTGGAGCGCCCCGGGAGCCGCACGGACGGTAAGTAGCTTCTCCCCTGGCTCTCCACTACTTTTCTATGGCAGCCGGGACTTTAGTAGCATCCTGGCTGCCATGGTTACCGTTCAGAAAGCTAAACGTCGGATCCGGCGATGCGCCGAAATGACGTTTAGCTTAAAGTCGGATCCGGATTAATGCTTTTCAATGGGTATTAATTCCGGATCCGTCCTTGCGGCATGTCTTCAGTTTTTTTGGGCGGAGGAAAATCCGCAGCATGCTTCGGATTTTTCAACGGCAAAAAAACGTTTGGATACTGAACGGAAGACATCCTGATGCATCCTGAACGGATTTCTCTCCATTCAGAATGCATTAGGATAATCCTGATCAGTTTCTTTCCGTCCTAGAGCCCCGAGGACGGAACTCTAGGACGGAAAGATAAAACGCCCGTGTGAAAGGGGCCTTACACAGATCCCGTCCATGCGCTGCGGATGTGTTCTGCAAGAAAATCCACACATAACGTACGAAGTCTAAATCTGCAGCAGGTCCATAAGGGCTGTTTCACACGAGCGTGTGCGGGAATCGCGCTCTGTGCGTGAACCTCTGTTCTGAATTTGCAGGAGCACACGGCATTATACTGATTTCTAAGGCCCTATTCACACGTCCGCATGTATTCCGCAATTCTGCGGAATACATGCGGACCCATTGACTTTTTTTGCGGACCCATTGACATCAGTTTTTGCGAAGCGTGCCGCCGATCTTACGGCCGCAGCTCCGCAAAAAAGTAGAGCATGTCCTATTCTTGCCTGCAATTGCGGACAAGAATAGACATTTCTATGGGGCTGCCGGCCGGGTGTGTTTATGGATCCGCAATTTGCGGATCCATAAACACTACGGACGTGTGAATAGGGCCTAATGCTGTGTGTCTCTGCTTGACCTTACTGCTTCAGGATCATACTGACGTAAGGTCATGCAGAGAGACGCAGCATTATAAATCAGCATAATGCCGTGGGCTCCTGCCAAAAGAGCAGTGTCCAGAACGGAGGATCACGCTCACACACGGACTGCACGCGCTCATGGGAAACAGCCCCTATGGATATTACGCCTTGCAGTGCAGAGGGTGAAATCTGTGACCGATCCGCAGCATCACTGCACCACAGTCCCCACCATTTGGTGCCTATTTTGCCACTACAAATTACAGAGCTATCCTTCTTCACTGCGGAAAATCCACAGCTGCCACGCCACGTGGCTGTACCCTGAGGCGCTGCTCACATGGCGGCTTTTGACATGGGAATTGTGGCGCAGGTCCCGCAACAAAAAGTTCTCAGTGGGAGGCCGTTAATAGCCACGACCACGCCAAGAAAGGACATGCCACAATGCAGCAAGCGTTTATCCATTGACTTCTCTATAGCGGAAAAAAACAAAAACGCCGGAAAAGGCTTGTCAAAAATGTATGACTAAAAAAGCTCAAAGAAGACCCAAAATAAAGCGATCTGCAGGAGATCTGAGCTCTAATTAATGCCGGGTACTTTCAGTGTTGAGCAGTAGGGAAAGTGGTAAATTATACCACGAGTGTTTGCTGCGTCATAAAAGTGGTGCAAGTCTCTTGATAAATCTGCCCCTATATGTGACAGAAGCTTTAAGGCCGCCTGCACACGCTGCTGAATCCATGCGGTTTCCTGTGCAGAAAAACCGCAGCATATTATGGTACTGGCAAAGTGTACACTTCGCAGATTTTTTTTTCTGTGCAGAAATTGACCTGCATTTGCGGATTCTTAAATCTGCAGCATGTCAGTTATGTTTGCGGTTTTAACACTTTTAAATGGAAGGGTGAGATCCGCGGCAAAACCGTTTCTAATCCGCACCAAAAAACGTAAATAGAAATTGCAGCATTTGGTGCGAATACGCTGCAGAAATGCACATAAAGCCACACGGAAATGCTTGCAGATCTTATGTGCATTAGGGCTCCTGCACATGACTGTACGTACTTTGCAGTCCTCAATAAATACGGATGACATCCGTGTGTATTCCGTATTTTACGGAACAGCTGGCCCCTAATAGAACAGTTTTATCCTTGTGTGTACTGTGGACAATAATAGGACGTTCTATTTTTTGAGTGGTTCTGCATACGGTCCACAAAATAATCGAAAGGACATGGAAAGAAAATACGTTCGTGTGCATGAGCTCTTTAAGCTACTTTCACACCAGCGTTTTCAATTCCGCTATTGAGATCATTGTCAACGAAACTGAGTGCATCAGAATGCATTCCGTACCATTTGGTTGCACTCCCATGGCGGACAGAATAACGCTGCAAGCTGCGTTTTTCTGTCCGCGATGTGGTCTGGAGCAAGACAGATCTGTCATGACTCACAATGTAAGTCAATGGGGACAGATCCATTTTCTATGACACAATAGAAAACAGATCCGTCCCCCATTGACATTCAGTGGTGTTCAAGGCGGATCCGTCATGGCTATATAAGACATAATACGACCCGATCAGTTTTTGTAATGGAAGCGTTTTTGCAGATCTGCAAAAAACGCTAGTGTAAAAAGTAGCCTAGCCCGCACTCATGTGCAGGTGGCCTAAGGACTCATGCACACGGCCATAGCTGTTTTTTTGCAGTCCGCATTTTGCGAAAACCTCCTGCCCTCTATAGAACTGTCCGATTCTTGTCCGTGAAACGTACAAGAATAGGACATGTTCCATCATTTGCAGAATAGCCAAAAGGATGACATCCGTATGCAGTCTGCATTTTTCGAGAGACCCCATAAAAATGAATGGGTCCACGTGCGATCCGCAAAATAGACGACAGTATGAATGGGACCGCAATTTTGAAGAATGGGTGTGGACCCATTCACTTCAATAGGGCCACAAAAGAGCACACCGTGTTCTGTCAACATCCTGTTTCCATTCCACGGCCCCACAAAAAAAGATGGGGCATGTCTTATTCTTGTCCGCAATTGGACAAGAATAGGCCATTTCTATTATAGTTGCATCCATGTGCAGTCCGCATATTGCGGAACGCACACAGGCCAGTATCCGTGTTTTGTTGATCCGCAAAAATCTGCACTTGTGTGAATGTAGCCTTATGCCTCATGCAGACGTCCGTTAAATGCGCTTCCTGTCGCCCCTGCAGTACAGTAATATAGTCGTATAGATCGTACCAGTGTATCACGGTACTGCAGGGGGGGGAGGAAGCGAACGGCGTCATAGCAACCAATGACGCCGTGCGCTCCTGCTCTTAGCAGGAATCCAGCCCAGGATACCACCGACCATTCACGTCCGTGTTTATGGACGTCAGCATATGAAAAAGTGGAACCTAAACAGAGATCAGATGGGCTGGAAAGAGCTGCTCCTGTCATGCGTTTTTGACCAGTCCCCGGTTTTGGCCGACATTCACTGACGGAAATCACTGAGCAAACGCTGTGCGATTTATGGCCTGATGAAATGTCAGAAAGGCTGCGTGCTGATGTGTAGTGGCAGATGAGATGCTATAAGGGAGACGCCCCCGGCGACCTATGGGTGGCATAATAACAGAGCACCATCAGCAAGGTGGCGGCGGCCACATCATGTACCCAACCGACCCCGTCCCCTGTGTGTCACTAAGATACAGGAGATTCTGCTGCCTTATCTGCGCCTGCGCAGTAGGGGGCACAACTGGGAAGGCCATCAGGTGGGTACATCATGTGAGCACTGCCATCTTGGACCTGTTGATCTGTTTACATCCTGCACACTGGGGGGCTTCCACAGACATGCTGGGGTACGCAGTGGACCTTCACAGTGTTTCACTTTCCATTATACATCAGTGGTCACATTAAATGGGTTCTATTATATATTATACTGGTCCAGGGGGGCTTTTCCTGCTTGCTTTTTTTTAAGCATCGTATTACAACATCCTCTTATTATTGAAGAACGAGCAGGCCACAGAAAGATGTCCGAGCCCCCCTCTGCTGGGTGCTGAGCTCACCCTCGATGCCTGCTCAGCGTTACCTGTGAGGTAGGTGGGTGGTCTTCAGGCTCGTGATCTCTATCCATACAACTAGTGTAAGGCTGGGTTCACACAAGCATAAGACGCTCCTGTGGGTTAGTCTGACTAAACAGTCAGCATTATAGGGATCTATGAGTTTGGGTCGGGTCTGCTGTCGCAAAATACAGCTTTGTGCATTTGGCAACTGGTGAAAGCAGCCGGCTGTCAGGTGCTTGGTAGGGCACGTGCACATGAGTGTGTGTGCCCCGTGCCCGTACCGCGGTCCGCAATATAGGGGCACCTGCTATGTGTAGGCTGTACTGCGGATGCAATCCGCAAGATCTTGCTGATCACGGACCCGTTCAAGTGAATGGGTCTGCAAATGACGTGCGCTCAGACGGTACCTGTACATTGCGGGCCGCTATTTGCAGTCTGCAAAACGGGCACGGGGCACACAATCATGTGCATGAGCCCTAACACAGGAAAGGAGGAGTGAGTCGCTAGGGCCAAAGTGGTAGTAGACCTGGAGGAAGGTTTTTTTTCACTCCGGGAGTGACTACAACCCTATGAATTTTCCAAAGTGGATGAGGATTTTAAGAAACGTCACCCACGTGCTGCATACAGAACGGGTGTCTGTGGACCCACAGTGCGGATTTCAGATCTGTAGCATGTCCATTTCTGCGGCAGCGTCCTCTGCAGTTTTAACCCCGTGCAGTGGAGAGCTTTTCGCTATATTTTTAGAGACCTGTGGTCATAGTTTTAGGCTGCCTGCACACAAAACGGGGAATCTACATTATATCAGCCACCGATCCACACACACTCAAAAAATAAAACATTCTGCAGATTTTAAAAAACTGCCCCGCAGAATACGCACTGTGTACACGACGTCTGACCAATCTCATTTGCAGTGCCGAGACAGTATTACACTGCAGATTTTCTGCACAATAATAGCCTTCGTGTTCGGCTTGTAGGTGCGTTTCCTGATTCATGCCATCTTCTATCCGCAGATGATGATCGCTCTGTAAGCCCAGCATGTCGAAGAAAAGGAAATATCCCCTGTCACGCTCTGAATGCATCTGTGGCATTTGTCGGGAGATCCTTCTGGAGCCGGTGACGCTGCCATGCGATCACACCTTGTGCCAACCATGCTTCCAGCTAACTGTAGAAAAAGCAAGCCTGTGTTGTCCTTACTGTCGGAAGAGAGTTTCCAACTGGGCACGTAAAAATGCCCGCTCCGGGACTCTGGTGGATAAGGAGCTGTGGGAAATCATCCAGCGTCAGTACCCAGAGGACTGTAAGCGCCGCGCCTGTGGACTGGACTCTGTAGAAGATGACTCTGAAGATGGTAAGACAAGTAGAAAATCTATGTATGTATGTGTCTAATGTCTCTCCCTGCTGACTGTAAAGCCGGATCCCATTTGTATCAAACTTGTTTTCCCCACTTTAGGTTTCGTCTCCTATCCAGCACCTCTTATATGCAAACCTGGAGAAATCCGACAGGAATATGAGGCTGAAATTACAAAGGTAAGGATTTCCTAACAAGGGTGCTAGTTTAAAGGGACCCCGTCGCCAACCTGCTGTTTTCTGTACTTGAAGCAGTTATTCGGTCCTATGATTCCAGTAACGTACACTGAAGCTGTCCTAAATGTTATATGTATTTAAAGGGGTTGTCCTGCCATATGTATTGATGACCTATAAACATGAGAGAGAGTGAATCTGGGTCGCACATCCTCATGGTGGTTTCGCCGCACAGTGGGGGCACTGTGTGGTGTCTGGGTCCCGCCCTCCGCTGGTGCAGTGCTGTGGTGGTCGCGGCGCAGGGCTGAGCCATAGCTAGAGTAGGTTCCCACTTGATAGAGGCAACCTTGTCGTGTTAAGTGGGCCTATGCGCTTTGATCAAACTGTATACCAATGCCTCATGTTTATGCATAGCATACTTTGACATGAATTATGAATTGTGCTGAGAAGCCCGTTTGAATATGGTAAGAAACAGTTATTATATCAAAAGCATAGTGTTTGAGGATGTGCGACCCAGATTCACGTGCTCTCATGTTTATATATTGATGACCTATCCTCAGGATAGTGCGTAAAGGCAGACTGCATGGATAGGATAGAGCCTGGATTTTATACACCTGTGATAACGTGTATAGTGATAAATGCGTTTTGCATGGCTAGAGGCTGGATTTTATTCACCTGTAGTAATGTGTATAGCAGGGCTTGACAAATTTCCTTGGAATTTAGGAGCCAGCTAAAAAGGTTAGGAGCCAGGCGGAGCCGTGTCATAAAGCCCCCAATAGATGCCCCCATAGTGCTCCCCCCCCACTTCTCCATAGAGCCCCCCAATAATGCATGCCAGTACATAGGGCCCCCATAGTGTTCCTTCCCCTGTTCTCCATAGTGCCCCCCATAATGTTCGAGTATATAGGGCCCCCCATAATGCTTCCCCCTCTTCAATAGGTTATATGACATGTCAGACGCTGCCAGCGTCTAAGTGATCGCCACTTGCGGCCGCCATGACATGTGGAAACCCTTAAAAGGATTACAGGGTCTGGAGGGGAGGGCAGAGGGGTCTGGCGGGGAGGGCAGAGGGTCTACGGAGGCAGAGGGTCTGGCGGGAGGGCAGAGGGGTCTGGCGGGAGGGCAGAGGGGTCTGAGCGGGAGGGCAGAGGGGTCTGGCGGGGAGGGCAGAGGGTCTGGCGGGAGGGCAGAGGGGTCCATGGCGGAGGGCAGAGGGTCTGGCGGGGAGGGCAGAGGGGTCTGGCGGGGAGGGCAGAGGGGTCTGGCGGGGAGGGCAGAGGGGTCTGGCGGGAGGGCAGAGGGTCTGGCGGGAGGCAGAGGGGTCTGGCGGGAGGGCAGAGGGGTCTCATGGAGGGCAGAGGGTCTGGCGGAGGGCAGAGGGTCTGGCGGGAGGGCAGAGGGTCTGGCGGGGAGGGCAGAGGTCTGGCGGGGAGGGCAGAGGGGTCTGGCGGGGAGGGCAGAGGGGTCTGGCGGGGAGGGCAGAGGGGTCTGGCGGGGAGGGCAGAGGGGTCTGGCGGGGAGGGCAGAGGGGTCTGGCGGGGAGGGCAGAGGGGTCTGGCGGGGAGGGCAGAGGGGTCTGGCGGGGAGGGCAGAGGGGTCTGGCGGGGAGGGCAGAGGGGTCTGGCGGGGAGGGCAGAGGGGTCCGGCGGGGAGGGCAGAGGGGTCCGGCGGGGAGGGCAGAGGGGACACAGCGGGCACCATGACATTTTACTGAGCACTACAACCCCCAGCTGGCGCTCAGCCTCTGCAGTGTCCGCATCACTACAACGCCCAGCTCTTTCCCCCTCTTGTCATTCTCTTTCCCCCTCTTGTCATTCTCTTTCCCCCTTCTTGTCATTCTCTTTCTCCCCCTCTTGTCATTCTCTTTCTCCCCCTTTCTTGTCATTCTCTTTCTCCCCTTTCTTGTCATTCTCTTTCTCCCCTTTCTTGTCATTCTCTTTCTCCCCTTTCTTGTCATTCTCTTTCTCCCCCTTTCTTGTCATGCTCTCTTCTCCCCTTTCTTGTCATTCTCTTTCTCCCCCTTTCTTTGTCATTCTCTTTCTCCTTTCTTGTCATTCTCTTTCTCCCCTTTCTTGTCATTTCTTCTCCCTCTTCTTGTCATCTCTCTTTCTCCCCCTTTCTTGTCATTCTCTTTCTCCCCCTTTCTTGTCATTCTCTTTCTCCCCCTTTCTTGTCATTCTCTTTCTCCCCCTTTCTTGTCATTCTCTTTCTCCCCCTTTCTTGTCATTCTCTTTCTCCCCCTTTCTTGTCATTCTCTTTCTCCCCTTTCTTGTCATTCTCTTTCTCCCCTTTCTTGTCATTCTCTTCTCCCCCTTTCTTGTCATTCTCTTTCTCCCCTTTCTTGTCATTCTCTTTCTCCCCCTTTCTTGTCATTCTCTTCTCCCCCTTCTTTCATCTCTTTCTCCCCTTTCTTTTCATTCTCTCTCCCCTTTCTTTCATTCTTCTCCCTTTCTTTTCATTCTTTCTCCCCCTTTCTTTTCATTCTCTTTCTCCCCCTTTTCTTTCTCATTCTCTTCTCTCCCCCTTTCTTTTCATTCTTTCTCCCCCTTTCTTTTCATTCTTTCTCCCCCTTTCTTTTTCATTCTCTTTCTCCCCCTTTCTTTTTATTCTCTTTCTCCCTTTCTTGTCATTTCCTCCTTTCTTCTCCTCTCTCTTTCTTGTCATTCTCTTCCCTTTCTTTGTCATTCTCTTTCTCCCCCTTTCTTGTCATTCTCTCTTTCTCCCCCTTTTCTTGTCATTCTTCTTCTCCCCCTTTCTTGTCATTCTCTTCCCCTTTCTTGTCATTCTCTTTCCCCCTTTCTTGTCATTCTCTTTCCCCCTTTCTTGTCATTCTCTTTCCCTTTCTTGTCATTCTCTTTCCCCCTTTCTTGTCATTCTCTTTCCCCCTTTCTTGTCATTCTCTCTCCCCCTTTCTTGTCATTCTCTTTCCCCTTTCTTTGTCATTCTCTTTCCCCCTTTCTTGTCATTCTCTTTCCCCCTTTCTTGTCATTCTCTTTCCCCCTTTCTTGTCATTCTCTTTCTCCCCCCCCCCCCTTTCTTGTCATTATCTCCCCCCCCCCCTTCTTGTCATTATCTTTCCCTCTTGTCAGTCCCCCCCTCCCTGTCATTATCTTTCCCCCTCTTGTCATTTTCTCCCCTCCCTCCCCCGCCTCTGGTGTAGTGTGGCCGAGCTTTATATGGTGCACGGGTACAGGAGCTTTAGTTTCCTGTACCCGGGTGGACTGACAGGAAGTGCACACTGTGTGCGCACTTCATGTCAGTCCGGCCGGGTACAGGAGACAGATGCTCCCTGTACCGCAGACCATATAGGGCTCGGCCACGCTGCATAGGAGGGACTGACAGGAAGGAGCGCAGAGCGCTTCCCTCCTGTCAGTCCCTCTCTCCATGCTGCGCCCGAGAGGTGCGTCCTCATGGACGCGCCAGCCCGGGCAGTGCTGCAGCCGCCTGAGGCTCTATATAGAGCGCTCGGGCGGCTGCAGCATGAAGGGGGCCGGCGCTCCTAGTCCGCGCCACCTGACAGAACGGGCTGACAAATACCCAGGCGCCAGGACCAAATTCCTGGTCGCCATGGCGACCTTGCGCCTGGGATTTGTCGAGCCCTGGTGTATAGTGTATTAAGGCAGACTGCATGGCTAGAAACTGGATTTTATACACCTGTGATAATGTGTATTAAGGCAGACTGCATGGCTAGGGGCTAGATGTTATACACCTGTGGTAATGGGACTGAATGAAACCAGAATTCAGTGATTTAGAGGTGTCTCACAATAGTTTTCTCTATATAGTGCTTCATCCTAGATATGCCATAGGTGTATTTGTAGGAATACCCTTTTTTATGTAATCTTTCTTTCATTTGCACATATTTCCTTAGATTGAAGCTGAGCGACTTAGCAGAGAAGAGGAAGAACGTAAGAAAAGTGAAGAGTATATTCGTAGACTGTTAGCTGAGGAAGAGGAGGAACAGCGTTTACATCAGGAACGTGCGCAGAGGCAGTTGGAAGAGCAGCTGAAGCGAGATGAAGAGTTGGCTTGGATGCTAAACGGTAATATGGTAAGTTAAATGTTCCGCCTTTTGACTTGGTGACGTTTATGGTCTAGTGGCCAAATCTCCACCAAAATATGCAATCGCCAGACTGGGCAGCCCAGTTACGGAGGCAGCTGTGACCTTGGAAGCCACTCATGCAGAGCTCCTGTATTTTAAAGGGATTGTCTAATGAAAAATATTCTACGTTTTTCAAACCACTACCAGTCACTGAGTACAGCTAGAAGCTGTCACAGTTATAGGGAGTGAAGGACGTGCCCCTGACCCACTGGCCTGCAATACGTCTTGCGGAGCAACTGGTGCCATATATGGATCCTGTGAGATAAAGGGCCTGTTCTAGCTTTGTTAGGAATTGCAATGTGTTATATGATGTCTGATTTTAAATTTTTGCATTAACCATCACAGAACCCCTTTCCGTAGTTGGACCTCTTATAACCGTGCCCTCTGATACAGTGGAGCAAGTCATGAGTGTGTAGTCCAGCTTGAAAACTTGAGTTTCTAATTAGACTGTGAAGCTGAAGGGAACGTGAGCTGTTGGAGTAAGGAAATGGGTAACAATGCAATAATACAAGTTTTGCCTTCTTTTTTCATCTTCTAGAATGAGTCCTTTACATCTGACAAGTCATCCATTATTGAGGCGCCCGTAACTTCCAAGCAGACTCCCAGCTCAAAGTCCTCCAAAAATGTGAAGGCCAAACCAAAACCATCTGGAGACATTGAAAGGTGAGGACTGCTAGTACTAATGACACTTGGGTAACCTGAAAATGTGGAGAAAAAAACCCGACCAACAGGTGACTGTTTCCATATCTCCCATTAAGTTTACTGGACAGGCACTCCGCAGTGGTAAAAATCCATGCAGGTCCCGCCTGATTCTCTTCTTTTAGTGCAGTGATTAACCCCTCCCCAAATCATGTGCAGGCTACATTAACCCCTCCCCAATCATGTGCAGGCTCTCTCCCCTCCCCAATAGGGTCCAGGGTCCCCACCCACCCAATACTTACCTCCCTGGAGCGCTGGATGCTTTTAGTGGAACACGTTATAGATATTGAGCAGGGGATGTGCAGTTCTACATTTAAAGGAATGGTGTGATCACTACAAGATTATACGTAGAAAGTAGTGGTTCCTTTAAAAGCTCTCCTGACATGTCTGTTTTATTAAGTACTTGAATCCCCACGAAAGAACAATTCTAGAGCATAGAACAGGGGTAGGCAACCTCCGTCAATCCAGATGCTGTGGAACTACAACTCCCAGCATACATACTTGCTCTGCTCTTTTCCGAACTCCCTTAGAGCATGCTGTAAATTGTAGTTTCTCAGCAGCTGGAGTGCCGAAGGTTGCTGACCCCTGGCATGGAACTTTCTTTTGCTACTTGCCGTTCCTCTGTAATTCCTCCTCAATATTTATGAATGAATTGACTATTCAGTCTGCAAATAGATTGAAATTTAACCCCTGTATCACAAAAACTGCTGACATTCATAAAAAAATTGACCCCAAAGGTGTTCGTAGCCTTTAAGGTTAATGAATGAACTTTGATTGTATTCTACAGTGACCTGTTTATAATCTTGTTGCGTTGACTCTACAGATTTCTATCCCCTAAAGTTAATGGAAGCATTCATATTAGAAGCTCTGCTCAAATCAGGAGCGAAGATTTAAAGGTAAACACACTTCGGTAGGGCACTATTACACAGGCAGATAGAGCAGACGATTGTCAGAAGGGAAGCATTCTCTCCCGTCAAGGGCCTGCTTGCTGGAGGAGGAGACTGCTGCTATTACATGCAGCGTACTCCCCAGTATAGGGATGAGCAGTGGCTAATGTATCTCTCGGCCCTATACTGTCTCACTGTTTGCCTGCAGCAAATTATACGGCGCGATCAGCCACTGGCAAACCAGAATTTTTTACATGTTAAAAGATCCTGATTACCCGATGAACGAGCTCGTTCGGCTGCAGAATTACACTGCAAGATGATTGCTAATGAGCGTTCTTATAAACGCTCATTAGCGATCGTCTTAACAATAATCTGCAGGTGTAATTGGGCCTTTAGGAGTAATGGTCTCAATGGCTGCGAATAAAACAAGTGTTTGTGTTTTTCTCGTTCCAATTGTTAATGTCCTGAACGTATTTTTACCAAACGAACACATTGTCTTGCGTTAAAAGTTAGAGGAGTGCGTATTTAGTTCTTTCTGGTGCAATAGTGGGCTAGACAGTGATGGGCCTATTGTCGGCCTGGCTTCTATTTTTACCATGGTAGAATGTTTTAATCATTTTTAGTCTTTATGACACAATATTTGAACTCCCATCTCAGCACACAGGTTAAAGGGGTATTCCGGTTACTATAAATATAACTTCTGTTTTTGACTAATGATCCTCAATTCTAAAAATAAAGGGGATGCTTACCGGTGACACTGGGGCCCTGCCCCCACTGCCCCCCTCTCCGTGAATTTATAAACTCAAATAGTAAAGAAATTGGCTTTTACTATTCCATAAAAAACATTTCACACTTAGGGTACTTTCACACTTGCGTTGGTGCGGATCCGTCTGTTTATTTGCACAGGCGGATCCGCACCTCTAATGCAAACGTTTGTATCCGTTCAGAACAGATCCGTTTGCATTAGCTTTAAAGAAAAATGACAAAGTCCAAAACGGATCCGTTTTGACTTACATTGAAAGTCAATGGGGAACGGATCCGTTTTCAAATGCACCATATTGTGTCACTGACAACGGATCCGTCCCCATTGACTTACATTGTAATTCAAAACAGATCTGTTAGGCTCCGCCTCTTCAGACGGACACCAAAATGCTGCATGCTGCGTTTTGGTGTCCGCCTCCAAAACGGAATAGAGGCGGAACGGAGCCTAACTGATGCATTCTGAACGGATCCTTATCCATTCAGAATGCATTGGGGCTGAACTGATCCGTTTTGGACCGTTTGTGAGAGCCCTGAAACGGATCTCACAAACGGAATCCAAAACGCTAGTGTGAAAGTACCCTTAAATAAAACATTCACATAAATAACCCATATAAAGCAAAATGGACATCAATATCATATACTGTCGCTTTAAATGCGGAGCTCACGCAAAAAATGATTAAAAATAAAACTGCAGCTTCCTTATAGTTTGTTCAATCTGGGTGTGTGATCAATAATGTCGAATAGTATACAGTTATGCTAACTTTGGTATTCGCTCCTTTTGTTCAGTGACGTATTTTCACATGGACTATTGAAGTTAGATTGTGTCCATATGGCCGAGCTAGTTGTTGTATTTGGGTACATTCACACTTGCGTTCTGTATCAATGATTGCAGCAAACCGCAGGTCAATTCAAACCTGCGGTTTGCTGCGTTTCCGGGTTATTCGGGTCACTGGTGACTCGATAACCCGGAATAGGATGGCGATCGGTGGTGTGATAATACACCACCAATCACCATCCCTAAATGCTGTGAGGTGATGGTGACATCATCTCACAGGATCGCTTCCTATTGGCTGAACGGGCGGGTGGGGGTTAATGCCCCCCTGCTCTCCTCTCCTTCTCCATTCGGCCTCCGGAAGTGAGGAGAGAAGCAGCCTGGATCTCTGAGCCCAGCACCCCCACCCTCCACAGTGCCATCTGGCACTTACAGGTATTTATTTAGGGATAGATAAGGGACAGGTTGGGTTAGGCAGGGAGACTGACGCTGGGTTCACACTTGAGCATATTTGATACGCGCGTTTTAGTCGCGCGTATTACAGGGTGTTTTTGGAAATGGGAAACGCGCGTTCGTGTGATTGGCCACTCTGGCGTCAATCACAATACGCGTGACAAAACGCCCCAAAGAAGCTCCTGTACTTCTTTGGGCGTAGGGCGTTTTACAGCGCGTTCGTACGCTGTAAATGCTCAGGTGAGAACCATGCCCACAGGAAAACATGGGCTTTTGCCTGTTGAGCATTTTACAGCGCGTAGGAACGCGCTGTAAAACGCTCAGGTGTGAACCTAGGCTTAGGGAGAGTTTTGTGTAAAAAAAAAAAAAAAAAAAAAAGTTTCACTGATGCATCACCTTGATCGGGTGTCTGGGGTGCCTAGACCCCCCAGGGGTGCTGCAGTTCTCCCCCCCCCCCCCTACTCATTTTCCGCCAGTATGTTCCCTCTAAGCGGGCAAGGTATGGCGTGAAGCTTGTTGGACCTTATGCACCCACTGCCTGATAAGGGTTACCACCTGTACTTGGATAACTTTTATACTAGTATCCCCTTGTTCCAGTCCCTCGCCGCCAGATCCACGGCCGCTTGTGGGACCGTGCAGAAAAATAAACGCGGCCTTCCAACCTACCCCCTCCAGGTACCTATCCCCTGGGGTGAGACCTGTGCCCTTACCAGTGGAAACCTGTTGCTGGTCAGATATAAGGACAAGAGGGATGTCTTTGTACTGACCACAATTCATGGTAACGGCATCTCCCCTGTCCCTGTGCGAGGTACCGCTGCAACAGTCCTCAAGCCCGATTGTATTGTCGACTACAATCGGTATATGGGAGGTGTTGATCTCTCTGATCAAGTCCTTAAGCCATATAACGCATGCGCAAAACCCGGGCATGGTACAAAAAAGTTACTTGGTACAGGTTGCCTTGTACAACGCTTTTGTACTATCCCGAAGCGCTGGCAGCACAGAGACTTTCCTTTAGTTCTATGAGGCAGTCCTCAAGGACCTGATCTTTTCTGACCCGGAAAGAGCAGGTCGGAGTACCTCGGGAACTGGAGGCGCCCGGATCGTAACCAACGCCGCATCCGTAAGAATCTGCTCTATAAAAATACCCCATGACCTAATCCCTTAGATTAACACGGTCCTAAAAAAAAAATGCAAAAAAGGTTGTTTTTTTTACCTTGCATCACAAAAAGTGTAATGGCAAGCAATCAAAAAGTCATATGCCCCCCAAAATAGTGCCAATAAAACTGTTGTTTCATCCCGCAAAAAATGAGCCCCTCCATAAGACAATCGGCTAAAAACTAAAAAAAAACTGATTTAGGCTATGGAGATACTAAAATGTTTTTGTTTTTTTTTGTTTAAAAACGGATAATATAGTGTAAAACCTAAATACATTTGAAAAAAGTAGACATATTAGGTATTGCTGCGTCCGTAAGAATCTGCTCTATAAAAATACCTCATCACCCAACCCTTCAGATTAACATGGTAAAAAAAAAGTGCCAAAACATCTATTTTTGGGCAAATTTTCCATTTTAATCCATTTTTTTTTCCAGTAACAAAGCAAGGGTTAACAGCCAAACAAAACCTAATATTTATTACCATGATTCTGCAGTTTACAGAAACACCCCATGCGTGGTTGTAAACTGCTGCACGGGCAACACAACAGGGCATAGAGGGAAAGGAGCGACGTGTGGTTTTTGGAAGGCAGATTTTGATGTTTTTTTTTTTTTTTTTTTGGGCACCATGTCCCATTTAAAAAAAAAACCTGATGCACCCCTAGAGTAGAAACTCCATGAAAGTGACCCCATCTAAAAAAAACTATACAACTCAAGGTATTCAAAACTGATTTTACAAACTTTTTAACCCTTTAGCTGTTCCTAGACAGTTTATGGCAAATGGAGAGGAAATTTCAGAATTTCTATTTTTGGTAACCTTGCCTCACAAAAATGTAATATAGAGCAACCAAAAATGATATGTACCCTAAAAATAGTCCCAACAAAACTGCCACCTTATCCCGTAGTTTCCAAAATGGGGTCACTTTTTTGGAGTTTCTACTCTAGGGGTGCATCAGGGGGTCTTCAAATGGGACATGGTGTCAAAAAACCAATCCAGCAAAAATGCCTTCCAAAAACCACACGGCGCTCCTTTCCCTCTACGCCCTGCCGCATGGCCATACAGCAGTTTACAACCACATATGGGGTGTTTCTGTAAACTACAGAATCAGGGCAATAAATAGTTGGTTTTGTTTGGCTGTTAACCCTTGCTTTGTTACTGGAATAAATGGATCAAAATGGAAAATTTGCCAAAACAATCAAAATTCTTAAATTTCATCTCTATTTGCCAATAACTCTTGTGAAGCAACTAAAGGGTTATCGACGTTTCTCAAATCAGTTTTGAATACCTTGAGGGGTGTAGTTTCTAGAATTGGGCCATTTTTGGGTGGTTTCTATTATGTAAGCCTCCCAAAGTGACTTCAGACCTGAACTGGTCCCTAAAAAAGCTTCTTCTAAAAAAAAGCTTCTAAACTTCTAAGCCTTGTAATGTCCCCAAAAGGATCCAAACATAAAGTAGACATATGGGGAATGTAAATTAATAACTTTTTTTGGCGGCTTTACTATGTATTATAGAAGTAGAGAAATTGAAACTTGGAAATTTGCAAACAGCAGGTGGCGCTATACAGATGCTTCTTATTGAATAAATTGGTGGCTATGCACATTTTTTTTTTTACATGCAATTGCAAAGGGATTCGGGTCCAGGGGCTGGTTTGTAAACTGCAGAATATTTTTCGTAGGACAACCCCTTTAATGCAGTTTTTCAAAAATGAAGTTCCTTAACTGGAATACCCCTTTAATGTCCGCTCAGCCAGTCACTGGTCGTAGCAGGGGCCCATGTTGGCTCAAGTGGCATTGCCTGTGTGTGAAGACTGGACAGGAAGTAATTTTTCAATCTGGTACAGAATGAAGATCCTGATGTGTTGTGTGATCGTCAGGTTTGTATGTTTGCACCTCTCCCTCATTTGTTCCTGTCTTTCCAGCATCTTAATTCCACCTTGGGAAGTAATGGAAGTGTGTTGGACTCGGATGAAGACTCCATGCCATCTCTATCTCCTCAATTCAGTTTTTCTGTAAATGGCAGAAAAATGCACAATTCTGACACAGAGCTGCCGATACCTTGCCTATCGAAATACTCGCCTGTTGATGCAGCCCAAAGCGACCCGCCTGTGGCAAGCTCCTCTGAGGGTCTGACTGCTAAAGTCAAGTCAAGAAATAAGACCCCGTCAGACACGGCTGATGTAAACTTCTCTCCGCCAATGTCCTTCAGTGGTCAAGGTGACGGTGGGTGGTCGAGCTCTTCAGATTCCAGCCATGTTCCCAGTACTCCTGACCAGTGGATTAAAACGGCTAAACGAGTCCTAGAGTCCCCTGTAGATGGCGACAGCCATGTAACCGAAAAGCGTCAGAAGGTTTCTTGCTCGCAGAACAACTCCGTTGCAGAGTTATACACAGAGAGAATAAAGGAGCAGGAAGAGGCACTCATTCAAAGGAAGCTACAGGAAGAACAGGACAGGCTGATGGCACTGAAGCTGCAGAAGCTGTTAGACAAAGAAGAAAGCACGGTGATCAGGCACAAAGGGTCCCCGGATGAGTACAAGCTGCGGCCAAAGAGAACCGGCCAGCAACAAGAAGCATCAGACACTACACCTCAGAAAAAGCCCCAATTTAATGACCGCAAAGCGGAGAGCCCTGGAAGTGGGGACACATCGGATGAAAATAAAAAACCTGCCCCCAGAAAATCTGTGCAGCGGAATAGAGTAGGACACTCGTCGAGAACACAACTATCTGAAGGCCTCAAAGTCTTGAGGCCAAGTAATAAGCAGCAAACAATACTGGACATGTTTCAAAAGTCGGCTGGAAAGTGAAGCCAAAAGTGCCTGTTATATTCGTTTTATGGATACTGCTGATTTCTCTCAGATTGCTGCCTCTGGTTATACCTTTAAAGGGGTTTTGCCATCGCATGCAATGGAGGCATATCGCTAGGGTATGCCCCCATTGTCTGATAGGTGCGGGTCCCACCTGCAACAAAAACGGAGCGGGGAAATTGATGGAGGGTGCCCTGCGCTAGCTCGGCTATTTCTGTCTGCCCCATAGAAATGAATGGGAGCCGGAGCCGCGCGTGCGCAGTGTGCTACCATTCACTTGTATGGAAGCGGCGCTTGGTGGTGGAGGGACCCTGGGAAACCCGGGGTCCTCCAGCCACAGCTCTCCCCGCTCTTTTCTCTTTGTAGGTGCGGGTCCCGCACCTATCAGACAATGGGGGCATATCCTAGCGATATGCCCCCATTGTTTGTGATAGGAATACCTCTAAGGATTTAATAGCATTGAAATTTCTTTCTGTTCCTGTTTTTGTATTGGGTTTTAATTCACATATGTGGCAACTGATGCCCTCGTGATCCTTGGCACCATCCAGAGCCATAATGTTCTCACTGTTTAAAGGGGTTGTCCCATCAGCTGACCACCCTAGGGCCTGTAGGAAGACACTGATGCTGTAGGCAAATGTAGGATTACAGGGTGGCTATTCAGATAAATGTCCATCCATGCAAGTTTCTCCTACAGTTTGTCTTTGGGTTCCTCTGCAATGTCCGACAGACCATATGGATAGGGGTTGTTTTCCTGAGAATGACGTCTTCAAAGCGAACCCGTCCCCACAAAATGCTGTGCACCGTAAAGGCAGCATGTTATAGAGCAGGAGAAGCTGAGCAGGTTTATATATAGTTTTATGGGAAAAAGATTCAGTATAATTTGTAATTTATAAAAATATAATAAAATATATCTGTACAAGGTCATCAGCTATTTGTTTTTTTTCTTTATTTCGTGTCCACAGGGGTGGTCACACGTTCTCAGTTTAAATCTTAAACTGCCACCAGCCCTATCTTCTGTTAGAAGCTGTGGCAGTTACAGAGAAAGAGCTACAGCAGAAAGGACACTCCCCCAGAGCTGTCAGCTACAAATAAATCTAGCAATCTAACAATTGGAGCAATGAATGGGGAAATCTCTGGATCCATGTGGTTTCAGCTCTGTTAGAAAGGTTGTCATGTACTATACGATTTCTGATCATTTTATACATCAGTCGTAGGATAACCTCTAAGTCTCTGCTCTTTATGAGTTCAGTTGTCCACGAGGGTCATTAGGCCAGTTTCTCATGAGTCCGTTCAGTCCATGTCATGGCTGTATTTCCCGCCCGAACACTACCTGCCTGACCGTGGGCCGCAGTATTATGTGAGTACACTACAATAGATGTGTGGTCAGACAGGAACACACATTATCATAAATCATTCAGTGGAGCATTGATCGGTCCAGGAAATACAGCCATCACACGGAGCTGGTTTCCTAGACTGAACGCTCTGGTGTGAAACTGGCCTTACGCAGAGAATGCCATCAATCACTGACAATAGCCGATTGGGCCGTCTTGAGATCAGAAAGAGCAGAGATTTGAAATGACAACTTTTACTGAATCTTTTCCCACAAAACTATATATCAATCTGCTCAGCTCCTCCTGCCTGCAGATTGTACTGCGTTCTTGACCAGTTCTGTTCAGGACAACATGTAATGCATGTTGCCCGCAGCCTTCAAGATTTTTATTTTATCTGTTCTGTTCAATTTCCATATTTCATTACTGTTTATTAATTGTACCGCTTAAAATGATGTAATGGATGCATCTCGGTAGCTTCAATAAACTGTTCCACGTGGTACATTTTGGATACTTGCAAGCAATGATTCTCAGTCTTAAAGTGGATTGTTATTAAAGGATTATTTCTTTTTTGCTTCTTTTATTTGTAGTCGGCCGTAAACTTGAAGAACAGGGCTGTACAACATGGAGTTGGCCAGCAGACATGAACTGGGGGGTCGTCCTGCTGGTGTGACTGCTTCTGACCATGTGTTGTGAGGCTGACCTGCGCTATGTAATGCACGTAGACTAGTGCATCTCAAAAAATGGAATATTATCAAAAAGTGACATTTTCGGTAATTCAATTCAAAAAGTTCTATAGATTCATTACACACAGGCTGATCTATTTCAAGTGTTTATTTCTTATAATTTAGATGATTATAGCTTGTAGCTAATAGATACCCAAAAGTCTCACTGCACTTACTATTATCCCAGGGCGCCGGTCCGTTCGCCCGCTGTGGCCCAGTTACCGTCTCCCGCGCTGTATGATAATTGCCACTAACTTCGCAACAAGGAGGAGACATCAGCTTCTCTCCCTGGGCGTTCCTTCTCCCTGTCTGAGCTCTGCGCTGCGATTGGACAGCACTACAGCCAGGGAGAAGGAACGCCTAGGGAGAAAGCTGATGTCTCCTCCCTGTTGCGAGTTAGTGGCAATTACCATACAGCAGCGGAAGAACGCAGGCAGGCCAGCAGTGCCCGGGATATAGTAAGTGCAGTGAATCCTAGTGCCGCTACATGTCCAGATAGTTATCTTACAATGTTTGGACCCATGAAAGGTCCTCTTTTAAAAACTTTTTTTTTTACACTTATTTTTAGTCACCCTCAGGTATTGCAGTCTATGGCAGAATAGCTGCCTTCCTCCCTTCAGAATGCCAAGGCTGCCATAGAACCGTACAGGTCCCGGGATCTCGTTGTGTGGGAACCATTTGCTCCTGGTATTTTCTCAAATGCCATGTTTTAAACAGCACCCAGGGTAATGTATGCGATCAATGATGGTGTAGAATGCACACCTTTAACACCCCAGATGCTGTGGTCAAATGTGACCATGTTGTGGCACTGGTTAGGTTCTGGTATTAAAACCCGGTCAGGTTGATGTGGCCGCCCCCAATTATATATACGTGCATGGAGAGGAAATGCAGGCACAGAGTCTACGTAATCTAAGTTTATTTCTAGAAAGCAAGCGGTATATACATTCTTCAAAAGGGGCTGTGCTTCCTGAGGACAAAACATTATTTTATTGGTTAAAAGAGAAGAAGAGATAACAGTGGAACTGGACACTACTTTAGAATGTGAACATAACAAGCGTATAAAGTTCGGCCTTTTTCTAATGGCATCTATCCAGGAGCGTAGCTAACGGCTCCTGGGCCCTGGTGCAAGAGTTCAGCTTGGCGCCCTCCCCCTCCCTTCCCTCTGCTTTGTGTGTCTTCTTATGCGGCACTAGGTTCTTTGGGCCCCCCAGGCTCCTGGGCCCGGTAGTGACTGCTACCTCTGCACCCCCTATAGCCACGCCCATGTGTCTATCCTAACAATAATACTACATACATCATATGTGACACTTCATAGAGGTGCTCTTCTATAGGCTGTGCAGTACTATGTGTCCAGCATACAAACATTTAAGGGATTGGCTCAAGCATGTACATTGAAGCATCAGTAGAGAGAGAGACAGTGCCCAGATTCGTGCCCCCCCCTTCTCCTCTCCTTGTACAGCAAAGAGAGAAGGGTGTACAGCCGCTCTGAAGCTGCAACTCGGCTCAAAGCTGACCACAAAACAAGCCAGAATCCATTTAAAAGAAGAAAAGTCCTTTTTCCATCAACCACGGCATTTGGGAGCTCAAAAACACGGAAGTGAGTGCTTTCGGGCGTACAGCGTCTCCCCCTAGTGGAGATTGGTGGAGCTGGATAGTGTGTGCGGCAGCCTAGGTACTCCTGAATGATCTGAGGCTGCTGCAGATAGGTTCCAATGGAGACAGAGAGCTCCATAAGAACATAGCGTAATTCTCATAGAAGTTTAAAATAAAAACACACATTCCCAGATTTTTTAAATATGAAAAACATAAAAATTCAAAATAGATACAGTAAAAAAAAAAATCAAACATCATAGGCATCACAGTGTGCTAAAACTCCCGTACGATTGAAATATAAAAATATTTATCCCATATGGGGAAACGGAAAAAAAAAAATGGACGATTTGCCATTTTTAGATTGTGTCACCTTCCCCCAAAATTGAATAAAAAGTGATCAAAAAGTCGCACTCCAAAAAGTAAAGGTTGTCCCGTAAAAAAAATTTTTTGCCCTTATACAGCTCTGTACATATACAAGTACAAAAAAGTTAGAGGGTCAGAATTTGGCGATGGAAAAACATTTTTTCAAGGTGTCTATTAATTTTTTATTTACGGTATCACTGTAATGACCTGGAGAATGAAGATAACTGGTCAGTTTTACTGCATAGGGAACAAAACCGATAAAACTGCGGTGGAATGTTTTTGTTTTTTTTTCTCTCCCAATTCAACCCCATTTGGATTTTTGTCCCGTAGAAAACAATATATGGCTATGTGAATGGAAAAATAAAAAGGTTATGGTCCTGGAAAGGCAGGGAGAAACTAAAATGAAAAATGCGCATGGTGCTCTTGAGCCCTCTTTTACATTATGGCCACATGTAGGGTTTTATAAAACCAGGAAGCAGGGCATAATAGGAGGGCTGACTTTCACACCGGCACACAATGGGAACAACATATTGGGTACTGCTATGGCATATGTGTGTACAAATTGCAATTCTCACTTTGCACAGTCTGCTGTAAAACATCTGTGGGGTCAAAATGCTCACTCCACCCCCTTAATAAATACTTTAAGGAGTGTACTTTCCAAAATAGGGTCACATCTCGGGGGTTCTATTTATTATTTCACCCCAGAGCCTCTACAGTTGTCATCAAATGATGCGTAAATCGCCACATTGGGCCTCATATGAACATGGTGCTCCTTTACTTCTAGGCCGCTCAAGGTATTCAAAACTGATTTTACAAACTCTGTTGCCACTATTAGGCATGGTTTACTCCATGAATGTAATGGAAAATGAGAACATTTCAATATATTTTGCGCAGATTCTCCATCTTTAATAATGTTCCTCACAGCTTCACAGAGCTAGGGTTAACAGCCACAATCACGACGATCACACTTACTAGCACTGGCCCGGAGCGGTGATGATGGTATAGATCTAGAGGTATAATTGTTGGAATTTTGAAAAATGATCTTAGAAATTCAACAGTAATGCATGGCCATGCAGTGGAGGTGCTTAATAGTTCGTGGGAGTGCTTGCGATACCCATGCATGGCCATGCATTACTGTTGAATTTCTAAGATCATTTTGCAAAATTCCAACAATTATACCCTCTGGACTTATACCACCATTCACCGCTCCCCGGGCCAGTGCTAGTAAGTGTGATCGCGAGATTGTGACGTCACCAACTCTGGAGCCTGACGCCGGAGCATAGTGAGTGGAAGCCGCTACAGCACCGAGGTACAGGAGACGCTGCTGCTTTTACGATTTACATTGATCGGATCTAATACTGCGCTACATTACAAGGGAGGTAAGATCCATCCCTATTACCTGGCAAGCATCGACTGTTTAATCAAGCGATTTTGGGATCTCATATTACCCCTATGGTTAAATACTGAGCAGGACTCGAACTATACTATAGCATCAGGTGCATATCACCTATACAAGACCCTCTCAGAATTACATAGTATGGACTTGGTCTCAGTATTCACAGGTTTTTTTGATGATAAATGAAACTGACAAAGTTTTAAAAAATTTTTTGGGCCCGGTCACGTGACCGTATTACAGTGAAGCTGACATATACAGATTCACTAGTTACTTCAATTATTTTTATTTATTTTATTCATGAGTGTATCTAATTAAAGTTGTTTTATCATTAAATGTTTTGATGCCGATGTTGAGAGTGCTGACTCTTTCCTATTTATTCCCTTTATTCTTTTGGGGTCTGGCATAACCCTGTTCTGAGTTTCTAGCACCCATCATAACCCACCTTGTAGTGAGCCAACCCTACCACTATTTTCCGAGTGTAATACCAGCGTGTTAATACTTTGTACCCATTTTCCTGCAATTTGACACATCTGGACACCCGCTAACTGTAAAGGTGATGTTTAAGTCTTTTTCCCAACTGAGTACAAAAGGATGCATGACAGGCTTGTTCGACAGTAATAAAAGGGAATATAGTTTAGAGATTTTGCCTCTGGTTTCTTTAGTTTGTAGGGCTAGCTTTTCCAAAGGGGAATGATCCGATCGAGTGGGACTGTTTTTTAGATGTAGTCTCATGTATTGAATGAAGTGTGAGGTGAAATACAGAAAGCCTCGCCATCTCTGTGCGTGAGCGTAAATCTGCAAGTGATGGGACGTCATCATTGGGGCACATATCCCACACCGATTGTGAGAGTTGCCTTGCTCTGCTCGGCAATGTCTCCCTAAAAGCGGAGGAGGAGTCAAAAAGGACATCCCTCACCTGTAATAGCGTGAGGTAGTTTGGGACTAGTGATTGTTTCCATTTAGTTTCTTCCCACTTCCGCAAGGTATATATGGTGATAGAGTTCTGGAGGCAGCCCTTCTGTCCTCTCCCAGAACTGTCGCGAAGCAACAGGGAGCGAAGCGGAACAGGAGACAAGCTCTCCTCCACTTGTAGATCCAGCCTGTTCCTAAACGGTCTTAACCATTCTAAACATCTAGAACACAGTATTGCCTTATGATATGTGTAGAAATCAGGAATTCCCAGACCCCCAGCCATGGGCGGACGAATAACCTGCGTATATTGTAATCTAGCCCTCTTCCCACCCCAAAGAAATTTGGTGAAAATAGATCTCATTCTCGTGAAATAAGCTATAGGAATGGGTATAGGTAATGCTTGTAAATAGTATAATGCTGTGGGGAGCAAGATGGTTTTGAGAAGAGTTCGTCGCCCAAACCACGACACAAAGGGGATGTAAATAGACTCACTGAAGAGTCAAAAGAACCACCTTAAAAATACACATCCAACAATAACCATAAGTAAAAAAAATATATATGTATAAAGTTTATTAGACAACACAGACAAACAGACACATTAAAAAATTGTATACAATATAAACAACGTGTCGGTGACCAATAAGACCGACACATACAAGATCCACTGAACGTCCACAAAATCAGGACATGAAATGTATATCAGCTATGCACAATGTAAACATATAAGCAACATATAGAAAATATTAAATAAGGTATGGCCACAAATAAATGGAAACAGACCGCAATGAGGTCAAAGAATAAGAGCCAGAACCTGTGAAAGCAGCTGGTACAGTGGATCTGAGCAAAGAATGAGAGACGCCCAACGCGTATCGCCGGCGCAGTCCGGCTTCCTCAAAGGGGATGTCCCATGAGTGTATTAGATCCTCAAGCCGCTTAGGTAAGGGAAGAAAATTTTCTCTAAACAATTTAGAAAAATCGGGTGTGAGTTTTATCCCTAGAAATGTTACTGAGTGAGTGGTCCATTGGAAAGAAGTTAGCCTTTGTACTATTGCAGCGTCCCTCTTAGTTAAGGTCACATTCAATACTGTTGATTTGGAGAGGTTTACCGAGAAATTTGATAGGTCATGGAAGACCTGCAGGAGGTCAACAATGGCCAGAAAAGCTATTTGCGGATTGGTAATCAATAATAAGACGTCATCTGCGAAGGCTGCAGCCTTAACCACATCCCCGACCATCAAGCCAGCAATATCTGGATGCTGTCTGAAAGCCTGCAGGAGAGTCTCTATCACCAGCACGAATAATAGAGGGGAAAGCGGGCACCCCTGACGTGTGCCGTTTGCTATAGCAAATTCAGGTGAAAGTGTACTATTCACCAAGACACGAGCAGTTGGGCTGCGGTACATCGCCATAACCCCCGCTATATATGAGTCAGGGATACCAAATTTTGCTAGAGCAAGCGACATAAACAGCCAATCGACCCTATCAAATGCTTTTTCAGCGTCCATGCTAAGAATAACCAATGGCTGTTTAGCGTTTGTTGCCTTTTGCATCAGTTGTACGATCCGAACTACATTATGTTTACCCTCTCTTCCGGGTATAAACCCGACTTGTTCTGCTAATATTAAATCCGGTAAGTACGTCTTTAACCGATTAGCTAGCATTTTTGCGTAAAGTTTCAGATCATTGTTCAGGAGGGATATAGGCCTATAATTGGAGCATAGCGAGTGGTCTTTGCCTGGTTTGGGGATTATAGTAATCTGTGCCGGCAGCATGTCCCTAGAAAAAGGGACACCCTCTCTCGCAAGATTGCAGACTTCCAATAGTCTGGGCATAAGTACTTTTTGAAAGGTAGTATAATAAATGACTGGCAATCCATCGGGGCCGGGGCTTTTGTTGGTAGGAGAATCGTTTAAGGCCGTCTGTAATTCAGAAAGTGTAAAAGAGGCGTTCAGTCTGTCTATTTGGTGTGCAGTTATAGCAGGTAGGTTTAACGTATTTAACCATTCCTTGACCTTGGAAGTCCTCTCCTCAACTTGTGTGGGGATCACGTCGTTTCGAAAATTATAGAGATTTTTGTAAAAAAGGCAAACTTGTTCTGCTATGGATTCCGTTTTCCGAACAAGGTGGCCCTTGGAGGACTTAATATGAGTTATATAATACACAACTCTTTTCTTTTTGGTTTGTCCTAATAACACCTTTGTGGCTTTGTTCCCGTGGGCGTAATATTTATATTGTGTCGACAAGAAGAGTTTGGCTGTGTCCGCATCCAATATATTCTTTAATTCCGATCTCAGGGTGTCCAGATGTGCCAAAACTTCAGCCTGCAGCGTCCTCCTATGCTGTTTCTCTAGTTTCGAGATTTCTGCAGTGATTTCTGCTATTTTCTTTTGTTTTTGTTTTTTACATACGCCCCCAGGGCTATTAGATGGCCCCTGATGACAACCTTGTGTGCATCCCACAAAGTCATAGGGGAAGGCACAGTAGACCCATTTAGCCGAAAGTACTCCTCTATCTGATCTGTCAATTTAGAGACATGCGGACTTTGCAATAGAGTCTTATTCAATCTCCACCTGTATTCCGCTTTGACCATGTTCGGCACAGCGAAGGAAAGCACAACAGGAGCATGATCAGACAGAAGAATACTGCCAATTTTTGAAGATATACAATTGGTAAGGTACCGTGTGGGAAGGAAAATATAATCTAAATGATGGTACGACCTGTGTGCCACAGAGAAAAAGGTGTAGTCTTTTTCGGTAGCATGCAGCGCCCTCCACGTGTCTACCAAGCCAAAGCGTGCGAGGGCGTCTTGTATTTTGTTCAAGGATGCCTTTGATAATGTTGAAGAACCCGAAGAGGAGTCCAGATTAGGCTCCATAGCCAGGTTAAAGTCTCCTTCGAGAAGGGGCATACCTTCCGCGAAGTTCCCGAATTTATCAATGGCTTCAAGTAGCCAAGCAGCTTGGCTTGTGTTGGGTGCATAAACATTACCGAAGGTAAACAATTGGGGACCTATTCTCCCTTTGACAAAGATAAATCTGCCGATTTCGTCTTTTGACTTGTCACAATGCACAAACGGGACATTTTTATGGACGGCGATGCTAACCCCTTTAGATGCCGATACAGGGGAGGGGTTGTGGTACCACTGATTATAAATCAGATGTGATACCATAGGGACATGTTTCGCCCTGAAGTGGGTCTCTTGTATTAGGGCTATTTGGATTCTCAATTTATGCATATGCTGACAGATCTGGCTCCTTTCGGTGGGAACATTTAAGCCTCGGACATTGAAAGTGGCAACATTAAGACTGGCCATTGCTTAAATGTACAAACCTCACAAAATGCCAAAAACTTGGGGAGTAGTACAACATACAACAATCAATGTTGTTTCGAATAAGGCATATGCAACTGAGAAGGGAGAGATAGTCATAGAAAGAGAGAGAAAAATAGTAGGAATGAATAGTGAGAAATTGAGACAGAAGAGTATAGAGTAATCATATGCAACTGCAACAATAATCTTCTCCACTAGATGTCAGTATAATTCTATAACTCTCTACATTAAGAAAAGTGCTAAGAGGTAAAGGCTTAAGATACAGAGTGAGAGAGTGAGTTGGTCCGCGGATAACCAGTGGGATTCGATTATCTCATACTCACAGCCATTTTCTCAATGCCGACCTGCGTAGGAAATTAACATATTCGACCAAAAGGCCATTACAACAGGTTAACATGAGGGTCGAGGTAAGGAGTTCACTATAAAAGGTAGAAGTGGAAAAGTGGGAGAAGTGAGGTTGGGTGGAATATCTCCATATAGTAATATGAAGGTAAGTATACCATGTGTTAGTTCGCCTTGCGGCGGGCCATAAATATAGGCAGATAAGGAAAGAAATAAAGAAGAAGAAGAGACAAAGGAGAGAAGGGAAGAGGAGAAAAGAAGGTGTGACAAAGTTATAGCCTACATCAAATGTCGGGTGGGAGAGATTGAGATCGGTGGTTTTTTCCACCCTTATACTAGACCTGGACAGTCTGCCTGGAAGAATTATCCTGACGGATCACCAGGATCTAAGGAGTATGATAAAAGACACGCAGTCCATATAATACAGCGGTCACATTGTGGTGCTGCGAGGTGACTTCCTTTGCCTCCTCGATTTTGGTGCATCTTCCCAGGTGTTCTTGGCGGGTAAGGTAGGAACGTCCGAAATGTTCTACGCTGGGCACCAGTCGGGGATGTCCATTTCTCTTAGGTCCAGGGACTCGCAAACCCGGACTAGGTCCGCGTGGCTCCTGATGACTTGCTTGCTTTGAGAAGTGTTGATCAAGAGGCTGAAAGGGTGCAGCCATCGGTACGTTAATTTCTTCTGCTGCAAGGCTTGTAGAAGAGGTTTAAAAATGCGCCGTTTCCGTAGCATCATAGGGGATAAGTCCTAATATAGCGTCACCGTGGACCCTTCTATTTCCGCCGTATTATTGAGTCTCGCAGCCGCTAGGATCTTTTCTTTAATCTTAAAGCTGGTCATGCGGCATATTACGTCGCGAGGGGGGTTTTGCGGTTTTGGGACCGGTCTCAATGCCCTGTGGATCCTATCCATCTCAAACATGTCTTCATGACTGTCAGGCACCAGACGGACAAACAGTTGGGTGACCTCATATTGTAGAGAGTCCACTGAGACTGCTTCAGGGACGCCCTTTAATCTGGTGTTATTGCGGCGCCCCCGATTGTCCTGGTCTTCTACCAGGGAGTACAGATAATTTATATGCGCTTGTGCAATATCTAGGCAGTGGGATACCTGACTGTTGTGCTCAAGTATGGAGCTCTGCATCGTCTCAAGTTCCTCGACTCTGGACCCCAGCTGATGCACATCCCTCTTTATTGCAGATAAGTCCTGCCGAATGGGCTCCAGGGCTTCACGCAAAAGTCTTTCATAAAAGCCCGTGAGAGGGGTAAGTCGTCTGACTGTGTGGTGTTCGGGTTCGCTATCAACTTCTCCCTCCGAGTCTTCCCCTCTCACCGCTTGTTGAACCGGCGCCATCTTGACCTCGGACCGCGCTTCAGCCCTGCGAACAAAACGGTCAAGATCGCTCTGGCTGGTTGCCGTTTTCAGGGCCGGGCCGACACAGAGGCTGAGGAGGCTCCAGCCTCAGGGCGCTCAAGCCTCAGGGCGCAGGCCGGGCCACTCTCACCAAGTCCCTGCTGCCGTGTAGCTGTATTAGCAGCAGAGCATCCATTTCTGCGCTCTGCTGCTGTAACAGCCGGTCCTGCGCCCCCTAGTGGTGTTCTTCCTCCCTCCCTCAGTCTAGTGCAGTGTGCTGCAGCTCCATACCTTCCCCAGCCCCTGACTTCCTGCCTGTGTGTACACCAGAGATTCACATCCCCTCCCCCAGCACAGAGAGAAGAGCAGCGTCGGGACAGAGAAGGAGGAGGAGGAGGAATACTCTGCAGCCTGCCTCTCCCTCCAAGTCACCAGAGACTGTATGTGCAGAAAATGTAAGGGGTTAAAAGGAATGGAATGGCAGTAATGTAATGTGCATATTGTGTGTTTTTATGTATGTGTGTCATATGTATGTCTGTATATATGTGTGTGTCATATGTATGTCTGTATATATGTCTGTGTCATATGTATGTCAGTATGTGTGTGTGTCATATGTATGTCTGTATATATGTATGTGTGTCATATGTATGTCAGTATATATGTGTGTGTCATATGTATGTCAGTATATATGTGTGTGTCATATGTATGTCAGTATATATGTGTGTGTGTGTCATATGTATGTCAGTATATATGTGTGTGTCATATGTATGTCAGTATGTGTGTGTCATATGTATGTCTGTATATATGTGTGTGTCATATGTATGTCTGTATGTATGTGTGTGTCATATGTATGTCAGTATATATGTGTGTGTCATATGTATGTCAGTATGTATGTGTGTGTCATATGTATGTCAGTATGTATGTGTGTGTCATATGTATGTCTGTATATATGTGTGTGTCATATGTATATATGTGTGTCATATGTATGTCAGTATATATGTGTGTGTCATATGTATGTCAGTATGTATGTGTGTAGTCATATGTATATATGTGTGTCATTTGTATGTCAGTATATATGTGTGTGTCATATGTATGTCAGTATGTATGTGTGTGTCATATGTATGTCAGTATATATGTGTGTCAAATGTATGTCAGTATATATGTGTCTGTGTCATATGTATGTCAGTATATATGTGTGTGTCATATGTATGTCAGTATATATGTCAGTATATATGTGTGTCATATGTATGTCAGTATGTATGTGTGTGTCATATGTATGTCAGTATATATGTGTGTGTCATATGTATGTCAGTATGTATGTGTGTGTCATATGTATGTCAGTATATATGTGTGTCATATGTATATATGTGTGTCATTTGTATGTCAGTATATATGTGTGTGTCATATGTATGTCAGTATATATGTGTGTCATTTGTATGTCAGTATATATGTGTGTGTCATATGTATGTCAGTATGTATGTGTGTGTCATATGTATGTCAGTATATATGTGTGTCAAATGTATGTCAGTATATATGTGTCTGTGTCATATGTATGTCAGTATATATGTGTGTGTCATATGTATGTCAGTATATATGTGTGTGTCATATGTATGTCAGTATATATGTGTGTGTCATATGTATGTCAGTATGTATGTGTGTGTCATATGTATGTCAGTATATATGTGTGTGTCATATGTATGTCAGTATGTATGTGTGTGTCATATGTATGTCAGTATATATGTGTGTGTCATATGTATGTCAGTATATATGTGTCTGTGTCATATGTATGTCAGTATATATGTGTGTGTCATATGTATGTCAGTATATATGTGTGTGTCATATGTATGTCAGTATATATGTGTGTGTCATATGTATGTCAGTATGTATGTGTGTGTCATATGTATGTCAGTATAGATTATCTAACCCAGTCCCCTTCCCCATCAGCCCTTGTCCTACCCCCATCTACCCCACCAGACATTTAGATGTTATTTATTTCTGCTATTCTAATGCTCTGATCAGTAAATGGCTCAAGTCAAGCCCCTCACCCCCAGCCATTTAGATATGTATGTTATCAATCATCCCCCACCCCCGCCTTCCTTGTAATTTGCTGGCCCTCAATATCCATTGTGAGTCACAATCCATAACACTGCCATCCACAGATCCCCCCATAACAGTGTCATCCACAGATCCCCCATAACAGTGCGTCATCCACAGATCCCCTATAACAGTGCCATCCACAGATCCCCCCATAACAATGCGTCATCCACAGATCCCCCATAACAGTGTCCTCCACAGATCCCCCATAACAGTGTGTCATCCACAGATCCCCCATAACAGTGCCATCCACAGATCCCCATAACAGTGTCATCCACAGATCCCCCATAACAATGCGTCATCCACAGATCCCCATAACAGTGTCCTCCACAGATCCCCCATAACAGTGTGTCATCCACAGATCCCCCATAACAGTGCCATCCACAGATCCCCCCATAACAATGCGTCATCCACAGATCCTCCATAACAGTGTGTCATCCAGAGATCCCCCATAACAGTGTGCCATCCACAGATCCCCCCATAACAATGCGTCATCCACAGATCCCCCCATAACAATGTGTCCTCCACAGATCCTCCCATAACAGTGCGTCATCCACAGATCCCCCATAACAGTGCCATCCACAGATCCCCCATAACAATGCGTCATCCACAGATCCCCCATAACAGTGTGTCATCCACAGATCCCCATAACAGTGTGTCATCCACAGATCCCCCATAACAGTGTGTCCTCCACAGATCCTCCCATAACAGTGCGTCATCCACAGATCCCCCATAACAGTGACATCCACAGATCCCCCATAACAGTGGGTCATCCACAGATGTCCCATAACATTGTCATCCACAGATCCCCCATAACACTGTCATCCACAGATCCCCCATAACATTGTGCAATCCACAGATCCCCATAACAGTGCAATCCACAGACCCCCATAACATTGTGCTATCCACAGATCCCCCATAAGTGTGTCATCCACAGATCCCCCATAACAGTGTCATCCACAGATCCCCATAGCATTGTCATCCACAGTGCCCCCATAACAGTGTCATCCACAGTGCCCCCATAACAGTGTCATCCACAGATCCCCCATAACAGTGACATCCACAGATCCCCCATAACAGTGTCATCCACAGATTACCCCATAACAGTGTCATCCACAGATTACCCCATAACAGTGTCATCCATAGATCCCCCCCATAACAGTTTCATCCATAGATCCGCCCCATAACAGTGTCAACCATAGATCCCCCCCATAACAATGTCATCCACAGATCCTCCATAACAATGTCATCCACAGATCCCCCATAACAGTGCGCCATTAATTGATACATTAAACTGTGCATATTTATGTGTGATTACAACAGTATTTAGTAAAGACTCCACAAGTTGGGGGCGCACTTGGGCAGCTCAGCCTCTGTTGGTGGTGGACCTTGTCCCAGCCCTGGCCGTTTTTAGCTTCCCCGGGGTGTCTCTGGGTCGATCTTTATTGATTTTCCCCATTTTTGAGCTGTGATAATGTCTAATAATGCTCTAAAGGACTCGGTCAGCGGCGGAGCTCCTCACCCAGCTTACATCCGGCTCGACCGTGAGACTCCGCCCACCATGTCTTATTTGAAGCCCCCCTGATGCACCCCTAGAGTAGAAACAACAAAAAAGAGACCCTATTTTAGAAACTACACCCCTCAAGGTATTCAAAACTGATTTTACAAACTTTTGTTAACCCTTTAGGTGTTCCACAAGAATTAATGGAAAATAGAGATAAAATTTCCAACTTTTACTTTTTGGCAGATTTTCCATTTTAATAATTTTTTGCCAGTTACAAAGCAAGGGTTAACAGCCAAACAAAACTCAATATTTATTGCCCTGATTCTGTAGTTTACAGAAACACCCCATATCATAAACTGCTGTACGGGCATATGGCAGGGCACAGAAGGAAGGGAACGCCATACGGTTTTTGGAAGGCAGATTTTGCTGGACTGTTTTTTGACACCATGTCCCATTTGAAGCCCCCCTGATGCACCCCTAGAGTAGAAACTCCAAAAAAGTGACTCCATTTTAGAAACTACAGGTTAGGGTGGCAGTTTTGTTAATACTATTTTAGAGTACATATGATATTTTGTTGCTCTATATTACACTTTTTGTGAGGCAAGGTAACAAAAAATAGTTGTTTTGGCACCGTTTTTATTTTTTGTGATTTACAACATTCATCTGACAGGTTAGGTCGTGTGGTATTTTTATAGAGCAGGTTATTAAGGACGTGGTAAAACATAATATGTCTACTTTTTTTTATTTATGCAAGTTTTACACATTGATTTCATTTTTGAAACAAAAAAAATCATGTTTTAGTGTCTCCATAGTCTGAGAGCCATAGTTTTTTCAGTTTTTGGGCGATTATCTTGTGTAGGGTATGATTTTTGTGGGATGAGATGACGGTTTGATTGGCACTATTTTGTGGTGCGTATGACTTTTTAATCGCTTGGTATTACATTTTTTGTGATGTAAGGTGATAAAAAATGGCTTTTTTTACACCGTTTTTATTTTTTTACGGTGTTTACCTTAGGGGTTAGGTCATGTGATATTTTTATAGAGCAGGTTTTTACGGACACGGCGATACATAATATGTGTAGTGTATTTTTTGTATTTTTATTCAGTGATATGTGTTTTTTTTTTTTTTTTGTTTTTACTTTTTTTGGACCCAGACCCACTTGGTTCTTGTAGATCCAGTGGATCTGGTGTCTATCTAATACAGTACAGTACACCATATAGTGTACTGTACTGTATTTTTTTTACTTTACATAGTCTAATCAGACTTTTGCCTTCAGCAGAAGTCTGATTAGACTTACGGTACCATGGCAAGCAGGACGCCTCTGAAAGCATTCTGCTGCCATGGTAACCATCACCCGCTGCCAGAACAGAGCAGCGGGTGATGGGGAGAGAGGGTGTCTCCCTCCCTCTGCTATTGTGATCCCGCCTGCCGCACCGCCAGCAACCACCCCCCCAACATTAGAGCATTTAGTCTCTGATCCCCGCGTTCTGTGACTGCGGGGATCAGAGATTGCAGAAAGCGCAGCAAACCGCAGGTCTGAATTGACCTGCGGTTTGCTACGATCACTGATACGGGGGGGGGGGGGGGGGGGTAAAAATACACCCCAAAACACATTGCCCTACTTCTCCTGAGTACGGCGATACCACATGAGTGCCACTTTTTTTCAGCCAAGATGCGCAAAGGGGCCCTAAAACCAATGAGTACCTTTTAGGATGGCATTTTTACGCATTTTTCTTCTCACGCTTTAGGGCCCCTAAAATGCCAGGGCAGTAGAAATACCCCACATGTGACCCCATTTTGGAAAGAAGACACCCCAAGGTATTTTGTGAGGGGCATGGCGAGTTCATAGAAGATTTTTTTTTGGGCACAAGTTAGTGGAAATTGATTTTTTATGGTTCAATCATATTTTATTGAAGCAAGGTTTTAGATAGACAAATACAGCCAGATGCAACCAGGCAAAGTCAAAAGCAGGACATGGTGATACTCAAGATGAGGCTGCAATGGCATGCCATAATCAACACATAGGCAAGTATGGGGAAAAAATAAATAAATAAATAATAAATAAATAAATAAAAGAACAGAGATGACAGGGGGCACACAAAACAGAAACAGGGGGGGGAAGGGGTAGGGGATGTTGTCAAGCTAGGGGTATTACACCAGAGGCCAACCAAGTGTGAAAGCTGGAAATTGATTTTTTATTGTTTTTTCTCACAAAGTCTCCCTTTCTGCTAACTTTTGACAAAAAGTTCAATTTTTCATGGACTCACTATGCCCCTCAGCGAATACCTTGGGGTGTCTTCTTTCCAAAATGGGGTCATTTGTGGGGTGTTTGTACTGTTCTGGCATTTTGGGCAGGGCTAAATTGTGAGCAGCCATATAAAACCTAAAGGTACTCGTTGGAATTTGGGCCCCTTTGCGCACCCAGGCTGCAAAAAAGTGTCACTCATGTGGTATCGCCGTACTCAGGAGAAGTAGGGCAATGTGTTTTGGGGTGTATTTTTACATATACCCATGTTGGGTGAAAGAAATATCTCTGTAAACTGACAACTTTGTATAAAAAAAATTAAAAAGTTGTCGTTTACAGCGATATTTCTCACACAAAGTATGGGTATATGTAAAAATACACCCCAAAACACATTGCCCTACTTCTCCTGAGTACGGTGATACCACATGTGTGACACTTTTGCAGCCAAGATGCCAAAGGGGCCCTAAAACCAATGAGTACCTTTAGGATTTCACAGGGCATTTTTACGCATTTGGATTCTCACGCTTTAGGACCCCTAAAATGCCAGGGCAGTATAAATACCCGCATCGATCAATGTGGATGAAAAAATCTCTGCCAAAAAAGTAGTAAGGCCCCATTCACACGTCTGCAAAAATGTCCGCATCTATTCCGCAATTCTGCGGAATAGATGCGGACCCATTCAGTGTGAATGGGGCTGGCGGTGATGCGGAGAGCACACTATGTGCTCGCCGCATCAGCATTTGCGGAGCTGCGGCCGCAAACTTCCGGGTTTCGGCCCCCAAACATCCGGCCGCAGCTCCGCAAAAGATAGAGCATGTCCTATTCTTGTCCGCAATTGCGGACAAGAAAAGGCATTTTCTATATAGTTCTGGCAATGTGCGGATCCGCAAAATGCGGAAAGCACATTGCCGGTGTCCGTGTTTTGCGGAAAAATGCGTGATTCATCAAAAAGTACAAAGTGATCAAAAATTTGTATGGGCTGTGAAAAGATAACAATAAAAAATACTGCTCGCCCCATAAAAAAAAAAAACACAAAAAAAACAAGCCTTCACACAGCTCTGTAGACAGAAAGCTTAAGGCCCCTTTCACATGGGCGTGATTTCCGCGCGGGTGCAATGCGTGAGGTGAACGCATTGCACCCGCACTGAATCCGGACCCATTCACTTCTATGGGGCTGTGCACATGAGCGGTGATTTTCCCGCATCACTTCTGCGTTGCGTGTAAATCGCAGCATGCTCTATATTCTGCGTTTTTTCACGCAACGCAGGCCCCATAGAAGTGAATGGGGCTGCGGGAAAATCGCAAGCAAGTGCGGATGCCGTGCGATTTTCCCGTGTGGTTGCTAGGAGACGATCAGGATGGGGACCCGATCTTTATTATTTTCCCTTATAATATAGTTATAAAGGAAAATAATAGCATTCTCAATAGAGGATGCAAAGTAAAAAGTGCAATAGAGGGTTAAAAATAATAAAAAAAAATTAACTCACCTCCTCCATTTGATCGCGTAGCTGCCGGTCTCCTGTTCTGTCTTCAGCTGGGGGGTTGGGTGAAGGACCTCGGCTTCGGGTCTGGGTACCAAACATGCAGATTTTTCCCACGCGTGTGCAAAACGCATTAAAACGTTTTACACTCATGCGGAAAAATCGCGCATTTTTCCGCAACGCACCCGCCTATTATATGAAAGAGGCTTAAAAAAAACATATGGGAATGCAAAGAACATTTTTTTTATCTTTTTTAAGGTTTTTATTTTTTTTAAAGTAGTAAAACATAATAAAAACAACATAAATTTGTATCACCGTAATCGTACTGACTCGCAGAATAATCTTGTCATGTCATTTTTAGAGCATAGAGATCACAGGACTATCAAAATCCAAAAACTATGGAGAAACTGGGGGAGATTTATCAAAACTGGTGTAAAGTAGAATTGGCTAAGGGTACTTTCACACTAGCGTTAGAGGAATCCGGCAGGCAGTTCCAGCCAGATCCGGAAATCCGTTTGCAAACGGATACCATTTGTTTCCGGATGCATTTGACAAATGCATTGGAATACCGGATCTGTCTCTCCGGTGTCATCCAGAAAAACGGATCCGGTATTTATCTTTTTTACATTTTTAAAGGTCTGCTTTTCCAGGACACTTGGTACTGGATCCGGCATTAATACATTTCAATAGAGAATAATGCCAGATCCGGCGTGTTTTCTGGAAAATACCGTAAAAGTGACTGAACTGAAGACATCCTGATGCATACTGAACGGATTGCTTTCCATTCAGCATGCATTAGGACAAAACGGAAGCATTTTTTTCCTGGTATTGAGACCCTAGGATGGAACTCAATACCGGAAAACTTTAACGCTAGTGTGAAAGTACCTGTAGTTGCCCATAGCAACCAATCAGATTCCACCTTTCATTTTCCAGAGCTCCGTTGGTAAATGAAAGGTGAAATCAGGTTGCTATGGGCAACTTAGCTTGGTTTCTTTTACACCAGTTTGATAAATCTCCCCCATTGTGACCACACAAATAGGTTTTTCTTGCTTTCCAGTACAGGATATGGTAAATTCAATGGTGCCATTAAAAAATAAAACTTTTCCTGCAAAAAATAAGCCCTCAAAGGGCATGCGAACAGTAACTTAAAAACTCCAGATGGGGACAATAAACAAAAAAACGCAAAAATAAAAATTAGCCTGATCCTAAAGGGGTTAAAGAGGCTGGCTCAGTGAGACAGACACACACAGATTTCCAGCAGTCGTCTTTCATCCTTCGCAGATGATGACGATGTTCACACTTATACCCACCAGTGCAATAAATTAGACTTTCTCTGTAAGGGCTCGTTCACACGACCGTGGTTTTGGTCCGCATCCGAGACGTATTTTTTGCGGCTTGGGTGAGGACCCATTCACTCTACAAGAATAGGCATTTTATAAAGGGCCGTCCGTTCCGTTCTGCAAATTGCCGAAGGCACACGGGGGGAATCTGTGTTTTGCGGATCCGCAATTTGCAGCCTCCAAAATACGGCACGGTCATGCGAACAAGCCCTAATAGGGTGGGCTTGTGAAACTACAACTCCCAGCATTCATACTTGCGCTGCTTTTCTCAGAACTCTCATAGAAATAAATGGAGCATGCTGGGAATTGTAGTCTCACCACAACAGATGGAGTGCGGCAGGTTACCCAGAGCAATAAGCTTATCAATAAAGCTTGTTTTACGCATGCGCAGTCCCACAAGAGCAGACGTCAAACGTCAGAGGGACACTGTGACAGGCCTTTTGGTCTCCAGAAACATGGCCGCCGGCTGAGAACCCTTCGAACGCTCAACCCCAGCGCTGTCCCCGCAGCGTTCCAGGACTAACGGCTACATGCCATATGGACATACATCATGATTCGCCGATATCCTCGATGTCTGCGGAGGCAGTGACACTATAATAGCGCGTTAGGACATACAGTGAGGGGGGTATATTTACCTCTAGTGTTCACGAACATGGGCGGTCTAGGTGGTGACGGCTCAGGCAGTGACGTCGGCGGTTGTTGTTGTGTGGCGCGGAGAAGATGGAGGCGGATGGCGGGGTCGCTGCCCAGTTGTTGAGGGAGTTCGTATCTATCACGGGTGAGAGGAAGGACGGCGGGCGTGGGAGCCGGGTGTAGTTGTATCATGGCCTGGCTGTGTGTGAGGCCCAGGAGGGCGCTGTGCTGAGTGGAGAGGCATGGATGCCAGTCTACACTTCTCTACAGGGGCTGGCCACAATATTCCCCCTATAATGGGGTCACATTGACTGGTGCTGGAAGCAATATTACTGCGCAGAAGTGGTAGCCTCAAACTATGGTAGATGTTGCTGCTACACACACACTAGGACAAAGTTTCTGTGCCTAAGTCCACGCCCACCACCTTCGGTCCCTGAATTTCACCACCACGGCTTGATAAATGTACGGTCGTGTCTGTCAGTCCTGTCGGCTTTGAATTGAACAGTACTGCGCATGCTTGACTGCCGCTCCATTCAAAGTCCTCGCTGCCACTAAGAGTTTATGGGGCTCCCAGCGGTCGATCCGCCATAAAGATGAGCGAATTGATTTGTGTCCTCAATAAGAGTTCTTCACCTGTGCTGCTGGAGGTCGCCCTGTTGTTTGATTGACAGGTTTGGACCTCACGCGCCTGCGCAGCTGCTCCAAGTAGCTCCCGGGGCAGTAACTGGAAGAAAGTGGAAGAAAATCCTCTGTAGGATGTCCAAAGCTGTCAATCAGGTGACAGGGCGAGCATCTTCAACAGCGGGGACAGGTCCTCCCAGGTGAACTCTTGTTGGTGAGATGAATAGATTCGTTCATCTCTAATCTCCCTGTAAGGCCAGACACACTTGCAGCGTGTGTGTCAGGGGTCCCAATCTGACCTCTGCTCCTCTGGCAGGATCGCACAGCGTTATAATGATTTATAATGCTGTGTGATCCTGAGAGTCCTGGAATCTACTGAGTTACACCGACAGCATTGTGTCAGTGTAATTCAATAGACTGCCGATCTCACAGGGACACACAGCATTACAATCCTGTCAGAGGAGCAGAGGTCAGAGCGGGACCACACGCTTTGAGTTTCTCTTGCTCAACTCGCTCATCTTTGCCTGCCCTAAAAGGGATGAGCGAACCCGATGTGTTCGGGTTCTGGTAGAATTTCGTAATGGATTCCGCTTTCACGGAATATAACAGAATTCTATGACGGAACGCCAAACAGAAGACTTCAAGAGGCATTCCGTCATAATAGAAGTTTATGGGCAGCATAAGGGATCCGTCTGGTTTCCGTCATGCAGGACAGGCCTAGTTTTCCATCCTGCATAACGGAAACCAGACAGATCCGTTATGCTGCCCATAGCGGCTGCCCATAGCGACGGAATGCCTCTCAAAGGCTTCTGTTTTGCGTTCAGTCATAGAATTCCGTGATAACGGAATTCCTTCACCAGAACCGGAACACTGAACCTGAACACGTCGGGTTCACTCATCCCTACACCTATGCGGAAATATTATCCATATGATGCCAATAAAACATCGGCAGTGTAAATGACCCTGAGGTGAGCGTCCAAAGTTCGGGTTTGGCTTATTGAAGAATCCCGTTATGGATTCCGCTACCACGGACCGTAACTGAATTTGGAATCCATAACGGGATTCTTCGATGAACCCGAACCTTGGACGCCAAACTTAAAACTCAAGTTCGCTCAACACTCTTAAAGGCTACGTACGTACACCTTTGTTAATACATTGTATTCATTTGAGCTAAAAAAAAATCTTTTTTCAAAGTTGGTCTTTATTAAAAATGTTGAACCACTGTCTTTGTGCAGCCTTGAGTTTATCTAGTAGCGCAATCTGAATTTTCACACTGTTCAGTAAGGGAGCTCAGCTGAGGGCTCCGTATCTCTGACCTCCTAAACCAGGGGTAGGCAACCTCCGGCACTGCAGCTGTTGCAAAACTACAACCCCCAGCCTGCATACTTGCTCTGCTCTTCTTAGAGCTCTCGTAGAAGTGAATGGAGCATGCTGGGAATTGTAGTTTCACAACAGCTGGAGTGCCGAAGGTTGCTGATGACAATGTGGCTTAAATACAGGTCCCTTTACACGGGACGAAGCGTTCCTTCCCGATAATCTGCTCCTCGCTGGTGGAGGAGAACGGTGCATTTACATGCAGCCATCTCCTCCATAGTATGTGGAGGAGCGATCGCTAATGCCGTCGCTGTTCCCTATACCGACTCGTCGTTTTCCGGCAGCAGATTGCGTCTACACAGCGCGATCTGGCAGTGGGAAATGCCGATTTTTGGGCTGCACAAACGATTGGATTGCCAGATGAATGAGCTCAATATTTTTAGTAAAGACAAATTGAAAAAATGATTTTTAGCCCAAAATGTGTAAAATGCAATTATAAAAAAAATAGGAAATGTCCCTGACACTGGGTTCAGACCTGAGCGTTTCTAAGACGCGCGTTTTTGGCAATAGTAAACGCGCGTTTTACGCGCGTTCGTGACTGGAGACTTTTTTTAATTGGTCTGGAGACCAATTAAAAAAGGGCATCTCTACACTTAACGCGCGTTAAACGCGCGTTCCCATTGAAGTCTATGGGAGGAAAAGCGCGACAAACGCCCAAAAAAACGCTCCTGAACGAGCTTATGCATCGGGCGTTTTACAGCGCGTTTTTACGCGCTGTAAAACGCGCAAGTGTGAACCACTCCCATAGGGATGCATTGGTTTTCATGTGTTGAGCGTTTTACAGCGCGTTTGAACGCGCTGTAAAACGCTCAGGTGTGAACCCAGGGTGAAGGTGTACATAGCCTTTAAAGCTGGCTGTAATCAGCTGATCCCACCCAAATTTCAGGAGGGCTTTTTCACCATCTAATGTCTGACGGCGTCCCCACTTTCCCCAAGACTGATCAGGAGAAACAAGGATTAGGCTGTCGGAATTCAACATGCCTGGTCCTATTGTTCTCATGGGATAGAAGCCTCTGCTAAATGGTTTGTTTCCTGGGGAAATAAAAAAGGCCACAAAGTGTTAAAAAAATAAATCACTCACCGCTGCTATTCTGAGGCCGGTTTGGCCCCTCTGCTCATCCTGGTTCCGGCTCAAGACACCAGAAAGGCTGGCTCGGCCATTACTGGCCATAGTCGTGACTCGCCCCAGACTGTAATTGGCTGAGCTGACCCTTCCTGGCGTGTCGAGCTGATGCCAGAGCTTCACTGTAATTGGCGCAGGTGAGGGCAGCCTGTATTATGCTTCAGAGCTGCACTGTGATTGGCGCAGGTGAGGGCAGCCTGTATTATGCTTCAGAGCTGCACTGTGATTGGCGCAGGTGAGGGCAGCCTGTATTATGCTTCAGAGCTGCACTGTGATTGGCGCAGGTGAGGGCAGCCTGTATTATGCTTCAGAGCTGCATTGTGATTGGCGCAGGTGAGGGCAGCCTGTATTATGCTTCAGAGCTGCACTGTGATTGGCGCAGGTGAGGGCAGCCTGTATTATGCTTCAGAGCTGCACTGTGATTGGCGCAGGTGAGGGCAGCCTGTATTATGCTTCAGAGCTGCACTGTGATTGGTGCAGGTGAGGGCAGCCTGTATTATGCTTCAGAGCTGCATTGTGATTGCCGCAGGTGAGGGCAGCCTGTATTACGCTTCAGAGCTGCATTTACAACTTTGAAGATCTCAGAGTCTCAAAGGGTTTTGCAGCCCCAAAATAATCCATGAACAGTAAGGGTGGAAAACAATAACCCGGACTCTGGATTCCAGATACTCCCCACAGCCGTGACGTGTGACTATGAAGTGGCGGTCCGCACTGTAACCTCTGTTTCTGTTTTAGGGGCCAGTGAAAGCGTGGGCAAGCACATGTTAGAAGCATGCAGCCAGAACTTAGAAATGGCCGTCACAATGTTCCTGGATGGCGGTGGGATTGCGGAGGAGCCTAGCACTAGCTCTGCAGGGGCGTCCACAGCTCGACCTGCTGCCGAGTAAGTAGAAGTGTCTCCATCAGCATGCATGTTTCTGCTCGGCAGCCCCTCCAGTGATTTGGCAGATGCCTTCAGGATTGCCTCATGCACTTTGCGTACAGGGGACCTGTCTCCTCTCCTGACATGTCTGCTTTAGTTAAAGGGGTTATGCAGTAGCTTAATATTGATGACACATACAGAGCATCGGTCATCAATATAAGGTTGGGGGTCCCTGCATCAGCTGCTTGAAGGAGTGATGGCCCCTATGAAAGTGCTGCTTCCTCTTCAAAGTTTACCTGCATGTCGTCCCCTTTTGTAGCACGGCGCAGTGTAATTACAATACGCTCACTTGAATGGGACGAGCACTGTAATTACAAAGGAGGCAACGTGCAGGTGAACTGAAGAGGAAGCAGTATTCGCACGAGGGCCGCGACCCCTTCAATGAGATGATTGGAAGGGGGAGGCACCCCCACCAATCTGATATTGATGACCTGTCTTGTGAATAGGTCATCTGTTACACCATGGCACAACCTCTTTAATTCTTGAAAAAAACTGTTCTTATTAGTTTTTTTCATTTTTTAACCAGTATGCAAATTAGGCTTTAGGGCAGGCATGTCCAAACTGCGACCCTCCAGCTGTTGCAAAACTACAACTTCCAGCATGCCTGGATAGCCCACAGCTATTAGGGCATACTGGGAGTTGTAGTTTTGCAACCGCTGGAGGGCCGCAATTTGGACATGCCTGCTTTAGGGCAACGAGTGTGTCCCTGCGATCAAGCCCCGCTCCTTCCTGTTGCATTGAGCAGTTCCAGTGCCTTGATGAGCTCCCAGCAGTAGACAGGGAGAGTTTTCTAAACTTGCTGTGTGACCTGTGCAGGGAGTGGGAGTAGATAAGCTGTGAATGGAGGATCCTGTGTTCTCTATAGAGCTTTTATCCTTTGTTGTAATCCTGTCTGTGGTGATGACTTCTGAAAAGGGATCCGTACATAACCAGAAGCGGGTATATTAAGGCGGGTTTACACGGGCCACGCTAAGGGTCCATTCACACATCCGCAATTCTGTTTCACATTTTGCGGACCCATTAGTTTCAATAGGGACAGACGATGTCCCGGCCGGGTCTGCAATTGCAGATCCGCACTTCCGGGTCCGCAATCGCGTTCCCGAAAAAAATAGAACATGTCCTATTCTTGTCCGCAATTGCAGACAAGAAAAGGCATTTTCTATGAGCGTGCCGGCGATGTGCGGTCCGCAAATTGCGGAACGCACATCGCCGATGTCCGTGTTTTGTGGATCCGCAAAACACAGACGGACGTGTGAATGGACCCTAAATCTGATTGTTGGGATGTGTTCCCGACAGTCAGTTGCTTGCTCATTGGAGGTGAAGCGCCTCATTTAAATTCAGTGGTCTCCTCCACAGTTTTGGAGCGATCGTCTGTGCAGCAGGTTGCTGTTTAGACGACACGATCTGCTGCTCAGAAACAAAGAAAGCAGTTTGCTCATTCACCGAGTGGTCGGCGGCACATTTATATGGGAACGAGCGTTCGCAGGAATGTTCGCTTCGGATAATTTGCCTGAATATCAGGCCTTGAACATCCACCTTTAGGCTTAGTGGCTAATGCAAAAACTGCTTCTGAGAATAGGTCATCATTATATTTACTGGGTTACCCCCTGTAATTTTTCTAGTTACTGTAGTTCTGTAGTAGTTTTAGAGCGGGCTGTCTGCTTGTAATTCCCAATCTGTGATGTCTTGTCTTTTCTTTCAGCGATGATGTTCGAGCTCCTATACCACAGAAACAAGAAATCCTTGTGGAGCCAGAAATGTTTGGCGGTAAGAGGGTTGAGCGTCCCTTGGGGTTGTCACTGATGTTTACTCGGCTCTCATCACATCATGTTTGAGCCTTGCACTGATGTGTGCCGCCGTAGAGGTAGAAAGAAAAACTATCGAGTGATTGAAGTCCTATGGATAGACTTAACATATATGCCCGGAGCGTTTCTGAGGAGTGCAGCAAACGGTGAGCTGTAATGTGATGTATACAAGTCCTCGGGTGATATTATTATTGCCTTCTTCAGCATTTGGTGATTGCACATAGTTCTGGACCTGTGGACCGTCTGTACCTGTTGTCCACCTATTAAATGGGTGCAATTCAGAATTTACGAACTCATGTGAAAAAGTGTCCATAAGCAACCGACCCAAGTCCTCGTCTCTAATAGGCTTCTAGCCTTTCAGCGAGACCAAATCTGGGAATTGTATTCCTAAGAGTTCATTTTTATAACTGATTTCAGAAGAAATTTGCGAGAAAATTAGTTGTTTTTCCACTCTTTAAGGTCTGTTCATTTTTGGGAGGGGAGGGTGGGCCTCAGCTACAGCCATGTAAATGACGTAGCTTCATATATATTTCTTTAGTCCATTTACTTTTATATTGAACTGTACAGTGCATTGAATATACTTGTTCATATTCATTTTAGCTCCCAAAAGGCGAAGACCAGCGCGATCAATATTTGATGGATTCCGAGATTTTCAAACTGAAACCAGTAAGTACTTGAATTATATTGAGCTAAATGTTTGTGGTTGTATTTGGTCATGGCATAGGCTGCCATTCCATAGCTTAAGGCCTCTTTCACACGGGCGTCACGTTTGACGCCCAGATAAGAGTTGGGTGTGTTGCGGGAAAATGCGCGATTTTCCTGCGTGAGTGCAAAGCGTTTTAATGCGTTTTGCACGCGCGTGGGAAAAATCGGCATGTTTGGTACCCAGACCCAAACCCAGACTTCATCACTGAAGTCCGGTTTCGGGTTGAGTATTCTGTAGATTTTATTATTTTCCCTTATAACATGGTTATAAGGGAAAATATTAGCATTCTCAATACAGAATGCTTTGTAAAATGTGGATTAAGGGGTTAAAAATAAAAAAAATTAACTCACCTTATCCACTTGATCTTGTAGTTGCCGATCTCTTCTGTCTTCTTCAAGCATTAGCTGCCAGCTAAAGGACCTGTGGTGACGTCACTGAGCTCATCACATGGTCCATCACCATGGTGAAGGACCATGTGATTGGACCATGTGATGTGACGTCATCACAGGTCCTTTAGATGGCAGCTAATGCTTGAAGAAGACAGAAGAGATCGCAACTACGAGATCAAGTGGATAAGGTGAGTTTTTTTTATTTTTAACCCCGTAATCCACATTTTACAAAGCATTCTGTATTGAGAATGCTATTATTTCCTTGCGGATGCTTGCGATTTTTCCGCAGCCCCATTCACTTCTATGGGGCCTGCGTTGCGTGAAAAACGCAGAATATAGAGCATGCTGCGATTTTCACGCAACGCAGAAGTGATGCGTGAAAATCACAGCTCGTGCATAGCCCCATAGAAATGAATGGGCCCGAATTCAGTGTGGGTGCAATGCGTTCACATCACGCATTGCACCCGCACAGAAATCACGCCCGTGTGAAAGGGGCCTAAGCCTGTTTTCTGAATTATTCCCTGAGTTGGAGTCACCAGGTGATGGAGGAGGGAAGCTCAATTACATCTGGCCTCTCATTAAAGGGGTTGTCCAGAATTTTTATATTGATAGGTATAAGTATCAGATTGGTGGTGGTGGTGGGAGGGTCTCACACTATGCACCCCGCCAACCAGCAGTTACCTTGTAGCTCAGATGCCGCAAGTCACTGGAACTACGCCTGCCTGTCCATTGTGTATGAGACAGAACTGCTGCTTTTCGCTTCATTGGGAGCAGTGGTGGAGTTAGCAGGGCAAGGGCTGTTTGTTTATATTTTTTACACTGCTCGGCGGCGGCTTCCGTCTTTGCAGTGTTGCCGGTGACGACAGCGGCTCTGATGGACGAGCCTGTAAAACGGCTAGGGCAGCGGTACTAAAGCCCGCCCATAAGTGCCGATGACGTCACCAGGCTCACTGCTAGGCAGAATCCTCCGCCTAGCTTTACCCATGGAGAGCCTGGTACGTCACCGGATCTCCAAAAAAAAAAAGCCTTTGTCCTGAGCAATTCAGTGCAGGGCAAAGGAGAGCATCGGAGAATAAAATGCTCCGATGCTTATGTCGGAGGGGTGAAGACAGGGATATCCCGGGCAACCCCTTATATCTGAGCTAAGTTTTGTTGTCAGTTCTCACTGTCCTAATCTTTTCTATATTTTGTTAACCGCTCCATCTATGTCTGAACAGTCCGCCAAGAACAGGAACTGCGGAACGGAGGAGCAGTTGATAAGAAATTAACTACCTTGGCTGATCTGTTTCGACCGCCTATTGATCTTATGCATAAAGGCAGCTTTGAGACAGTAAGTGTTCGTATTCCCGTATTATGAATTATTGCTAATAATTTTACACAATGACTAATTACCACATTTAGGATTTTAGGTTTTCATTCTGTTTGTTCAGTCTCTTGGCCAAGGTTAAACTAGCCTCACCGCATTTAGTTGTGTGTATTTGCACAGATGGATTTAGCAGCATGATGAGGCTTTTAGTTTCTATATTTCTCTATGCGAGTACCTACATCCAGAGATGGATATTTTAGGCAGTTCAGGTTTGTTAGAGGTAAGCATCATTGTCTTCTGAGTAGTTGGCATCAGGGTTATTGTTTGGAATATTAGATTTATGCCTTCGGTAACTGTCTACAATCCTGAAGCCTTTTCTTAACAATTTGCAAAATGGTTTGTGCTGAATGGTCCGAGACTTGTGCTGTGAATTTCAGACTTTAGTGCTCATTATTGTAGATTGTATCACACCCTGCACTTGTATCTCCGTGACCAATATCAGATTAGGTGGGAGAGAACAGGCCCCCCACATTAGTGTATCGATGGCCGAACAAGCCATTTTCAGCAGTCTAATATATGGGTTGCACCTGATTTTCTTTTTTTTTTTTTTTCCTGGGAGATAATTTGCTGCTAGTGGTGTCTGGCATCAGCCTTCTCCTCTTTCTCCACTGCAAACACATATGTGCTTGGCCAAACCGAGCGTGTATGAGGGAGGGAGATGTTGGCGCACCGAGCATTAGGCATATAAACACCTTATGCGTGGACAACTCCTTTACAGCGACCCTCTGAATCAAGAAAAATTCCCATTAATTGGGGAATGAACAAAACACTTGAATGATGTCCTCCTTTTCAACTTTTTAATTGCAGATCGATCAGTTCCGGGGCTTCTTTTCTGCCATTCAAGTTGGCCGCACCATTTCTCATAGATCTGATGCATTGGTAATCCAAGACACTTCCTATTTGTCCTGCCCTGATCTTGGATTAGCCAATGCTGTTGACGTGAGCAGTGCTGGCCAATCCCAGGGCAGCATGAAGTGTCTTCAGCTACCAAGTGCACCACATCAGGCAGTCTGAAAGCGGTGCAGCCATCTTGGATGGCAGAAGAGGGCGGATCTGCCTCTAAAAAGATAAAGGGGCACAGTGTAAGTGTTCTGTTGGTTCTCCAGTTAATGTTTCCCCCCTCCTTCTTGAACTGGAGAGTCACTTTCAACTATTTGAAAGGATAGCCAGAGATATATTAAAGGAGTTTTCAAGTTATCCCTCTTTCATAGGATAGGGATAACAGATTGTGGGGGTCAGACCTCTGGGACCCGAGAATGGGAGTTCTGTTCCTCATCCTGATGGAGCCCTGCTGCTCTATTCATTCTGTATGGGACTGCCGGAGATAGCAGAGTACAAAACTTGGCTATTTCCTATAAAGAGTGAATGCAGCAGCAGCACAGCGCTTTCTGGGACTGCTGCTCCATCAGGACGGGAGAATGGGACCGCCGTTCTAGGGAACTGTGAGGGTCCTAGCGGTTGGACCCTCACCGATCAGTTAGTAATACTGTATCCTGTGGATAGGGGATAACTTAAAAACGTGTCATAGCCCCTTTACTCAATTACTTACATACATACATAGCCCCTTTACTCAATTACTTACATACATACATAGCCCCTTTACATACAGTTTCCATAAGCTCGGTATTGGTTTGTCATTCCATTAACTTGTATCTTTGAGCTAGATCAGCGGGTGCCCCTACTTTATATTTGAAGAAAGCAACTAGGAAAGTAAAACTGCCAGCCTGAGTGAAAACTTTTTAAGGAGTGCTGAAATAGAATAAAAACATGATAATAGCATAGGCAGTTCTGCTATTACACATGTTATTTTTCTAATTTCAGAACATCTTAAAAGGAGAAGTAATGTAGTAAAAGAAGAAATCCATAGAGGACCCATTAACCGCAGTGCCAGACAGTGACAGCGTCCTGTAATCGTAACCTGTGAGTCGGGCTCCTCCTCTGATTTCATGCACATTTCTGTTTAGCTGGTGTATCGACTGTAAGCAATGCTTCCCCGAATCGTTACTTCTACAATGTTCTCATTCTAAATGTCAGAAAATAAATCTTGTCCCAAACCAACTAGTATGTAATCCCACTAAAACGAAACATTAGTTCACACATATAAGAATTGCATGTATTGGTTCAATTTTACCTAACCACAATTTTAAAGTGGTTTTCTGTGATTCTGCTCCTTAGCGCATTTTAAGACTGGGTCCAGATGTGACAGAATTTCTGTAGACTTGCAGTGTGTATTCCTCAATTTCTTAAATTTACAGTACATCACATGTGGATGGGGTTTGGAAAACCTGCTTTCATTACAGGCTGATTTTCTGGTCATGTAACCTCGCATACACTGCTGAGCAACGGTAAATGTGTTTGATCCAAACAGGTCTTAAAGGGGTTCTGCAGTTTGTGTAAACTGATGATCTATCCTCTGGATAGATCATCAGAATCTGATCGGCAAGAGTCCGACACCTGGGACCCCCGCCGATCAGGCGCCGCGGCCTTCTCACTGTTTACCGCAGGACCAGTGACATCACGACTTGTATCAACTGGCCTGGGTGCGGCTAAGCTTCATTCAAGTGAACAGAGTTTAGCCTCACCCAGACCAGTTGATACTAGTCGTGACGTCACTGGTGCTGAGATAAAAAGCGAGAAGGCCGCGGCGCCGCTGCCTTCTCAAACAGCTGATCGGTGGGGGTCCCAGGTGTCGGACTCCCGCCGATCAGATGCTGATGATCTATCCAGAGGATAGATCACCAGTTTAAACAAACTGCAGAACCCCTTTAAGCTCCAACTGTGAAAAGAGGTGAAATTTTATTAACTACTCCTAGAAGAATATATTGCAATTATGGCAGCTCATGAAATCCTACCCACCCACAAAATGTCCCTGTTTCCAGAACTTTAAACTGCAAAGGTGAATTTGCATATTAAAAGGGTTGGTCAGTTTTCTATATTGATGACTTCATCAATATCAGATCGGTCGGGGTCCGACCAGCACCCCCACGATCAGTTGTTCTGAAGAGAACGCAGTGAATGTGTGAGCCCTGCATTCTCTTCACTGTTTACCAGCTTGTCGTCGACATTGCAGCAGCAAGTGGGTGTAATTACAGCTCCTACATCCCCATTCACTTCAATGGGAAGAAGTAGACTGTAACTGCTCCTTCCCATTGAAGGGAAAAAGCCAGCGGAGTTGTAATTATACCTGCTCTCCTCTGCAGTGTCGATAGTGAAGAGAATGCAGGGCTCACACAAGCACTGCATTCTCTTTAAATAGCTGATCGTTGGGGGTGCTGGGTGTCGGACCCCCACAGATTTCATATGGCTGGCCTAGCCTGAGGATAGGTCATCAATATAGGAAAACCGTACAAGATTGGTGCGAGAGTACCACTCACTCTTTTTCTGTTCAGTGCATTCACCTTGGGTCCGATTCTCAGTCATGAATATTTTCTTTTTTGCAGGCGAAGGAGTGTGGGCAGCTGAAGAACAAGTGGCTGATGATCAATATTCAGAATGTGCAGGATTTTTCTTGTCAGTGCTTAAATCGAGATATTTGGAGCAATGATTCTGTGAAGTCTTTAATACGGGAACATTTTATATTTTGGCAGGTTAGTTCCTGCAACTACGCACTAATAGAGATTTAGGAACTAAAATCTCACCTTAAATATAGTATTTTCTTAGAATTGGTGTTTGTTGTTTATACAGCATCTTTTTAAGGTTTAAAGTGTAACTTTCGATTCAGGTAATTTTTCCAAAATAAGTTGCCATGTGGGTGTATATGAGGAATTGCACTATTTCTGCCCATAATGTGACTTGTATCTGGCATTTTTAGCAGTTTTACCCTCTAATTCCTTTTTTTTTCTTTTGAGCTAGTGGGTAGAGATTAGCTGACATCATGTCTGCCCATAGACCAGGCATGTCCAAACTGCGGCCCTCCAGCTGTTGCAAAACTACAACTCCCAGCATGCCTTGATAGCCTACAGCTATTAGGGCATGCTGGGAGTTGTAGTTTTGCAACAGCTGGAGGGCCACAGTTTGGACATGCCTGCCATAGACTGTACATGGAGAAACAGGGGATCCTGCTTCCAAACTCTGTAGCACATCCTCTGAAGCATCAGCAGTAAAGGAGGACATTGCACAGCTGAACTAAGGCTATGTTCACATGAGCGTTAACAAATCCGGCAGACTGTTCCAGATGATGCCGGGCGACCACCAGATTCCCATTGACTACAGTGCGATCTGGCTGCCTTTTGGCATAAATATCAGCTTTCAGCCTGACAAGAAGTTGTGCATGCAGTGCTTTCTCGATAGGTTTCAATGTAATCTGATCTTTCAGTGAGCGGGCATCCCATCTTCACTGATGCCAGAGTAGTGAATTGAGAGTTAGTAAAGAGGAGGGGCAGGAGAGGAGCCTGATCAGAGAAGCACCTTTCTCAGATAAAATGTATTACTAAGGCCTCTTTCACACTTGCGTTGTGAGGATCCTGCATGCACTTCCGTCGCCGGAAATGCCCGCCGGATCCGTCACAACGCAAGACAACTGAAAGCATTTGAAGACTGATCAGTCTTCAAAATGCTTTCAGTGTTACTATGGCAGCCAGGACGCTACTAAAGTCCTGGTTGCCATAGTAAGTAGTGGGGAGCCGGGGGAGCAGATACTTACAGTCCGTGCGGTCCCGGGGCGCTCCACTATGACGTCAGAGCGCCCTACGCGCATGGATCACGTGATCCATGCGATCATGTGATCCATGCTCATGGGGAGCTCTGACGTCATTGTGGAGCGCCCCGGGACTCGGGAGCCGCACGGATGGTAAGTATACTTCTCCCCACTACACTTTACCATGGCAGCCGGGACTTTAGTGTCCTGGCTGCCATGGTAACCATTCACAAAAGCTAAACGTTGGATCCGGCGATGCGCCGAAACGACGTTTAGCTTAAAGCCGGATACGCATTAATGCTTTTCAATGGGCATTAATTCCGGGTCCGTCCTTCCGGCATGCCTTCGGGATTTCTGCCCGGAGGAAAATCCGCAGCATGCTGCGGATTTTGCTACGGCCAAAAAACGTCTCAGTACTGAACTGAAGACATCCTAAACGGATTTCTCTCCATTCAGGATGCATTGGGATAATCCTGATCAGTATCTTTCCGTCCTAGGGCCCCGAGGACGGAACTTTAGAGCGGAAAGATAAAATGCCAGTGTGAAAGAGGCCTAAGTTTCTTATATTTGCTTTTACTATTCACTTATGAAAGTGCCAGTTACTCAGTAAATTTAGTTAAAGGGGTTTCCTGAGCCTTTACTACTAATGACCTATCCTCCCAACCGCTGGGATCCCCACCTGTCGGCTATTTGAGAAGGCAGCGGCACTCACAGTAGCGACATGGCCTTCTCTTAGCTTAGTCTAGGAGGCCATGTGACTTCACCTTCATCGGTCACAAGGCCCAGGCACAGCTCCGCTCCATAGAAGTGAATAGGGCTGAGATACCAAGCACAGACGAGAAGGCTGCGGTACTACTGCGAGCACCGGTGCCTTCTCAAACAGCTGAACGAGGATAGGTCATGAGTAGTAAAGTCTCGGAAAATCTTGTTAATCTTATAATGGGAAGCAGAAGTTAATTTTATCTTCCTCTATAAAAGATTAGTGTAAGAAAGTCTATTTGTGGAAGGCTTTATACCATGGACGAGACAGCACTGAAATATGGTAAAACAAAATGTTTTAAAGTATATACTATAAACTGCTACATTAGGGTGGTTTCACACAAGATGCTTTAGTATAAAAGCTAAGTTTTATGGGATTTTCCTGCTTTTGTTGAGGAAATATCTGGCTGCAGTGTGTATTTTTTTTGTGTTCTTCCCCGTGGCTGTGCCCATCTGGGTTCCTTTTCAGTCACCCCACATGTAGTTGGAATCTTTACTGAAGTTTTTTCTCTGGTTGGTAGCCTGCTTGTTTGATATCCTCCATTCAACAGGTAAGGGTGGGGGTAATCTGTTCAGCTCTCGTTTATCCTAGGGGCAATCTGAGTTCTGATTATTATTATTTTTTTCCGCCCTGTCATCTTTGTTATTCAGCCTTCTTCATCTGATCTGAATTTACTTAGCTCTTTACTCAAGGGTCCAGGGCTGCTCTCTGGCTGTGTCAGATCACTGTCTGTCCGTTTTCTTCATTGGGTGCCGCCCTTGGCACCTGTAGAAACATACCAGTTGCCAACTTCTGGAAGTAGCTTTCCCGGTTATGCTATAGTTACTTTTTGTTCCATCCCTCAAGGACTGCTTTGGAACTTCCCAAGGTCTTCTGTATCACCGAATGATGCTAGCGAGAAAATTTAGTTTTCTTTTGGTTGTATGGTTCAGTTGGCCTTCTGTGTCCCCCAATGAATGTAGCAATAAAAGGATTTTTACAGGTGAGCACAACAATCCAGTGTTTTGGGCAGCAGATCGTCCTGTGTAACCACGGATCTGCTGCCCAGAAACAACGAGCCTCAATGCAGATCTTATTTTTGCTCACGATTAGGTAGTTATTGGGAACAATTCCCAATAAGTTGTCTGTGCGGTCTGCCTATGTGTAAAGGGACCTTCCAAGGAATCCATTGCATCTACTCAAATGCCAAAAAAGCTGTTATTTCTCTTTGTTTTTACAGGTTTATCATGACAGTGAAGAGGGACAGAGATACATTCAGTTCTACAAGTTATCAGATTTCCCATATGTCTCCATATTGGATCCTCGTACAGGTGACTGAGAAAGATGAGGCTTGTTATTTTTTTTGACTTTCTTTTAAGCTTTCTGACTCAGATTTTGCTTCCCAAAGGCCAGAAGATGGTTGAATGGCACAAATTAGATGTTAACTCCTTCCTGGAACAAGTTTCAGGATTTTTAGCTGAGCACGGTCAGCTCGACGGACTCTCCAGCAGCCCACCAAAGAAACGGCTGCGTTCTGTAAGTATGAAGCTGCACACGTTCTTCCCTTTTTCTTTCTATAAATATTTCTGCGCATACTTTATATTTATATGTATGAACTTTGCGGTATCTTATGCACGGCAAATCTCGCAAAATATAACTTGTATTCAGCTAAAACCCAACCAATACGACACTAGACATTTCCATAAAATGGCAAAGAGCGTAACTTCTTACTCGCATGCATTACAGGAATGCATATTATTCAGCATAGCCCAATTCCTTTTTCAGGGGTGGCTGTAAGGTGTTAGGGTGGGTGACTTTGTCCCTGTTCTACCCCTGTGTACGGCTCCATTCACACGTCTGCAATTCTGTTCCACATTTTGCGGAACGGAATTGCGGACCCGTTAATTTCAGTGGGGACAGACGATGTCCCGCCTGGGTACGCAATCACGTTCCCGAAAAATATAGAACATGTCCTATTCTTGTCCCCAATTGCAGACAAGAAAAGGCATTTCTATGAGAGTTCCGGCGATGTGCGGTCCGCAAAATGAGGAGCGCACATTGCCGGTGTCCGTGTTTTGTGGATCCGCAAAACACACACCGACGTGTGAATGTAGCCTAAATGTAAGGTTGTCACCCTGAAAATGGCATCCTCCCTCGTCGGTGGCTTTCCCTGAGTAAAGGTGAATTTTCATGGCCTGAGAATCGGGCAGATTATTGGGAACTGCGAATGGCTGGTTGTTCCCAACAATATGGCCATGTAAATGTGCTGCCGATCACCCGATGAATGAGCAAAATGCGGGTGATCCTGTCCTTCATGCAGACACCACCGATCATGACTTTTAGGCAGCAGATCGTGCTGTCTAAACAGCTCTCTCGTCTTCATACAGTAAAGGAGGTCTCTGCATGTAAATGCAGCAGTCTCCTTCACTGAACGAGCAGCCTGTGTAAATCCAGCTTAACTGACTAATTAGCCCTTCATATCACAACAGCTTTTTCTGTTGAGTGTTCTTTTATAGGTCTTTGGTTCACCAGGGGACTGCGAAAAGGGGTCTTGTTGGGGTTTAGTGGATGATGTGTGCCAAAATATTGAACCACTCTGGCCCATGCCATATGTGAATCACTTGGTCAGCCGTAAATCTGATGTAACGCTACCAATATTTGTCATATGGCATCAGCCTGGTACTGTCTGAAAAGAGGTAGTCTTTGTGAGACCTTTTATTTATATCGTGTTTTGCTTCTTTTAATCTTACTCTAATTTGCATTAGTGGTCTTAATGTCCTCCAGGAGAGCCTCATCGATGCAAGCGAGGACAGTCAGTTAGAAGCGGCAATACGCGCCTCCTTGCAGGAAACCCATTTTGACTCTTCGGCCAGTAAACAAAACACCCGATATGAGGAGGAGTCAGACACGGAGCTGTATTCTGGCAGTGAAGAGTTTATTTCCGTCTGTGGATCAGATCACGAGGAAGAGGAGGAGAGGCCTCCAGAGTCATTACCAGAACAGGAGACTTCCAGCAGTAAATCTAGGAAGGCCACCTGTAAAACCATCAATCACAGGAAAGATGATTTCAGTCGGGCAGAGCCAGTTGTAGAAGAAGCAGATGAAGACTCCTCAAACTACCAGTTGCTACCTGAAACAACTCGCACAGCACCTCAAGCTACAAAGGACAATGTTGGGAATAATGAAGCCTCTGAAGACTGTCCTGATACTAGTAACGGTTCGTACTGCACCTTATCGTGTATATACGTGCACTGATTATCTTCATGGTATTAACTTGTTGGACAAGTTCCTGTGTATGAAAATATCTAGTTTAGGTTTTCCTTCAGAAATTATAGCAGCTAGTTTGTACCCATTGAGTCTTAGAGATGAAGCCTGCAGAGGGTAAAACTACAGAAAAATCCCCAGGGATCTCCCTGCACTTACTATTATCCCTGGGCACCGCTCCGTTCTCCCGCTATGTCCTCCGGTATCTTCTGGGACTTGGTTATACTAGGAGGAGCCTATTATCACTTGGTTATACTGGGCGGATCCCAGGCTGTAGCGCTGGCCAATTCTGCTAACCCCGCTCACTTTTTACTGTCACTTCGGGGAAAGTGTTGAGAAGGCTAAAAAGTTGCAAATTATGGTGCAAAATGTGTGACTTTTTACGCCATAATAATGGCATAAACACTATGTATGCAACGAGTAGGATCGGTTAGTAAGGGTCTGTTAAAGGGAACCTGTCATCACCTTTATGCAGCCCATACTAACGGCAGAACAAAGTAGAGACGGGCGAATTGATTTCTGCGGTCTGTCATTTATAAGTTAAAAGTAAGCGGTTGCCGAGAACCAACATCATAATTGGGGAATGAGCCAATACATTCTAATACTGTACGGCGCGCTCGCCCCGTACAGTATTGAAACGAAGTTCTATGCGAATCGACTTCAGATGTTTCATCCGAAGTCAATTCGCTCATCCCTAATCACAATCATTGCAGACTGGGCCTGGAAAAGAGTCACGGCCACCTGGGAAGAGTCCTGGTTATTGATAAATTCCTGCTCTCCCTGCTCACCTGCTGATGACTGACAGTCTTCTACCTTTCTCTATAGGAGAGAACTGCTAATCATCAGCAGATGGGTGAGAGAGCAGGAGATTATAATAACCAGGACTCTTCTCAAGTAGATTGGACTCTTTTCAAGGCCTGGGCTGCAATGATTATGATGCTGGTTCTCGGCAACCACTTACTTTTACCTCATGAGTGACACACCGCTGAAACCAGCATTTCTGTCACTATTTTATGCTGCCCTCAGCGAGATCAGCATAAAGTTGATGAGAGGTTCCCTTTAACACTGTTTGCGATGTACATGTGGTGGAAATGGCCCTTCATAGGCTGAACATGTCCGTAGAGCACTATGAGACCCTGACATAAATGTCCTTTTGGCTTTCGCCGGGCTGTTGTTATTTTCCTATCCAGTCGGGGACTACAAAAAATAGTATGATTTCTACAATCGTGGTCTGCGTGTATCATGATGTATAAGTCAACAGATTCTCCAAAATGTGAACAGGGTATCAACCATGAGCCGGCCTTGGGCAAGGACTAGAATTATATCCCACCTACACGAGTTAATCTTACTCTTTTCATACAGATAAACCTTTTTCCCGCTAATAGTGGGAGTGCCTGCCCTACTAGTGGGCTTTACAGAGCTGATGACGTGTCTTTCTCCTTTCCAGCTGAATCATAAGATCATGTCATTTATTTTTTTTCCAGGTCCCAAAGCGAAGCTCATGTTGCGATACCCAGATGGCCAAAGGGAACAAATTTCATTACCGGAAAAGGCCAAGTTAATGGTATGTAAATGGTTAACTGAGCAACCAACACACCAGTATGAGACAAGTTGTTTTCATATTGCCAACATTTTCTTGCCAAAAAAAAGCTGCACTTTTCAATCGAGAGAAAAATCTGCACCTCTTTATTGCTATGGACATAGAGACAAAGTAGTAGAAAATAAAAAAATTCAAAAAGACTAGGAAAAAAAAGTTTTAGTTTTTTTTAGTATAGATTTTGTAACACCTTTACGATTATGTATTATTACTGTACTGTTATTGCAAATTGTCCTAATGGCATTTGGTGGTGATTGACGGGGGTTGGACAGCGGAGCCTCTTAAAATCCTGGACATCCCCTTCCATACATGTGTGGATTGTGTTTACAGCAAAAAAATTAGGTGAGAGTTACTAAGCCAAATGTGACAAATTGGTGGCATTTCAGACACTCTCCTCCTCAACAGTTTTGAAAAATGTCTAGAAATGTGGAGTTGTGACATGTTCACAGACGTACTGCTGAGCACCAAATATCGGTGTAAATTAAACCATCCATAATGTATTGTAAGGCTTTTTTCACACTGCCGGCAGGCTGTTCCGGCATAGAATGCTGGGAATCGGCTGGACAAAACTGCTGCGTGCAGCGGTATTTGTCCGGCCGATTCTCAGCTATTTAATACAGCCGGACGGCATTCCGGTAGCATCTGGCAGGCTGCTGGATCTGCAAACGCAAATGTACCAAGTCTAAGTAGGAGAATTTATCACACAACCATTGTCATAAATTTGGTGCAGTTTCTGCCTGTCTAATACCCAGTTGAGTCACAATATTATGACCACCAGCTAGATGGACTGGGAGTGACTCAGTAAGGTCCTGCTAGGTTGTTGCAGGTATCTGGAGCCATGCTGACTGCAGTGCATCCCACAGCTGCTGGAGGGTGCATGGAAGAGGATCCACAACGATCGGTGTGGTCTACCAGATGCTGAATTGGGTTCAAGTCTGGAGAATTAGGGGGCCAGGGTAGTACTTGGAAGTCTTGGTCATGCCCTTCTAACCAATGTCGGGCATTTCTAGCCATGTGACAAGTTGCATTGCCTTTCTGGAAGATCCCATCTGCCCCAGGAAAGACAATCGGCATGTATAGGTGTAAGTGATCTGCAAGGATGAGTTCATACCCAAATTGGTAGAGAGTGCCTTCCACATGGGGGAGCGCTCCATAGAATGCCACAAAAACATTCCCCAGATGATAACGCTGCTACCACCAGCTTGTTTTCTTCCAGCAATGGTTGCAGGGTGTTTGTGTCCATCCAGTCGATAAATCGCCCCTTTTACCCATGACGGCAACAAGGGATATGTGTGCAGACAGCCTATCGCACTGCTTATATGCCCACCAAGCCAGCTTAGGACACTTGACTAACTTCATGAGCGAAATGATGTCGACAGTAGGAAGTGATCATAATAATGAGTCGCTACTGTGTATACCTGGCCCATCGTGCTAAGCAGTAGTAGGTCTCCATTGGGATGTTTAATGCTGTCTCCAGTTTTTGTATTGCATTTCTGACTTTCTAGTCTCCCATCTTTTCTTCCAGGCCCTGGTTAAGCACGTGCAGCAGAAAGGATTTCCAAATGAGAGGTTTGAGCTGCTTACAAACTTTCCACGACGAAAGTTATCACACTTGGACTATGATATCACGTTACAAGAAGCCGGCTTGTGTCCTCAAGAGACTGTGTTTGTGCAAGAAAGAAATTGACTGCCTCATGTTACCGTCCCTCCTGTTACTTTGCCATTCCTAATAAGATTTTTATTTTTATTTTTTGGTTCTCCAACTTGGTTTTGTCTCGTCCTTAATGCATATTGCTTGGGAATGGCAGGTTTCAGTGACCTACAATGGTCGGGGAGGCCTATTTGGGAGATTTAGTGGTGGAAGACACCATAAAGGCATTTTTCATATATTGCAAATTTTCTGTCTTCCACAATACTGGAAAAAGCAGGCCTCGTACACCGGTATCTCCCAGTTATTTTAGGAAAGTCGCTTTTTTTTTTTTTTTTACTTTCTATAGTTTATATGTTAATTTGGAACTTCAAGGGGAGTTTCATCAGTGACTCTTATTTATTACTTTTTTCACTTCTTTTTTTTTTTTTTTGCAAAACCTGCAAAGCATAAGTTTAATTTCAGACCTGTCATTGCATATTCAACATGCTGATCCTGGAACTATGACCATCTCACATCTGTATCTAAATGTGTTACTAAATGCCAGTAATATTGGGGGCAGCCATGTCTAATTGTCCAACTGCCTCAGTTAAGAGTCGATTGGTGAATTACAGGGGGAGGCCAAGCATCTCTTATGCAAACGATATACACTGAGGTGGAGTTTATCAAGCCCTACACTCCAGATTTCTCGCTTCAAAAAGTCGCTAAATAGGGCTTGATGACTTTTTGGGCTTGCGGTACTTTCACACTAGCGTTATTCTTTTCCGGCATTGAGTTCCGTCCTAGGAGCTCAATACCGGAAAAGAACTGGTCAGTTTTACCCTAATGCATTCTGAATGGAGTGAAATCTGTTAAGGATGTCTTCAGTTCAGTCACTGCACGTTTTTTGGATGGATAAAATACCGCAGCATGCGGCGGTATTATCTCTGTCCAAAATTCCGGAACACTTGAAATGTATTAAGAATACCGCATTGACTGATCCGTTCTTTCGGTCTGCGCATGTGCAGTCCTTTAAAAATGTAAAGAAGAAAAAAAAACTGATCTGTTTTTCCGGACGACAATCGGAGAGACGGATCCGTTATTGCATTGCATTTGTGAGACTGATCCAGATTGCTGGATCCGGCAGCCAGTTCCGTTGACGGAACTGCCTGCCGGGTCGTCACAACGCAAGTGTTAAAGTACTCTTACTTAGGGAAAAATGTTGCAACCTCCTGGAAGACCAAAATAAAATAATTCCGGTTACGGCTGAACGGCGCCCCATTTCTAAATTGGATGAATTATTTAAAGTTCATAAAGCCGCATTTACACGGCTGATGTTGTGGCTGATTATCTGGAATGAGCGTTCCTATGAACACTTGTTTCCAATAATCGGCTTGTGTAAAGGTGCCACATATCACCACATATGATGAATGAAACGCTCGTTCATTGGGTGAAATGATTTGAGGTGAGGACACCTCCGCGTCTAAACATCACTCTGCTGCCCGGTAACAATTATTTTTTAGGTGGACTAGCGACAGCGGCAGCCATCGCTTGTCCTCCTACTATGGAGGTGATCGCTGCATGTAAATACATTTCTTCACCTCCACTTAATGAGCAGCCGATTGTTGCGTAACAATTCTTCCTTCCTGACAATCGGCTGCCCCTCAGACTCTAAATGCAGCTTAAATCCACTCTTTAGAAAAGGTTCTCATCATTTCCCATTAAAATGAATAGAAGGACATGTTTTGATTAGCATAAGGCCTCTTGCATACGAAAGATCTGTTCAGGAAAATTGTTCACGTGCTGAACGTGCTGAAAAAACCTGAAGAATAACAGACTAAATCTCCTAGCATTGCACCTAGATGCAGTCCGTTTATCACACAAGCCCCATTAACTTCTATGGAGTCAGGGCCGCGTGAAAAAATGCAGTATATAGAACATGCTGCGATTTTTTTTTTTTTTTTTTTTTTTTTTTTTTTTTACTGCTGCGAAATGATGCATGAAAAATCTATTGATAAGAATGGGTCAGGATTCAGTCTGGCTTCAATGCATTTGCTTCACGCGTCTCACCCGGACAGAAAACTTGCTCATGTGAAAGAAGCCTTGAAGAGTTGGGTTTTTCTTTTTCCTAGACACAGTACCACTCTCTTGTCCATCGATTGTGACTGGTATTGCAGTCCTGTCCCATTCACCTGAATGGAGATGAGCTGCAATTCAAGGCCATAGATCAGGCATCCTCAAACTGCGGCCCTCCAGCTGTTGCAAAACTACAACTCCCAGCATGCCCCACCAGCCTACAGGTATTAGCCTACAGCAGGGCATTGTGGGAGTTGTAGTTTTACAACAGCTGGAGGGCCACAGTTTGAGGATGCCTGCCATAGATAATAGTGGGGCCATACCTGCAAGAAGGCAGCCATGTTTTCAATATACATCCACCTTAAAGAGGACCTTTCACTAAGATTTAGGTAGTGAAATACTTACCTTCCTGGGTGGCCCCCGCTGACGTCCAGGCAACATATATATATTTTTTTCATAACAACCCCCCGTTCGTGCGGTCTGGCCGCGTTAGTTCTCACATGCGGGGATTTCATGTATGAGGCGGGGACTTGTCTTTTGCCTGGGGAGTGGTTTTCCTCTCCCTTGCTGCGAGCAGAGCGCTATGATTGGCTGCGCTTACAACCAGGTACAGGAAAACCACTCCCCAGGCAAAAGACAAGTCCCCGCCTCATACATGAAATCCCCGCATGTGAGAACTAACGGGGCCGGACCGCACAAACGGGGGGTTATTTAAAAAAAACAAAACACTTTTGCCTGGAGGTCAGTGTAAGTATTTCACTACCTAAATCTAGTGAAAGGTCCTCTTTAAATCACATCAATTGTGCAACTTGGCCCATTTCTAAAACTGTAACGTAGCCTTAGTACTTGGACTGATTTTTGTATAAAAAAATTGTTCATTTTTTTCCTCCCCTGAGAATAGAAAACATATTGAAAGGTGACACATTTTCCAGTGTATTTATATATTGGGACCCATAGGCACGTTCAAGGTTTGGACGTGACAAAATCTTTATCAGATCTGCTTGCATTCCTTCAAAAATGCATGAGTTTTTGTGACTTCCAATTATGTTCTGAAAAATCATGTGCACTGTGGTGCTATTGATTCCCGCTCCAAAAAGGCTGACTAGCCCTATTGAATGGTGCTGATCCTCCTGTGCATCAGATGCATATCCGTGGCACTAAGGAGTGTCAACTTCTGATTTCTCATTTGGATTCTCCAAGAAATATGGCTGGCTTGCCATAAGACAATCTGACATGTGGCATACAGTAGCATCTGCCACCATAAAGTTCCATTGTCAAAAGGGATGGCATCTGCGGGATGGAAAAGCGTAGTCTACTGCACTTTTGCACCCCCCCCCCCCCCCAATGTATGTTACGTAAGACGAACATGACGTGAACCTTACTGTGCATATTTCTTGGATATTCTACATATACAGTTTTCAGTTGGCCAGAGACTTTAGGTAGAACGAACGATCGTTATGCTATTGCAGCCGTACACATCGGTCACAAATGCTCAGTGATACTGGCCAAAGGACGAGCAATCTTTTTGGGACCGCTTTCGCATAAAAAAAAAAAAGTTCATAGACTAAATGTGGCAGACTTGTTTTCAGACAACGTTCCCCGTTGGCTAAACGATCATTCGTCGTTCAGAAATCAAATGATCATTTTGGTTGAAATCACCGTAATCTTGATTCGAACATAGCAGGTTCAAAATGTCTATCATGTCTGATCCCAGGGTAGTTCAGGTACTGCATATTGAGGTGAAATACAGTGGCCTCGAGAGACCTTTTTTCCCATTTTGCAGAAAGCTTGAACTACAGTTCGTGCAGCGCTAAGTAACCCATGGCGCTGCTATTATTGCTGATACTGTGTGGCTTCATTTTATTTCTTTTGTTTTCTGATTGCTTTTTCACGTCTGTGGATAATTCTGTACAACACACCAACCCCTCAACTAGAGCAAGTGTCCTCTGATAATCTGACCGTTGCCTAGAAGTCACATTCCGGCTGTTCGGGCCATCGGGGGAGAGAGAGTTTTAGATTTATGACTGAAGATTTGTAAAGACCATTGGTTATACTGTGTATTCAATGACGGTGTAATAAGAAGCCTCTAGGCAGTGGTGGTGAACCTTTTAGAGGCAGAGTGCCCAAACTTCAACCCTACAACCCACTTATTTATCGCAGAGTGCCAACATGGCAACCTGAATGCTACAGTCCAGTATAGTGTATCATCCATGTACTTTATCATTTAGCTATAATAGCCTGCCTACATTCATAGTGCGCCCTGCGCTGTTCATAGTGCGCCCTGCGCTGATGAATGGCAGTAAAAGTCTAAGGCCCCTTTCACACGGGCGAGTTTTCCGCACGGGTGCAATGCATGATGTGAACGCATTGCACCCGCACTGAATCCTGACCCATTCATTTCAATGGGTCTGTGTACATGAGCGTTTTTTTTCACGCATCACTTGTGCGTTGCGTGAAAATCGCAGCATGTTCTATATTCTGCGTTTTTCACGCAGCCCTAGCCCCATAGAAGTGAATGGGGCTGCGTGAAAAACGCATTGCATCCGCAAGCAAGTGCGGGTGTGTTGCGTTTTTCACTGATGGTTGCTAGGAGATGTTGTTTGTAAACCTTCTGTTTTTTATCACGCGCGTGAAAAATGCATCAAAACGCATTGCACCCGCGCACAACTGAACGCACTCGCAGGCAAAACTGAGTGGCTTTGCCTGTGAAATCGCACAGTTTTCACTGAACGCATCCGCAACGCATCCGGACACGCTCGTGTGAAAGAGGCCTAAGGCATATTGGTACACCATAGACTTTTTCTAGGGTGCGGGTGCCCACAGAAAGGACTCTGAGTGCTGCCTCTGTCACCCGTGCCATAGGTTCACCACCACTGGGCTAGGTAATGTGGCTTTGGTATTTCATATAGCTCTTTGAAGAGGTTTAGTAACATACTTAATGCATATTCCAGTATGACATCTCCATACAAGTTCCAAATTGTACTCCTCTGTAACAGAGCGTCCATAGACATTGCTTCGGCCCAGGTGTACCACCTTATGTCTGTACTTTATACAGAGACTTTTTTTTCTATCGGCAACAGCACAAAGCTAACAACTGGCATTTTCTATTTTATGAAGTACCATATGGCAACACGAGGAGTCCCACAGCAGGCTCTGCTTACTGCCACACAGGCTCCTGCCCACAGCTCAAGACCAAACGACTATTAAAAGAGCTTCGAAACAAAGCCTCACTACTTTTAAATGGATCTACAAAAAGATCCTACCAGTCCATTGAAGTTGGATATTGCAAATAATTAGATCACATTATTTATTAAATTTTACCAGTAATTATTTTTGTCATTCATGCAGGAATCTGGTCTGTAAGGAACTAGTTTGTCTGACAAATATTCTAACTTTGGTCTCCGCACATTTCTGCAGATATATGAACCAGATGTGGACTAGGTGTGTGTGTAGTTGGTATATATATTTTGTTATGGGCTCTATTTTGAAACCTTTCCTAGGCATTTTATTAGGCCGGGCTCAAATGTGGCCAATTAAAAGAAAAATCTGCTTATAATGGTGTAAATTAAAGGGGTATTCCCATCTTGGACACCGGGGGCATATCCCTAGGATATACCCCCAATGTCTGATTGCACCTATTTTTTTTTTAGAACGGAGCCTCCAAAGTGAATGAGGGTGCACCGTGCATGGGTGGCCATCGTCCATTAATTCGTATGGGAGCGCTCCCTCATCTATTTACGTCAGCCCCATAGATGTGAATGGAGTGGAAACCGTGCATGTGCAGTGCGCTTCCCGTTCATTTAAATGGGAGTTCCGAAAATGCGCTCAGCTGTTTTCAACGCTCTCATAGGAATAAATGGATGGTGGTCGAGCATATATAGTTCTCCCTCATTCACTTTACGGGCTCCATTCTAAAGATCAGTGTGGGACCCGCACCTATTAGACATTGGGGGCATATCCTAGCGATATATTCCCACTGTCCAAGTTGAAAATATCCCTTTAGAGGGGTTGACCGCTTTTTACTATTAATTACCTATCCTCAGGATATTTAATCAATATCAGATCAGCAGGGGTCTGACTACTGCCCCCCCCCCCCCCCCCAGAGCAGAGAAGGCAGCGCTTCAAACAACTGATCGGCGGGGGCGCCAGGAGTTGGACCCCCTGCCAATGTGATATTGATGACTTGATAGCAGCAAGAAATATGGGCCTGGTCTCGTTTGGAAGCTGACAGTCGAAGCTTTAGAAAAAGACCAAAGTCCCAGCACTACTTTGGGAGATATAGCTGTTGGAAATCGGTAATAGCTTAAAGTGAAGGCAGGTTTCCCTGCATTTACTCCCGACTTGATTTCTATTGGCTATATCTCCCTGTGTAGTGGAGATAATGCTGTGATTCTGGTATTGTTTTAAAGCTTGTTTACTAGCTCAAGATATAAGGGATTAAAGCAGCCCTACCCATCACACAGATGATGGGAAGACTCCAGCTCTGGGTAGTAAATCACCTTATCACTTATGGCACACTTGTGTTAGTATAGGGCTGATAATCTATTCCAGAAGGATTCACACACTCTTAGGGTCCATTCACACGTCCGTGTGTGTTTTGCGGATCCGCAAAACACGGACATCGGCGATGTGCGTTCCGCAATTTGCGTACCGCACATCGCCGGCACTCTCATAGAAAATGCCTTTTTTTGTCCGCAATTGCGGACAAGAATAGGACATGTTCTATTTTTTTTCGGGAACGCGATTGCGGACCCGGCCGGGACATCGTCTGTCCCCATTGAAACTAATGGGTCTGCAATTCCGTTCTGCAAAATGCGGAACGGAATTGCGGACGTGTGAATGGACCTTTATTTATCCGTTTGTTTGAAAATGTATATATATATATATATTTTTTTACAGGAATGAAAAATGTAAATCAGACATGTCCAGACATTTTGTGTTCTGATACAAGTGAGAAGTTTTGTTCTCCCATCAGTGTTATACTGCTCCACCCATGTTTTTTTTTCATTTACAAATAAATTCCAATTTTGTATCTTATTGTGGCCTTATATTTGTATACTTTCAGAATGCAATGTGTAAGGCCTCTCTCACACGGGCGTCATGTTTGACGCCCGGATAAGAGGCGGGTGCGTTGCGGGAAAATGCGCGATTTTTCCTGGCGCGAGTGCAAAGCGTTTTAATGCGTTTTGCACGCGTGTGGGGAAAAATCGGCATGTTTGTTACCCACGAACCCGGACTTCATCACTGAAGTTCGGGTTTGGGTTGAGTATTCTGTAGATTTTATTATTTTCCCGCAAGGTTCCTAAGAGACGGGACCCGATCTTTATTATTTTCCCTTATAACATGGTTATAAGGGAAAATAATAGCATTCTTAATACAGAATGCTTAGTAAAATGTGCATTAAGGGGTTAAAAATAAAAAAAAATAAACTCACCTTATCCACTTGATCGCGTAGTTGCGATCTCTTCTTCATTCATTAGCTGTCGGCTAAAGGACCTATGATGACATCACTGAGCTCATCACATGGTCCATCACCATGGTGATGGACCATGTGATTGGACCATGTGATGTCACCACAGGTCCTTTAGCTGGCAGCTAATGAATGAAGAAGAGATCGCAACTACGCGATCGATAAGGTGAGTTTATTTTTTTTTATTTTTAACCCCTTAATGCACATTTTACTAAGCATTATGTAGTAAAAATGCTATTATTTTCCCTTATAACCATGTTATAAGGAAAAATAATACAGATCGGGTCCCGTCTCTTAGAAACCTTGCGGGAAAATCGCACTGCATCCGCACTTGATTGCAGATGCTTGAGATTTTCCCGCAGCCCCATTCAATTCTATGGGGCCTGCATTCCGTGAAAAACACAGAATATAGAACATGCTGTGATTTTCACGCAACGCAAAAGTGATGCGGGAAAATCACAGCTTATGTGCACAGCCCCATAGAAATTAATGGTCAGGATTCAGTGCGGGTGCAATGCGTCCACGTCACGCATTGCACCCGTGCGGAAAACTCGCCCATGTGAAAGGGGCCTAAGATTTATTGCATCATTATCTTAACTCATAAACTGGCCATAAAACCCAAAAGTTAAAATCTCAGAAAATTGGAATATTGTAGACTCATGGTGTCGCAGTCTAATCAGCCAATCGACACAAAACACAGACAAAGGTTTCCTAAGCCTTTAAATGGTCCTTCAGTCTGGTTCAGTAGGCTACACAATCATGGGGAAGACTGCTCACTTGACAGTTGTCCAGAAGACAGTCATTGAAACCCTCCACAAGGAGGCTAAGCCAGAAAAGGTCATTGGTAAAGAAGATGGCTGTTCACAGAGTGCTTTATCCAAGCATATTAATGGAAAGTTGAGTGGAAGAGAGAAGTGTGGTAGAAAAAGGTGTGTAAGCAACAGAGATAACCGCAGCCTTGGAAGGATTTTCAAGAAAAAGCCATTCAGGAATTTGGGGGAGTTTCACAAGGAGTGGACTGTGTGTGGAATCAGTGCTTCTAGAGCAGTGTTTCCCAACCAGTGTGCCTCCAGCTGTTGCAAAACTACAACTCCCAGCATGCCCGCACAGCAAAAGGCTGTCGGGGCATGCTGGGAGTTGTAGTTTTGCAACAGCTGGAGGCACACTGGTTGGGAAACACTGTTCTAGAGCCACCACACACAAATCTATCCAGGACATGGGCTACAACTGTCTCGTTCCTTGTGTCAAGCAACTCATGACCCAGAGACAACGTCAGAAGCATCTTACCTGGGCTAAGAAGACAAAGCACTGGAAGGTGGCTCAGTGGTCCAAAGTCGTGTTTTCAGATGAGAGTAAATTTAGCATTTCATTGGAAAATAAAGTTCCCAGAGACTAGAGAAGAGTGGAGAGGCACACAATCTAAGCTGGTTGATGTTAGGTGTGAAGCCAGTGATGGTTTGTGGAGCCATGTCATCTGCTGGTGTTATAGCAAGTTCAAAGTCAAGCTGTGCTGACGAGCTTTATGGAGATGCTAATTTAATTTTCCAGCAGGACTTTGCACCTGTCCACACTGCCAAAAGTACCAGTACCTGGTTTAATCTGTTTGCTACCAGCGCCGTACATGTACGGCGCTGGGGCCATGTGTAAACATTGTGGCCGCTCGCACATGCAGTTCAGATCCAAGTGCTGGTTTGAAAAATGTAGAATATGGTTTGTGACACAACCCCTTGAAGTGCAAGCAAATCCCGAGGAGTGCTGTGTGTTAAAAGTCTTTGGGAAGATTCTTTGGCAAGCAGATGTAAAGGGGTTCCGGTTATGTAATGGTATCCCCTTTTCTAAGGATAGAGGATAACTATTAGATTGGTGGGGGACCTACTGCTGTGATCTCCACTGATCATGAGTAGTGATGTCGCGAACATAAAATTTTCAGTTCGCGAACAGCGAACGCGAACTTCCGCAAATGTTCGCGAACGGGCGAACCGCCATAGACTTCAATTGGCAGGCGAATTTTAAAACCCACAGGGACTCTTTCTGGCCACAATAGTGATGAGAAAGTTGTTTCAAGGGGTCTAACACCTGGACTGTGGCATGCCGGAGGGGGATCTATGGCAAAACTCCCATGGAAAATTACGTAGTGGACGCAGAGTCGGGTTTTAATCCATAAAGGGCATAAATCAACTAACATTCCTAAATTGTTTAGAATAACGTGCTTTAAAACATCCAGTGTGTGTATACGATCAGGTATGATGTTGTATCGATCAGGTAGTGTAAGGGTTACGCCCGCTTCACTGACATTGACAGACCAAACTCCCTTTTAATGCACCGCAAACAGTTCATTTGCACAACCGCAAACTCCCATTTGCACAAGGTTGGATACTAAGCTAGCCACGTCCCGGTGATGTCATTGAAGGTTTCTTCCTCCACCCAGCCACGTACAACACCAAGGGTCCCCAAAAGATGAATTGAATTGATTTTTCGAACGGTGAGATGGTTAAAAACGCTGGCTCCCTCCACTCTGTTTTAAACCACGGTGACTGCGCCTGCGCCGTGCAATTTACTGTCACACCCGATATGAGTGGTATTTTCTGTAGTACTATTCTCATCAGTTTAATCCCTCTAACGTCCCCAATCTGGGGGCCATTTATTGAATAGATTTTTCGAACGGGGAGATGGTTAAAAAACGCTGGCTCCCTCCACTCTGTTTTAAACCACGGTCACTGCGTCTGCGCCGTGCAATTTACTGTCACACCCGATATGAGTGGTATTTTCTGTAGTACTATTCTCATCAGTTTAATCCTCTAACGTCCCCAATCTGGGGGCCATTTATTGAATAGATTTTTCGAACGGGAGATGGTTAAAAAACGCTGGCTCCCTCCACTCTGTTTTAAACCACGGTCACTGCGCCTGCGCCGTGCAATTTACTGTCACACCCGATATGAGTGGTATTTTCTGTAGTACTATTCTCATCAGTTTAATCCTCTAACGTCCCCGACTCCCCAATCTGGGGGCCATTTATTAAATAGATTTTTGAACGGGAGATGGTTAAAAACGCTGGCTCCCTCCACTGATATGAGTGGTATTTTCTGTAGTATTATTCTCATCAGTTTAATCCCTGTTACGTCCCATATCAGGGATTGCCTTTGTGAAAAAAATTTAGGCCGGGTACCTTCGACTGCCTTCACAGTGACAGACCAAACTCTCGTACACTAAACTGAATTGATTTCAGGAACCGGAGATGGAAAAAGCAGCTTGGTCGGTCCTCTTACTCCCAAATTGGGGCACTGCGCGTGCACAGAGCAATGTGCTGTGACACCCTATATGAGTGGTGTCTTAACTAGTACTATTGCTATCAGTTTAATCCCTGTTACGGACCCTATCCGGTCGAATTGATTAACCATTGTCGAATCCCCCATTGACATCCCCCTTATAAGCTGTGTAAAGCATATTTTTTAGTTTGGTTTTGAACTGCTGCATCCTTTCCGACTTTCGGTAATTTGGTAACATTTCTGCCACTTTCTGCTTATACCGGGGTCTAGTAGCGTGGCCACCCGATCGCTTTTGGTCTGATCATAATGAAGCAACGGCCTTATCATCTGGGGTGTGGCAACATTGCCAACACACTTATAGAGGTGATGATGATTGCTTCATTGTGATACGCAAGCCCCTTCACCACAACAAGGTAACGATCACGAAGGGGAATTGACACTTGTATGTGCCTTTTTTTTGGTTTGTTTTTGCAGCCACAGTGCTGCACCATAGGACAGAAAAATTAGGCATGTACACATGCCTGAAAAATAATTGCACTGTTGCAGCCGCTATTGTAGCAGCGGCCGGAAAATTTATGTTTTCCAGGCAGAAAAGTGACTAAAACATTGCGGCTTGAACCCTAGTTGGTGGTGGAGAATTCACGAAAGTCATCCGGTATGCAGACATTAAATACAGCAGCGTGGGGACCATTTTAAGGCCATGGCATGTAATCAGGCCTTTGTTAGTCAAACGTATCCCCCACTGTCAGTCCCTTCGGGATCCATGCCTCATTCATCTTTATGAAGGTGAGGTAATCAACACTTTTTTGACCGAGGCGACTTCTCTTGTCAGTGACAATGCCTCCTGCTGCACTGAAGGTCCTTTCTGACAGGACACTTGAAGCAGGGCAGGCCAGAAGTTCTATCGCAAACTGGGATAGCTCAGGCCACAGGTCAAGCCTGCACACCCAGTAGTGAAGGGGTTCATTGCTCCTCAGAGTGTCGATATCTGCTGTTAAGGCGAGGTAGTCTGCTACCTGTCGGTCGAGTCGTTCTCTAAGGCTGGATCCCGAAGGGCTGTGGCGATGAGTAGGACTGAAAAAGCTCCGCATGTCCTCCATCAACAACACATCTGTAAATCGTCCAGTCCTTGCCGCCGTGGTAGGAGGAGGATTACACTCACCTCTTCCCCTGTTAGATTCCCGTTGTGCTGTGACATCCCCTTATAAGCTGTGTAAAGCATATTTTTTAGTTTGGTTTTGAACTGCTGCATCCTTTCCGACTTTCGGTAATTTGGTAACATTTCTGCCACTTTCTGCTTATACCGGGGTCTAGTAGCGTGGCCACCCAGTACAGATCGTTCTCCTTTATCCTTTTTATACGTGGGTCCCTCAACAGACATGACAGCATGAAAGACCCCATTTGAACAAGGTTGGATGCAGAGCTACTCATTTCCCGTCTCGTCCTCACTGATGTCATTGACGGTCTGTTCTTCCCCCAGCCACGCACAACACCATGGGTCCCAGATAGGTGACAACAACGAGCACCCTGGGGTGCCTGCTGTGGTTGGTCTTCCTCCTCCTCAAAGCCACCACATTCCTCCTCTGACTCCTCTTCCTCATACTCCTCTTCCAGCGTTGCTGCAGGTCCGGCAAGCGATGATGACAAGGCTGTTTCTGGTGGTGATGGTGACCACAACTCTTCCTCTTCCTCTTCACGCTCATCTACAGCCTGATCCAGAACTCTTCGCAGGGCACGCTCCAGGAAGAAAACAAATGGGATGAGGTCGCTGATGGTGCCTTCGGTGCGACTGACTAGGTTTGTCACCTCCTCAAAAGGACGCATAAGCCTACAGGCATTGCGCATGAGTGTCCAGTAACGTGGCAAAAGATTCCCAGCTCCGCAGAGGCTGTCCTAGCACCCCGGTCATACAAATACTGTTGACGGCTTTTTCTTGTTGGAGCAGGCGGTCGAACATTAGGAGTGTTGAATTCCAACGTGTCGGGCTGTCGCATATCAAGCGCCTCACTGGCATGTTGTTTCGCCGCTGAATATCGGAAAAGTGCGCCATGGCCGTGTAGGAACGCCTGAAATGGCCACACACCTTCCTGGCCTGCTTGAGGACGTCCTGTAAGCCTGGGTACTTAGACACAAAACGTTGTACGATGAGATTCAACACATGTGCCATGCACGGCACATGTGACAACTTGCCCAAATTTAATGCCGACAACAGATTGCTTCCATTGTCACACACCACTTTGCCGATCTCCAGTTGGTGCGGGGTCAGCCACTGATCCACCTGTGCGTTCAGGGCGGACAGGAGTGCTGGTCCTGTGTGGCTCTCTGCTTTCAGGCAAGTCAACCCCAAGATAGCGTGACACTGTCGTATCCGGATGTGGAATAGCCCCTGGGGAGCTGGGGGAATCAGTTGATGTGCAGCCAGACGCCGCAGCAGAAGAGGACTCAGCCGAGGAGGATATTGAAGAGGATGGAGTAGGAGTAGAGGAGGTGGCAGTAGGTCTGCCTGCAAGTCGTGGTGGTGTCACCAACTCCGCTGCGGAGCCACGCATTCCATGCTTGTCAGCCGTCAGCAGGTTGACCCAATGCGCAGTATACGTGATATACCTGCCCTGACCGTGCTTTGCAGACCAGGTATCAGTGGTCAGATGGACCCTTGCCCCAACACTGTATGCCAGAGATGCCATGACTTCCTTTTCAATGACATGGTAGAGGTTTGGGATTGCCTTTTTGAAAAAAATTTCGTCCGGGTACCTTCCACTGTGGTGTCCCAATAGCGACAAATTTTTTGAAGGCCTCAGACTCTACCAGCTGGTATGGTAAAAGCTGGCGGGCTAAGAGTTCCGTCAAGCCAGCTGTCAGTCGCCGGGCAAGGGGGTGACTTTGTGACATTGGCTTCTTATGCTCAAACATGTCCTTGACAGACACCTGACTGTGGGCAGATGAGCAGGAACTGCTGAAGGTGAGAGATGGAGTGGCGGGTGGTTGAGAGGGGGCAGGGAGGACAGCAGTGGTTGACGTGGCTGAAGATGCTGGACCAGGAGGAGCATGGTGGCTTTGAGTTTGTGTGCTGCTTGTACTCATGTGTTGATCCCATAGGCGTTTGTGATGTGAGATCATGTGCCTTCGCAAAGCAGTTGTACCAAGGTGGGTGTTGGACTTCCCACGACTCAGTTTCTTTTGGCACAGGTTGCAAATGGCATTGCTTTTATCAGAGGCAGACACACAAAAAAATGCCACACTGCTGAGCTTTGCAATGACGGCATTCTAGTGGTGGCAACAGCATGCGTTGACTGGCGTGCTGTCTGGCTGACCCCAGGTGCCGATACATGCTGTCTGACTGTGCCACTAACTCCTTGCGACGACCTCCCCTGCTTCCAACTCGTCTCCTCATTCTCTCTGTCTCCCCTTCAGAACTTTCCCTCTTTCTTCTCTCTCGAGCAGGCACCCACGTGGCATCCGTGGACACATCGTCATCATCAACCGCTTCACTTGTATCTGACACCTCAGCAAAGGAAGCAGCAGCGGGTACAACATCATCATCATCATCATCACACTGTACGCCCATGTGTGTAATCCTGCCTGACTGAGACATATCCCCGTAATCTACATCATCTGGCAATAATGGTTGCGCATCACTAATTGCATCCAACTGATGTGTAAATAACTCCTCTGACGGATCAAGTGAAGCGGCTGTGGTGGCTGTGGTGGTAGTGGTGGTGGTGGCGACGGGCGGGTGCGTGGTAACTTGAGAGCAGGTGACCGAAGCTGAGCTGGAGGAGGATGGTGCGTCAAGGTTCTTAGCGGAAGCTGTTGAAGATTGGGTGTCCTGTCTAAGCCAGTCAACTACGCCCTCTGAATTTTTCGGGTTCAGGGTACGTGGCCTCTGAAAACTGGGCATTATTCCAGGGACAGTGGAAATCACAGCACCACGACCACGACGGCTCCCTGCGGGGTGGCCTGCCTCTGCCTGTCATTTTTTTTTAGATAAGTGGTACTACGCGTGCTAGGTACTGTGCCACCCGGTATGAGTGGTTGGCACTGGCAGTGGGCACACTACAGTCTGTGGAAGTGGGCCTGACACACACTGGCAGCAGGCAAGCAACTGAATTTAGACTACTGTCTAAAAATTAAATGCCTTATTTATCGGCAAGCTACTGTGCCACCCGGTATCAGTGGTTGGCACTGGCAGTGGGCACACTACAGTCAGTGGAAGAGGGCCTGACACACACTGGCAGCAGGCAAGCAACTGAATTTAGACTACTGTCTAAAAATTAAATGCCTTATTTATCGGCAAGCTACTGTGCCACCCGGTATCAGTGGTTGGCACTGGCAGTGGGCACACTACAGTCAGTGGAAGAGGGCCTGACACACACTGGCAGCAGGCAAGCAACTGAATTTAGACTACTGTCTAAAAATTAAATGCCTTATTTATCGGCAAGCTACTGTGCCACCCGGTATCAGTGGTTGACACTGGCAGTGGGCACACTACAGTCAGTGGAAGAGGGCCTGACACACACTGGCAGCAGGCAAGCAACTGAATTTAGACTACTGTCTAAAAATTAAATGCCTTATTTATCGGCAAGCTACTGTGCCACCCGGTATCAGTGGTTGGCACTGGCAGTGGGCACACTACAGTCAGTGGAAGTCGGCCTGACACACACTGGCAGCAGGCAAGCAACTGAATTTAGACTACTGTCTAAAAATTAAATGCCTTATTTATCGGCAAGCTACTGTGCCACCCGGTATCAGTGGTTGGCACTGGCAGTGGGCACACTACAGTCAGTGGAAGTGGGCCTGACACACACTGGCAGCAGGCAAGCAACTGAATTTAGACTACTGTCTAAAAATTAAATGCCTTATTTATCGGCAAGCTACTGTGCCACCCGGTATCAGTGGTTGAGCACTGGCAGTGGGCACACTACAGTCAGTGGAAGAGGGCCTGACACACACTGGCAGCAGGCAAGCAACTGAATTTAGACTACTGTCTAAAAATTAAATGCCTTATTTATCGGCAAGCTACTGTGCCACCCGGTATCAGTGGTTGGCACTGGCAGTGGGCACACTACAGTCAGTGGAAGTGGGCCTGACACACACTGGCAGGCAACTAACCTTAGATTAAAGTGTAAAAATTAAGTGCCTTTTTTTAAGCAAAGTCCTGTGCCACACGGGATGACAGGGGTGGGCACTGGCAGTGGGCACACTACAGTCAGTTGAAGTCGGCCTGACACACACTAGCAGCAGGCAAGCAGCTGAAATTACACTAAAGTGTAAAAATTAAATGCCTTTTTATGCAAAGTCCTGTGCCAGCCGGTATGAGTGGTGGACACTGGCAGTGGGCACACTACAGTCAGTGGAAGTCAGCCTGACACACACTGGCAGGCAACTAACCTTAGATTAAAGTGTAAAAATTAAGTGCCTTTTTTATAGCAAAGTCCTATGCCACACGGGATGACAGGGGTGGGCACTGGCAGTGGGCACACTACAGTCACTGGAAGTCAGCCTGACACACACTGGCAGGCAACTAACCTTAGATTAAAGTGTAAAAATTAAATGCCTTTTTTTGATGCAAAGTCCTGTACCACACGGAATGACAGGGGTGGGCACTGGCAGTGGGCACACTACAGTCTGTGGGCCTGCAGCTCCTTACACACAGGCAGGCCAGGCAACTGCAATATGTATATAAAGGAAAAAAAAAAGCAGACTAATGTTGCAGCCCTAAAAAGGGCTTTTTGGGGTGCTGTCAGGACGCTGTCCTTACAGCAGAGATCAGACGAGTCTTTCAGGACTGGAGTGGACACTGAATACACTAGCCTAGCTATCGATTTCCCTGTTAAATCAGCAGCAACTACACTCTCCTTCCTCTCACTAAGACTGCAGCTTCCGAATGAATCTAAAATGGATGCTGTGCAGGAGGTGGGAGGGTCTGGGAGGGAGGGTATGCTGCTGATTGGCTGGAATGTGTCTGCTGACTGTGAGGTACAGGGTCAAAGTTTGCTCAATGATGATGTATAGGGGGCGGACCGAACATCGCATATGTTCGCCCGGCAGAGGCGAACGCGAACAAGCTATGTTCGCCGGGAACTGTTCGCCGGCGGATAGTTCGGGCCATCTCTAATCATGAGAACGTGGACCCAGTACCCCATGGAGTCCTTGAAATGAAAGGAGCGGCCAGGTTAGGCATGCATACAGCTGCTCCATTCATTTCTATGGGAGTTTCGGATATAGTGGAGTGCTCTATTCAGCTATCTCCGGAACTCCCATTGAAATAAATGGAGTAGCTGCATGCATGCCTGATTGGCTGCTCCATTCATTACGGCGGCTACACGGGGTATGGGGTCCCTGTTCTCATGATCAGTGTGGATACTAGCAGTAGGACCCCCACTAGTCTGATAGTTATTCCCAATCCTGGTGCATAGTCGGAATTCCCCTTTAGGGGTCCTACACCAAATCCATATAAATGCTGGTGTCCAGTCTTGTGGCTACTAAAATAAGCTGGATCTGCAAAGACTTTACACAGGGTTAGACTGGCATTGCTGGCAAATGCCATGTGGGCCAGTCCACATCATCCACGGAAATCATCACAGGAGACGGTGGGTTGGAAATGGCACTGTATTACATTTCACACTGACTGGCTCAGAGACTTCCATAGGGCCCTTTAATGCTGATATATAAAATGCATCCACTAGATGGCAGCAGGCTGGCTGTTTTGAAGCTTGGGCTGCTGAATGGGATCTTCAGTCTTTTCTGTAACACACATGCTGCCTCCTGGACCCGCCAGCCTAGGGATCCTGCCTGCACCAGTGTCCTACTGTAGAAAGAATTCGGGAGAGCTAACTAAATAGAGGGGGACTAAATTATTGTTTTTTGTTTAGTTTGAGGTCTGATTTAATCTAGGGATCTGGTTTAATATGGGGATTTGGTGAAGAAAGTGTAGATGTGCAAAACATGTAGCCATAAACGTCTGTGCATCAAACTGCAGAGACTGGAAGAAGTTGTCATGGTGGGCTGGGCCCGATGGTGAAGATTGTGGAAGCTGACAATTACAATCCAAAAATATCACCTGTGTAGTTACTGTGTTCTGTACAGCAACAATTTGGTGGTGTTAAGCTGAAAACACACATAGGTATTTTTCTAGCTGTTTTAGCACAGTTTTTTACACCGATGTTTTTGTGCCAAAAATGCTAGCTTCAGGTGTTAGCTGAAAGTATATGGGAAATATTAAATCAGGGCAGACCAGTGTTTTTTTTGCCTACTGGTGCTTTTTGTCTGGCACATTTATAAGTGGAGCATGCTGAAGCTTTAGTTTTTTTCAGTCATTTTTCATCCAGTTATCTATAGATGTGTTTTGATCAAAATATATTGGCTGAGAGTCTCCGATTTTATCATATCAAAATGAGGGCCTAGTCCATATATAATGTTTGCATCTATTGTGTGCATTATTTTCTGTGATTTTCACTTATCTATAAAGGGCAAATGCCTGAACAAAAAAATCCCACCGAAATGCCACCATAAAAACTGCATTCAGTATGGGGAAAAAAAAAAAAAGTACAGGGCAAATTCATGTTTGGGGCCCTCATGCAGTCATGATATGGAGGTTATTTAGTTTTTTTTTTTACCTTAAAAGGAGTCTGTCAACTATTTTCCTCACAATAAACTGTTAGAATCATATTAAAATTCACAAATGGTACCTTTCTCAGTTGTCTGCACCTGTCATGTGGGAAGAAAAGAAGTTTGAAGAGATATGCATATGACCTGTAAGTGCCCAAGGGGCGGTTCTGTAGTAACCCAGAGTGGTACTACCATTCCTACACCTTGCTACTGTTTCTAATGGCTAACCCAGGGATGGGCAAACTGCGGCTCTCCAGCTGTTGCAAAACTACAACTCCCAGCATGCAAAGACTGCTTACAGCTATCAGCCTACAGCAGGGCATGGTGGAAATTGTAGTTTTAAAACAGCTGGAGAGCTGCAGTTTGCCCATCCCTGGGCTATCCAATAGTGTCACCTGTGTATTTATTCCAGGTCCTCCTATTTTGTGCATTAATAATATTGCTATGAAACTGTTATGTTCATGTACTGTGCCTGGTCCTCCAGCAGGTGGCAGTGTATCAGTGTATCTGGCAGACAGAGAGAGATCTTAAGATAAATGGAACTTACCATTCCTTTCTCCCACCTTTTGGGCAGAAGTGGGCTTCCTACCAGGGGGCGGAGTTGTAGGAAGCTATAGTTAGTTGTAGTTGAGCGAGGTGGAGTCTAGAGTTGGAAACAGATGAGTCAAGATGGCACGATTAGGGGAATGGCCGCCCCTCCTGCAGTAGGAGACCTTAAAGGAAAGCAGCTCATAGAGCACCATGACTTCTTACCGATACAGAGTATCAAGCGTGGGTCAATAGCCAAAGGTACCCCGCTCAAAGGGTACCAGAACAGTCCTATAGTCCAGCTACCACACGGAAGCCAGAGTCTAGTACAGCAGAGAAAGACAGAGCAATGTATTTAAGTTTATCCCAAAACATTCTGGAACCTAGAGAAAAACTGAATATTGTCTGGATGCAAGTTTATTCAAGTAAGGCTACATGCACACGACAGTTGCTTTTTGCTGTCCGCAAATCGGGATCCACAAAAAAAACTGACGGTCCATCAGATTTTTTGGGAGGATTCCTTTGTTTTCACAGATCCCTTGTAATAAATGCTTATCCTCGTCCGCATATGAGAAAAAAGTAGGAAATGCACTACATTTTTTTGCTAAAGGGAAACACGGACAACAGACGCGGAACACAAACGGATGAACTGTCAGCATTTTTTTGCTGACCCATTGAAATGAATGGGTTCTTATCCTATCCGCAAAAAAAAACTGAAAGCTGTTGAACTTTCACCAAGTCTGGCCTCAACTTATTCTCTACCTCCTATAACTCTCCCTTTATTGCTAGGGAGCCTAACCCTAGGGAGCGATGGTATGCAGGTAGCAGCAGTGTGAGGCCACACCACACCACTTGGCATTTCTATAAACCTGGGACACGATCGGCCCTGGGGGGCGGCATGTTGCAGTTCCTATTGCTGTAAATGCCTAGGCCCTGCTCTGAGTTACTGGTCAATAACTCCTCCCCTGGCTTTCTGTAAGCCAGCCAGCATCCTGCTTACATCACTCTCTGCTCCCGAAATCCCACACTACCACATATCAATGCTAGGCTGGGCATGCGCAGTCCAATCCCCCACTGTGCGCAGCTTCCTCACTGATAAAACTGTGCATTCCCGGGTCTGGTGATATTATGTGGTAATGTGGGATTTCGGGAGCAGAGAGTGATGTAAGCAGGACGCTGACTGGGGAAGGGTTATTGACCAGTAACTCCAAAGTAAGTCTGGGCACTTACAGCAATAGGAACCTCCCCTGGGCACTTTCAATGTTGAAGAGTGTATTTGTAGTGACTGTTTATTTGACCTACGGAGGTTACAACGTAATGCCCAACATGCTGGACCCGAGTACTGTATACATGAAGCCTCAATAGTTGCATTAGGGCTTGTTCACACGACCGCGCCGTGTTTTGCGGATCCACAAGTCACGGATGCCGCCCGTGTGCCTTCCACAATTTTCAGAACGGAATGGACGGCTCTTTATAGAAATGCCTATTTTTTGTCCCCAAAACAGATAAGAATAGGACATGACTCATTACTTTTGCGGGGCCACGGGACGGAGCAACGAATGCAGACAGCACACAGAATGCTGTCCGTATCTTTTGCGGCCCCATTGAAGTGAATGGGTCCGCACCCGAGCCGCATTTTTTGCGGACCAAAACCACGGTCGTGTGAACGAGCCCTTAGTCTTATACAACTCAGGTTGCTATTTTATGATAAATTATATTTCCATCACTGCAGTGCTGCCACAGTGGGTGTTTAAAGAGGACCTTTCATCACCCTAACAAATCTAAAGTAAGTATACATACATGGAGAGCGGCGCCCAGGGATCTCCCTGCACTTACTATTATCCCTGGGCGCCGCTCCGTTCTCCCGGTATGTCCTCCGGTGACTTCAGCTCTGCGTCTCAACTGGGAGGAGCCTGCCCTTGTTCTCCTGGGCGTCTCCTTCTCCCAGGCTGTAGCGCTGACCAACCGCAGCGCTCAGCTCATAGCCTGGGAGGTTTTCTTCTCCGACACATTAAATCCCTCCTAGACTTTGCAGAAAAGCACCAAAAGGATTCTCAGCCTGTGAGAAACTACGTTTTCTGGTCTGATAAAACCAAGATTGAACTTTATTTTCCTAAGAGTCTAAGCATGTCTGCTAGAAACTAGGTACTGCTCATCACCTGTCCAATATCATCCTTACAGTGAAGTATGGTGGGAGCAAGATCATGCTATGAGGGTGTTTTTGCAGGGTCTGGGACAGGGAAACTGGTCAGCTGAATGTAGCAAAGTACAGAGATATTATTAATGCAAACCTGATCTAGAGTGCTCTAGACCCCTGACTGGGCTCAAGGTTCACCAAGACAATGGCCCTAAGGACACAGCCAGGACAACAAAAAGGGTGGCTTAAGGACATCTCTATGAGTGTCCTTGAGTTGCCCAGCAAAAGCCCTGACTTGAGCCCAATTAAACATCTCTAGATAGACCTGAAAATGGCTGCCCACCAGTTCCCATCCAACCTGACAGAGGTTGAGAGGATCTGCAGAGAAGAGTAGCAGATAATCACCAAACCCAGGTATGCAAACCTTGTGGTATCATATCCAAGAAGACTGGAGGCTGTAATCACTGCAAAGGTACTTCAACTAAGTACTGAGTAAAGGGTCTGAATACTTATGTCAATGTAAGATTTTAGTTTTTCCTTTTCAATAGATTAGCAAAGATTTCAAACATTCTGTTCACTTTGTCATTATGGGGTATTGAGAATAGAATGATGGGGGAAAAACGTAACAAAATGTGAAAAACGTGAAAGGGTCTGAACTTGATTTTTACAATGCACTGTATATGCTATATCTAGAGATGTGGAAGTGGAATTCAATCCGAATTTCAGGAAAAATTTGATTTGCACCGAATGCGAATTTCCGCACACTTCGTGGTAACGAATCAGATTTTTTCCTAAAATGGCTGCTACACGTGTGAGGGGCAAAGAACTCTGGGAAGGCGGGATCACCCATACTGACATGCATGCAGCCAATCAGCAGCCAGCCCTGTGTCACAGCCCTATAAATAGCCTCAGCCATCTTAGATTCTGCCATTCCCCAGTGTACTCAGTGCAGGGAGAGACTTGTCTGCAGGCGCTAGGGACAGTGATAGGAAAGACTTGATTGTGCTGAAAAAAATGATTTAGAAGTGCAGGGAAAGATTACTTAAGGTGTAGGGAAAGGATAGGGACTAGGGAGGAATCATTCCACCAGCATTTCTGTTGAACAGGGTTCAGTAGGGGAGGTTACAGCCTGGGTAACAATCCGATTACACCTTGCTGCACTGACTGGGGATCCAAATTGCCATTATACAGCTCTGTAATTCCAGCAAACCGTTCTTGTTAGGGTGCAAGTGCTGTTTGATACAGGCTGTAACGGAACACCTGGCACCCTGACTGGGCACCTTCCGCTGACGGATGCTCCTAGCGCTTCCCGAGGGCTCCAAGCACTCCACCAGACACTATGACCACCACAGACCCCACGAACACCCGCAGCTTGGTTGGGGTCTCGCTATCCTCCACCCACAATGCACCCAAGCCTGGGCTTCAGCTTCCAGTGGGTGAACCTCTCTTAAATCCAGAGAGCAGGAACCAGGAACAAGCTCTTACAAGAGCTTATACTCAGGGGAGTATTGTGATATAGCAATCCCCAAGAATGTAGTTATGCCATCCACCAACCATGAGCCAAGACTTCATGAAGGGGTAAAGCAGAACTCTTTATTAGGGCTACATGTCAGCCTTTTATGCAGGTCCTCCCCCTGCGGACCTTGTGGAAGACTGAGACAGTTTTTACATTAGCCAATCACATACATTTACAGTATTGAAACACTCGCAGCAATTGTACACCCCACCCCCCCTCTGCCTGTGATACAGTCAACAACACAATAGGCATTGTCTGTGATATTTTTAACACACACACTGGGCTAACTTAATCACTCACAGGCAGAAAACACAAATTTTTCCCAACTACACGAAAACACCCCATAAAAGTGACATCCCCTGATAACCTCGATCTGGGTTAACAACCTATCCAAAAATCACCCAGATCAGTTCAGGGGTTCTGGAATTTCCCTAGAAGTCTTATTTTTGCCCCACCGTGCACCGTGCACATGGTCCCATGCCCAAAATAGTTACATACACTTGACGGCAAAACACTGCTGGACAATTTAAGATGGCCGCTGCATCTTTGCATCTGTTCCAGTTAAAAGTCCAAGGGGCAGATACAGTGCCTTTAAAATCCAATATGACCAAATAGTGTCCCGGGGGCCATAGTCACAGGGCAAGAGGCTGGCAAGCAGGCCTCTCCAACTGCCAGTGACGAAGGTGCTTTCATCACACAGGCATTAACAGGGTTTATTACAAGGAAATATTTCTATGTTTTATTTGTCCTTGTGCGGTGTAGTTATATGTTCTAAAGCATTTTTTGGCTTGTATTAGTGGGAAAAAAAGGCTTATTAGTAGAGATGAACAAATCGAAGCTGACAAAGTGGAATTCGATACAAATTTCAGGAAAAATTAGATTTGCACCGAAGCCGAATTTCCGAATTTTTGAATTTTTTCCTAAAATGGCTGCTATACGTGTGAGGACATGGAGCAAGGAACTCTGGGAAGGCGGGATCACCCATAATGCCATGCATGCAGCCAATCAGCAGCCAGCCAGCCCTGTGATGTCACAGCCCTATAAATACGGCGGCCATCTTAGATTCTGCCATTCACCAGCATGCTTAGTGCAGGGAGAGACGTGTCTGCAGGCGCCAGGGACAGTGATAGGAAACACTTAATTGTGGCGAAAAAAACCCATTTACAAGTGCAGGGAAAGATTACTCAAGGTATAGGGAAAGGATAGGGAGGAATTATTCCACAGCATTTCTGTTGAACATTGTTCAGTCGGGGTGGTTACAGCCTGGTTACAACAGTCATATTACACCTTACTGCTCTGACTGGGGATCCAAATTGCCATTCCCTTACGTCCTACCAGCAGCACAGATGGGGTTAACCACCCCCCGTGGACTGGCAGGACCGGCGGAATGTTTAATGAGCCCAAGACTAATAACTCAATTTAACAATTAAGTATCTCCTTAAAAGGAGGAAGTCAACCCCCAGCCCACTGTGTTTTTTTCTGTCCTCCCGGACAGGTGGACTAGGCGGTTTGTTCCCCCCTTTCTTATGGAAAGTGTGGGGAGCCTTTTTTCGTTTGAGTAACGGCGCTGCCCTTTTTTCCTAGGTACCTTGTCAGTTTGGCCGGCAGCTTATTTGCTGCCGGCCCCGCGCAGTTGCGCCTGGCTGGGGTATTTTGGCGGCGTCCTTGGTCCAGGATTCCCGGTCCTTGTGCGCCGCCATCTTCCGGAGGTGACGCGGGACTGTCCTTTGCATCACCTCCGGGTAATCCGGCCGTGATTTTTCACGGGCACGATTTTTTTCATAGATGCGATTTTTTATGCATCTTCCTGTGGAGGATTTACTGGGGAAGGGTGGATTGGCTATCCCTCCCTTTCCCCTATTTTGGGAGGCTGTGTGCTCCAGTTCAGTCTCTGGCTGCAGATGCTTTTTCAGCTAGATCCCAGAGTCCTAAAATTGGTGTTGTTCCACTTGTGGTGTTTTTTTCCTCAGCTGCCTCCGGTCTGTTTTTCTACCTTTCCTGCGTAGTTAGGTGGTTTACAAATGTTTTATTTGTCCCTTTTTTCCCGCAGTGATGTCTTCTCCGCGGGATTCGGAAGGCAGGAAAGTGGATTTCAAGAGGAAGCATCTATCCTGCTACCATTGCAGCAGTCAACGGTTATTGTAAGCTGATCATACCTGCACTCGTGAGATCGCAGAAGCTAAACAGCTTAAGGCTGGGCTAAGACCAGCTTGGGAGACCGGTTGGGAATCCCTGGGTCTGTTGACTTAACCTACAGCCAGGTGTTACAGCTGCTGTTAGAGGTTTCTGACCTCTAGTGAACCTACGTTGCAGGATATGTATCAATAGCTCTATTAAAGGAGTCATAGGCCTGCTGGATGGAAAGGCTTCCTATTCGTGTCCAGGCCCCTATGGAGACCTCTGTCCCGGTAGAGAGACCTTGGTCTCCTTAGTTTCTTCTCTCCTCAGATGAGGAGGAGCTGACTTTGTGTTTTCTCCCCTGGAAAGACACAGAAGTTGCTCAAGTCCATCAGGTCGGGGGACCATGATGTTGACTGTGGGGAGCCTCCCGTTCCCGCTACTCGGGCACATCGTGTCTTCAGAGCGGATGAGACCCTCCTCTCTATCATGATATAGAGTGGAAAAACCTGGAAAAGGTCCGGTTTTAACAAAGAAGTTTAAATCCATGTTCCCGATGGCTTAACCCTTGGTGGATTCGTGGGGATCCATTCCCAAGGTGGACATGGCTATTGCCAAGTTGTCCAAGCGCACTCTGGTTACTGCAGACGATGGGTCTAGCTGCAGGACCCCCTTGCAGAGTGCACACTAAGACGGGGTGTTACGGCAGCTGCGGCTTCCGCTTACACAGCCATAGTGGCTTTTGAAGTCTCTACGTTCCTCCGATCTCGCCTGGATCAAATTCAAGTTGATGTGAACCAGAGGTTTTTTCCAGGACGACATACTGCTTTCAAGACCATCAACCTGGCTACGGACTTCTTGTGCGATACCGCACAGCTCCAGTTGAAGCTAGCGAGGGAGCTTCCCGCTAGCAAAGCAAGTCCTGGGAACGAGGCCAAACACAGACCCTTGCTCTTGAAGCTAAGCAGCAGGTCTGTGGCTCATGGGAGACCAAGTGCGCCTTTGGCACCCTGTAACAATACTATCAAATAATGTCAGGGGCCTATATATAGCATGGCCCTGAGATCGGTGGCCCATATTCCATTTTGGCTTGAGCCTTGGGTCGCTGACATTTCCTCAAAATACAGCTTATATGGCCTTCCATTTGAGCCCAACCGTTTGTTCGGTTCGGAGCTAGATAAGATCATGGAGGGCCTTTCAGACTAGAAGGTGAAGAGCCTTCCCCAGCAGTCATTTCGAGGGCAGGGCAGACAAGACCGCGGTGGCAAGTCTGGCCAGCAAACAAGCTCTTGTAGTGACTTGAGAGCACAGCGAAAGATTTTGAGGTGCTCTCGTGGAGGAGCCAAAGATAGAAAATCCACCTCCTGACTACGGGCCTCTTCGAGGCTCTTGGTTAATTCCCGTTACTCCTGCCGTCCTGCCAATAAGCTTCCCCATTCCTAAGCTTCATGTACCCGTCGGGAGTCATCTCTGCCACTTCTGAGAAGAATGGATCCAAGAGATCTCGGATCCCTGGGTCCTGAATATCATTTCCAACGGTTATTTAGTCAACAACACCTCTATTCCTCTGGACAGGTTTGTCAAGATCAACCTTCTACAAGTTGCCAAGGAGGCGATCCTAGAGGCCTACATTTAGACTACAAGGGGCTCTGGAGGAGGTTCCGGCAGGAGAACGGGGCCTAGGGATCTATTTACCAGTTTTTCTGGTTCCCAAGGCTTCAGGAGATCTCCGGATGATTATCGATCTGAGATATTTCAATCGATTTATAAGGAAGGTGAAGTTTTGTGTAGAAACCATCAGGTCAGTAGTTCACGCTCGTCAATCCTGGAGACGTGATGGCAACCCTGGACCTCAAGAATGCATATCTGCACATCCCGATCCATCCTGGTTCCAGGAAGTATATCAGGTTCACGGTCCAGGTGTCCGGTGTCGTCAGGCATCTTCTGTTTGTTGCCCTTCCCTTTGGCATTTCTTCTGCCCCTCACACTTTTACCAAGGTGGTGGTTCTGTGGTGGCGGCTTTGAGGCTTCAAGGACTGACCATCATTCCTTATCTGGACGACTGGCTTTGAAAGCCTCTGCTCTAGCGGTCCTAACCCAACTTCTTCAGGTAACAATCTCCTTTCTGTTCCACCTAGGTTGGATCATCAGCTGGTAGAAGTCGAACGTGAGCCCGTCGACTTCAGTAAGATATTTAGGCTTCATAATCGACTCCACTGGGATGTCGCTCCAGTTGACTCCAGAAAGAAGATTCCGGGTTCAGAACACGGCAAGTTCCTTTCCCGGCGAGTTCCAATCCGGACTCTCATGAAGATGTTGGGGCTCATGTCAGCGTCTGCGGAAGCAGTCCCTTGGGCTTCTATGGCACCTCCGCCCTCTACAGTCGGAGGTCCTCTTCAAATGGAATGGCAGCCCTGCTGGGCTAAACTCCCTGTGCTCCCTGACTTGGCAAACTCGGTATTCCCTCAGATGGTGGTGCCATCTTTTAGACGGGAAGTCTATGACCCAGCTAGTCTGGGTCATATTGACTACGGATGCGTCCTAAGTAGGCTGGGACGCTCACCTAGACGACTCTCCAGTTCACGGGACCTGGTTTCCTCAGGAGTGGCTTCTTTCATCCAATCTCTGCGAGATTCAAGCTATCCGGCTAGCCCTCCTTCACTTAGCCCCTCAGATCCGGGGCAAAGCGGTGAAAGTCCAGTCAGACAATGTGACTGCGGTACTTTACATCAACCAGCAGGGAGGCACGAGATCACTTCCACTCCTGTCAGAGATCGGGGTGATTCTGGATTAGGCAGAGTTGTACCTTCCCACTTATCTGCGATCCACATCCAAGGCTCCCTCAATATGATAGCGGCTGAGCCGCGGTCTTCCGTTGGTGGAGTGGTCTTTACATCCGGAGAATCAAGCAGATAGTCCTCAAGTGGGTATGCCAGAGGTGGATCTCATGGCAACAAGGTTCAATGCCAAGGTGGAGAGGTTCTGCTCCCTTTACAGGGAGGACAACCCTCTGGCGTTAGACGCTCTGTCAATATCCTGGAGGTTCAGGCTGGCTTACATCTTCCCTCCCTTTTCCATGATACCGAGGGTATTGATGAAAATCCGTCAGGATCAGGCCTCGGTGATAGCCATCATACTGTTTTGGCCGAAGAGATCCTGGTTTACCTAGCTCACCCAGTTGAGTCGAGGACAATATTGGAGGCTCCCCACAGCAGACCCTGGTGTCGTGGGACACTCACCTCTGCTCAGATCTGCACAGATTCAACCTGACAGCCTGGAGGTTGATCAGTCCCTTCCCAGAATAGAAGGGCTTTCAGAGTCGGTCCTGAGAACGCTGTCTCATTCTAAAGCGGACTCTACCAAGAGAGCCTACTCTTGTGTTATGAGGATATTCTCATCCTGTTGTACCTCAACTGAGGTGGCGTCTGCAGATCCGCCCCTCTCCGCTATCCTTCAGTTCCTGCAAGACGGCCTTGATAGAGGCCTTGCCCTTCTACTCTGAAGGTTCAAGTTTCAGCCATCTCAGCTTGCCTTAACAGGCTTTTTTCTCAGGACCCGCTGATCAAACGGTTCCTTAAAGGAGCTGAAAGATTAAAGCCTACAGTACTGAGACCCCTTTTTTTCAATGGGTTTTCAGTAGTTCTCAGGGGTTAGCATCTCCCCCTTTGAACCGTGAGAGGAGGTGGACATCAAGTTCGTCACTTGGAAGTTTGTGTTTCTCCTTGCAGTGACTTTGGCCAAGAGGGTCTCTGAGCTTCAAGCTCTCTCAGCACATGAGCCCTATACCATTTTCTTACATGACCGGGACCTTCTTAGATTCCTCCCGTATTGTAGGCCTAAAGTTCCTTCCTTCCAGAACATCAACCAGGTGATATTCCTCCCGGTTCTGTCGACATCTACCACCTCCTCCTAGGAACCTGCTAGACATCCTCTGGACGTCTCGAGATGTCTCCGGATCTATGTGGATAGATCAAGGAGTTCAGGAAAGATGAGAATCTGCTAATCCTGTTGCCGGTAAGTTTAAAGGCTATAAGGCATCCAAACCTTCCATCAGTCGGTGGATTGAGGAGGCTATTAAGGAATCCTTTGTTTCCACAATCTCTGGACCCTCCGGGATTCGTGAAGGCCCACTCTACTAGAGTTGTGGCTACTTCTTTTGCCGAGAGGAGTCTTCTGCCTCTCAACATGATTTGCAAAGCTGCCTCCTGGAGCTCTGAATCGACATTCATCTCCCATTATAGACTAGATGCCAGTCTAGCTGAGTTTTCGGCCTTTGGGCAGACTTTTCTTAGTTCTGCCAGGCAGGAAGGCCCTCCCTAGGGGTTTCTTCTTGCTATCTCCCCATCTGTGCTGCTGGTAGGACGTAAGGGAATCGTTAATTTCTAACGATAATTTGTTTTCCCTTAGTCCTAACAGCAGCACACAAATTTCCCACCCTAGTAAGTCTAGTTTTTTTCTTGCTATAAACACAGTGGGCTGGGGGTTGACTTCCTCCTTTTAAGGAGATACTTAATTGTTAAATTGAGTTATTAGTCTTGGGCTCATTAAACATTCCGCCGGTCCTGCCAGTCTACGGGGGGTGGTTAACCCCATCTGTGCTGCTGTTAGGACTAAGGGAAAACAAATTATTGTTAGAAATTAACGATTATACAGCTCTGTAATTCCGGCAAACCGTTCTTGTTAGGATGCAAGTGCTGTTTGATACAGGCATTTAGAGGGTTTATTACAAGGAAATATTTGTACGTTTTATTTGCCCTTGTGCGGTGCAGTTATATGTTCTAAAGCATTTTTTGGCTTGTATTAGTGGGAAATATAGGGCTTATTAGCCGTTGTGTGGTGAAGGGCGAAAATTACAGCCCCTTTTGTCGTGTATTAGTGGCAAAAGTAAAATATATTTGCCGCACAGCGGTACAGTTATCTGTTTTAAAGCCCTTTGTTCTGTGTATTAGTGGAAAAAGAAAAAATATATTTGCTGCTCAGCAGTGCAGTTATCTGTTTTAAAGCCCTTTTTTCTGTGTATTAGTTAAAAAAGAAAAAAAATATTTGCTGCTCAGCGGTGCAATTATCTGTTCTAAAGCCTTTTTTCCCGTATATTAGTGGAAAAAGAAAAAATATCTTTGCCACTCAGCGATGCAGTGATATATTCGGAAGCCCTGTTTGCCGTGTATTAGTGGCGAAATAAAAATATATTCGCCATCCAGCATTGCACTTATTTGTTGAAAAGCCTGTTGTGTAAAAGAAAAAAAAATTGGGGCCTAATTGCCGTTCTGCGGTGCAGTGATATATTCTGAAGCCCAGTTTGCCGTGTATTAGTGGCGAAATAAAAATATATTCGCCGTCCAGCGTTGCATATATCTGTTCAAAAGCCTGTTGTGTAAAAGTAGAACAAAATTTGGGCCTAATTGCCATTCTGCAGTGCAGTGATCTATTCTGAAGCCCTGTTTGCCGTGTATTAGTGGTCGAAATAAAAATATATTCGCCATCCAGCGTTGCATATATCTGTTCAAAAGCTTGTTGTGTAAAATTAGAACAAAATTTGGGCCTAATTGACGTTATGCGGTGCAGTGATATATTCTGAAGCCCTGTTTGCAGTGTATTAGTGGCAAAATAAAAAATATTTAATCTAACATTGGATTATTTGATCTAACAGTATGTCATACAGAGAAGTGCCAGGCCCTGCACAGGGGAGTGGCAGAGGCGTAAATGTTTCTGGCTCAGGCAGAGGTCGCAGCAGAGTAAGGGGGCGTGGCAGCAGGGGTCGCAGCGAGAGGCCTGAGCTTCCGGTGTCATCTAGTGGTCGTGTCTTGACCAACAACCCAGCGGTTCTTGAATGGTTGACTCGGTCATCCACTTCGTCCCAAGTGACATCAGACACGCCTAGCCAAGAGTCGGTGGGTTGCTCTGACACAACGCTTAGTTGGCATGGCCCGGGAGCAGGCCCTGTGTGTTCACCTGTCCTCAACCTGCCTCTGTCCTTCCCTCAGCCAGAGAAGTATTATATGCTGCGAGCTCTGCTCCACTTATCAGCGAGGACGAGCTACTAGAGGACAGTCGGCAGCTACTGCCCAGCCAAGATCTGGAGGAGACATCCGCCTCTTCCGCCACTAGGCGGGCAAGTACTGATGAGGAGAGTGGAGTGGGAGCTGGGGTTGCGAGCGGTCAGGCTCCTGACTCATTGACGAATGAGAAGGACATCAGTGACATGCAGACAGTACTGCAGATGATGATGATGTAGCTGATCGCACTTAGTGATGAAGGGGCTTCATCATCATCGGGCGAAGAGGGTGGCAACTTGCCCGTGAGCCAGCGGTGGAGCCAGCAAGTCGCTAGCGTGGCCGGGAGTCAGCAAAGTAGCAGCAGTGGGAGGTTGGGAGTGAAACATGCCCGTGGTAGGCCACCCGTTTCGCAGGAGCCTACCTACCCGGGAAGTAGCGGCGCACGGGTTCACTGAGGCTTTTTTTTGTTAAGCCGATGAGGAAGTGAACATAGCCATATGTAGAATATGTGAGCAGAAGGTGAAGCGTGGCCAGGGTGCCAATGTTGGCACCACGTCCCTGGTTTAACATATGCAGCGTCACCTGGGAGAACCGTGACTCCGATCTGGTGGTCCAGCCTGCGACAGCAACCGCTGCATCGCCCAGTGGCACACATCCAGTTTCAGGCAGTCAAGGCTCCACCACCTCAGCCGAAGGGAGCTATCTGTCTTTCCCATCATCTGCTGGTCCTGATGCTCCTGCTCCTCATTAGTCATTCCGTCAGCAGTTGATCACTAAAGCGATTGCCAAGAGACAACAGTATGCGTGCACGCATCCAACGGCGCAGAAGCTGAATGTGCTCCTGTCCAAGTTGCTCGTGCTGCAGTCCCGCCCTTTCCAAGTGGTGGACTGTGCTGGTGGACTTGTGCTGAGCCAAGGTGGAGAGTCCCAAGCCGTCATTTCTTTGCCAGAAAGGCAGTACCAGCCCTGCACACACATGTAGAACAGGTGAGCCAGTCCTTGAGCCTGTTAGTGTCTGCCAAATTGCACGGCAGCGCCGACGTATGGAGCTATAACTACGGACAGGGACAATACATGTCCTTTACGGCACACTGGGTGAATGTGGTTCCTGCACAGCCACACCAGCAACTTGGCCAGGTGACGCCACTTCCGCCTCCACATTGCCATACTGTCGGTCCTGCGACAATGTCCGCCTCTGCCTCCTCATCCTCCACTGTGTCCTCAGCCTCCACTGCAGGGACGATTCACAGGGGCCCTCCAGCATACCACATGTGCAGGGCACGGCGGTGTCACTCTGTTCTGCACCTTGTTTCCCTGGGCGAACTGAGTCACACAGGGGAGGAACTGCTCCGTGACCGTCAAGAAATCGAATCCTGGCTTTCTCTGCGAAAACTCAAAATTGAAACCATGGTGACCGACAACGAGAAGAACATTGTGTCGGCGCTGCGTCAAGGAGGGCGGAGCCATGCGCCCTGCATGGCACACATGTTCAATCTGGTTGTCAAGCGGTTCCTGAAGTCTTACATCGATCTGCAAAACATCCTAAAAATGGCCAGGAAACTTTGCATGCAGTTCAGCCACTCGTACACCGCAAAGCACACCCTCTTTAAGCTGCAGCGGAAGAACGGCATCCCGTGGAATTCCACCCTCCATATGTTGGACCAAATATACGAACAGAGAAAGGCCATAAACGATTTCTTAATGATCCAAGCGGACAGGAGTACTCCCCTGTGTAACTTCGATGTCAGCCAGTGGCAGCTCATGCGTGACACCTGACATTTGCTCAGGCCCTTTGAGGAGGCCACATTATTTGTCAGTCGCCAGAACTATGGGATGAACAACATCATTCCACTGCTTCATGTCCTGGAACAGATGCTGGTAAATTTGGCTGGTCAGGGTACTGGAGACGTGGCGTCTAGATCTCATGGCCACATGAGCCCTGTGGGGGCTGAATTGGAGGAGGAGGACATTGGAGCACAAGAAATGTGTAGCGAAACAGGTGGTTTTTGTACACAGGTGATAGAAGAGGAGGAGCAGGACCAGCCAGAGGAGCTACAGGGCGATGAGGAAGATGAGGCAGAGGACCCAGACACACCGTGGCAGTATGCAGTGGAGATGGAGGCAGGGAGTCTCTCCGAGTCACTTGCACAAATGGTCCGATGCATGGTCACTTGCTTGCGTAGTGACAGCCGAATTGTCACCATTTGACAGAGGGATAACTTCTGGCTCTCCACCTTGTTGGACCCTCGCTACCAGCCCAAAATGGGGGCCTTTTTTTTACACCCGCTGAGAGGGAGGACAAACTGAACTACTATAGAGACATCCTATGTAGACAGTTGTCCGCTGCCTATCTGCGCCATCGTCCATCCTCTCGCAGGTCTGACTGCGGGAGCTCTCTGCGCTCACGTTCCACTGTCATGGCTGCTGGGGAGGGGTGGAGTGGCAGGAGCAGTACCAGCTCTATCAGCATCAGCATAGTGCAGAAACTACTCACCAGCAGCAGCAGTTAGACCTGGAGCAGGATCTGAACCAGCAGGTGGTGGCATACTTGGACAGCACCCTGCCACCCCACATTGAAGATCCGCTGGGCTACTGGGCAGCCATACTGGATTTGTGGCCACAACTGGCAGAGTTTGCCCTGGAAAAGCTGTCCTGCCTGGTCAGTAGTGTGGCATCAGAGCACGTGCTTAGTGCAGTGGGGGCCATAGTTACCCCAAGAAGAACTCGCCTGTCCACCAAAATTTCAGGAGACTGACCTTTGTCAAGATAAATCAAGTGTGACTCAGCCAGGATTTCCACCCGTCAATGCCTGATGCATCATATTAGATCATCCATGCTGCCTCACCCAAACTTTGAAAAAAGAGACCGGTTTCTTTTGGCTACCTGCCTTAGCTACTATTCTGATAAAAAATCCCATATAAAGTTTTGTGACTATGACGGTGGTTATCTATGCATGAGTAACAGTAAATGCAAGTATGAGAAGTGCTGTTTTTAATGACTATAGTATAAGGAAGTAGGCACATTCTAAAAAAAAAATCATATGAAGAACCATGTGTTTCTTGTAAACCTCAGTGTCCTATTGTATACAGAACATGTAAATTATGTAAAGATTTGGTTGTCCATCCTCTACTAATTGATCCCCTAGCTCAGGGATGCTCAACCTGCGGCCCTACAACTGTTGCAAAACTACAACTCCCAGCATGCCCTAATAGCTTTAGGCTGTCGTGGCATGCTGGGAGTTGTAGTATTGCAACAGCTGGAGGGACGCTGGTTGAGCATCCCTGAGCTAGGGGATCGGTGGAGATCTAACGCCCTTGAAGTCAATGGAAGCAGCACTGCAGTGACAACACTGTCCACTACAAGGTTGACAGAGCCGTGTAGTTCTGATGCTGACCTCCCCCGCTGATCAGTGTATGATGGCCCTTGGGCAATAGAATAACTGAGGGTTAGGCCTTATTCACACGTCCGTTGTGTTTTGCGGATCCACGGATCCGCAAAACACGGACATCGGCGATGTGCATTCCGCACATCGGCGATGTGCGTTGCGGAACGCACATCGCCGGCACTCTCATAGAAAATGCCTTTTCTTGTCCGCAATTGCGGACAAGAATAGGACATGTTCTATTTTTTTCGAGAACGCAATTGCGGACCCGGAAGTGCGGATCCGCAATTGCGGACCCGGCCGGGACATCGTCTGTCCCCATTGAAACTAATGGGTCCGCAATTCCGTTCCGCAAAATGCGGAACAGAATTGCGGACGTGTGAATTAGGCCTTACCCTGTACTTCAACTTCTTTTAGTCACCCAGTGTAATAAACAATAGTAGTATAGCCGATGATATTTTTATGCTTGTCGCAGCATTTTTTTGTTGTGTGTGTTTTTGGGTGAAAGCGACAGATTATATTTTTATGTGATTGTTGTCAATGTTGCCATGTGGGGGCTGTACTAGTCAGATGGCCAGGAGATTGTTTTTGTATTTGCTTTCCCATATTCATAAAAACTGTAACTTTTTATTGTTAAAAGCTATGTACACCTACTAGTCAGATGGCCAGGAGATTGTTTTTGTATTCGCTTTCCCATATTCATAAAAACTGTAACTTTTTATTGTTAAAGGCTATGTACACCTTTGGGGTAATTTTTTTCAATTATTATATTGTAGTAATTTTGAGCTAAAAATCATGTTTAAATAGATCTTTATTACAAATATGGTGCCTTTTTTCTGTACACGGCTGAGGTGGTCCAACAGAGAGATCTGAATTTTCTCTGTTTTCTATCAGCTAGCTAATCTGTCCGGCTCCTTATCTCTGCTCTCTGACATTATAAATAGGGATGAGTGAATCGACATCCAAAGTTGATTCGCATAAAACTTTGTTTCAGTACTGTACGGAGCGAGCGCTCCGTACAGTATTAGAATGTATTGGCTCCGATGAGCCGAAGTTATTACTTTGCGAAGTCTTGCGAGACTTCGCATAATAACTTCAGAAATTGATTTATACTGTAAAAGAACATTTTCCGAACTCGAGTTCGGTTCCAAGTGGTACCTTGGAACCGAACTGCTCCATTCACTTCTATGGCAGTTCTGGAGATAGCTGACTACAGCACTCAGCTATCTCCGGAATTCTTATTGAATTTAATGGAGCAGCCGCACACATGCCCGACCAGCCACTCCGTTCATTTCAGGGGGGTGCGGGACCCACTTTCTCGTGAACCTGTGGATAGGGGATAACTTATTGTAACCGGAATTCCCCTTAAATATAACCAAAATACCCCTGTAAGATTTTCCAGGGCACTTGGATGTGTGGTTTGCAGGTGTTCATACAGTTCTTTCTTACTCAGTGTCACTGTTTAATCACACACATATAATGTCACATCATTCTTTGAGAAAGAAGTAGTTGTGGAGGGCACTCACTTATCTCGGCACTGGAAATACAGATTAAAAATATACAGTAATAGATATATAAGAGAACCGGATCCGGCAATTGGTATATAAGATTATATATTTACTTCATACACTGAAGATTCTATATAAAGGAATTTTCATAAAAAAAATTTTTCTTTACATAAAAAGAATTTTTCTGCACAAAAAACAACAAAAAAAAAAACAACTTGTGTGTGTGGGAGGGAAGTGGGGGTACAAATAATTGTATATACCTCCCGACCACACGACAAAGTATTATTAAGCAGAGACAATAGATATGAGTCCAGCAGTATTGATCTCTATTTAACCCTTTAAGGACCTTAGGTTTTTTACTTTTTGAGTTTTCGTTTTGCGCTTCCTGCCTTCCCATAGCCATAGCTTTTTTATTTTTCGGTTCACATAGCCATATGAGGGCTTGTTTTTTGCGGGACAAGTTGTACTTTCCAATGCCATCATTTAATATTGCATATGATGTAGTGGGAAGCGGGAAAAAAATTCCAAATGGGGTGAAATTGCAAAAAAAAAAGCAATTCCACCACAGTTTTGCGGTTTTTTAAATTCCGAAGTTCGATGTGCGATAAAACTTACCTGTTACTTTTACTCTACAGGTCAGTACGAATCCGGCAATACCCTATATGTATAGGTTTTCTTGCGTTTTGATAGTGAAAAAAAAATTCTAAAGTGGGAAAAAAATCAGTTTTACTTTTTGTCACCATGTTTTGACCCCTATAACTTTTTTGTAATTATATGTACAGAGCTGTATGGGGGCTCATTTTATGCGTTATAATCTTATCTTTTTAGTGATACCATTTTGGGGTGTGTATGACTTTTTGATCACCTTTTATGTAATTTTTTGTGGAAAATGAAGCGACCAAAAATGGCGAATCCGCCATTTGGACGCTTTTTTCCGTTTTGCTGTTTGACGTATGGGGAATATTTTTTTATATTTTTATACTATTGGCGTTTTCACACATTGCGACACCCATGATGTGTATTTTTTATTTTTTTTATTTTTTTAAGTAGCAAAAGGGGGGTGATTTGAACTTTTATGTTTTTTTTATTTATTTTTTTTTTAAACTTTTTTTTTTTGTTTTACACTTTTATATAGTTCCCATAGGGAACTATAACTTACAATCATCTCATTGCGATTTTCATACATTCCAATGCAATAGCATTGGAATATATGAAAAAATCCCATATTTCCTATGAAGCCTATCACAGGCAAGGCTCCATAGGAAATACTATACAGCAGCCTGGGTTTCATTCATAGAGACCCAGGCTACTACAGGCGCGCTCCGGCTCCTCCGATCGCCACACGGGGGAGCCGGAGCGCAAACCGAAATTTTATGATTTGATGTTGTGTGGTCGGGAGGTATATACAATTATTTTACAGAAAATTCTTTTTATGTAAAGAATTTTTTTTTAATGAAAATTCCTTTATATAGAATCTTCAGTGTATGAAGTAAATATATAATCTTATATACCAATTGCCGGATCCGGTTCTCTTATATATCTATTACTGTATATTTTTTATCCTAATAAACTACTGTATATTTTTAATCTGTATTTCCAGTGCCGAGATAAGTGAGTGCCCTCCACAACTACTTCTTTCTCATTGATTTATTCTTTTGGGGGAGCACCACTACCGTGTGTATCAGTGGGTGAGCCATTGTACTTTACTTTGTCCTGTCACATCATTCTTTATTGTTTAAAAAACATATTATAGCATATATAAAAAGCACAGATCATGTAGTGGTAGCAGTGCAGGACAATACTGTGACAAGCAGAACCCCTCCCTCCCACAGGACACCCACAGTAGGTAAAAGCCCTCACTCCGACTGCAAGTATACAGCAAGTAAGCGTCAGAGTAACTGTGTGACACACATGAAAAAGATGACCAATGTAACATAATATGCTGACTACATATCGGAGCACAAAATCATACTACCATGCATACACAGCGCTGGTCATGTACACAGTGTGTGGAGTCACCGAGGGTGCACTCTCTAATACATGTATCCAACCGCACTGTATGTCATGGGCAACCTAAGTCCTGCATGAACTACAGGTAAGCTAACAGTATGAGGAGGGCATTTACCCACCAGGAGCACAGAGGGAGAGAGGATACCAACCCGATGCGCGTTTCGCCTTGCTTCTTCAGGGGCGTATTTTTTTTGTACATGCTATAATATGTTTTTTAAACCATAAAGAATGATGTAGATGTACCATTATATGTGTGTGATTGTATATTTAGTGAACTATTGCATGGAAACCCACATATTCAATTATTGGTGTTTTTTGATTGGTTGTTCTTGCTCAGTGTCACTTCCACAAATTGAAGCTATTATCAGGCATTCAGCCATTATTGCTGACGCACCATCTCTAGCATTGCCACTTGACGGCTTGAAATCATTCAGACCGTTTTTTTTGTTTCATTTTCATATGTTGCCCTTTAAGCATGATGCATGAGTAATGTTTCTTTCTGAATGGGACCAAAGTACGATGTCCAAAAATAAAATATTAGTAATGGACGAGGTGTAAGATGTTGTGACGTCGCGTGGGATTTTTAACACTTCATTGTGAAACTGCACTAATTATAGTCTGCAGTGCCACAAAGCAGTCGAAGACATGAGACACTTATTTATGCCTTTTCTTTATAATTCTGTTAGTAAGACGGGACATTTGAGAGTATAATCATTTGTGGGACATTTGTTGCAGATATTTCTGGGACTGAAAAAAATCTGTTTCATACATGTGGATAGGGATGTGCCTGCATGGATTTCTGCAACCCTATTCTGATAAAAGGGACAGCTGTTAACATATCTGTGATAAATCTGCTACGTGTGAGCACAGGATAGTTCATTTTCACCTAACAGTTTTTTCCTTCAGTTATACAATTATACATATAAAATCAATTATAAAACACTGCAATTCTCATATTTAGATGCTAGTATGTAGGAGGCCCTCTGCAGCAGGGGCGTAGCTATAGGGGGTGCAGAGGTAGCAGTCGCTACCGGGCCCAGGAGCCTGAAGGGGCCCAAAGACACTTGTGCCGCATAGGAAGACACACAAAGCGCTGAGGGAAGGGGGCCCCAAGCTTAACTCTTGCACCGGGGCCCATGAGCCTTTAGCTACACCCCTGCTCTGCAGGTTGTGTCTGGTACTTCAGACTAGTTCACACTGATCACTGTTCATGTCAGAAACTTATAATAAGCAGGCGACAGGCATCGATAATGTTAAAGGGATTCTTAGAGAATGGTCTAAAGATGGCTGCCAGCAATCTGTCCTAGAATGTGAGCAGGACTGGTTGCCTCCACTGGCAGAAATACCTTCAGTATAGTGGTGAAGGGGCGGTGCTCTACTACACACTGCACTGCTGATGTGATCCTGCTCATGATATGTATCATGGCTGAGCAGCCTGACAGGAACACTCACCAATATGTAGTATATGCAAGTGCCAGAGTGCCCTGTCAGCTCACCCCCCTAGACAGCTCTGCAAGTGAAGTCAGACAGTCTTGCTTACATTCTAGGAAAGGTTGCTGGTGACTATTTTAAATAATTCCTGTAGAACTCCTTTAATGAACCCCTTTAACTTTACTCTGAGAAGGCTCACATACATAATGGTTAATTGCACAAGACTTTTACTGGTGATAATGTTTTTTTTTTAACCCCATCCTAAAACACAGATGACATGTAACACAATCAATTCAATATGAACAGCGCTGCAGCAGCGAGCTCCATCCACTACACAATGGACAGAGCTTTGTAGTTACAGCCTCAATTTTCACCACTGGAGCTCACAGGAGAGCCACTACCTTCTCAAAGCAGCTGATTGTCGGGGCTCCCCGGTGTTGGACTCCCTCCGATCAGAAATTGATGACCTATCCAGAGGATAGGTCATCAGTAAAAAAAAAAAAAAAAAAATCCTGGAAAACTCTTTTGAAGGGTTGGTACAGCTTTTTGGTCTTTTTTTAAACTTTCAACCCTAACCTGTTGAGAAAAAAAATCATACTCACATACTCCCCATTGCTCCATCGTGGCTCTCTGGTTCCCTTCAGTGATTTGGTTCTGGTCCGGTTAACTTCTGGATGAACAGGGTCACAAGCGCCACTTCAGCCAATGACTTTTTTAAATGTAATGATTTGTAACATTTACAATAAGATCCAGTGGCGTAGGGATCACCATAGCAACCATTGCAGTGGATATGGGGCCCTACGCCACCGGGGGCCCGCCTGGGCCTCCTTCTGTTGTTTTTTATTTTTTATTTACATACTTTTTTTTTTTATAATACTTTTTTTAATTTTATCAGTTTGCATCATAACATAAAGAGAAAAAAGAACATAATTACAAAAAGCGTCCCCTCCCCCCCCCAACCAGTCCCTCCCCCCTGCCTTGCAAAGAAAAAAAAAAAAAAAAAAGACCAAAAACAATTATTTAAACCATTTAGCTATCGTCCCAATCCTTCCATATATTATGCCACTTTTCATAAGATCCTCGCTGTCTGTACAGGATCTTCTCGTAACTTCTGACCTTGTTGACCAAGTTAAGCCAGTTATTACAGTCTGGAGCGGAGGGGGAAAGCCATTTTCTAGATATAAGAAGCCTAGCTAAAAAAATCATTTTGGTCAGCAGTCGACCCTTCATAGCCTGACAGTTAACCTCCGATATATCCCCCAAAACCCATAATTTGGGAGATAGGGGAATATCGATAGTGAGTCTTTGGGTTAAAGTTCTTTGAACTAGCTTCCAGTACTTGCTCACCGTCGGGCATTCCCAGAATAGATGTAAATGATCTGCCCCGGGATCCCCACAACGGGGGCACCCAGAGGATGCTGCAAGTCCTCTCCTGTGGAGCCACATGGGTGTTATATATATTTTGTGCATAATATTGAACTGAACCACGGTGTGATTGAAATTATGTGAAACCTGACTTAAACTCTTGCCTACATTCTCCCAGGTCGGGGGACCCAGGCCTAACAGTGAAGTGGACCAGGATTTTTGTCCTGGAGAGAGACTATCCAAAAAATTTTTTCCATCAAGTGTCTATAACAATGTGATATCTTAACTTTCATATCGTCCTTATTTTGAATCAAATTTTGCAGAAATACAGGGGTGTCTATATTAAGTAAGTGATTATCAAAGATACCAAAAAGTGCAAATCGCAATTGAAAATATGCATACCACGCCACCTCACCTACATTTTCCCTTTTCTTTAGCTCCACAAGGGTCAGGATTTGTCCATTTTCAACCACTTGACTCAGATAGTTAATCCCTTTATTCCTCCAATATTGCTGACAATTCAAGTCATCAAGATTCAAAAGCTTCGAATTGTGCCACAGCGGGGTGCAAATAAGTGATGCCCTAACTTTAAACCAGCTCTTAATGACCATCCAGGCTTTCATAGCCATTCTGCAGAAGGGTTTATAGTGGTTCTGCACGTTGAGTAAATAGTCAGACTCCAGTACTGTAAAAAAATCCGGAAAGCCAGAGTCTTTAACCAATTTCCTGCAGAGATGGCTATTTTCCCAGTCGTCAAAAAGGCAAAGTTGAGATGCCATAAAATAACCTTTAAAGTAGGGAAGATTAAGTCCTCCCTGTTTGTAGGGCATAGAAAAATAAACTGCCTTTAATCTTACCCGTTTCCTCCCCCATAGCAGATCATTGATCAGCCGCTCTATCAGTCTAAAGTACTTATCTTCAATCCATATAGGAGAATTACGAAGAACGTAAAGGACCTGGGGCAGCACCACCATTTTTATTATCGAGATTCTGTCCGCTCTTGCAGACAAAATTCTTTGCCATATTTTAATTTTTGATCTCAGTTTTTGCAATAGAGGGATCAAATTCAATTGTAGGTAATCTTGAGCCTTGGCGGAAGTTACTATCCCCAGGTACTTCATTGTCTCGGAAATTGATAATCTATTAATCAGATCATCAGGAGATCCTCGCAATTCATCTATTGGAAGAAGAGTGGTCTTAGCCCAATTAACCTCCAGACCGGAGGAGTGACAAAATAAATTGACTAACTCCATAACTCGAGGAAGTGTGCTATCTGTTTGATGGAGAAAAAATTGAATATCATCTGCATATAGGGATATGCGGTCCTGCTTCCCCATTACCCCAAAACCAGCCACCCTCAGGTCCTGCCTTATACTAACCGCAAGGGGTTCAATATAGATGTTAAAGAGAAGAGGAGAGAGAGGACAGCCTTGACGGGTGCCTCTCTCTAGTTCAAAACTCTCAGTCTGCATATCATTAATCCTAATCCTAGCGGCCGGGGACTTGTATAACAGCTGTATCATTGCAATAAATTTAGGACCAAAGCCCATTTTTTTCATCACCTCCCAGAGAAACGCCCACTCCACTCTGTCGAACGCCTTAGTGGCATCTAACGACAGGATGGAGCGGGCACCATCCCCGGGAGACTGAATATTAGTGAAAAACCTGTGTAAGTTATAATGGGTGCCCCTTTGCGGCATAAAACCATTTTGATCTGGAGGAATAACTGAGGGCAAAACCCTAGAGAACCTCTTTGCCAATACTTTTGACAAAATCTTGACATCCGTATTAAGCAAAGAGATTGGTCTATAAGAGCTCAACTCTACCAGATCTTTATCCTTTTTTGGGATCAAAACTATTACCGCTTCCATCATAGACTTTGGAAGATCTCCTCTGTGTAATGCTTGAGTGAACACTTCTAATAGATGAGGGAGAATAAAATCACCGTATTTACGATAAAGTTCGTACGGAAGACCATCGGGGCCTGGCGATGAGTTCCCAGAGATAACCTTTAGGGCCTCCTGAAGCTCCAGGAGGGTTACTTCTTTCTCCAAAGAGCTTTTTTGAATCTCTGTTAACACTGGGAGAGAAATTCTCTCCAGGAACAACATCGCCAGGTCAGATGAAATACCGGGGGAGGCCTTATATATCTGAGTGAAGTGCTGCAAGAATGCATCTCTAATTCCCTCTGAATCGCGTGTAATCACCCCATCTAGATTACGGATGGAAATAATAGCTTTCTTTTTCCTCTCTTGCTGTGAAACTATTCTGGCTAAGAGCTTACCGGGGCGCCCAGACTCTGAGAAATACTTTTGTCCTTTAAAAAATAATCTATGGTTTGCTTTATCAAGTAGATATTCCTCAAGAGAACGACTAGCTTTCTGCATCTCTTCCTTGTTAAAATCGGAAGGCAGGTTGATAAATCGCTCTGTTGAGGTTGCCACCGTCCTAACCAATTCCTCCTCTTTTTCCCTAAAAGTTCTCCTCCTAGTGGTGATATCGCTAATAAGTACCCCTCTCAAATAAGCCTTCAAAGCATCCCATACTGAATTGATATTGGCAGAGGGGAAGTTCACCTCCCAAAAGGAAGATATAAGGAGCTTGGTAGAGTGGTAATTGTCCATAATGGTAAGCCAGTATGGATTCAACTTAAAGCCAAGCCCCCTGTTATCTTTGTTCTCCCCCATGCAAACCTCAATCAGTACCGGTGCATGGTCTGAAATAGTTCTTACTCCGTATCGTATCCTTTTAATATTTTTCAGATTGTCCTCATTGGTGAAGGCTAAATCAATTCTGGACATTGCTCTACCACCCCTACTTACACAAGAGTATACTCTCTTACCTCCACCAAGATGCCCCCATATATCCACCAAGCCAACCTCTAAGCAAAACTGACGTAACGGAGAAGAACCAATGTTCCTCCCCGTCTCTGCATCCAGGGTCAGTCTGTCTGTTTTAGGATCCATAACAGCGTTAAAATCTCCCATCAAGACAAGCTGACTTTCTGGCCTTTTCTCCAAAAATAGTAACAGTTGGCTAAGTGGGTATACCGAAAAGGGCGGAGGTATATAAAAGAAAGCTAAAGTATAATTCTGTCCGTAAAGTCTACCATATAGAAAAATAAATCTACCCTGTTCATCTATAGAGGATTCTACCAGAACAAAGTCTATAGAATGATGAATTAAGACCGAAACACCCCTTGAAGCACTACTGAAAATCGAATGATATGATTGTGCTTGCCAACCCGTTGTCAAACGGGACAAAGTCTCCTTAGTGAGATGAGTTTCCACTATGCAAATAATTGCCAGTAGAAATCTTTTTATTGCATCCATGATAGCTTGTCTCTTAACCCTTTCCCCAAGACCTCTAACATTCCAGGAGACGATTCTAGTTGGCATTAATCAAAAAAAAAAAAAAAAAAACCCATGCCCCTGCAAGGCAGAGTCCCCTCCCCGTTTCCCCCCCCCCTCTACTGGTCCACCCGATCCTGTCAGCGAACCTCTACCTTCCAGCCAATCTCCTCCCTCTGACCCATCCCCCCCCCCTCTCCCCCAGTCATCCGGACACAAAATTTCAGATGCCCATTCGTTCAATCCAGTCTCGTGCTTGTTCCGATTTTTCAAAGAAATGGGAGGACCCATTATAAATCACTCGTAGCTTGGCTGGATACAATAACGAATATTTGATATCCTTGGAGGCCAAATGTTTCTTAATCTCCATAAAGCTTCTTCTTTTTTCTTGGGTCTCCCGAGCAAAATCTGGAAAGAATAATAATTTAGTGCCCTGATGTTCAATAGGTGAGCACTCCCTTGCTCTTCTCAATATTGTATCTCTGTCCATAGACAATAACAGCTTCATTAGAATTGCTCGAGGTGGTTTTCCAGGAATAGATTTCCCCCCGGGAATGCGATGGGCTCTTTCTATTTGAAACATGGAGGAAAAATATTAATTTCCGAGATTTTTAAAAATCACATCTTTAAGTTGTTCCATCAACTGCCGGCCTTCCACTCCTTCTGGGTATCCGATTATACGTATATTATGCCGCCTCGATCTGTTTTCCAAGTCCTCAAGCTTAACTTGTAGGCTATGATTTTCTGAAGCGAACGTCCCCATTTTTAATTTCAGCATATCCACATCGGATTGCAGGGAATCAGCCAGCTTTTCCACATTAAGAACTCGCTCCCGGATTTTGGCCAGGTCTTCCCTTATTAGAGATATGTCATTTTGCATTGACCCCAGTTGGGTGGCCATCCCTTGCATTAAGATGCCATTGCTTTTTACAGCATCCAAAATTGTCAAAGGGTCGTGTTCAGACTCAGTCTGTGTTGACAAGCTCACCTCCCCTCTTTCCTGTTCCGCTTCTGATGACCCATCTTCAGAGAGCTCATCTGTTTGAGGGGCAGTTGTGTTTTTCTTGAGATTTACACTTAATTTCCCCTAGAGCAGTCCCTTTTCATTTGAAGCAGGGGATTTTAGATATTTATCAATTTTCCCCTCTGGGGCCTTAACCCCCATCTTTACTCCGGAAGTATCCACCGACCGCCGTTTCGAAGCCATTGTCCCTTTTTTTTTTTTTTAATTATCTTCTTTTCTTTTTTTTCTTTTTTTTTTTTTCCCCCTTTCCCCCTTTTTTTTTTTTATCCTTTCCCTTTTACTTTATCTTCCTTTTTAATTCACCCTTTCCTTCTTAAATTTCCTTTTTTTTTTACCCCGTCCCCTTTTTTCCCCTCTCCTCTTTTCCTCTCCTCTTCTCCTTTTTTTTCAGTTTTCTTTTTTTTTTCAGTTTTTACTCCCCCACCCTCTCCTCTGTTACTGAATGGCACACTACAGAGGGAACAGAGGGAACGGGGGCAACAGGAGAGTGAAAGTAAAGTGCAGGATGGAGACCCAAGTCTGATGCACAACACTACCTAGTATATTACAAATAGACAACTTAACTAGCGACTTCACCCCGCCAAACGGGATCAGTTGGAGGGCGCAAGGAAGAGGTCAGCTCACCACCATCAGAGGCACCAGCAGCACACGATGCAGTCCAGTCCAGCACGGTGAAAAGCGGCCAGGAGCAGGAGGGAGACGAGGAAGGGGCGGGCAAAGCCCGATGCAGCAGAGGGAGAGCCACGTCCAAGGGGGGGAGGGGAGCAGACAGAAGGAGCGGTCAAGCCCCGCGAACACCAGCCGGGGGAGACGACCAGAGCCGGAACCAGCAGAGTCAGTAGAGCACGGCAGATGGCAAGGAGCGGACGGTGGGTAGGAGGCACCACAGAGCCCCAGAAGAACTCACAACGGCAGCCGGCAGCCGGGGACGGAACTTGGTTCAGCATGCATGGGGAGGCGGCCACATCAGAGCATCAGCGTCGGCCGGAGAGAGAGCGAGGGGGGAGGTGAGGCAGGAGAGAAGAGCGCGACGTGCGTTGCTCACGTCATCACGCAGTACAGTATGATTATTTACATACACTTGACTTGACTAGTACCGTCCGTGGCTCGGGCCTGGCTGGGGAGAAGGAGTCAGGCGCAGAGAACAGGGCACGGGGAAGGGCAGCAGATGAGATAGGCTGCGGTGGGCCAGGGTCACGGGGTGTACTACCTGGAGTCTAGGAGGGAGTGGTCCTGACTCCCGCCGCTGTGCCAGTCAGATTCCCGCCGCAGCCTGCCTGCGCTGTGGGACCGGTCCGACCCTTCTCCAGTCTGCTCGGTACCAGCCGGTGCTCCTGCCTCCTCCTCAGCTGGTCTCCACTCCGGCGTCCACTGTCTCCAGTTCTGCCTCTGTGCCTGCCCAGTGCCTGCTGTAACAGCTGTTGCTGTTCTGACTGTGCCTCTAAAAGTAAGTGAAAAAGAATTGTGAGAAGAACTAAGAAGATTATGCTTAGATTCTGAGTGATGATGTTGATAATGATGATCTGAATTCTGAAGTTAAAAAGAGCTGGCTGCAGACCTGAAGTGAAGGAGGGCGCGGGGGCCCCTGCCCCCTTCCTTCTCTTGGGGCCCCCAACAAAGGCAAGGAGGCAGGGGCCCCCACGCCCTCCTTATCATTGCAGGTATGCAGGCAGCTCTTTTTAACTTCAGAATTCAGATCATCAGTCTCTCACTAATTACAAATTTACAGCACACACACCCCTGTAGTGTCCACCATCAGACAGGGGAGGGAGGAAACCCCAGAACTAGAGTGTGCCCCCCAAAAAAAGGTACGCCCTCCTTATCACTGCTGGCATCTCTTTTTAACTTCAGATCATCAGGCTCTCATTTACTAATTGCAGCACACACCCCTGTAGTGTCCACCATCAGACAGAGGAGGGAAGAAACCCCAGAACTATAGTGTGCCCCCCAACTGCATTTGCATGACTAAAGCTATTGATTGTGATTAAACTGCCCAGGGAGAGAACTTAGAATGGCATTATAAGTGGCAGACAGTGGATGTCGTACCCCTCCACCTCTATTCAAGGACAACAGAAGAACACAAAATAATTACATCCCTGTTTGCTTTAAAACTGGCAACACACTGAGGAACTGCCTCACCCAAAAGGCTCAATGCCAAAGCTCAGATATTTATGACCTATCCTGAAGATAAGTTGTCAATATAAAACCCCTGCACAACACCTTTAAGGACAAAAGACACTAGTTTGATGACAGCAAGATTTGCTTCTTGATGACACAGAGGAAGACTGGCTCAAAAGTGGCGTGAAAGAAGCTAATTATATTAAATTGAAGAAACCAAGTGTCACACTGCTGTTCACTGTCATGCGGTCTGGCTACATGCACTCTGTGAACTGGCTGCGGGCTGTTATGCGTGTATGCCAGTTGCCTGGATGCTGCGTGCTGGCTGCGGTCTGCTGTGTGTGAACCTGGGCCTGTGAATGTGTATATTCCCTGTGTTTGTATCACAGGGCAGTTCACTGTGGCATGTTCACTGTAGTGGGTGCCTCTAAACAGATACAACTAATTACAATAGGCACTTACTATTCAGCCAATTGAGTTTGGGACCCGGGCAAACTGGTGTGGGCGGCGCTGGAAAGTGCAATGTGCGGGAGGTGGAACTACAAATACCACTACATGGCTGCCCACATGACCAACGTATCAACACACCATATCTGTGAAAGCAGGAGCTTTTAAATAAGTATACCTGCTGAACAGCACCAAGTAATTCGGGTCCTATCGGCCTGCAATTTAAGATTAATAGTTGGTTTTTGCCCCATATTGTGCTCTATAAACAAATCATTTTTTTTTTTTTAACCATCTGTTCAGGCAGTGAGTCACATTATCAAAAGCAGAACAAAAGTTCATTTTTTCTTTAATGTTCCAAATAACACCAAAAATGTCAGATTTATCAGCATCTGCTCCAGGACGTGAAATACAGGAATAAAGTTACCCCAGCTCTCCCTCTTAGGGTATGTTGACACATAATATTTAGTAAACACAAACTTACCTGTCTGGGCTCGAGCGGCGAGACCTCCAGCGGCGAGACCTCCAGCTTCGGCTCGACCATGCCAGTGTAGTGTACGGGAGCTGTATTGCCTGTCACTACAGAAGGGTCACTTGTGTGCTGTTGTTCCCCTCATTTATGGGGAGGTTGGTATAAATTATGTTCAATGTAATGTAATGCTATATACTTCCCTGTTACTGTGTGGTTGCCATGTGCAGGCCTGCTAGGGATGTCCTTCCAGCTCTAGGTCAGTAGAGGGAGCTAGGGAGCCCTAGTTTATATATAGGCCCAGTCAGGGAAGGGAGAGTTAGTTAAGCCCAGGCCATGAGCCTGTGAAGTCTAACACCAGGCCTTGAGCCTGTTGAGTTTAAGCCCAGGCCTTGAGCCTGTGAAGGCAGAGCAGGCCTGGAGCCTGCAGACTAGGAGAGGGCATTGCAGTCCCTGTAACCGGGTTCCAGATCCAAGGAGAAGGTTCCCCTCCTAAATCCGTATTTGCAGAAGTAGGAACACCACAGTTAACCAGCCTAAGGAAGCTGAGAAAGGCAGAGCCAAGTCCAGGAAAGCAAGAGGTACTAAGGACACCAGAGGAGGTACTTACTCATCGTTTCCCAAGGATATACGCCAGATATAGGGCATTGGGGCCTTGGAGGATAGTGTCCATGTTCCAGGATCAGTCAGGAATAGAGTGCAAGCCGTCTGTACTGCAAATCCTGCTTTTGACCCTCTGTGATCACCTTGCTACATATGGCCTGCTATTAAATGTACTGTAACCTAAAGCTTACTGAAACCAACCGTCTTCTAAGGAACTGCGCTTCCATCTATGTCCATGTATGACTACTACCAATGCTTCAGTAAAGTTCAAGTTCTGTTTTACTACAACGTTCCTCAATTATTCCTACTATCAGCAAACGGTGTGCCACCGTTAATTGGCACTGGCGTCACGAACTCTACCTATAACTACCTGTCCTTGCAGAAGTACCAGAGAGTCAGCCTGTCTCAGGTTAGTGGTCATAAGTGCACTACAACACCCAGGAACACTATTTAACCCTAACTTGAGTACGCTGCACCAGGAGAGATGCGCTGCGAAGCCACGCCCCCTTGGTGATGCAGCAGCATCCCTAGCAACAGGATGCAATGCTCTGTTTCTCTCCACAATGGGCTTGTGCTGGAGGACACTAGCAGTACTTGATTATTCAGCTATTCTGTTCCTGTGTACTGTGTCTGACTAATGGGGCACTGAATTATGGACCTATGAGGTTCTGATCCTGAGACTCGGTGCTCTATTTAAACCCTTAGCTGTGCTCCTGGTTCTGGCTCTGTGTGCATGTTGATTGCTATTATTGTTATTGACCTCGGCTAGCCTTTGCTCACTCTCTGTCTCCTGTTTTGGTAGTATGCTTCCCGTCTAGTTCTGATCTTGTCTTGAGATTTTTTACTGTTTTGTCCTTCCGATTCTGACCCATTTCTGTATGACATTATCTCTGTTTTGTCTTGTCTTTGTGCGTGTCGGTCTTGCACTGTAGCAGAGTAGAGAACGTTGACCAGTTGTGGACTTGCCGCCTAGGGCTTGCACTGCAAGTATGCAGGGAAAGCGGTGGGGTTCCAGTTAGGGTTCACTGTCCATGTGTACCTGCCTACTGGGGCAACAAATAGTTAAGAAAAATGCAAAAAAGTGCTGACTTCAGTACTATTGTTGGTATCATTGGTGTGCAGAATACTGATTAGATGAAAGAAATAGAAACATAGGGGAGGTCAATGTAATTCTATAGCTGAAGGTTTCATAAAACATGGCCCTACCCTGCTTTTGCCTTCAGCAGTAACCAAAACATGGTTACCAAAAGTTTAGTGTAGTCCAAGTAACAGGGCACACAAACTTTGTGCTGGATCTAACTTGCCCACACTTTGACTGTATCCATGGATTTGATGTGGGTTCACATTATTTTAGGTGTTTTAGGTTGTTTTCCTAGTTACTATAGTTAAAAAAAACGTTTAATGTTTTAATGTCTTTCTTTGCCGATAATTCCTCCAATGATGAGTTTAAAAAAAAAAGAATCATGTCTTTAAAAAAAATAATGTCTTCAAAAAGTTTTCAAAAGTAGGTGGAACTATAGGTGTAATTAGCTATGTTTCACTTCAGATTTATGACAAAAAAACACATAGCCAGTAGGAGGGTGGTGTAGAAAACTTTTTAAAAAGTTTTAGGGTTAAAAATGAACCAAATTTAATAAACTATGTGTGATGTTTGTCTTAATTTTCTTTTTATATTTATATCACTGGAAAATTGTCTATTTTCATTTATGGAATGTTTGGAAAACAAGAGTGGTGTCACAGACAGCTGTTTATGACAGTTTTTGTTCATTTTTCAGCCAAAGCCAGAAGTCGGATGGAAGGAAATGGGAAATATAAAGGAAGGACTTAAACTTCTGCACCCTGCCAGATTCATTTCTGGCTTTGGCTCAAAAAACTGCATCCAAAATTGCTACAAAAAGTTGTGTGTGACACCAACCAAAAGGGGTATTCTGGAACAATACATTTATGACATCCTATCAGTGTGTAATCAGTGAGAGTCTGACCCCTGGGATCCCTATTGACCAGCACCCTTATGTTTATCCATGCTTTTTTTTTATGTTTCTCGTACTGCAGCTTGTTCTCGTTTACTTTACTAGAGCTGATTCAGATGTGTTGCTGTGCCTGAATAAACATTGAAAAATCTGATGGATTTTTTTGCTGATTTTGGGGGTCCTAGGGATTGATCCCACCCTTTACACAGTGATAGTTTACTGTAAAGGTGGACCATTAGGCCCCTTTCACACGGGCGAGTTTTCCGCGCGGGTGCAATGCGTGAGGAGGACGCATTGCACCCGCACTGAATCCGGACCCATTCATTTCTATGGGGCTGTGCACATGAGCGGTGATTTTCACGCATCACTTCTGCGTTGCGTGAAAATCGCAGCATGTTCTATATTCTGCGTTTTCACGCAACGCAGGCCCCATAGAAGTGAATGGGGCTGCGGAAAATCGCAAGCATCCGCAACTAAGCGCGGATGCGTTGCGATTTTCCCGCATTGTTGCTTAGCAACGGGACCCAATCTCTATTATTTCCCCTTATAACATGGTTATAAGGGAAATAATAGCATTCTTAATAAAGAATGCATTGTTAAATGATGAGGAAGGGGTTAAAAATAATAAAGTTAACTTACCTTAGCCACTTGATCGCTTAGTCGCGATCTCTCCTCTCTTTCCCTGCAGCATCTAAGATGTAAAGGACCTGTGATGATGTCACAGCATCACATGGCCCAATCACCTGCTCCATCACTATGGTGATGGAGCATGTGATTGGTCCATGTGACCATGTGACATCATCCAAGGTCCCAACCACTATCCTCAGGCTGTGGATAGTGGTTAGGACCTTGGATGATGTCACATGGTCACATGGACCAATCACATGCTCCATCACCATAGTGATGGAGCAGGTGATTGAGCCATGTGATGCTGTGACATCATCACAGGTCCTTTACATCTTTCAAGCTAACGGAGAGGAGGCCGGGCTTCGCGATCAAATGGAACAGGTAAGTAATTATTAGTTTATTATTTTAACCCATTCTGCACCAGTTTAAACATTAGGGAGATGGCCAAGGGTATTATTTTACATTATAACTATGTTATAATGTGAAATAATACCAGCGGGACAATTTCTGACCCAAACATGCACTTCTGTGAAGAAGTGCAGGTTCGGGTCTGGGTACAGCGCTTTGCACTCGCAGGGAAAAATCGCGGCGATTCCCGCAACGCACCCGCACTGTTTGACGGAGTGCAACCGCAACGCCCGTGTGAAAGAGGCCTTAATGTATATTCCTGGAAAGCCCCTTAAGGAAAAATGCAGATGCAGGTTTTCTTTTGTAAGTAGGACATATATGACAATAATGAAACACCATATTTCTAATTTATCTAAATGCATTTTAAAACAAATTATATAAACTAAATATCCATATACAGTAATATATGATCATATACTATTTCATCCCTTATAAAATTTATATGGACCTGTCCTTAGCAGCAAGTAGAAGAGTACATCCTATTTCCAGATACAGCTACAATCTCATGTACGGTGCGCCCCTTGTGATTTTATCAGACCATCGCCACATTTAAGAATTCCTCTTTCTGGGCTAAAATTGGGATCTTGTGGTTTAGTTAGGCAGTATATATGAAAGACCACAGGGAAGTTCTTTAAAGTAGAGTGCTTCTGATTCATATGGAAACGTTTTTCTAGTACAGAATATAGTGAGTGAATACTGTGAGCCTAATTGGCATACATTCCTAAAAAGGCGAGTTTATAATATCTTTATATATCATTGTATACATACATTGTATATATAGTTAATGCTGCATACAGCTATGACTAACTAATCCATAGTACCATATGTAGTTGGTGCCAGTTATTTACTTATCCAAGCCTATCTTAGACTGTTTTCTCATGACAAATTGTACTTTATGTTAGTGATATGTATTATCTTTCGTATATTAAAAAAAATCTTACATTTATAGACTTTGGGAAAATTTGCAATGATGAATCAAGCGTGGTCAGCCAGAATTTTCACCCACCAATGCCTGATGCATCATATTAGATCATCCATGCTGCCTCACCCAAACCTTGAAAAAAGAGACCGGTTTCTTTTGGCTACCTGCCTTAGCTACTATTCTGATGCTGCCATCCGCCTAGATACCACACATCTGATGCCAAGTGCTCCTTCTTACACCCACCATCGTCCCATCATCGTCACCCACTCTGTGTCGTGTCACTCTGTGGCCTCCTCCCGATGCTGCTGCTGCCACATCCACAGTCCGTCACTGTGCTACCATGTGGCCTCCTCCTGATGCTTCTGATGCCACCACCTCCACACTCTGTCATCGTGCCACTTTGTGGCATCCTCATGCTGCTGTCAACTCCACAATCTCAGGTCATCATGCCACTCTGTGGCCTCCTCATGCTGCTGCCACCTCCAGACTCTGTCATTGTGCCATCCTGTGGCCTCCTGATGCTGCTGCCACCTCCACAATCTCTCGTCGTTGTGCCAATTTGTGGCCTCCTCATGCTGCTGCCACCCCCAGACTCTGTCATTGTGCTACTCTGTGACCTCCTGATGCTGCTGCCACCTCCACAATCTCTCGTCGTTGTGCCACTCTGTGGCCTCCTCATGATGCTGCCACCCCCAGACTCTGTCATTGTGCTAGTCTGTGACCTTCTGATGCTGCTGCCATCTCCACAATCTCTCGTCGTCGTGCCAGTCTGTGGCCTCCTGATGCTGCTGCCACCTCCACAATCTCTCATTGTCGTGCCACTCTGTGGCCTCCTGATGCGGTTGCCACCTCCACACTATGTCACCTTGCCACTCTGTGGTCTCCTCATGCTGCTGCTACCTACATTCTCTGTAATTGTGCCACTCTGTGGCCTCCTCATGCTGCTGCCACCTCTAGATTCTGTCTTTGCGCCTCTCTGTGGCCTCCTCATGTTGCTGCCGCCTCCGCAATCTCTCGTCGTCGTGCGACTCTGTGGCCTCCTCATGCTGCTGCCACCTCCAGACTCAGTCATTGTGCCACTCTGTGGCATCCTGATGCTGCTGCCACCTCCACAATCTCTCGTCATGCCACTCTGTGGCCTGCTCATGCTGCTGTCACCTCCGCAGTCTCTCGTTGTCATGCCACTCTTTAGCCTCCTCATGCTGCTGCCACCTCCACACTCTGTCGTCTTGCCAGTCTGTGGCCTTCTCATGCTGCTGCCACCTCCACAATCTCTCGTCATGCCACTCTGTGGCCTCCGAATGCTGCTGCCACCTCCACACCATGTCACCTTGCCACTCTGTGGTCTCCTCATGCTGCTGTCACCTCTAGACTCTGTCATTGTGCTACTCTGTTGCCTCCTGATGGATGCTGCTGCCACCTCCACACTATGTCACCTTGCCACTCTGTGGTCTCTTCATGCTGCAGCCACCTCCATTCTCTGTCATTGTGCCACTCTGTGGCCTCCTCATGCTGCTGCCACCTCTAGACTCTGTCATTGTGCCACTTTGTATCATCCTGATGGATGCTGCTGCCACCTCCACACTATGTCACCTTGCCATTCTGTGGTATCCTCATGCTGCTGCCAACTCCATTCTCTGTCATTGTGCCGCTCTGTGGCCTCCTCATGCTGCTGCCACCTCCACAATCTGTTGTCGTTGTGCCACTCTTTGGCCTCCTCATGCTGCTGCCACCTCCAGACTCAGTCATTGTGCCACTCTGTGGCATCCTGATGCTGCTGCCACCTCCACAATTTCTCGTCATGCCACTCTGTGGCCTGCTCATGCTGCTGTCAACTCCACAATCTCTCGTCATCATGCCACTCTGTGGCCTCCTCATGCTGCTTCCATCTCCACAATCTCTCGTCATGCCACTCTGTGGCCTCCGAATGCTGCTGCCACCTCCAGACTCTGTCATTGTGTCACTCTGTAGCCTCCTCATGCTGCTTCCATCTCCACAATCTCTCGTCATGCCACTCTGTGGCCTCCGAATGCTGCTGCCACCTCCACACTATGTCACCTTGCCACTCTGTGGTCTTCTCATGCTGCTGCCACCTCTAGACTCTGTCATTGTGCCACTTTGTATCATCCTGATGGATGCTGCTGCCACCTCCACACTATGTCACCTTGCCACTCTGTGGTATCCTCATGCTGCTGCCAACTCCATTCTCTGTCATTGTGCCGCTCTGTGGCCTCCTCATGCTGCTGTCACATCCACAATCTCTCGTATTTGTGCCACTCTGTAGCCTCCTCATGCTGCTGCCACTTCCAGAGTCTGTCGTCGTTGTGCCACTCTGTGGCCTGCTCATGCTGCTGCCACCTCCACACTTTGTCGTCTTGCCAGTCTGGGGCCTCCTCATGCTGACGCCACCTCCAGACTCTGTCATTGTGCCACTCTGTGGCCTTCTGATTCTGCTTCCATCTCCACAATCTCTCGTCATGCCACTCTGTAGCCTCCTCATGCTGCTGCCACCTGCACAATCTCTCATCGTTGTGTTACTCTGTGGTCTACGAATGCTGCTGCCACCTCCACACTATCTCACCTTGCCACTCTGTGGTCTCCTCATGCTGCTGCCACCTCCATTCTCTGTAATTGTGCCACTCTGTGGCCTCCTAATGCTGTTGCCACCTCCACAATCTCTTGTCGTCGTGCCAGTCTGTGGCCTCCTCATGCTGCTGCCACCTGCACAATCTCTCGTCGTCGTGCCTCTCTGTGGCCTCCTGATGCTGCTGCCACCTCCACAATCTCTTGTCGTCGTGCCACTCTGTGGCCTCCTCATGCTGCTGCCACCTCCACAATCTCTCGTCGTCGTGCCAGTCTGTGGCCTCCTGATGCTGCTGCCACCTCCACAATCTCTCATTGTCGTGCCACTCTGTGGCCTCCTGATGCGGTTGCCACCTCCACACTATCTCACCTTGCCACTCTGTGGTCTCCTCATGCTGCTGCCACCTCCATTCTCTGTAATTGTGCCACTCTGTGGCCTCCTAATGCTGTTGCCACCTCTAGATTCTGTCTTTGCACCTCTCTGTGGCCTCCTGATGCTGCTGCCACCTCCACAATCTCTCGTCGTCGTGCCACTCTGTGGCCTCCTCATGCTGCTGCCACCTGCACAATCTCTCTTTGTTGTGTTACTCTGTGGTCTCCTCATGCTGCTGCCACCTCCACACTATCTCACCTTGCCACTCTGTGGTCTCCTCATGCTGCTGCCACCTCTATTCTCTGTCATTGTGCCACTCTGTGGCCTCCTGATGCTGCTGCCACCTCGACAATCTCTCGTTGTTGTGCCACTCTGTGGCCTCCTCATGTTGCTGCCACCTCCGCAATCTTTGGTAGTTGTGCCACTCTGTGGCCTCCTCATGCTGCTGCCACCTTCACAATCTGTCATCATTGTGCCACTCTGTGGCCTCCTCATGCTGCTGCCACCTCCACACTCTGTCATCTTGCCAGTCTGTGGCCTCCTCATGCTGCCGCCATCTCCATACTCTGTCATTGTGCCACTCTGTAGCCTCCTGATGCTGCTTCCACCTCCGCGATCTCTCGTCATCGTGCAACTCTGTGGCCTCCTCGTGCTGCTGCTGCTGCCTGCAGACTCTGTCATTGTGCTACTCTGTGGCCTCCTGATGCTGCTGCCACCTCCACAATCTCTCTTCGTCGTGCAAATCTGTGGCCTTCTCATGCTGCTGCCACCTCCACAATATCTCATCGTCGTGACACTCTGTGGCCTCTTGATGCTGCTGCCACCTCCACACTATGTCACCTTGCCACTTTGTGGTCTCCTCATGCTGCCGCCACCTCCAGACTCTTTCATTGGGCTACTTTGTGGTCTCCTCATGCTGCTTCCACCTCACCACTATCTAATAGGGCCAGTTTATAGACTTCTCATGCTGTTACCACCCTCCCCACTTTATGACTGGGCCACTATTTAGCCTTCTTGTCTTGGCTGACATCATCTTTTATTTGACCCTTTTTCTGATCTGTCAGAAGGAAGGAAAAATGAGACGCACAGCGGGTCCTCTCTGTGAAGCAGCTGCAAGGCCTGTATTGTCCCATCAGAATTGGCTTGTGATTTGGTAGCCAAAAGCAGGAGTGGGTACAAAACAAATAAGATATGCAAATATTACGTTCACCTGTCATCTCTGTTTTGGATCCTGTTTTTATTTTGGCATTAGCAATACTGATGGATTACTGACCAAATGCTGACCGAGTGAAGGCGGATGCTCTACAGACGGGTTCGTTTTTTGTGGGTTATTATTCTGACGGATCAGAGGAAGGGCAAAATAATCAGTGCAAGGCACAGTGTTCTACCCCACTATAAAGGCTCTTAGCAGCTAAGAAATATCAGTTTTTTAACTAAATTCGCCATGGATATAATCGGATGGAAACAAATTTTTCCCGAAAAATACGACGAACCGGCAAATCAAATTTTTCTAAAATTTGCTCATCTCTAGCTATATTCTTTGGAGATGCCATGAATATCTAAGGTGGAAAAAGCCATGTAAAGTCTAATGTCTCATCATAGTACCTTAATATTTTATGGACCACAAATGGGATGTGTTCTAGGGAATGCAAATGTAGGACATGGGTTTAAAGCTCCTGTATGTTAGGGCCATTAAACTGCCCCGTGCACAAAATCGGTAAAAATTGTTTAGTCATTTAGCACAACATTTTGGCTGTTAAAAGGTTAAGTAAAGTAAAAATCATAAAAAATCCCATATAAAGTTTTGTGACTATGACTGGTTATCTATGCATGAGTAATAGTAAATGCAAGTATGAGAAGTGCTGTTTTTTATGACTAACGGATAGTATAAGGAAGTAGGCACATTGTAAAAAAAAATCATATGAAGAACCATGTGTTTTTGTAAACCTCAGTGTCCCATTGTATACAAAACATGTAAAATATGTAAAGATTTGGTTGTCCAGCCTTTACTAATCGATCCCCTAGCTCAGGGATGCTCAATCTGCGGCCCTACAGCTGTTGCAAAACTACAACTCCCAGCATGCCCTTATAGCTTTAGGCTGTCCTGGCATACTGGGAGTTGTAATATTGCAACAGCTGGAGGGGTACCTTGGAACCGAACAGCTCCATTCACTTCTATGGCAGTTCTGGAGATAGCTGACTAAAGCACTCAGCTATCTCCAGAATCCCCATTGAATTTAATAGAGCAGCCGGACAGATTCACCTGACCGACCAACCACTCTGTTCATTTCAGGGAGGTGCGGGGCCCCCTTTCTCGTGAACCTGTGGATAGGGGATAACTTATTGTAACCGGAATTACCCTTAAATGTAACCAAAATACCCCTGTAAGGTTTTCCAGGGCACTTGGATGTGTGGTTTGCAGATGTTCATACAGTTCTTTCTTGCTCAGTGTCACTTCCACAAATTGAAGCTATTATCAGGTATCCAGCTATTATTGCTGACGCACCATCTCTAGCATTGCCACTTGAGGGCTTGAAATCATTCCGACTGTTTTTTTGTTTCATTTTCATATGTTGCCCTATAAGCCTGATGCATGAGTAATGTTTCTTTCTAAATGGGACCAAAGTACGATGTCCAAAAATAAAATATTAGTAATGGACGAGGTGTAAGATGTTGTGACGTCGCGTGGGATTTTTAACACTTCATTGTGAAACTGCATTAATTATAGTCTGCAGTGCCACAAAGCAGTCGAAGACATGAGACACTTATTTATGCCTTTTTTTTGTAATTCTGTTAGTAAGACGCTACAGCAGCGAGCTCCAACCACTACACAATAGACAGAGCTTTGTAGTTACAGCCTCAATTTTCACCACTGGAGCTCACAGGAGAGCCACTACCTTCTTAAAAGAGCTGATTGTCAGGGCTCCCAGGTGTCGGACCCCCACCAATCAGAAATTGATGACCTATCCAGAGGATAGGTCATGAGTAAAAAAAAAAAAACTTGGAAAACTCTTTTAAAGGGTTTGTCCAACTTTTTGGTCTTTTTTAAACTAACCCCAACCTGTTGAAAAAAAAATCATACTCACGTACTCCCCATTGCTCCATTGTGGCTCCCTGGGTCCCTTCAGTGATTTGGTTCTGGTCCAGTTAACTTCTGTATGAACAGGGTCACAAGCGCCACTTCAACCAATGACTTTTTTAAGTTTAATGATTTGTAACATTTACAATAAGATCGCCAAAAAGTCTAAAAATGTGTTTAAAATAAATCTGCATGGGTCACTTTTTGTGGTAATAATTTTGGAACACTTTTACTTATCCAAACGATTTGGATATTGTTTTCTTGTGACACATTGTACATGATGTTAGGAGTAAATTTGAGTCAATATGTTTTACCAGTATTTATTTTTTTTTAAATCCCAAATTTACAGAAAATTTGGAAAAATTCACTATTTTCTAAGTTTTATCTATTTTCTGCTTTTAAGATGGATAGTTTTACTTCATAAAATAGTTATTGACATTTCCCATATGTCTACTTTATGTTGCCATCATTTTGTAAATGTAATTTTATTTTTGTAGGATGTTACAAGACTTAGAATTTTAGAAACAATTATTAACATTTTCGAGAAAATTCCCCACTTTTTTAAGGACCAATTCAGTTATGTGGGGCTTATGTAGTTTTTTGTACACAAACCATAAAAAAAATACTATTTTTGTTTCATTTTTTTCGGAGAGCCATATTTTTTTAATTTTTCTGCCAATCTTTTTGTGTGGGGGCTCATTTTTTGCAGGACGAGTTTGGTGCCATTTTGGGGTAAATAGTACTTATTACTTGCTCGCTATTACACTTTTTGTAAGGCAATGGGACCAAAAAATTGCTGTTTTGGAGCTGTTTTTATTTTTATTTTTTTTTACTGTGTTCATCTGACGGAGTAGATTATGTGATATTTTTGTAGAGGTGGTCATTATGCATGTGGCAATACCTGATACGGTGAGAGAGGGAGCCTCCTCCTTTCATAAACACCATAGATGTTGTGGGTTTGACTGTGGCATCTAAAGGGGTAATCCACCGGCGTTTCCAGCGATGGCATCGGTATTTCTAGTGTTACCCCTACTCAAACCAACTGTTTTCTTTTTTCACTTTAAAGGGTTAACTTGCATTGACTTATACTGTTTAGCCCCTAGTGTTCTGTTGGAGTTTGGTATCAGAAAAACATAGCTCCTGCTGTTAAAAAGATATATTAATAAATTAATAATAAGAATTATTACTACTGGAGGGACTTTGGGGAGCATTATTACTATGGGGAGATTGGTATGGCACTTTTATTTTTAATAGAGTTTGTGGGCACACTAGAGAGCACAGTGGGCACAATATTGTGGTATTAGCAGGTTGACACTAGTGAGGCACTAGAAGAGAGAGGATGATAGAAAAGTGATGGAAAAGGGAGGACCCTAAGATGTCTGTGTGGCAAACTCTGCAGAGACGAGAAAAAGTTGTCATGGTGGTCTGATCTCTGAATGGAGAAGATGAGTAAAGAGAACGTCTACATCAGAGGAGACATTACTGGATGTAAAAGGTATTGGGTGCTGTATTCTCCTTTATGTTTGGTAGCGTTATATGTAATGTCCATCCAAATATCTCTTTAGCAGTAGGGCTGGTGGGGGGATGGGTTAGACTGAGAATTTGGCACTGTTTGGGAAGTGCCATTTCAATTTTCACTTTAAGCAGCAGACACGCTAGAATCAGTTTTGCGGTTGTTTTGATGTCAGTTATAAGTTTGTCTTTGCTTAGTGTGTCTGCGCCAAATGTATGAAATGGCGCACCTTATTAATATATTTGGCATGATTGCAATGTAGTGTACACCCATATGTGTAACAGTACACCAGGGAGTTGCCTGTGTGGAGGTGTGGAGATATGACTTTTGCAAAAGTTGCACATACTAAAGGAGCTATAATCTATGTCTAATCTCACTATTTTCTCTTAAACATAGACCACTTCGAAAAGTGGTGAGTGTAAGCAAATTTGGCAAAATTTGACCAAATGTCACAGAAAACACTGCAAACACCATGACTTTTTTAGGCCACTAAACTGACGTATCTAATTTAATAAATGCCCCCCTTGGTGTATAGTGCTAGAAACAATCGGACTGGAACAAAATATATTTCAGTCATTAATGGTAGATGCTATGATTGTTTCATTTCTTTAATATAATGGCTGTGATCTGGGCAGCGCTGGAGTCTTAGCTGGGATCAGCACGTGGAGGAGGCTGACAACATCCTCCACATGCTGATCCCAGCTGAGACTCCAGCGCTGCCTAGCTCACAGACTTGATAAAGGGGTCCACAGTACCCCGAAATGCGTTGTCTCTGTCTCTAATAAACTATCACCATTGAATTACACCGGTTGTCTCAAGTGCGCCATTTTCGGCCCATACGCCCGACTGAACAGGTCCAGCATTTTCCTCTCCTATTTTAATATAATAGGAGAGAAATGCATGTGGGGCAAACCATGAAGCATGGTGGCTTATCTCCTGGCAGAACAATCTGACCTTTAATAATAGTAACAGCAGTTTATAGTTTGGAATATATTAGTAAAGTCCAAATATTGAGGCTACATCTATGCGTAAAACGTGAAAAATGGGTTAAAGTGCCTTTCATCCACTTGAATGCTCTGACACTCGCTATGAACTGGAAGGACCTGATGCTTCCACAAGAAAAACCTCACATAAATCCACACTATTTAATGCAGGTTTTGGTGCATTATTTGAGTGTTTTTTATGTTAACGACCCTATTGAAGTCTATGGGCGGGGTACTATCTCTCCTTGTGGAGAGCGCATTAATCGACGTGAGGAGGCTTATAGGCCATACATGCTCCTTGCTAAGAGCTCATTTGCCTCCCTCCTTCCCAGAAGTCTATGGGGAAAACCACTCTACAGAAGGTGTGTAACTCCATAAACAATCGGCATGCTGTGGATTTCAAAATTCATACAGCAGGTCAGTTTATGCACAGAAGAAAAAAGCAAAATGTACATGAGATTTGTCAAATCTCATTACTTCACTTGGCTGGTATTGTATAATGCTGCTGTTTTTCCGTATAAAAAAAACACACATGGAAAAAACGCAAGTAATCCGCATTGTGTGCATTTACCCTAGAGGAGTTTCTTGGAATTAGCATTGCATGTCTGAAAGCAACAATCCATATTCAATGTAATGGAGTTTTCATGTTCTCGACCCTGGGTTTCCTCTGGGTACTCCAGTTTCCTCCCACACTCCAAAGCCTTACACTGGGTTCAGACCTGAGCGTTTTGAAGCCTAGCGTTTTTTGCGCGTTCAAGACAGGCGTTAACGAGCGTTTTTTTCAAGCGTTTTGGTAAATAGTGTAGGCGCGTTTGACGCGCGTTTATGTGATTGACTGCATAGTTGGCCAATGACCAATGATATAGTTTGGCCAATCTGAGTGCTTTAGAGGTGTGACATTCCATGGTGGCTGATTCAGCATGTTGCAAACTTTGTAAAACGCGCATCCATAGGCTCGTTTTACGCTGCACAAACGCCCGAACAACACGCCTATCGCGTTTCCCATTGAAGTCTATTGCCACCAAACGCCCGAATTAACGCGAACATACTTGCTTATGCGCCGGACGTTTTTAGGCGCCTTGAACGCGCATAAAAACGCGCAAGTGTGAACCACCCCCATAGGAATGCATGGTTCCTGTACTGTTGTGCGTTTTTTTGCGCGTTCGAACGCGGCGTTTTACGCGAAAGTGTGAACTGAGTGTTACTGATAGGGAACTTAGATTGTGAGCCCCATTGTGGACAGTTGGATGCTAATGTCTGTAAAGCACTGTGGAATATAGTAGAACTATATAACTGCATAAAATAAATAAATGTAATAAAAACATAAACTCGCTTGTGTTATTTAGGTCTTCTTAAAAGGGTTCACTCACACAACTGTATCAATTTTGTGATCTGCAAATCGTGAAAACGCAAAATACAGATGTGGTCCGTGTGCATCTTTTTGCTGGCCCCATTGTAAAACAATGTCTATTCTTGTCCACAAATCTTTTTTCCTGGGTGGCGGAACAGACATACGGATGCGGACTACATTTTTTAAATATTAAAATTAATGGGTCCACATCTGATCCACAAAAATTGCGGATCGGACCAAAAATACGGTAGTGTGAATGGGGTTTAACGTTATGCACACACACAAACACACTCTCTCATTCACTCACTTGCAAGATAGCACTCCACTAAAGGACTTGATATTTGGAGGGCAAGTCCTAGGGGCCACAGATACTTTCCTTGCATTGGAGCCCTTTACTGACTATGTCCGCTCCCTGTGCACAAACATGTTTTTAAACCATACTGCAGTTTCAAAGATGTACTTTGATTTTTATCTATAAAACTGTACAGAATAGTTACATTGCTGGGAAATAATGTAACTAGGATATGAATAACCTCAACGTCAAAACTATAAATTATACTCCTGATAAACATGTCAAAGGGGGAACTGTTGAGGTACAAAACTAGGCTATATTTTCTTCTGTAAAATGGTTTCATTGTTGCAAAGAAGTAGAACAGACGCTTGTGTTGGTGTGTTTATTGTATCTGCGAAGGTTTTCATTATTCCAGGTAGTTGTATATCACTAGTCACAACTGGACTTGTATTTTTTTTTCTCAAAGATGTTTCTTTAGTCATCAGAAAGTCTTCTCAATTAGAATGGCTTGTACAAGAAATCTCCAACATTAATTGCTTTTAACTTATGCTTCAGTCATGGAGGTAAGATGTTGATTGCATTTGCATGACTGAAGCTATTGATTGTGATTAAACTGCCCAGGGAGAGAAGTTAGAATGGCATTATAAGTGGCAGACAGTAGATGTCGTACCCCTCCACCTCTATTCAAGCTTGGTTTCTCCAATTTAACATAAATAGCTTCTATCACAGCTCTTTTGAACCAGTCCTTGTCTGTTCCTGAGATGCTCTACCTGCTGTTTGACTCTTACCATCCTCTGGATTTCAAACTGGGGGTCTTCAGAATCCTACACCGCTGTGTTAAAAAGATCTCAGCCAGCACAGAGTCTAAGACAAAGGAATTCCAACACCTCAATGGAGCCCTTAAAACCTACAGGTATCCGGACTGGGCCTTTGTTAAAACTGAGAAAAAAAGAAAGAAGAATGCCATGATTGACATTGAAGGTGTGAAGACGGGCAGAACAAAGAACTTGGTTCTCCCGTTCGTAGCTAGGGTATGAGAAGAACACAGAAGTATCACATCCCTGTTTGCTTTAAAACTGGCAACACACTGAGGAACTGCCTCACCCAAAAATCTCAATGCCAAAGCTCAAGAAGAGCAACATTCTCAGTACAATGGGGAGTGCCAAGAACTGTACTTTAGGGGACACCAAAAGCAGCTATACCAGCCCGGTGTTGGACCCTCGCTGATGAGATATTGATGACCTATCCTGAAGATAAGTTGTCAATATAAAACCCTGCACAACCCCTTTAAGGACAAAAGACACTCGTTTGATGACAGCAAGATTTGCTTCTTGATGACACAGAGGAAGACTGGCTCAAAAGTGGTGTGAAAGAAGCTAATTGTATTAAATTGAAGAAACCAAGTGTCACACTGCTGTTCACTGTGATAGTTGTTGCCATGCAGTCTCGCTGCATGCACTCTGCGAACTGGCTGCAGGCTGTTACCCGTGTATGCCGGTTGCCTGGGGGCTGCGTGCTGGCTGCGGTCTTCTGCGTGTAAATGTGGGCCTGTGAATGTTTGTGTCACAGGACAGTTCACTGTGGCATGTTCACTGTAGTGGGTGCCTCTAAACAGATACAACTAATTACAATAGGCACTTACTATTCAGCCAATTGAGTTTGGGACCCGGGCAAACTGGTGTGGGCGGCGCTGGATAGTGCAACATGCTGTAGGTGGAACTACAAATACCACTACATGGCTGCCCACATGACCCACGTATCAACACACCATATCTGTAAAAATGGAAGCAGAAGCTTTTAAATAAGTATACCTGCTGAACAGCACCCAGTAATTCGGGGCCTATAATTTAAGATTAATAGTTGGTTTTGCCCCATCTTATACTTTATAAACAAATTATTTTTGTTTTATTTTAACTATCTGTTCAGACAGTGACATTATCAAAAGCAGAACAAAAGTTCATTTTTTCTTTAATGTTCCTAATAACACCAAAAATGTCAGATTTATCAGCATCTGCTCCAGGACGTGAAATACAGGAATAAATTTACCCCAGCTCTCCCTCTTAGGGTATCTTGACACATGATATTTAGCAATAATACTTTAGCAAAATTCACAAAAAAGGAATAATGTAATATTAACACAAACTTACCTGTCCGGGCTCCAGCGGCGAGACCTCCAGCTTCGGTGTGACCTTGCCGGGAGAGACGCGCTGCAAAGCCATGCCCCCTTTGTAATGCAGCAGCATCCCTAGCAACAGGATGCAATGCTCTGTTTCTCTCCACAGTGGGCTTGTGCTGGAGGACACTAGCATTATTTGAATATTCAGCTATTCTGTTCCTGTGTACTATCTGACTAATGAGGCACCGAGTTATGGACCTATGAGGTTCTGATTCTGAAACTCGGTGCTTTATTTAAATCCTTAGCTGTGCTCCTGGTTCTGCGTGCATGTTGATTGCTATTATTATTGACCTCGGCTAGCCTTTGATCACTCTCTGTCTCCTGTTTCGTAGTATGCTTCCCGTCTAGCTCTGATTTTGGCTTGGCTTTGTGACTACCCTCTGTCTTGAGATTTTGTACTGTTTTGTCCTTCTGGTTTTGACCCATTTCTGTACGATGTCGTCTGTGTTGTTCTGTCTCTGTGTGTGTCTGTCTTGCTTTGTAGCAGAGTAGAGAAAGTTGACCAGTTGTGGACTTGCCGCCTACGGCTTGCACTGCCAGTAGGCAGGGAAAGCGGTGGGGTTCCAGTTAGGGTTTACTGTCCGTGTGTTTCTGCCTACTGGGGTAACAAATATTTAAGAAAATGTAAAAAGTGCTGACTTTAGTACTATTGTTGGTATTATTGGTGTGCAGAATACTGGCTAGATGAAAGAAATAGAAACATAAGGGAGTTCAATGTCATTCTAAAGCTGAAGTTTTAATAAAACATGGTCCTGCCCTGCCTTTGCCTTCAGCAGCAACCCAAACATGGTTACCAAAAGTTTAGTGTAGTCCAAGTAACAGGGCACACATACTTTGTGCTGCATCTAACTTGCCCACACTTTGACTGTATCCATGGATTTCACATTAATTTAGGTATTTTAGGTTGTTTTTACTAATTACTATAGTTAAAAAAAAATTATGTTTTAATGTCTTTCTTTGCCGATAATTCCTCCAATGATGAGTTTCAACAAAAAAGAATCATGTCTTAAATACCTCTGGTTTCACCCGCAACCTAGAATTCAGACTGTAAAAATATATATAGAGGGGCACTCAAATACCTGAGATGAAGGGATGCTGTAATCACATCAATTAACATTTATCAACATTTATTTCCACATAAAAAGCATACAAAATGTTCCCATAAAAATGCGCAAAAGTACACCACTTGCCCCTTGATACAAGGGCTCGCTAACAATTGTAGATACTATATGAACGTGGATATAGTGCCAGCATTAATATTAAATTCTGCTTATTGGTCTTGTGTCTTTAGACATAATCTTAGCACCATGTCCTACGTAGGAGCGAATCGAATATACGTTGGTAACGTGGTTAGCTCCAATGGTATAGTATGTCCACATCAAGGAGTACACAGTCCCGCCAGAGTAAAAGTATAACTTAAAATAAACTGGGTTACTTTACCAGTCTTGATCCCGTATTTTCGCTAGCTGGACTCACCACGGCGTCCCATGTGGTCTCTTGCTAGAGTTTGCGGCGTCTCACGTGACTCAACTCTGTTCTACGTCACTAGGGTCTGGCGTCTCACGTGACCCAACGTTTGTTACCCCGTAGCCGGGCGTCTCACGTGACTACTCCCCGCTCTCTGTTTGAAAATAGCTTGGCTATGATGAGAGCTACTCTTCAGCCGGCCCTTCAGCCGGATAAGAGATTTACGGGGCAGTTCTCCGCTCAATTGTAAAGTTCCACACGGGTCATAACTTGCTCCAATGAAGAGTTGAGATAAAAAATATATATATCACTTGCTGTCCCACACCATACGCGTTTTCAGGGATGCTCCCCTTCCTCAGTGGTACTGACAGCAAGCAAATTGAGGCCTTATATAGTGTAAGGTCACAATGGTTGTCGGGACAGCAGCAGGAACAGAAATCTGGTCTGGAGTAATGGTGCTTTGATGTTCATATATAACATATCTAGATGACAGATGACTCTTGGCAGGTTCTCTACATATATTGGTGTAGAGAAATTTTTCAGGAGATTATGTTTAAAGAAATATTTTTTAAAAATCCAGTAAATCTACAAGACCCTGATGATACACAAGTGGAGAAATATGCACATACCACATTTAGAGATAGGTCTAGGAAATTTCCGAGACAAGAGATCAGTGATCATATTGCAACCTTTAGGACAAATGTGGAGAGAGAATTAAGACAGATGAAGACACCTAAAGTCAGACATAATCTAAATAAAGGGGAGATTGAAGCAATTCAGGAACTACAAAGTTTGTATGATATGACCATACGTCCGGCGGACAAGGGAGGAGCAGTGGTGATTTTAGATACAGAGACATACAGATTGGAATGCTTACGACAATTAGAGGATACAGTTACATATAGTAGATTAAAAGGAGATCCCACGGATGAATACTATAAAATACTGACTGGATTATGTAATAGGGGGCTAAAAGAAGGCTACCTATTGGATCGGGAGGTAAAATTTATCTTGGGTACACAGAAAAGGATTCCAGCCTTTTACTGTGTTGCGAAAGTTCATAAAGACCCTTTAGCACCGCCAGGAAGACCCATAGTGTCAGGCATTGAATCTATCTCGGCCAATTTATCACAGTTTTTAGACCAGTGGCTTCAGCCATTGGTAAAAATGGTGCCGTCTTACATGCCGTCTAGACACCACAGACATAGTGGGAATCTTGGAAACCCTTAATTGGGAAAAACATTGGATTATGGGCACTCTTGATGTCTGTTCTCTTTATACGATAATTGAACACGCAAAAGGAGTTGAGGCCCTGGGTAGTCAATTAACCACTTGCCGCCACGCTAACGCCGATGGGCGTCAGCGCGGCGGCTCTCTTAGGTCTCACTCACGCCTATCGGGCGTCATCTCGTGAGACCCGAGATTTCGCATGAATGCGTCCATGCGATCGTAACCGTGACAACTGAAACTACAGCCTGCCAGCGCTGATTGTGCGCTGGCAGGCTGTAGATGCGGAAAAAACGCATTTAAACGCATATCAGACGCTGTTTTGTAAACAGCGTCTGATATGCCTGTGTCTGCTCCTCTGGTGGTCCATTTGTCTGGGACCAGCAGGGCAAACATAAGTAAAGTACACCAATCACTACACCCCCCATCACTGATTAACCCCTGATCACCCATGTCACCCCCTGATCACCCCCTGTCATCCCCCTATCACTAATCACCCCCTGTAAGGCTCATTCAGACGTCCGTATGTGTTTTGCGGATCCATGGATCTGCGGATCCACAAAATACGGACACCGACAATGTACTTTCCGCATTTTGCGGATCCGCACATTGCCAGAACTATATAGAAAATGCCTTTTCTTGTCCACAATTGCGGACAAGAATAGGACATGTTCTATATTTTTGCGGATCCGGAAGTGCAGATCCGCAATTCCGGATCCGAGCGGGACAAAGTCTGTCCCCATAGAATTGAATGTATCTACAATTCCGTTCCGCAAAATTTTGCGGAACAGAATTGCGGACATGTGAATGAGGCCTAAGGGTCCCTTAGCGATCGCAGCTTTACAGCTTTCCCCTCTTTTTTGCACATTTTTAGAGATTTTTTCATCCACATTGATCAATGTGAATGAAGAAATCTGTGCCGTTCATTTTTTCTTTCAGCCCAGTATAAAGAAATATATTAGGAGAATAGCAAAACTCCAAATTCTGGCCATACGTGTAATGATTGCGGAGACCCTCAAATGCCAGGGCAGTGGAAAAACCTCACAACGACCCCATTTTAGAAAGTAGACACCCCAAGGTATTCGATAAGGGGCATAGTGAGTTCATGGAAGTTTTTATTTTTGACACAAGTTAGAGGAAAATTTATTTTTTGAAAAAGAAATAAAAATTCAATTTCCGCTAACTTGTGACAAAATAAAAATTCCAGGAACTCACTATGCCCCTTAGCGAATACCTTAGGTGTTTACTTTCCGAAATGGGGTAATTTACGGGGTGTTTCTACTGTCCGGGCATTGTAGTGCGTCAGGACAGGTGCTCAGAAAATCAAAGTGCGGAAACTCACTTTTTGCACCATAGTTGGTAAACGCTATAACTTTTACCCAAACCAATACATATACACTTATTGCATTTTTTTTTATCAAAGACATGTAGAACAATAAATTTAGAGAAAATTTAAATTGAAATGTAGTGTTATTTGAAAATTTTTACAACAGAGAGCGACAAATTTCGTTTTATGCAAAAATTTAGTCAAAAGAGTAAAATATCAAAAAAGTAAAAAGGTCAGCAAGAATGAAATACCACCAAATGAAAGCTCTATTAGTGAGAAGAAAAGGAGGTAAAATTAATTTGGGTGGTAAGTTGTATGACCGAGCAATAAACAGTAAGAGTAGTGTAGTGCGGATTTGTAAAACAGGGCCTGGTCACTAGGGGGTATAAACCTGTGGTCTTCAAGTGATTAAGGAAGAAGAGTGATTTAAAGGAAGAACAAATATTATTTTTGTTGGAAGCGGCAGGAGTTATATTATCACACAATTATTTTGTATACGAGGATCAATTTTATTTACAACTCACTGGGACAGCCATGGGCACCAGATTCGCCCCCAGTTATGCCAATCTATTTTTGGCACAATGGGAGGAAGACAACATCCTCCCCAAGCTGGGGACGAGTCTGGTGCTCTGGCGTCAATTCATAGACGATGTTCTTTTATTTGGCAAGATGGTAGAGAATCATTAGATTCGTTCCTGGCGACTATTAACCAAAATGATAGAAATCTTAGATTTACACCAATGATTGGCCAGGGAGAAGTTATATTTTTGGACCTGAATATTAAGTTGGAAGCACAAAAGTTATGTTGTAGCACACATTTTAAAACTGTGGCGAGAAACAGCTACATAAGATTCTCGAGTTGCCATTTATCCAGATGGCTCACCAATAAACCGGTGAGCCAATTCAGAAGACTCAAGCAAAATTGTACGGAAACAAGACACTTTGAGGAAGAGG